>OW026451.1:52100064-52725064 GCA_932274525.1 Podabrus alpinus | reverse complement strand
GCTATACTTAATTTAATTTTAGTAACCGCAAACCCATGTTCATCCCATGATCAAATTTGGTACGCATGCTCAGCACAATAGCACAAAAAACAGTATAAAAATGAACAAAAAAATACCCGTTTAGAAATAGGGATTGAAATAGGATTAATATTAGAAAATGAATCCAGTTAGGAGTTGAAAAAGTAAAATGTGGTTGAATATTTGAATAGAACGTTCATTTACCCTTACAGAACTTTTTTTTAAATTTAGACCACTGTGGATGAGGTTACAGTCGTTTTTCTACAAGTCTACACACTAACTTTTTTACTTTTTGAAGGGCCAAAACAAGGAAACAAATGCCCTTTTGGACAAATCCTTACATTTGTATTTCTTATTTCTTACTAATAAGATGGTATGTACCAAGTTTCGTCAAATTTGGTTTTCAGTTGATTTGAGATGGAATTACCCTATTTTCAAAAACCAAGCAACATTGGAACAAATCCAAACATCGCCACAATTTTTTTGGCTTTCAGAATTACCAAAAAAAAATTGGGATCTTGATTGCCGATATCCTACATTGGGCTTCCCCTTGTAAGAGCACCTATTGCAATGTTACCAAAAACTGCTTATTACATTTAATGAAATTTCTAGTAAAATAAAGCGTAAACTTAAATAACAGCAAGAAAATTATAATAACGGTTTATGAGATGAACAAAGTAAAAGTGGTGTATCGTATCCATGGAGAAGTCCAGAGAAAACGAAAACAGAATAAAATATGGCTGGCGAGAAAAAAGTTGTTTTGAGGAAAATTGTTTGCGTATCCAAAAAACAAGTACAACAAGTTTTTTATTATGATTATGGGAAGACCAAAATAAATTTGGTCCTAAAATAAGACGAGAAATTATAATGAAAGACTCAAAAAGTTCAACGGTAATAGGGTTGAATATACGTAGATGCAACATTTTGGAATTAAGTAAAAATAAATGGGATAATTATGGAATAATAAATAAAATTTTTTGAAGCAGGCTAGCATAGCAATAAGACGAGTTTTCAGCTGGAAGAGGAGAGAGGCACGCAGAGCTGAAGAATTGAACGGACAATTACAAAGTTAGTAATTATATAATTCTGTAAAACTAATAAATTGGATTTTTAGATGAAGTGCTATTTGTTAAATGTTGATGTTGTGATTTATATGTTGAAAAGGATTATTAATATTTATGTAAAAGGTTTTGTTAACTTGATTAAATATACCTTATAACATTTCTATTTGTGAAGAAGTTTTATTAAAAGAAAAATATAAGCAAAGTAAATTAAAGAGGAAACAATTCTTTGATGTTTGGTATAAAGAACTTAAGCCAAAAAACACAAGTTTACAGTAGAAGCAAATTAAGTTGTTTTTACCGTTTAAAAAAGATAAATTTCGAAAAAAGTTTATAATATTTTTACTCTCACACTCTTATTTTTGTGATTTGATATAATTCTTTATACCATTAGAAAGAGGGGGAAAATAGAATTGTTATACTACAATAACCCAGAAACGGCAATTTTTGACTTAAGTTGTTTATACCAATCATCAAAGAATTGTTAAAAGACAGAGAGAAGGAAAATAGAGATTAAGAACCCTAAACTGTGACAAGCAATTAAATTTAGAAAAAATAAATAAATAAATAATTTCACTTAATAAAATAAAAAAAGATTTTATCTGTTCGCTGCTTAATAATAAAGATACTGGGGTTGAGACATAGGGAACAGGAACGAAAGAAAGGAGAAAGGTAACGGGACAGAGCATAGGCAAAAGGCAAACTTATTTAAAGAACATCTATCTGAAATTTGCAACCTATTTAAATTAGAAATATCTCGTGAAAAAAAAATGACAAAAGATGACAATTTATTAACTCACCTGCTAATTCAAAATTCCAACAAATCTCTTCAAAATATCAAAAATCCGATGCACTATAAATAACTTTTAAACCCAAAAAGTCCTATAATCTCAGAACCGCCAAAGTAATTAAGGAACAACCAGACAGAGACGCCAGGTACATAATTCAGTATGCTATCTCAAGCCTGGAATATTTTATGATGCGTTCATTCTCATACCTAAACCTGGAATGCCAAGAAACGATGTAGATATTTTTACCAGCCTATCGCCGATTCTATAAACATTATTTTAAAAATTGATTCTGAAGAGATTTTAGCCAATTTTATAAAAAGGAAGTCTGGCACCTTCTCATCAATTTGGCGTTAGACAATAACATTCACAATAGAGTATGTTCATCGCATTGCATCTAATATGCATCAAGCATTAGAAAACAAATAACCAAAAGATGTACTGTTTGTTGCCTTTCTTCACATATCCAAGCACTTGATAAAGTTTGACAAAACGGTTTATTGTATGAATTGAAAAATTCCGCATCACACAACTTATTCGGCATTAGAAAATCTTATCTGCTGGAAGATACTATCTGGTGAAGTATCGAGATAAACTAACGCGGTATTTTCCTGTTAAATAAATAGTTTTGTTGTCACTGAAAATCTACAAAAAAATTTCGTGGACAAAGCATAAAATAAAATAAACATAATAAATGCTGTGTGCACACAATCGATATACATAACACTTTACACAAAAGCAATGCATAAAATGTGCAAAATTCACAATAGACTAAAACAATAATAATTAAGTCAACATGAACAATATAGAAAATAATGTTATGAATGATTTACATTGTCCATTACAAAATTTATACTTAATCTATTAAAAATGATCGTCAATGTGAAGATGAAGCAAAATCATCTTCTTCGCCTTGAGAATATCTATGAGAATATCTTGATTCGCCGGGAGAGGCGGGCGAAACGTTGACAAATGAACAAATTAGTTTTATTGCGTCCAATATCCCAAAAAATTTAATTAAGTAGATATATAATTCACCAACCGAATATGATGGGAACTCTTCTTCAAGTGCAGTACCGGAATTCAGGCATAAGCAACCCAGCGGCGGCTCGTGACTTTTCCATTTGAGGAGGCTAATTTTACAGCTTAACTACCTTATAAAATAAAACTTTTAAAAAAATAAATTTAATAAAATATTATTTAATCTGCGGTAGACACGTGTTTCGGGCTCGTTGGATATCTTCAGTACTGTGTACAATGGAAAAAATTGTTCGATGAGTGCAGAGTGAATATACAGATTAATATTATTTTAAGTCATTCGAAATTTATGAAGCTTTAAACGTAAGACGGCGACTTTTAGTATTCGCCAAGTGATCGATGATATTCTCGTAGAATTCATTATTTCGAGACAATAAGGTAACGAATTCCTTTTCAATAGACATTACCGCGACGTTACTTAACCGATTTTGGTTCATCGTATTACGAGTGTAAGTTTTAATACGTTTTAGTGTGGAAAAACTTCTTTCAACCGAAGCCGATGTTACCGGTATGGTGACGACCACACATAAAAGTTTGTAAAATTCAGGCATACAACTGCGTAAATCATTTTTGACAATAAAATCTAATATCTTTGATGGAGTCCTACATTGTCCAAACATTTTGGGGTCATTATATGCTACCGATAATTCATTTTTGAGTTGGATTTGATCAAAAAATGGATAATGCTCTAATAGACTATCTAATAAATTTTGAGGAAAGTTATTCTTATAATCTGAAAATTTAGTAAATGTTAATAATAGATCAAAAAATTTTAATTTATGTACATAAGTCTGCAAATCTAACTTCAATTTGCACGATAACCGTATCCAAAATTTCCGCAAAAATTTGTTTATAACTTTGATGCATATCTGGTAAATCAAATGTCGTTTTCCTTTTTTTCTGAGCCGGCTCGCAATTTAATTCTAAACTGTTAAATATGTTGTCAAAATAAAAATCATCACTACGGTATCTGATTGTAGGTAAAATAGTCTAAATCAAAATAGTCTACGGTAAATTGGTCTAGGTAAAAAAGTCTATGGAAAAAAAGTCTACGGGTAAAAAAGTCTAGGTAAAATGGCCTAGGTAAAATGGTCTAGGTAAAAAAGTCTATGGAAAAATGGCCTACGGCAAAATTCAAGGAAAGATTCCGGTGCGAATGGGCAAAATAATATTTAGCCGGTTATTTGAATATTTTACCCAAAATCTAGTGATATGATGCATATTTTCGCTATATATTTACAATATTTAATGTGTACCATGGACATGTGTACCATGCAGGCCCGACAAGAGGGGGGGGTTGATAGTGATTACCACCGGGCCCGGAGTTTCTGAGGAGGCCAGGAGTTTCTGAGAACGCCCGGATTTCAACCGACATCCTGAAATCTGGGAAAAGTTACAACAAACATGCATCTACCCCCGGGCCCCGATTTTCTCTCGACGGCCCTGTTACCATGTATTGCAAAAACTCCTTTATAATTTAATGAATTTAAATTTAACGATTTCTAAAGAAAGATTTGGACTTGGACTTGGAAAGATTTCCAAGTCTAAAACTCTATTACTCTCCAGAATCAAGGTCTGGATTCTCGCTTGTATTTTCGTGTCAGAATGATATCACTGCATCATCATTATATGATGTGTATATTATAGTATTATAGTATGTAAGCGGTGTAATCGCAACTTTTTATTAAAAAGTTATCCAAGGAATCTTTCCTTGAATTTTGCAGTAGACCATTTTACCTATACTTTTTTACCTAGACCATTTTACCTAGACTATTTTACCTGGACTTTATTACCCGTAGACTTTTTTTCCGTAGACCTTTTTACCTAGACCAATTTACCGTAGACTATTTTGATTTAGACTATTCTACCGATTACCACGGTATCTATGCAGAGTTTAGATTAATTTTGTTAAACGACATTTGGCGAAATTAATATCGGTAAGTTTACTTTGTAAAATTGAAAATACTACGTCTGTCTGTTCAATAAATAATTTAAAAGTTTCTAATAAAAAGCAAAACTTTGATTCATTTAAATATTGTCTTAAACCTACCGCTTCTCCATTAGTTTGACAGTCGTTTTTAAAATCATCGCTGTCGATTATAAAATTAAATACGTCAATTAATTGTTGTTTTCTTAATTGCACTGTAAATACTGCACTCACTTTTATACGTTTACAATACAAGTGATTATATTTAGAACATATTGCTGTGTACGGTTTCTATTAAAAGTGCCACACGTTGGGCTGTCAAAAAGTGTAATGTGATTTCGGAGCTTTACTAGGGCTGCACGTTTTAATATTAATGTCTTGTACAGGTGTACGTAAATGTACCCCGTCAATAGAAATGTATGCAAAAATTTTATTGATAAATACAAATAAAAGAAATTTATACCTCGGCTTAACAATTTCGGTGAGCACAGACCTACCTTTTCTCAAGTGGGGTTCCTTCCTTGACCAAATCGTAATGCTGAAATAGAGTAATATGGTCTTCGGAATGATATCACAAAAATTATGCTCCGTTTTATAATGCAAATTGTAATTTATTATAATTTCAAATAGTAAATGATTTAAATGTAATAAAGTTCTTATGCTAAATGACAAATATCTTATTTTAATAAAGTCGGAACGTATTAATGCACGTGTAAAGTTAATCGCAAAATTTTCACTAATTTTTAAGTTTAAAATAATTCTTAATGGGACGGTACCTTTAATGATCTGGGGTATTTCTTTTTACTGGGTTCATGTACCATTAAACTGTTCACTTGCACTCGATGGATGACCTTCGGTGTGTATGATAATTCAAGCTGCAAAATTTTCTTGTTGATTCGTTTACCTCGTGGTGTAACCAAGTTTTTCCAAAATAATCGTGATTTTTCACAATCTTCTAACAATTTAACTTTCCAAATATGTAAGTACAATACTTTTAATTATTACTATTCTTTTTTTTTGTTGAATTTCTTTGTAATTTTCTCTAATTTATATAATTTTAGCGGAGCACGCACAAATTCACACACCATTGATCGAATTAATTCAACAACCTCCTTCTTTCAATTGTTTTACCATCGTTACCTGTGTTTTTTCAAGGCAAATGTGATTTTGCTCTATTGGCCGATATAAATCAATTTTATTGACGTTATAATTTGCAGGTTCGGCTCAAGCCCAATGTGATTTGTAAAATTTTAATAAAGTTTTTATGTTTCAGATTAAATTAAAGTACTTGCATCTCCTGTGATCTTCCAGTAAACTTTTGAAGAAAATGTCTTTCCCATTTGTGATACATTGAATTGCGAGACACTCCGATACGTGTAAAGATTATTCTTATTTAAGTTTTACGTTTTAACACATTTTTATAAACTAACATTGAACAATTATTTTGATGTCAAATTACATTTCTTATTATTAATTAATTTAATTTATAATTTTTAACAAACATTTTTTTATTAACAGAATTAAAACGTTGCATTTTTGAATTTATTTTGTTATCTCGTTCCGTGACCCTTTCTTCATATAAATTTATGACGTTAAACTAAATTTTTGGTTTCAGATAAAACTTTTACGTTCGAACAAATAAGTCATGTGCTCTCTTTATTAATAAACAAAATTTTAAATCGTGACGTTATCATTTCTATTGACGTGGTGGTCAGTGTCGGACATTGCAATATGCATGAATAATGCAAAGATTTGCAGGTGTCTCTTTGATAAGACACCCACGCATATGAGCCCAGCCTCAAACGTGTGTAAAATTACTATCTTATTACATTTAGTAAAATAACACAGAATAGTATGCGCTTAAGTTACAAGCTTATTACTTACAATTCATATGTTAATCGCTCATGTTGATCATGAAATTTACTAACGAGTAGCCTTTATGACGTATCTCGGACGTACTACCGTATTCTGGGTTGCCTAACTCTGTGCTAATAAACTAATAAGATAAAGAAAGGCTAGCCGCTGGATATTTACTATTTCGAATTTATTTCAGGCGTAAGTAAAGTTCTTAAGCTAATTTTATTATTAAATTAAATTTTGTTTTAAACAAATTCAAAAAAAATAAAAATTGGAAAATTGGAAAATACTAATTTAAAACGAAATATAAATAGCAAATCCGTCCAACAATTTGAGAGGAGGCTAAGCCTCCCTTGCCTCCATTGACAAACCGCCGCTGAAGCAACCTCTCTCCTACGTATGAATGCATAGTACAATGGTTCCACACTAATAGGGGACCTACTGCTTAACGCGAAATCCGAACCGCAAAATAATTCATATTTCTAAAGATTCGTATTTCTTAAGATAGAATTATTTGTAGAAACTTAGAACACAAGTATTCTAACTCATATCGAGTTCGAGAAAGTAGAAACCAATCCGAAAGATACCTTTATATCGTAAAATATACGTAGGTACTGTAATGATATTTTCACCCTGCTTATTTAATGGAAAAAAAATAAAAAGAGGTCTCTGAAACACGTGCCGTGGAGCACGGATGCAAAATAAATCGGCTCCAGAGATAGTCGGTTATTTGATTAGAAATCACATTAAAAAGTGCGCGAATCTATAAAATAGATTATTAGTGATAATTGTGACAAAGAAAAAATGAAGAAATGCTAATTGGAAAAAGCAAATTGGTAATAATAAAAAGAATAATTGGAGAATTGATTCACAAGAATTTATGAAAAGCAGACAAATTTAGATCGTAGCTGAACGGCAGATTGAACAAGTTAAGGGTGAAGTAAAAAACGAAAAAGAGAGAGAAGCACGTGTGTGGTAAGCGAAACTTTAACTATTTATGTAACCGGCGCGAGTGAAAATTTCGAATAACATTAAACGGGTTTGAGCGTCACGTAATAAACAATTTGGGGAACGCGTAGTTGTAAGAATTTGTTTTTTTTTGGATTGTTTAATTTTTAGTATTAAGATTTTGTATTGTTGAGTTATTTTCATGTTGGTTAAAATTAAATGGATAAATTACATAACCCTTGGCGTATCATTCAGGAATTTTATATTCCTACCAAAGTTATATTTTCAGAGTAAGTCAACAGAAGCCACTCTTGAGGTAAGAGGTAACTCATGCCCAATTATAAATCATAATCAAAGAGCTAACGACGGGAACAAATAAAAATTTCATTTCAATTAAAATATCATTAAAATTGCATGTGGCCCGTCAGTTATGGTCAATTTATGCACTGATGTAACGGAATATAACGTAACGTAGTGAGGTAATGTAAGAGATGGGCTTATGCACTTCCATATATGTGTCTTTGTCGTTGTCTAGACACGACAAAGACACATATTGCTATGTTCCCTTAGGTATTATTATAATTGATTTCCACCCTTGGAAACACACCACTTTATTTACTCTTAAAAATCAGGGGCTCTCAAAATTCGAGCATTTCGCAGGTTCCACGACACTGGTGATTCCCTATATTATTTGAATTGCCTTTTCATTCACCTTGAATCAACCCTTGAGTGGAAATCATCAAAAAAAATAAAATCAACCATTAAAAATGCTATACTTTTAATTTCAGATAACAATTAATAGTTTTCACGTACAAAAATTTTCATTTAAATAAGAATACATTTTCTTATTTTAAATGTACCAAAAATTTACACTGATTTTCTCAAAATAAAACCCAAGTTTGACGACGCAATATTATTCGCGAATGGTTCGTAGCACATAAATTTAAATCTTAACAGTTTCTTACTCTTATTTTGTAATGATCGTTGTTTCCATATAGTTGATTTGAGCTTCTTGTTCTTAATTATTAGTTTTCCAAAATTTGTGTTCTTACGAATCAATTTACATATCCAAATCATCCAATGTGATAAATATTAACAAATTATTTAATTTCCAGTTTAGAATCCAGATCGGTAATTCCATTTCATCTTCAAACATTTATTTTCCATCAATTCTCATCAATTATCACAGATTCCATATTTTCCAAATGGTAAGAAAATTAACCTCTAAAAGCCGCTTAAACACACTTTTCTTTCTTTTATTCTCCTCACACGTCCTTTTATTTTTAATGATCAAGAAACAATGTCCACAATTTCGTTAGTTCGCACAACTTCGGAATTACCGAAAACTAAAGTCAATTGTCGATCCAATTTAATCAATGTTCTATTGATTTTGTTATCAACGAATTTTAATCTCTTCTTCAATAGGTAAGTGTAGTTTTAAAATTCACTTTTTAGTTATAAATGCACTTGTTTTATCTTTTAGGTTCACAAAAGCCGCCAACTTGGATTATTATTACCTTTACAGACAAATCAAATTTTCTTATCTTCCAATATTCCAAATATACAGTGTGTAACTCAATTATAAATCAAATTTTACAAATAAATTATACATTATTCCATTATTATCCTTTACAAATATCATTTTACAATGCAAAACAATTTTTTTTATGATGTCATGAAATAGTTCAAAATATCGCATCTTTAGTGTGATTATTTATTTATTCACTTGTTTTTGAAATATTTGGGTGTTCTTAATTGACTTTTTGTAGCAAAACACGACAATATATACATATATTGACCATTAGAGAGGATCGGCTCATCGCATATTTGGCGCCTAACTTAAGGCTTAAGAGAGAGGCAATATACCGGAGGAATACGCTTAGGAAAGAATGGGGATTACAAAAGAATCCGACATAGAAAAATAAATAAATTTCATGACAGTCAGTACGGGGCTGCTTGATAAAATCGAATGATTGAAAATAAATTTTGACAGGCAGGTAAATTGATTTATGATAAAAATTTGTAACCGGCAATTGAATTTAGCTAGGAAATGGATTATAAAATAAAAATTTGTGCAAAACGAAAAAACGTGAGTAATTTAAAAATAAAAGGGGCTCGAAACTATGATTGAGGAATCCACGACTCAATTTGATTAAATTATAACAGGGGTAGGTAGATTTCGCTTAGGGTAAAGTTATAGTATTACGTAGTTAAAATGGAGACGAGACAGGTAAAGAAACGGGGGGATAAGAAAGGGGAAGAAAAAGAAGTGACAACCGAAGTAGAAAATTTAGAACCCACCGAAGTTATAAAAGAAAGCGAGATAATGATAATTCTAAGAAAATTGGAAGAAGATAAAAGAGAACGGGAAGAAGCTGAGAAAAGATGAGAGGCAGAGAATAAGAGAGTACGAGAAGAAACAGAGAAGAGACGAGAGATCGAAAGCAAATTACGAGACGAAGAAATGTTGCAAAAGATTAATGAAATTATAAATAATAAATTTGAAGAAATGCATAGAGAACGGGAGGAAGAACAGAAAAAATTTTATGAAAGGCTGGAAAAACTCTACAATACGACGGGAGAAAATGAGCAACGAGCAAAGGAAGAAGAAACTGTAGGCAAAATTATCATCGCTAAGCAATGTCGGTCATACGTGGTATATAAAAGTAAAACATTAAGAAACGTAAAACTAACTAATTTAATAGCTACAAAAGTACAAACGGATAATAATCGAGTAAAATTTATAAATAATTTACTAAAAAGTGACAGCGAGAAAAGTCAAAACAATAATAAAAATAAATGTGACATTGACATTTCAAATAATTTAATTTATCGGAAAGACATTAAAGGTTACAAAGTGCAACGGTCAAATGGAAGCAATACGAATCTGTACATGAAAATGATGGAAGAATACAAACGTGTAAAATGGAAAGTTTCACGGTTACGTTTACAAGAAAAATAGATTCGGATAAATTGGATTGAAAAATTTGATAACGACATGTAAATTTGATTGAAAGCTATGAGACAGGACACGAGTATGAAATAATGAAGATGTTAAAAAAAAATTTAAAAGGATGAATAATAAAATAACAGCATATCTTGGTCAGAAGTAAAAATGGGTTTTAAAATATAAGATTTCAATAAATCAAAATTTAATATTTAAAAAACAGGGGTTTGTAATGATATTTTCACCCTGCTTATTTAATGGAAAAAAAATAAAAAGAGGTCTCTGAAACACGTGCCGTGGAGCACGGATGCAAAATAAATCGGCTCCAGAGATAGTCGGTTATTTGATTAGAAATCACATTAAAAAGTGCGCGAATCTATAAAATAGATTATTAGTGATAATTGTGACAAAGAAAAAATGAAGAAATGCTAATTGGAAAAAGCAAATTGGTAATAATAAAAAGAATAATTGGAGAATTGATTCACAAGAATTTATGAAAAGCAGACAAATTTAGATCGTAGCTGAACGGCAGATTGAACAAGTTAAGGGTGAAGTAAAAAACGAAAAAGAGAGAGAAGCACGTGTGTGGTAAGCGAAACTTTAACTATTTATGTAACCGGCGCGAGTGAAAATTTCGAATAACATTAAACGGGTTTGAGCGTCACGTAATAAACAATTTGGGGAACGCGTAGTTGTAAGAATTTGTTTTTTTTTGGATTGTTTAATTTTTAGTACTAAGATTTTTTGTGTTGTTGAGTTATTTTCATGTTGGTTAAAATTAAATGGATAAATTACATAACCCTTGGCGTATCATTCAGGAATTTTATATTCCTACCAAAGTTATATTTTCAGAGTAAGTCAACAGAATCCACTCTTGAGGTAAGAGGTAACTCATGCCCAATTATAAATCATAATCAAAGAGCTAACGACGGGAACAAATAAAAATTTCATTTCAATTAAAATATCATTAAAATTGCATGTGGCCCGTCAGTTAGAGAGGATCGGCTCATCGCAGTACATATAGTGGCCAATCGAAACTTGGAAAATTTTGGCTCGAGTTAAAGCTACTGCCTTTTTTTGACATAACAAAACGAAACTTTATGCTTTATTCATTATCATCATACTCGTATGTAAAGATTAAACATAACAGCACCGTGGCCACAGTTACATTTTCCAGTATTTAGTGCCAGCAGTAAATATCAAGGTTGAGATAAAACATGTTTTTCTAACAACCAAAAGAACGATGCTTATTTATCCAAGTAATATGAATAGACATTATTATCGCACTTGTGATCTTATAACTCACGCCTCATTGTACAAACTTCACACACGTATAATAATAATGCATTTTTCATACTATTTTTTCATATATTTCATTCTTTATTGTGCCTTACTAAAAATAAATCCGGCATAGCCTACGACTCTGAGGTTGAGGTAAAGGTCGCATATACTAAGCAAGTTAGTCTGGGCACTAGTAGGTCAGTTTTTTAGTCGAATTTCAGATTTAGAACTATTATCCCTTTACACGTCCAACATTGTAACTTTGGCAAACGCCTGAACGCATTCGGTCCGAACGGACGCACCATGGGTGCTAAACCCAAAGAACCGTAATCCGGACAAAAGCTTCGGCTAATGCCCCATCAACGCCGTTCCAGCGCGAAAATGCTGCTTTTTGCTTTTTTTATTATCGTCAAGAATCATTTGATCTCCATTGAGAACCAATTTCCGTCGTTTGTACCCCAAAGGTAAAAAAGTTAGAGCGTTTCGAAGATTGTGAAATTGCAAATTTTACCAATATCGCTCCGAGCAAGGAGAAGTCATTAAACCTAATGACTTCTAATGAAGCACTAAAGTGCTTCATTGTATTGCAATCCTATAGTGTTTCCAAATCTGATATGATATTATCTCTCCATCTTGTTCTGGAGCCCCTTCCCATGCCAATTTGATTAGCCTACTATCGGGTCGTCTCTAAACGTGTCCGGCCCAACGCATCCGTTGCATCTTTAGTTATATATAGTTCTTTTAGTTCTCTATTTGTTCTTATCGGATATTGCTCTTCTACTGGATTATATATTGAGCCAAATATCCTTCTTAAAACCTTTCTTTCAAATCGTCACGGTCTTTCTTCATTTGTTTAGGTCATTGTCCATGCTTCGGAGCCATACATCACGACAGGCCTCACCAGGGTTTTATAGATCTTGATTTTTGAGGTTACCGTGCCTGATTCCAGCATTGGCGACATCTCTCCTATGCATGAGTTGTGCGTTTGAAGTATTATCACATACATACACAGGGGATCCACTGCTTAACGCGGGCTTCGAACTCACTCCCCCAGAGAGGCCTGTGTACCCAAACAAATTACACTTCGGTGGTTTTCCATTACCTTCCGAGGGGAGACTGTCAGAATAAAGTTTTACTGAGCCTGGAGTCGAACCAGGTATTCAGCATTAGCAGCAACGCACTTAACCGTCTAAGCTGACGACCGTTAAACGAGCTCTACATTCTGAAAAATATCTGAAACGGAAGACACGCCTTCACAGAAACCGGTTGAAAAATGAAAGAGATACGCTGTACAATGAAATGTTGGGCGCAGAAAACCACTATCAAGACACCCTATAAAAGACACGCAACAACAACTGGAAACGTTTCGTGGAAGAGGATCTTGTCTAAAATCCCTGGAGGCTCACGTATATAATTTCCGCTTGCAAATTCAAAAGCAATAGCATTAGTACAACCTGCAACAACGAAGATGGAACAGACACCAAACCCCCCTCTAAGACTGCTAACATTTTAAGAATAGACTTCTTCCGGATGATAACAGAAGTACCGATGCATCTGAGGATCACCAAACGATCAGATTTCGAGAATTTCTGGAAGATTCTTAAAATGACACAGGCAAGATTAGTCAACCATGACGAATTGGATCGACTGATAAGAGACACGCAAGCCAGAAAGACCCAGGATTTGATAACATATTGATATGTTTTTCTCAATTTTATAAATTGTCAATTCAATTTTAAAGTTTAAAAAAAATCACTCTCTTCCCGGTTTTTTCAGAAAATCTTAGAAAAAATTATAAAAATTAGAATCCTTATCACTCCCTGAGGCAATACGGCTTTGTAGAAGGCAAATCCACCGCAGAAGCACTTCAAGAATTTTTCAAGAAAATCGACATCACGGAGATGAAGAAGCGGAAGTTTTCCGCTAAATGTTAGTGTTAGGAAAATTTTCGGCTAATACATTTATGACTGCTTTTCCGAAATCCACAATTCGGTTTTCAGGCTGCGCGTCTTCCACTAGTTCTTTTATTTTTGTAAATAATCTATTATACGTATTTTTTAAGTCTTATCAGGAAGCAAAGCAATAACCTGTGGTACGGTAATGCAGCGCCGTAGCAAAGGTAAGGCGACTGAGGTATTTGCCTCAGGCGCCATCGCAATGAGGGCGCTAAACCTTGACAAAACCCAATAAATTAATAATAATTTAAAATTTCCATAAAGATAAGAATCTTGTTTTTACTGAATTCGAAAAATTTGACCGAGATTTTATTTGTAACATCGCCTAAAATTTCCTGTCGGCCTTTTCCCCAAGTGGGGATTTTAATCCTCTACAGTAATTTTTCGCCTATAACTCTCTTACCTTCATTTTTAGAGAAAATTATTATCAAATCAAAATTGAAGAGTACAAAATTCTCTATAAAACAGATTAACAAAATTGGCCTACATAATACTAAGTATTTTTGAAATAAAAAGAAAATCGAGAGAAAACAATTGAAAAAGGTTTTGAATAATTCATATTCTGAATAATTATTTCGTACATTTAAACTTTACCATCGATGGTGAACAAAACAAAACAAGGTTTCAGGATTATCAGTAAATCCTGAAACCTCGTTTTGTAGAGAGTTTTCTACTCTTCAGATTTGGTCCAATGTCTGGGGATTTTAGGAAAGTTGATTCCAACCCCGCGTTCTTCTTCATTTCCCTTTAACTGATTGCGTAACCAGTAAAACTATCACGTCATCATCGCGACAATTATTCAAATATATTTAAATTGAAAAGAAAAATTCCTACCGATAAAAATAATCTCCATATTCGGGGGGGATGGGGGATTTCATTACGTTACCATGGAAACGGTGATTCTGGCATACTATGCGTATTTGATAAAAATCGATATTACACGATATTACCCCCCCCCCCCCCAGGTACACTTGTCATTATTCAGAACCATCAAAATTTATTATTTTACATTGAATCTTTTGCAATTTTTGTTTGTAATCCGCCAGGGGGGGGGGTATTTTTGGTGATATTTTTCATAACTATCCCAGTACCGTTCTTCTTAACCACTTTACCCGCGGGTTATTTGTAACTAAATGCATTTTGCACGCACCCGTGCGTACTATCGGGTGAAGTGGTTAATACCGAGGGACGTAAAAGTTTTTCCTTCGCAATAAATTAAGTGTACCTGGGGGGTATTCAATACCCCCCAGACCTCCCGGACCCGGCAACCTAAATGAGTTCCTGATAAGCATCCATTTGTTTTCATTACTCTAATCGAGCGCCGTAGGAAGGGTGAAGCGACCGAGGCTTTGCGCAATGGGGGCGCTAAACCTCGACAAAACCCAATAAATAATAGTTTAAAATTTTCAAAATGATAGGAATCTTTTGGGAGGGGGCGCATATATTCAAATTTGCGTCGGGTTCCAGAAAAGCTCGCTACGGCGCTGCGGTAATGTTACGGTAATAATAAAATATTGGATGTGCGAAAATCGATTATGTAAAGCCCGGGTGCATACCAAAACCGTAAACGATGAACACGAAAAGTAATGTAATAATGAAAAATAATAATAAATAATATGCTAAAAGTAGTAGCAAAATCAGGTAACGAAATGTCCTGGTAGCGAAATGTCCGGTAACGAAATGACCGGAAATGTCCGGGCACGAAATGTCCCGTAGCGAACTGTCCTAGAACCCCGTTTTGGGACCAATCTACTTTCTTTCGTAAGACTACCTAGCGGAACCCAAAAATGATATCGCGTGGAAATTTGAATATGCCGACGATATCGCTACCATCGTTACGGAAATTACAGCTTAGTGTTGATAACCTCAACACGTGGGGAGGGTGCATAAAATTGGTTCACTCGAAAACGAAAACCAAGATCATGTGCCTATACCCAAAAAAGGTGCACAATTATGACTTGAACATCTTCCTAAAACGGCAAAAAAATCGATGTCGTGAAGGAAATAAAATATTCAGGAATATTAATGGACGAAAATCTTTCCATGTAACCCCTTCAAGTGATGTGTTGAAGGGAAGCTGGAATTTGGACACCTTCACATTTATTCGAAAGATCTACCAGTCCCCATCGTGGCTTTCGGAAGCAAAATCGTGACACATAGAATCAAAGAAAAATACACGGAGCCAAAGCTTGTGTTGTGCTATGGGTTTTGCTGCCGCTTAGTGGCAAAATGTTATAGGGCGGTATCGCCCATGGCCTCCGGAGTGATGGTATATAGGAATTCATCCTTTGGACATCGAACTGTTGAGACTGGAAGCTTGGAAACGAATCAAGAAATCATCTGGGAATCGAAATCACTTCAAATGCATGGTGGAAATATAAAGAAGAATGGCAAACCGTATCATGGAAATTTGGTAGCAAAGGTGGTACGAAGCGGTGGTTGGGAGAATCGCACATCGTTCATTGGGAATCAAGACAAACTTCGAAATGGCACAAATACTAACCGGACATAAATATGTAGATCGACAAATGGTGGAATTATGATAATTCGTGAATATTAACAAAATGAAACTAATATTAAACGAATCAAGAACAAAAAGAAAAACCTCCCCTGATCCCCTGAAGGAAAACCGAAAAAATTTAAAAACTAAAATTTGAAGACATGAAAGGGTTCAGTTTCAAGACCCGGACAATGTATATAAATTGTAAATAACGTAAATACTTTCCCCCAACTGCAGGTGTAAGCCTGTCTTAACTACTAAATAATTTCGAGAAACCATAATTAATGGAAAACCTCAACGTGGTAACCAATATTGGTATTTTATGTCACTTAGTTTTTCTTTACTAAATAAATAAACTTCAATTGATAAAATTGTAAATTTTAATATTTTCTATTTACTAGAAAAAATATACAGAGAGCTATACCTAATAGCTATTAAATTTATCGTACCTTTTATGGTGGGGACAAAATTTGAATATTTGATCAATTAAAAAATATGTACCTATAAAATGTAAAATTTTATTTATTTGCGAAAAACATTTATTAAGAGCTGAACTGCAATTCTGCATAATGCATGTACATTAGTACGACATTGTACGCTTCATTTAAAGAAATATCATAAAGGGGTGTTTTCATTATAAGATTTTCCTTATGGCAGAGCTTAAGATTTTACGTAAGACACGGTTAAGACGGTATTTCGCTGTTTACACTTTATGATTTTCCTTAAGAGCCGACTCTTAAGGAAAAACATAGCGGTTATCATAAGGAATTTTAGCAAACATAACGAATAGCGACGTACCTATTTTCTTAAGATTTTTCGTAAGATTTTTTGACGTTTTGAGGTTAGTGTTGTGTTTATATTGACTTTTTGTTGGTTATATCCGTTATATCAGATAAGGTTATGTCAATGATTATTGTTTTAAATTAATATTCAGTATGCTTTAACACTGAACTTTAAAATGAATAGTGAACCAAGTGTGAAAGAGGTAATGTAAAAATAATGAAATTAAGTTTGTAATAATATGTAATATTATAATATTGTGTTTATTTAATTACTACAGGTTGTGTGGAATGAAGATATGACGAGGCACGTATGGATTATAGTTAAGATTTATAGTTTTTATAACAAATTTTTATTGATTTACATATTATTATGTAGTACATAGTTCAGGCCCGTAGCCAGGGGGGGGCACCTGGGGGCACGTGCCCCCCCCCGAAATGTTCAAAAGAAATAAAAATTTTTTTTGGAAATTAAAAAATTTAAATTTCGAAAATGAAATAGCTGTATTTTAAAGTGGGAAAAAGTTTTTTTCCAAGTTTATTTGCCGTAATTCATTGTTATTTACCTTGTCGGCTTATAGGTTACCCTGCTTATCCCTTTTTTTACCTGAAAGCCATGGAATTAATTTAATATAAAAACCATGTAACGGTAAACATAATAGCTGTTAAGAATAAAGTATAAACTCTATTCAGGCCTGACCAGTGCACGATTTACGTAAAAAGTTTTTTTCCAAATTTATTTGCCGTAATTCATTGTTATTTACCTTGTCGGCTTATAGGTCAACCCTGCTTATCCCTTTTTTTACCTGAAAGCCATGGAATTAATTTAATATAAAAACCATGTAATCATTTACAGAGAAGATTTAAGTGGAGAGGCGGTATACCCAGCAATTCTTGAAGCAGAATTCGGTTTATGGAAACAAAAATGGTTAGATGTGAACGATTTTCCAAAGAATCCATTAGATGCATTGACAAAATGTTCTGAACAATTTTTTCCCAATGTCAGAATCTTATTGAAAATATTTGCAATATTACCAGTCATTACAGCAACTGCCGAGAGAAGTTTTTCTAGTTTAAAGCGAATAAAAACTTACTTAAGAAATTCTACTGGTGAAGAAAGGCTAAACGGTCTAGCACTCATGAATATTCATAGGGATATAAATATTGATACTGATATTATAATAGATAATTTTGCGATGAAAAAAGAAAGGCGCTTAGAGTTTAAATTATAAAGTAGAGAGTGAATAAAGTCTTCATGTAATGTTTGTTTTAGATAAAAATAAATTTAATTTTTTTAAAATAAATTAAGATAAATAAAATATTGAAAAAATTTGTTTGTAATAATATAAATTCCCGGAAGGGGAACCCCCGAAAATTTTACTTTTAAAATTTTTTTTAAAAAGTAGTTAATATATAAATAAATAAAACTTAAAAAAAATTGCAATAAAAGGGGGAACCCCCAAAAATTTACTTTTTACAAAAGACTTTTTACAAGTGCCCCCCCCGAAATGAAATCCTGGCTACGGGCCTGAAGTAATCTATAACGATTTGTTCTTGAAACATATTAAAAGAAAAATTTTTGATCTAACCTTAAAAAACTAGTTTTTTGCCTCTACTGTAAAATTTATGTTATGTCACATTGGAGGTTTTCGCAGCTCGGCGACGATGTGTACTCTAGTGTCTAGTGGATTAAAAAATTTTCCCAAATTTTTCACTAATGATAATTTAAAAACCTAAAATTTGTTGGACATTGGTGCTAAGAAATGTAGATTGATTGTCCTAATAATAATAACTAATCAGTTATACATGTATTTTACACTATGGAATTTATTGTACAATAAAAGCTACAATTTCCAATTGTACTATAAATTGCAGTGTAATATAAGCATTACACATCAGTCTGTATTGATAAAAATTGATATGTTGAAACACATCATTCTGTATGAAATGTTAATTTCAATCGATATACAAATATTATTTATCCAAAAAAATCAAAACTCAAGATTAACAACAGGTTTACACGTCTTTATTAAAAAATCTGCTTCAAATTACATTTGTGTTTCATAAAAAATAGTTACAAACAAAAAATAGTACTTTTACTTATTGGAATTCTTGCACGCTATAGTTTAACACTCAAATTAAACAAAACAGTAAACAAAAACCTCACGCTTTCTTTGCACTTGCTAATTCTCTTAAAAATCGAAGACCAACAAGTGCAGTGATACATCCCAATGGAACCAACCAAGCACACGTAGTAAACATATTCAATTGCAACCAGAAAAGTACAAACAAAGCAAATATGCTGCCCAATCCGATATGAAACAGTAATCCAGTAAAACAGAAGTTTTTGAAATTAATTCCAATCTTCATCCAACTTACTAACAAAATAAAGAAAGGTGCAACCACAAGTGCAGTGAAGAGTGTCGAGGTGAATTTAGGTGGGAGGGCTTCTGCTTGCCTGAACATGTGTTTAATTTCAGGTTGTATTCCTCTTTGCACTCGAGCTCGTTTTGGTTCACCACTTGTACCGCTCAATTTTACATCAACTTTACCGAAAGCCCAACGAAGCGGATTACTCATTATGGAGTCACCTAAGATCAATTCTAAATCAAATGTAGCAGAATATTTCAATTCTGATGCTAAATTAACATCGATTTTGTAGACTTTGCTGGTGTCTTGTTCGGCAACAAAGATTATTTCATTCTTTCCTGAACTTAATCTAATAAATGCTTGATGAACTGGACGGGATAATGCAAACTTTACAATGAGATGTTGGCTTGAATCGGCTTGGAGAACAGCATCCAATTTAGACGGGTGTTGGAGTTTATTTAGCCGAGGTGCTGCTGTACCGTCAGAGTCATCTAGACCTACTTCTAGGTATTTCAGAGTGACTGGACCTAAAACGTGCACCATCAAAGCTGCCGTATGACTTCCGGCAGTGATGCTCACACGGTACTGACCAGGATCCAACTTCAGGGATAAAACAAATTGTGTGGCATCAGATGTAGGTGTTAAGGGCTGTTTTGATAATACGACCACGTCGTCTACAACTCGAGTTGCCGATTGTGCAACAATACCTGTTAGGCTTGGTTTATAAGCTTTACCCAAGATATCAGACACACGTAATTTTAAGTCCGGTTTTTCTGGAGTTACTTGAGACGATTGTAAATATGTGATGCATGCAGGTGATACGGAACTCTTACTTAATGCAATTGCAGAATCAATCAAAGCAATAACACCTTTAGGACTCTGTACAGTTTTACGTGTTAATAAATAATTTGCAAATTTATCGGCTTGAACTTGAGTTAAAGGTTTAGTGTCGGGAGATTTTAACAAACCGGTTAACAGTAATCCAGTGATGGTTAAACCACCTTCCCATTGTAATAATCGTCCATCTACTTCGTCGGCTTGCACTACCACATCTTCTACGTATTGATGAATAAACTGACCGGAATTTCCCAAAAATGAAGCTGCGTGTAGAGCTTGTCCAATATTTTGTAGACTGTCATCACTCTTTAGTTGAGCTTGAAGAAGTTGTGCTACTTTTGCTGGATTTTCTACACGTTCTTTGGTAAGAGTTAACGATTCTAATGCATAACGGATGTCACCGACAGTAGCAGATTCACTCGATAAAGTTTTTTTTATAACCTAAAAAATGTACACCACATTATGTTACGTTGCTATACCTAAATTTTAAATAAATACCTCAACGTGAGCATTTTTAAGCAGTTGCTTGGGTGTATTAAGTGCAGATTGGCACGTTAACAGAGACCAGGTAGAAAGTACGTGGAAAATTGTTTCGGGATTAGCATCATCTTTAAAATTGTCTCGGAGGTGTGTACACGTCTTTAGTTTTAATATTTCGATAAACGGTTCTTGCAATACAGTGTAACCCCATGCACCATAATAAGGCAAAATTAAATCTCCATTTGTATGGTTTGTTAATGTTTTAGTAAGTACAGTAAGGAATCTTTCGTGATCCGATTTGGAAATATAATCTGTAATGCTTGCATGTGCTGATATTAAAATCGAAGCCAAAATTAAAGTTTCTGTAAATGAAATAACGATTACATATTCATTTAATACAATTTAAAATTATTTCTTACTAATAAACATAATTACTATTATAAAAGTCAGAACTACCGAAAAACCGACCGGCGAAAATTTGACACGTACCTTATTGGTTAAGCATGCGCAGTATAAACTTTACCGCTTTTTTTAAAAATGTAATTTTTTCCAAATCATTTGCATATTAAATATAAATATTATGAAGATTTATTCTCTATTTTAGAAAATTTGTTAAGAAACCTTTTCTGTTTCTATATTTTATGAAAAGTGATTGATATTTGTTTACTTGAATTTTATAATAATTTATAATCTAGTGTGAGAAAATTGCGAAAAATAAATCCAAAATCGGTTTTCTGCGATTTTTCGACGGATTTCGTTAGGTAATTGTTCGTACTTTAACATACTAAAAAACGTCCTCTCGGAACCTTGAGCTTCTTACCAAATTCTTCGTCTGAAGTTGAAATTTTTTATGAAGCAGTGAAAATTATGTTTTTCGGCAAAATGAAAAGAAGAGTTTCCTAAAAATGGTCCGGGGGTTCTGATTTTTGGATATGTTTTAAGGTTTGGGGTCCTAATAAAAACTCTGAGTTGGCGACCTCGGCGACCGCCCGGAAGTGCCGCCATTTTATAAATAATAGCGAAAACAAAATATTTCTTTGCAATATTTCCTTGCCAGTTGACTTTAGGACGAAAATGACTTCTATAAATCTTATAGAGAATAAAATTTACTACAACTTCTATCTAAGGTATTTTTCTCTAAGTCGAATAGTTGCTGAGCGCCAGCACTGTTAAATTTTTGAATTTGTTACGTCTGTTGTAACATTTGTTGTTACATTTTTGAAAATTTCAAAAATGCTCGATTTTGATCTGACTTTTTGTTATAAGTACAGCCTCTATAGTTCGGACACACTTTAATCCGGCCACCCCAATAATCCGTTTCCTTCCACTGTTCCGACAGTTTTAAAATTTTTACCTCTGTAATCCGGACATATTCTTTGAAATATTAGTGGTAAAGCTAAATATAGCATATGACTATTTTTTATGAGCTTGTTATCACTGTTGTGAATGTAAAAATAGCCAGTTATATATAAAGCAACAAGGAGAGGATGGATGACACAGTCGATTTTCCTTGAGTGGTTTAAGATAGGTTTTCATACCTAAAGTGAAAAATTTTTTGAAAGAAACTAACCTTCCACTTAAAGCATTGCTGTTGATAGATAACGCACCATCTCACCCACCTGTAGCCAAAATAAATTTTGATCCAAACTTCAAAATTTTGTATTTGCCACCAAACTGCACAGCCTTACTACAACCAATGGACCAGAATTTAATTCAAAATATCAAAATTTTCTACAGGAAAAAGCTATTGGATTACATAATCAGAGAAAGTGACGCAGGTAACCAAGATATTGTGCAACTTTTGAAAATGTTCAATTTAAAAAATGCCGTAGTCATGTTGGAACAGGCGTGGATATTAATATCAGAAAAAAACATTCAAAAACGTTGGTTAGCATTGTGGCCGATGATGGAAGAAGAAGAAGAGGAGTCTATTCCAATTGCTGAACTCAAAAGAAGAATTCACTCGGGTTTAAATAGTACACAATTAGATGAGATTAAAGCATCGCTTAATCTCATTGATCCAACAAACAGCTCAACTAATGAGGAGATAACAGAATGGGCGGTTGGTCAAAATGAGAATATCGATGTTGATGTAACCGATGATCAGATAATTGAAGAAACTACAAACATAGTTGACGAAGCAAATGACGACGACCCAGATAATAACATTAATAACACAACAGAAAATCAACATCTTCCTAAAATTAGAGACGGCGATGCGGTGAAAGCTTTTTCAATTTGTTTGCAATGGGCGGAGGAAAATAATACAGAACTGCAGGATATACTACTATTAAAACGTATTAAAGAAAGAGCGTTCAAATCAAGTACTACTACCATTATCAAAAAAACACAAACGAAAATTGATACTTTTTTTAAAAACACAATCAATGTAGATCCTATGTAGATTAGTATGTATTGTAGCGTCTGGTGCCTTGAAGACTGCACGAGTACGCACACAATCGGTTTATGACACCTACCTTAAATCGACTCTTACTTCTCAGGGTATTAATGCGTCGGGATCTGAATCAACCAACACTTCTTATACGAGCTTATTCTTGATTGAACGAATTCTGGATTCCAACAAAGATAAAACTACAGTTGGAATTCCGTTAACAAGTTTTTAATCAAATCAACAAATTTCAACATATAACAAGAACCCAAACAATCAAACAATCTTTATGTAAACTACTATTCTACGCACTGATTATTAAAAGGTAGCTAACCTGTGATTTGTATCGTGCGCACTATTTTCTTTCTTCAAATATTCCACTTTCCAATCTCCAATCTCCAATCTGCTTCTCATATATCGGATAACTTGGTATCCGTATCTCCCCAACGTATCTATAAGACACGATCTCGATCACAACCTTCGTTGCCAACACCTTCTGTATCCCGCTATCTTGCGGAATCTTAAATTCTCCAAGGAATTAATCTTCTTGGGTAGTACCACCGTATAACGTTCACGAATATAATTTATTTCAGTATATTTTATTTGAATCTTACTTGAATTCGCGAGTTTATCTCGCAGTACAAAATACACGACCGTCACGCTTCGTGATCTCGATGGAACTCTCTCGCGAATATAATTTATTTCAATTATCTTTAATTGAATTGCAATTATTCGCACAACTGCATATCGCAGTAACTAATATGCGACCGTCACGCTTCGTGATCTTGATCGAACTGTTATTTACTTTTTATGTAACGTTCGTTACTATATATTTTGTTTTTTCAAACCGGAGCTTCTTATATATCGGTTTGTTTGTACATGGCCGACGGTTCTCTGCACGTTTGATTAATTTCCACATGTTGTATATCCCGTTTACACCCAACATGTAACTCGAACAAACTTAAAATTAAATTCAAACGACACAACAAAACAAACACATGTAAACAAATGTGTTTGAACCTCCGGTCTCCAACTGTACTTCTCTCCTTATTGGTACGACTCTATCCTCAACATGGATAGCGCGTATCACAACAGTATGTATAAAATAAATGTTTTTTTTATAATATGTATTACATAAATAATAAAATTTCAATGAACTATTATACATACAGTATATTTAATAATAAAAGGTACATATAGGTACCTCCCATGGGCATACCTCGTTAATCCGGACACCTCGCAAATTCGGTTTGTCTGAAAACTATATCTGTCCGGACTAGAGAGGCTGTACACTAGAGTATATTTACCTGTTATTTGCCTTCCCCGGGTATATTTTTGTATTGAATATTTTGAATGTATTGAGTTTGCGATAAACATTTTAATTTTGCGTACAAGTGTTGATGGGAGATTGGAAAAATGTGGCAATCAGTCAGTCAGGTTCGCGCGTAGCGACCAGAAGGTTGAATTTTGTATTTTGAAAAGTTCAAAAATAAATTGGAAATTATTAAAACGTAATGGTGTTTGATTTTCATTTTGTGAAATTTTGGAGAGAATGAGCTCCACATATTTATATTGTTCGCCCGGCGGGCGTTATATTTCGTTACCTGAAAGCTACAGTGAGATATAACGAAATAGTTAATTTGAGATAATTCATTTTAAAGATATAAATTGCAATTAGAATTTGAACTGTGAATATTTCTTTTGTGTAAATGTATATGTGTGTGTGTACGTCTGTAAACACGATAGCGTCTAAACGAAGCTAGCAAATCATTCCAAATTTTGCATAATATAAGCTTTTTCCTGTCGTAGGACGAAGCCAGATGAAAATAATATAATCGTCTAACGGGAAAGGGGGGTTTACCTGGAGCTATTATGACATTATGCGTCATAACTTCGAAACGAAATTAAATATGTAAAAATATTAATAACAAAAAATTACCGCTATGGAATTTTCTACATTTTTTGTCCTACAAGTTTTTCTCTAAAATATACAGGGCGTTTCAAAAATGTTCGTATTTGTAAATAAAATAGTAAAACGTATTCTACTAATGAAAATAAGATGAAAAGTTTCTAATAACATGGGTCCAGAAATGCTTCGTTTGCAAGATATAGGCATTCAAAAGTTTTTTTCTTCCTATTTTGGCAAAATATAAAATTTTTCATCGATTTACTGTTGAAATTATGTAACCATTTTATTAAAAAATATAATATAAAAATTTACGTCTGTTCGGAAAGTTATGCGATGGCCACATCAGATTTTTACATTAAAAATTATAGTAAAAATACCTATTGTGTATTATTCCATTAATAATAGTGTGAAATTACATTATTATCTGTAAAATGTAAAATTCCATTCAAATACGTGTAATTTTTAAATAATGTAATTTCACACCAATTATTATTATCAATGGAATAATACACAATATGTATTTTTACTATAATTTTGAATGTAAAAATTACACGTATTTGAATGTATTTTTACGTGTTTTTTTTACAGTGTATTGTAATAACCCGCATTTAATTCATTATTATTTATATATATATCGACCACGTAATTTTAACACGTAAAGATGAATTTATCAATGATAAATAAATGAAAATAAACATTAAACCATGTTATAAAATAGATTGTGAGCGTTAAACCATATTATGTGTAAACCATTTAGGTTATAATTATGTAAACTTATTTAAATTATAGTAATTAATTTTGTTTATAATAAGTGATAAACCAGAGAAAAAATTGTTTGAGATACACTGGAAATTCTCGAGTGATATTGTAAACTTTTACAATATCCGTCCTTTAATATTTGTAACAATAAGAACGGAAACGTTAATAGCTTTGTAAGAGAATTTCCAGCAAAGTTAAAAGAAGCGACAAAGATTTTTAAAGTTAGGCTAGGTCATAAAGCAATCCACTTGCACTGCTCAAGCCGCCTCTTCGTGGAATTAAAAATACGTTAGAATTTTATGAATGGAACCGTCGCTTTCCAATCTATAGAATCCTTAGCACCCCGCTGGGTTTCTAGTACGAAAGCGAGTAAGGAAACTTGCGTGGAAGAGACGATATATGTAGCCTCAACTCGAGGCCCTAAAATTAATAAATATCATACGTCGTTATTCCCTCCCCAAGGAAAATCGGATTCAATAAATACTACTCCGGAAGCAAAAGTTAAGTTAGTTGCCAGTTACCGGGTTTTCAAGAACATACGCGTAATTAAATTAGACGCTAATTAAAAAGCGTAATTTTTCTAGTCAGTTCAATTAAATATAAATTCAAAGTCGAATCAAATACTCGCGTAAATCAAATAAATTAAACTAAAGTTCCAATTAAATTAGTACGGTTTTGAATTTCAAAGAATAATCCATCCAAGGTTCGACAGCTTCGTAAAAATTAAATCAATTAAATCTATCTCGACCGATCCATCTCGAGGCGAGCGCAATTTCAAAGTATCCAACTACAACTAAGAAAGGATTACACACAGGTGCAGTCAAAAGGGCTTATAGACATTCAGGTATCAAACCAATTTTAATTAAAAGGAAATCGTTTACAAGTCTTACTCTGGTCATATTAGAATAACTATATAACTGTAACCATAATTCTAGCATTATAATTTAGTGAAACCTTTAAGGGTGTATAACTGTAAAATTTTGTTTGAGTTTATTTTGTTGTTTGAATAAATTGTTTAATTAAGTCAAAGGTGCCTTAATCATTGAATTCTCCTACAAGTAATCAGTCGTTTGTCTTAAATATTTATCCTGCGCTTCTATACTAAAAGAAAAGCTCTTCACGTTACCAGTTAAACTAATTAAAGTAAGCAATTAAAGTTAAATTCATGAGTTGGCGATCGGACTCGAAACTACGATCGCTGGTGGCAGCAAAATTCAACATTTATTAAGCGAATTATAAGTTCAATTTAAAACTAAAGCAATCACCTTTGGTAGAATGGTAGCTTAGCGGTGGAATAACGATAATTAATTTGTTCTTTCACGAACTAAAAGGCAGACGATTATTACTAACAGGACACAAAATTTAAAATTTGATCAATTTAAAAATCTAATTTTATTTTCATTATTAAATTTAAACATTTTACTTTAATTGTGATAAATCAATTTTTAACTTTTTATTATTATTATTAAAATAGCCGAGTAACAAGTAAAAGATTTTAATTTCTTTTGTAGTTAGAGGTAGAAATTTTAGCCATTTTCAGGAAATTGTATAACGTTAACTCAATTATCCCTCTTTGTGATATCGTGTGCAAATGTCCGTAGAATTACACGAATCGAGTAATAATCCCTTCTTGGAAGAAGATTTAAATAACGCGGAATCTTCTCTTTATTCACCTCCCTCAACCGACATATCAAATCCCCCCGTAATAATGTCCCAAAACGCGACTCAATCGCCTGTCCAATTAAATCCCGCGTTTACATATCAACCCGTTTCCATGGGTATGATTGCAACCACGGTGGAAACGTATGATGGAAAATCAAGCCCCGCTCATTACTTCGAAACCTTAGAGGTACGCGCTTTATTAGACGGTTGGGATGATCAAACTAAATTAAACATTGTAAAATACCGGTTAAGGGGAAACGCGTTGAAATTTTTCAGATCGGATCCAGAGCTTAATAGTCTAGAATACGATGCATTCAAGGAAAGCATTATTAAAAGATTTAGTAGGTTACAAATCCCGGGCGAATTAATGAACCAGCTTCATCGATGTTATCAAAAACACGATGAAGACGTGTCTACATTCACCATGCGATTAAGAACACTGGGGCTCAAAGCGTTAGATGAAGATTTGAAAACTGCCCTGGTAAATGATGTTTCGGGGATTAAAGCGAAATCCGCTCAAATAGTCTTAAATCAATTCAAATTAGGACTCAAAAGGGAACTTTTGAGAGAAGTAGGGGTGACTTTAATCCGCACGCCCAATTTAACTATTGAAGAGGCCGAATCCATTGCTAAATGTTATGAAGTTACCGAATCATTAATCAAGGCGCGACCTAATTCGATTAATTTCACTAATACCGATTTCGCGCCGGTGAATAGGAATAATCGCGGTAATCAAATAAATTACGGGTCACAGACCTACCCTAAAACTAATCCTTTTCATGACTATCGGAATGATACGCGTCAAAATTTCAGCGGACGGGAAAACCCTAATAAAAGAAACGATAACTACGGCAACTCGCGACAAAATGTCCAACTTGATCAACGGGACGGAAGAAATTTTAAAGATCAGAACCGAACCACTAACCCTTTCTCTCCTAACTTTAATCGCGATAATAGAAATAATTATAGGAACCCTAATAATCAAAACCGTAACTGGAATTTTAACACTAATAACGGAATTAATTATAGAAATCAGAGTAATCAAAACCACCATCGGAACTTCAACCCTAGTAACCCCTTTTATGAACAACCGCGGAATTTTAATAATGACGGCAACGATTGTCCACCCAACCGCGGCACGAACCTTAACGATAGAAGGAGGGGTACTTCACCCGATTCGCGACCCGCGACTAATTATAACAACCCGTTCCGCGAAAATGGTAGGAACTACGGGGATAACGGAATTAAGCCCAACCTGCGCTATGCCGGTCGAGGTAATTTCGCCAATCGAGTCAACCGCGAGGGACCGATTAATCCGTCAAATCGCGACGCAACCAGAAACGCCGCGGAAGGTCAACGAGGGCATTTAAATGGGGATGTGTTACGGATGAGCCCTCGATCCGTGAACACAGAAACGCGGACGCAATAAATATCTTACCACAAACCTCTCGCTTCGACAACCTTAATGACAAAACAGATATTAAAGATTCACTTAATTTTGTACCCAATCTCAAATCAAACTCTGGAGATGCGCCATGTATCATCGAAATGATTATACAAGGAAAATACTGCAAGCTTCTCTTGGATTCTGGGTCTAGCATCAGTTTATTAAAAAGTAATGTAATTAATACAGAGAATTTAGTTGTACCCACAGAAGACATAACCCTGTGCGGTATCGCCGGAGTCATTCAAAGGGCACTAGGCACGCTGATGGTTCCTTGCGGAAACCAATATGATCACGATCTATTTTGTTTTAATTTTGTCATATGTCAAGATATATTTCTACAAGCAGATGGAATAATTGGTAGAGACTTGCTTGCTAAACTAGGAGCACATATCGATTTTTCCGCGAATGAATTAAGGTTGTTGAGCGAAAGATTCCCAATCATTAATATAAATGATGCGGATAGAGACAAATATTTGAATGTAGAAGCGATAAGTAGAGGGAACCCGGTATTGAAAAATCTAAACGAAACGGCTCGTAAAACGGATACGCGTATCGAAAAAAAAGAATTAATTAAAAGCACCGGTAGAAATAAGAGATTTAGGAAGACCAAGTTAATAGGGAAAGGGTTGCCAAAAATGTCGGAGATAACGGCGACCAAATCAGAAATAGGTAATCACGAGGATAGATTAATAGCGGCGGACCCCCGCGAAAGTAAAACGGATAAAATAATCCAAGGGAACGATAGCAGCACGTTCAAAAGTTTAATTATAAGGGAAACTATTCAACCGGTCGATAACAGTACGGTCGATGGGACAATAAGGAAAAATATTTACGCGAATCGCGATTTAGAAATGCTTAATGATGCATATAACGAACGTAACAATGGTTACGCTGTATTAATTAGTACAAAAGATATGGAAAGTGAGAATGAACGGAAGGAAGGTGTGAGCTTAAAGGGTACCGAATTAGTAGATTTCGATGAAATTAGGGTGTGTAATGAGCACATTTTTCCCCAAACGCTAATCACGGAATACGGTACGTTATCTGATGACGATGAATTAGACAATTCACTAATGGCCATATGTGAGATGTCTAAATTATCAAGTTCAGATGCGAATCGTGACCGTGTAGAGCGAGTTTCGGCAGGTACGGAGCAGCAGTTTAGGCGAGGCGAGACGTCGCTTCACTACGCTGGGGCCGACCTACCGCCCGGAGCGGATTTGGGAGAAAGTGAGAGTGGGTTATCCCAAAGCGAACATACGAGGTTCGTTCAAAACAAATTGGTTAGCAAGGCCGTTTATAACGGTGCTAGTCCAAAAACATTGAATAAACAGGTTAGGTTTGCTGAGAGAAAGACCGAAATAATTCATAAAAACAATTTAGGGTTTGAGAATGTAATTGAAAGTAGAGGAAAATTTAATTTAGAAAAGCGTCCGCGCTCAGATACTGACAGTGACCACAACGAGCTAACAACGCTTAGGTTTACTGATCATATCGAAGTAACCAAAAACGGGTTAAACATTAATGAAATTAAAGGGAAGGAGGAATTTAATCACACGGGTGATCCGGAACACTCCGATAATGTGATAATCGATAAAGATAGTTTAGAAAAGCGTCCGCGCTCAATTACAGACCACAACGAGCTAACAACGCTTAGGTTTAGTAATAATATTGAATTAAGTGAAAATAAAGGCAAGGTTAAGGAAGTTAAAGATAATAGTAAAATTAATTATGAAGGCGAAGCGCTGCACGCCCTAGGTGCTATGGAAAAGGTTAGAAATTTAAATTACGTAGACGAAGTAGAATTGAAAAAATTGGTTAATGAAGGCGAGCGAAGCCTGAGTTTGAATACAGATAAAAGCACAATAGAAATATTAAAACGGTACCCAGGTAGGCTGAACGAACCCGAGCGAAAGTTGAATAATCAAGGCATGAATGTGAGTGAAAGCGAAATAGTATGTACCGGCACCAGTGACGTGCCAAGGGGCGGCAAAAATTTAACCCGACCCGATTTAATAAGTAATAACCGCAAGTTAGTGGATGATTCAGTAGACGTAAATATTGTAGGTACATTATCAACAAGCGCCAATTTGATCATCCCAAAGCGATCTGAAAGTGAACAGCGGTTCTCGATAAAATACAAACCGGGCCGCGATAAAAATTTACACCAACTAAGCGGAAAGCGTGAACTTTTAATAGAGCAGGATGACAACAATCACTTGAATTTAATTTTAGCATCCTCTCTAGTATACGGGAATGACGGCGAAGTAGTAACTCGCGTTATTAATCCAAATAATTTTGACGTGGTTCTAACAGTGGCGGACCGAATCGGCAAGGTATCCACCAACATACGGGTTGTTCCAGATAACAAATTTAATGAGGACATCCCCCATCGCGTATATGCAATTGAGCGGTCTCAACCAATCGTTGACGAGATACTGTCTCAATTTGACATGGACCATTTAGATGACGCGACTGTTAATTCATTATACGAGTTGATTATCAACTACGTGGACGTGTTCATAACAGACGACGAACCTTTAACCAGCGTCCACGGGGTCAAACATCGGATTATAACCGAGAATGTCCCCCCCCTCTCGAAACGACCTTATCGCGTGCCCTTCCACCAACGCGAAGTTTTGCAACGAGAAATCGACAAGCTAATAAGGTCTGGCATAGTAACCGAGTCGAGTTCACCCTGGTCGTCACCAGTCGTTATCGTAGTAAAAGACGGCCCCAATGGCGAATCTAAGGTTCGAATTTGCATAGATTATCGAGGCCTAAACGCAGTAACCAAACGTGACGTGTACCCCCTCCCCAATTTACACGAGACCATTGAACAATACTTCCACTCGTCGAAGATGTTCTCGGTACTCGACATTAGTCAGGCATTCCACCAGATTGAGGTCCACCCCGACGACCAGGAGAAGACGGCCTTCTCCACCCCCTTCGGTCATTACCAGTACACGCGCCTTCCATTCGGGCTGGCTAACTCCCCGGCCTCGTTTCAGAGGTTCATGAACGTCACCCTCTCAGGATTGACTGGCAGTACATGTCTGGTCTATTTAGACGACATAATCTGCTTTAGCTCCGATAATGTAGGTGAGCACTTACAGCGGTTAGACGCGATATTTGCCAAGCTTCGGCAAGCCAACGTCAAGTTGAAGCCCAGTAAGTGCAAATTCATGGTGCAGGAGGTTAAGTACCTGGGCCACATCGTGACCAAGGAAGGTGTAAAACCTGATCCCGAAAAGCTCAAGTCGATAGAAGCTTTTCCCATTCCCAGAACGGTCAAGGAAGTCCGATCGTTCCTAGGTTTAGTCAGTTGGTACCGGAGATTTATCAAAAATTTTGCGGACCTAGCAGTACCCCTCACTAATTTAACGAAGAAAGATAATAAATTCTTAATTTCCCCCGAGGTGTTGGAATCAATCGACAACCTCAAATCCGCGGTAAAATCAGAGGACGTACTCATTTACCCTGATTTTAACGAACCATTTCTGCTGGCTACCGACGCGAGCGGTACTGGAATCGGCGCGATCCTCAGTCAGAAGCGCGGCGGATTCGAGAAACCCATCGCTTTCGCGAGCCGAAAATTAGGCAAGGCCGAGATGAATTACACAGTTACAGAACTGGAGTGTCTCGCAGTAGTGTACGGAATCAAGCAATTTCGCTGTTTCCTGTACGGTAGACGGTTCACAGTGATTACCGATCATCGGCCCCTAAAATGGCTCCTCAGCTTAAAGGAAGCCACTTCTCGACTAGCGAGATGGAGTTTGTTGCTCTCGGAGTATGACTTCGAAGTAGTGCACCGCCCAGGCGTAAAACACGGCAACGCCGACGCCTTAAGTCGAGCTTATTTCACGGATTTCCCCCCCCTTAAGGACTTTCTATCACTGCTGTCGGAGAGCAAGGTTAGTAGAAACCCCCGAGTAACGATAGTACCAGCAAGTCTAATCACCTTATCAGAAAATCACGCACTAGCGGTATGCACTTCGAAGGAAGGCAAATCGAAAGGGTTAGACAGGGTCAGCCAAGTATACGGCCATATCGACCAGTCATCATTAAGATGCAAGGACGTAGGAGAAGTATTTACTTCTAATCTAACCGAGGGGAATCTTTACCACCTCATTACGAGTAGCCATCATTACGGTGCCCCCACCTATCAATCGTGCTACGACGCATTAAACTGCCTGCGCGACGAGTGTTTAATCAATAAGGACCTCAAGATGGCCTTACTGAAGTCAAACCTTGAAACGGAGGAACTAGAATGGACCACCTTAAGTGCCATGATACACTTCGTATTTAAGGACACCGCGGTCCATGTTAAAATATGCGAAACCGATCCTACTACCACCCACGACGTACTCACAATGGACACAGAACCCCCCTTTATCCCCACCTGGGATAGGGACGTGATCAAGGCTGAACAAGCTAAGGACGCGTTTTGCGTAACAATTAAGCGAGACATAAGTCAAGCAGTAGACCAAGACCTCCCTTATTATTCGGACCAAGACGGCCTATTGTATAAAACGGACGCAAACGGACGGGATTTATTGGTCATGCCGAAGTCATTCGTGCGCAAAGCTATACGCGACTTTCACGATCTCCCATTCGTTGCACATCCGGGCCAAACCAAGACCCTGCTATACATGCAAAGCAAACTGTACTGGCCCAGTATGAGGAAAGATATTCTTGAATACGTGTCGTCCTGCAACGTATGCAATCAGAGGAAGACGTCGCCTCACTTTAAACCGGCCCCCCTTCAAAAATTTCCGCAACTAGGCGAACCCTTTGAACGTACCGCGATGGACATTGTCGGGCCTTTTGTCACCTCGGACAACGGGAATAAATACCTCCTTACTTTCCAGGATCACTTCACAAAATATCCTGAAGCCATTCCTATACCCGACCAAACCGCGGAGACCATTGCTAAGGTGTTCGTTACCCAGATAGTAGCGCGACACGGAACCCCCCGCCAACTCATCACCGACCAAGGTCAGAATTTCGTCTCTAAATTGTTTAAGGAGACCTGCAGACTACTGCAGATAGAGAAAATTCAAACGACAGCGTACCACCCCCAATCAAACGGCGTGATCGAACGTAGCCACCGCGTGTTTAAAGACATGTTAGCGTGCTACGTCTCCAAGTCACAACGAGACTGGGACGAATGGGTACCCTACATATTGATGGCGTATCGGTCCCACATCCATTCATCTACAGGATATTCCCCCTTCTTCCTAATGCATGGACGAGACATCGTATTACCCTTTGACGACATACTTAAGGCCAATCGGGTTAAGTACGACGTCAGCACCAATTACCCATCAGAGGTAATGACTAGGTTAAACCGGGCTTTCGCGCATGTGCAGCAGACCATGGAGAAAAGCTGCGACGATCGGGCGCGATATTTTAATAAAAAGACTAAAGAACGCGAATTTCAGATCGGGGACTTAGTGTATTTATACGACCCCGCTAGTAAGCTAGGGATCTCCCGCAAATTAGTGAGACCTTGGCAGGATAATTATAGGGTCACGGAGAAAATCGGACCGGTAACATACCGGATCCGCAAGATAGGTAGCAGGTCAGATCAGGTGGTGCACCTGAACCGACTGAAGCCCTACTTGGCACCCGAGCGAACCAAGGCCCATCCAGTCCAAACCAACCCCTTCCTGGAGGACTACCACCCCTCGGACATAGCCGCAGAGTCATCGGACCAGCCAACCGAAACCGGAAACCTGGCCCCACTTCTGCCATACTTGCTATCCCAAATCCCGATAGCAAGGCAACCGAGGAGCCAACCCGACCCCCCCCTCTTTGAAGAGGTAAACGTAGACCAAACCCAGGACGAGGTCTACGAACCCCCTCCCCAAGTCGACCCTCTTTTACAGATGGACTCCAGTGCTAGCTGTACCGAAGAACCAGCCCCCCTTGTCGTCCAGGAAACGACGGAAGAGATGCCCAGGCGATCCAGCAGAATGACGAAAATCAAACGGTTGCCTGACTTCAGCTATTATTAAATTAGCATGAAGCCTTTTTAGTTAGCGGTCCCGGGTACGACCTAAAACTACGACCTGTAGCTAAACCTACACCCAGTAGGCAGAACTGCATCCCTTAGATATAAACCCCCTTTTTTTTGTTAGCATAAATCACCCGTGCAGGCGACGGGGACATCGAGAATATCACTGCAGCGTAACGCGCTTTTCGTAAAAGGCGAACAAAGCGGTAATTGTAAATAATAAGCATTAGTTAAATGTTAGTCAAGTTAGAAAAAAATTGAGTGCATGAATTAAAACTAGAAAAAAAAAGAGAAAACGTAAGATGATGAAAAAAAAAGAAACGTAATAATAAAGGTTGTAAAAGAACGGAGAGACCGGTTTGACGTTCATTCGCGATAAATTGAAGGGTAATTAATGGGTAAATAAATTGACAAGAGAGATAGGAGATAGGATAGGGAGCCAGTTGGTCAAAGGACAACTGTGCTATGTTAAAGTACCGCCAATGGAGCGGGTTAAGAATTAATTTTTAGGTCTCAAGACAGACAAGTATATTGAAAGCCAGTTCGGTCAAAGGACAACTGCGCTATATTAAGGTACCGCCAAAAGGAGCGGGTTAACGAATTAATTTTCAGGTCTAAAGACAGACAAGTATATTGAAGGAAACGGGAAAAAGGAATCGAAGGTTCTGAGGAACGAGTTTAAGCGATAAAAGTAATTTTAGAACAAAGTCAAACCGGGCAGTCTCTCGTGAACGTCCAAAACAAACAAAAATTAGCACGGAGCTACAAGAGTCATCATCGAAACAAGGTAAGGAGTGAATGATGTATGAAAGATAGTGTGGCGATACCTGCAGAGCACGGGGTTGAACACTCTCAGGTGTATTAAAGTAAAAGAATCATGTAAGGTCATAAAGACGCTTTAAGCCAACATGCAAATGGATGCATAAACATGCAAGCATTTGACATGAGGCAGTTTTCAGTTTAATTAAAGGAAACAACTTGATCACCCAAGAGGCGTGAATCAAATTGTTGTAACACTATGATTTTTATAATTGAATTAACAAAAATTTTATTTTTGGTTTTAAGAGAATTGGTTTGTTGATGCTAATACTAAATTTAATGATCTAGTTTGATTTTTTTTATTAATTTAAACGATGGTTTTTTTATACGTTAGTTAAGTATTTTCTTTGTAATATTATGTTATTTTATGTTAATTGGTTTATAATTTGGCAATGATTTAATGTCAATATTGTGTTTAATGAACTTAATGTACGGAGTGCGACGCTTATAGTGCGACAAACATTTAATCCAATATTGTGGACGTAATCGAGACGCGAGTGTACCCCCCCCCATTGAGAAGAAACAATAGCATCAACTATTGCGCTCAGGAAAAAGGTCAGGCAACAAGTGGAGGTCACACACAGTTCGAGTGTGATCCTTCCTAGTGATGGAATGCATCACGAGTTTTCAAATCCAACAATCTAATGGGTTGGATCAGCAACATCAAGTTCGTAATTATGTTGCTAATACGCAGCGTACATAGAAGGAGGACAAGACAAAAGTCAAAGTCACTCCGTTTTATTGTTAAATCTCGAGAGCCGTGCAAGGGCGTCGATAGATTTTAAAAGTGAATTAAAAGTATGGGAAAAACAAATTGTCTAGCAGAAATTTGGTTCCACAAATTATTTTTACTTCCCCCTGCCACATTTCAATACTGGAGCGAGCAGAGTCAACTCATTCAAACCAGAAGGCAACACATCAACCTGACCCCAATCCTAAAAGCGTAATACATCATCTACAAGTACGGGACACCAAAACATTAGTGCGTCGTGTAAATATCGCGAGCCAATTAAGTGAAACATAAAAGTGCGGTAGATCTTTACTCGCCTCAAATTCAAGCCTCCGTAATAGAAAAGAGAAGCAATAATAATTTTTATTTTTTTGTTATAACACTATAAGTTCAACTTGTATGTTCTTAACTGACGTTGATCAGTGAAATGTTTAAGTTAAGTTACGGCGTTACAATTACTAGGTCGAAACGCGGATTTGTATCCTTCTTTTTCCTAATAAAAGGATCCGTCGTGCCTTCAGACCCGACTGATCTTTTTAAAAACGGGGGGTGATGTAATAACCCGCATTTAATTCATTATTATTTATATATATATCGACCACGTAATTTTAACACGTAAAGATGAATTTATCAATGATAAATAAATGAAAATAAACATTAAACCATGTTATAAAATAGATTGTGAGCGTTAAACCATATTATGTGTAAACCATTTAGGTTATAATTATGTAAACTTATTTAAATTATAGTAATTAATTTTGTTTATAATAAGTGATAAACCAGAGAAAAAATTGTTTGAGATACACTGGAAATTCTCGAGTGATATTGTAAACTTTTACAATATCCGTCCTTTAATATTTGTAACAATAAGAACGGAAACGTTAATAGCTTTGTAAGAGAATTTCCAGCAAAGTTAAAAGAAGCGACAAAGATTTTTAAAGTTAGGCTAGGTCATAAAGCAATCCACTTGCACTGCTCAAGCCGCCTCTTCGTGGAATTAAAAATACGTTAGAATTTTATGAATGGAACCGTCGCTTTCCAATCTATAGAATCCTTAGCACCCCGCTGGGTTTCTAGTACGAAAGCGAGTAAGGAAACTTGCGTGGAAGAGACGATATATGTAGCCTCAACTCGAGGCCCTAAAATTAATAAATATCATACGTCGATATTCCCTCCCCAAGGAAAATCGGATTCAATAAATACTACTCCGGAAGCAAAAGTTAAGTTAGTTGCCAGTTACCGGGTTTTCAAGAACATACGCGTAATTAAATTAGACGCTAATTAAAAAGCGTAATTTTTCTAGTCAGTTCAATTAAATATAAATTCAAAGTCGAATCAAATACTCGCGTAAATCAAATAAATTAAACTAAAGTTCCAATTAAATTAGTACGGTTTTGAATTTCAAAGAATAATCCATCCAAGGTTCGACAGCTTCGTAAAAATTAAATCAATTAAATCTATCTCGACCGATCCATCTCGAGGCGAGCGCAATTTCAAAGTATCCAACTACAACTAAGAAAGGATTACACACAGGTGCAGTCAAAAGGGCTTATAGACATTCAGGTATCAAACCAATTTTAATTAAAAGGAAATCGTTTACAAGTCTTACTCTGGTCATATTAGAATAACTATATAACTGTAACCATAATTCTAGCATTATAATTTAGTGAAACCTTTAAGGGTGTATAACTGTAAAATTTTGTTTGAGTTTATTTTGTTGTTTGAATAAATTGTTTAATTAAGTCAAAGGTGCCTTAATCATTGAATTCTCCTACAAGTAATCAGTCGTTTGTCTTAAATATTTATCCTGCGCTTCTATACTAAAAGAAAAGCTCTTCACGTTACCAGTTAAACTAATTAAAGTAAGCAATTAAAGTTAAATTCATGAGTTGGCGATCGGACTCGAAACTACGATCGCTGGTGGCAGCAAAATTCAACATTTATTAAGCGAATTATAAGTTCAATTTAAAACTAAAGCAATCACCTTTGGTAGAGTATGTTCAGACGTTTCTGGAAGTGCTTCGACCAGATCTGCCTTTCAGTGGTATTTTACAGTTTATTTCTTGTTTCTTTATCAGTTGGGAAATAATTTTCGATTTATTATGTTTACTACTTGTTTCTGTTTCCTGCATTTTATCCATTATCCAGGCCCTTAGCCAAGAGGGGGCACGTGCCCCCCCCCACCCCCGAAATATTCAAAAGAAACAAAAATTTTGAAAGTAAAACATTTGAATTTCGAAAATAAAATATGTATATTTTGGAAAAAGTCTTTTTCCAAATTTATTTGGCGTAATTCATTGTTATTTACCTTGTCGGCTTATGGGCCGACCCTGCTTATCCCTTTTTGCCTGATAGCCATAGAATTAATTTAATACAAAAACCATGTAACGGTAAACATAATAGCTGTTATGAATAAAGTATAAACTCTTTGCTTTTGCTTGGGCGACCGTCGACTGGGTAGGCGGCAACGGCTAGCGGTTGGAACTGCAGCGGTACTATCATCCATCCAGATATTGTTCGAGCTGCACAACTCGAACAAATTATATTTTTATTTTCCACAGTAACCTCGGTCTTGTAATTCGGTTCGCCGATTACAAGATTATCAGTTACTGGTTCAGATCAGGCTCAATGCCGCTACGGGTCGCTAATCCCTTACAAAAAGCTCAAAGTGCTCGTAATCAGTATCAGATGAAGGAGAATTAAGCGGGTATTCGCCCCGTAATCGCTCCACTTCGTGAAGCACGCTAGTAGTAGTAGTGGAATTTCCCACATAATCAACGAAGTTTTTAAGTGGAGAGGCGGTATACCCAGCAATTCTTGAAGCAGAATTCGATTTCTGGAAACAAAAATGGTTAGATGTGAAAGATTTGCCAAAGAATCCATTAGATACATTGGCAAAATGTTCTGAAGAATTTTTTCAAAACATCAGAACCCTATTAAAAATATTTGCAATATTACCAGTGACTACAGCAACTGCCGAGAGAAGTTTTTCTAGTTTAAAACGCGTAAAAACTTATTTAAGAAACTCCACTGGCGAAGAAAGGCTAAACGGTCTAGCGCTCATGAATATTCATAGGGATATAAGTACCTATTGATTCCGACATTATAATAAATAAGTAATTTTGCGACTAAGAAAGAAAGACGCTTAGAGTTCAAACTATAAAGTAAAGTAGCGAGCAAATAACTGTTTTTATGTAACGTTTGTTTTAAATAAAAATTCCCGGAAGGGGAACCCCCGAAAATTTTACTTTTAAAATATTTGTAATAAAGTAGTTTAATATATAAATAAATAAAACTTAAAAAATTGTAATAAAAAGGGAAACCCCCTTTACAAGTGCCCCCCCCCAAATGAAATCCTGGCTACGGGCCTGCCATTATCCATGCATTCTTCTTACTCTTGTATAACTTATCTGCTTTCCACACTGTATACCTATACTGTAAAAAAAGCACGTAAAAATACATTCAAATACGTGTAATTTTTACATTCAAAATTATAGTAAAAATACATATTGTGTATTATTCCATTGTAATAGTGTGAAATTACATTATTATCAATGGAATAATACACAATATGTATTTTTACTATAATTTTGAATGTAAAAATTACACGTAACGTATTTGAATGTATTTTTACGTGCTTTTTTTACAGTGTATGTTCAGAAGTTTCTGGAAGTGCCTCGGCCAGATCTGCCTTTCAGTGTTATTTTACAGTTAATTTTTGGTTCTTTATCAATTGGTAAAATATTTTCGATTTATTATGTTTATTACTTGTTTCTGTTTCCTTCATTTTATCCATGCATTCTTCTTACTCTTGCATAACTTATCTGCTTTCCACACTGTTTTACGTGCTGTAAAAAAGCACGTAAAAATACATTCAAATACGTGTAATTTTTACATTCAAAATTATAGTAAAAATACATATTGTGTATTATTCCATTGATAATAATGTAATTTCACACTATTAGCAATGGAATAATACACAATATGTATTTTTACTATAATTTTGAATGTAAAAATTACACGTATTTGAATGTATTTTTACGTGCTGTTTTTACAGTGTACCATCCTAATAAATGGACTAAATAGTTTAAACTGTTATATAAATATTTCAACGAGATAGGAAAATTACAAAATAGAGTAATAATTACAAATAAAAAATTCCAACAATTTCCTAGGAATTCTCAAGAACTCCACTGTTTTCCAAATAAATTTACAATACTGTTTAGAATTTAGGGTGATGATAAATATTAAATACTTTATAAAATTGGCATTATTATTAAACTGTAGGTTCTCCACATTACATTTAGCAGTGAGAAAATTATATAGCAGAAGAGGCATTTATACGGGGAAATGGAACAACTACAGCAGGGATTTACTATGTTCACAAGATAAAAAATTGTATTTACATCTAGAATTTTTATTTCGTCTAATAGGGCGGAGCTTCTCAAGCAGAAGCATGTTTTAGACTGCAACTGGATCCTTATAAAGACATGCACTAGTAAATGTTTTAAAATATATTATTGTATATTATAAATACATTAAATTAATTACCTACACATAAAAAATATTGTCCAACTTTTGAAATTTATAATTGACGATCAATTATGTCTTAAAATATTTAAGTAATAAATAATTACAAGGCTTGTTGTTGCTGCTGCTGTTGTTGTTGTATCGTAGCAATATATTCTTCAGCCAAACTACAAGCTTTTTCAATTTCATAATTACGTGACACAAGTTGTACCCACTGACTTTCGAGATGCTTCAACTGGTCTCCACCTTTAGTCTGCAAAGATTTTCGTTCAAAATTGACCTCTTGGATAGCTTGCCTTAATTCAGAGATTCTCTTTGCGGCAATTTTTTCTGTATCATGTAAAACTTGTAAATAACGTTGCCAAGTGGGACAACAATAATGTAACATGTGTTGTAAATTTAATATACGCACACTCTGATGTTCCAATTGTGCTTGAGAATTTTCAATGCATTCGGTCCACGCACTAAGTTCATTTAATTTACCACTTGGCGGGGCCGGTAATTCGTATCGTTTTATCGATAACGCTTCCATGGGCATACGATTCTGTAATCTATCAAACTCGGTATTCATTATTGATGTTTGAAATGATGTTAAATTTAGAGGCGGTAAATGTTCTAAATAATTCTTGGTGGGCCTCAGTCGCCGACATTCTTCTTCGACCAGTGCATAAGCCTACAACAAAAATTAACTTAATTTTACATAATTACAAAGCAAGAGATTTACTTACAGATTCTCGTACACCTGGCTCGTCATAGCCTTGGTCAATATAGGGTAATGCATCAACTACAATATCGCCAGCCATTATTTGATTTGTTTATCATAAAAGTTGTGTCAACCACTACTTAACCTCAAATTCCAAATTTATACAAAACAGGGTTGTTTACGTTACCAACCTAATTAAGACCAGCAGTACTGCACAATTTATTATCATGTCTGAAATTTCAAAAATTTTTTTAAATAAACTATTATATTATGAAAAAACCCGTTCGAATTTTTTCTACTAGCGTAAAGTTCAACTGAAATAGTCCAATTTTTGTATTTCGGAACAACGGATTATCGAATTACTCAAATTACGTAACTAACAGTTTGTGTATAACTGGACACAATCAGGTTGGTGACATTGTTGTTTGACATATTTGACATTTAAATAAAAAATATGTTTTTCCATTTTTCTTAAAAATTCTTAAATTTTGAAAGAATTCGATGGAACAAAAATATGAAAAACGTATCAAACAATTTGCTATTAAAGAAGAATTATTGGATATTAACGAACAATTTATAGGTAATAAATAAATTAGAATTTCTCAAAATTTTCTTTTAATTTTGTAATAATTCATTGTTTATTTTCACTTAAATTCTTAATATAGTACATTATAATAAATATAGTTATTTTATTTAGATGGAATTACTTTCTGTCCAGTGAAATCTGAAGCAAATGATTTCAAATTTCAACTCGAAGATCTCGATCATTCTGTTGGTGTTAAACAAGAACCCAACATTGCATTCATTCAGGAAAGCGATGTTGCAGACAGCAAACCCATCCATTTTTTGTTAAACAGTTACCAATGTGACGAACCACCTCGTTTGAATGTTCACATCAAGAAATCAACCGATATTCTCCAATCGCTGTCTTGTGATTTCTGTAATAAGAAATTTACAAAAAGAGATTCTTTAAGAAGTCACCTACGAGATCATTCCTTAGAAAGAGCATTTGTGTGTGAAATATGTGGAAAAGGATTTAAACGGAAAGCAATTTTACAGCGCCACGAAAAAATTCATACTGGTGAAAAACCATTTGAATGCACCGTGTGCACCTTGAAATATGCTCGTAAAGATGAGCTGCAGAATCACTTAAAGATCCATACAGGTGGAGAACAATTTAGTTGTCAAGTATGTGCAATGAAATTTTATCTTAAAAGTGCTTTGAAGCGTCACTTATTAGTTCATTCGTTTGAAAAACCTTTTGCATGTACGATGTGTGAATCAAAGTTTGCTCGTAAGAGCGATTTGAAACAACATTTAAAAATCCACACCGAAGAAAAAGACATTGCGTGTGACAGTTGTAGCAGAAAGTTTAGAAATGCGGCTGCTTTACGAACACATACAATGATTCATACAGGTGTAAAACCCTTTGCGTGTGAACTATGTGTTAAAAAATTTAGTTCAAAACCGGATTTACGGCGACATCACTTAATTCATACTGGGGATAAACCATTTACTTGCAACGAGTGTAATTATAGGTGTTCGTTGAAAAGTAATTTAATAAAACATGTGAGAATTCATATTGAAAAAAAGATTTTAGTTAAATTTACTAGATAATATTTTCTACAGCCTGTATTAGATGAAAATGCTTAATGCTTTAAATCAGGTAAAAAATTAATTCCAGAGATGCAGGAAATATGCTCTCAATAATGTTTCTCAAACTGGGAGCCAGGGCAGGTGAAATATTTAAGTGTCTGAAGAAAAAAAGTTATTATGTAAGATCAGCATTGCATAAGGTATTCCAATGCAAACAGAAACACAGAAACGTGCATCAAATGGAGGTATGTAATCTCCACCGATGGTCAAGAGAAAATCCTCACTGCCGAAATGGTCACAGTTTACCACCCGTAAATTCCACCGATGGTAATTCGTAAGGATTTAAAAGTATTAGTAAAGTACAATAGATAGATTAAAAAAATTATTTCATATAACGCCAATGTAAATTAAAGGACCTAATAATTTATTCGGAATCTTACCTACTTAAAAAAGTACTTACAGGCTTAGCAATTAAGAGATTATATTTTTGTACCTTCAACCCACCCGACGAGGCGGTGGAACTTACATATAGGATTATAGAAACCCTTGACCATCGGTGGAGATTACAATCGCCCCATCAAATATGCATCTGAGAAGATGAATACCTTATGGATAACATCAAAACAAGTCATGCAATCCATGTTTTTGTGCTTCTGTTTGCATCTGTATACCCTATGCAGAATGTCATTCATCCACTGCTTTGTGCTTATGCCGGTGGTGTTGTTTCTTATGTCCAGAAGCCACTACTAAAACCAAAACATGCGGCGCTTGTAAGTTGGGCCAGGCGGTCAGGTTCTTTTTAAGTCTACCCGTAAATTGGGCCAAAAGATTATAAGGGTCCCATGTAAATTAGGCCAGAAAAGATTCTATAATTATTTTAATCCTTGGCTCTCGCACACTGAGAAAACTGCCATGGTTAATTTTATTTTTATTCGATTTTTTGGGGGTGAAACGTAAAAGTTTACTGCCCCATACCGTTACTATACATTTTAATGCTATTTCAAAGTTCTCTAAGTTCCCGGTTTCTTTTATCCCGGTTTTCTTGACGGAAGGCGCTTCTAGTATGTTCAGCCCAGTAAACCAGAGTCAAAACCGCCCGGAGGAGTGCGGAGCGGAGCGGCGCTCCGGAAGGTAGGTTTTGACGATGGATAGACCTCCAAATCGAATGCACACCTCAAAAATCGGAAAAAAAACACCTAAATTTACGTACTTTCAAAACTCGATTTTGGGGTTGTTTTTAAGGATTTCTCGAAAAATATTTTTTCTATAGACTATATTAACCATGTTCTTTAGTGTGTAGCACACGAAAATTTTTTTCTTACTTGCGTTTTGCGATACTTAATATATACAATTGAATATTATTTAATGGCTTTACCTTTAACCCGTAACTGGTACCGTCCTACTTTTGATACATAAACGGTTCGCCGTGGTCTGAGAGACAACTATAGCCCTTAAAATTAGCCTAAGTTATTATATTTGTTATCTGAAGGTTGGATGACATTAGTATGTGTTTTTAAAGTTAGCATACGCGAAAAAACCAATCAAACGAAATTTAATTTAAGGAATAATTAGAATTTTTTTCAAATATCGGCGAAATAATAGGCTTTTATATTTGTAAGTAAATTTATAAAAATATTGAAATTATTTAGACAAAATGATTTAAATATTAACAGCCTTATGCATAGTCGTACTTTAGTGGCTACTAGTTAGTAGCCACTAATAATATGTAGATACTCTCCAATGCTAAATCCCATTGAGTACATTTGGTCGAAAATCAAGGCAGAAGCCAAAAGCAACATTCGAGTTCCCAATGTCGCGGGGCCTAATCTTGGGGAACAAAGACTGGTCTACTTAGAGGATATAATACACCTTTTCCACAAGTAATTCAGAAATCGTCAACCGTTATTCAGATTTGTCAATTGATATTCAGAAATCGTCAACCGTTATTCAGATTTGTCAATTGATATTCAGAAATCGTCAACCGTTATTCAGATTTGTCAATTGATATTCAGAAATCGTCAACCGTTATTCAGATTTGTCAATTGATATTCAGAAATCGTCAACCGTTATTCAGATTTGTCAATTAATATTCAGAAATCGTCAACGGTTATTCAGATTTGTCAATTGATATTCAGAAATCGTCAACCGTTATTCAGATTTGTCAATTGATATTCAGAAATCGTCAACCATTATTCAGATTTATCAATTGATATTCAGAAATCGTCAACCGTTATTCAGATTTGTCAATTGATATTCAGAAATCGTCAACCGTTATTTAGATTTGTCAATTGATATTCAGAAATCGTCAACCGTTATTCAGATTTGTCAATTGATATTCAGAAATCGTCTAATTCAGAAATCGTCAACCGTTATTCAGATTTGTCAATTGATATTCAGAAATCGTCAACCGTTATTCAGATTTGTCAATTGATATTCAGAAATCGTCAACCGTTATTCAGATTTGTCAATTGATATTCAGAAATCGTCAACCGTTATTCAGATTTGTCAATTGATATTCAGAAATCGTCAACCGTTATTCAGATTTGTCAATTAATATTCAGAAATCGTCAACGGTTATTCAGATTTGTCAATTGATATTCAGAAATCGTCAACCGTTATTCAGATTTGTCAATTGATATTCAGAAATCGTCAACCATTATTCAGATTTATCAATTGATATTCAGAAATCGTCAACCGTTATTCAGATTTGTCAATTGATATTCAGAAATCGTCAACCGTTATTTAGATTTGTCAATTGATATTCAGAAATCGTCAACCGTTATTCAGATTTGTCAATTGATATTCAGAAATCGTCTAATTCAGAAATCGTCAATTTTAATTCAGAAACCGACAAATGAAAATTAGAATGAAATGCAAAAGTGGGGCTTTTACAGTGCAGAATAAGGCTTTAATAAAAATCGAAAATGATAACAATATTTTAATTTATTTTTTATATAGGTATACTATAAAAAAAGCATAAATTATTTCACAACAATATGTTAAAGAAATTTTTAGCGAATAACTTAGCGACCGACTGGCATATCTTCCATTGATAATGCTGCTGCATGATGTATTGTGCAGTGTTGCGCAGCACGAGCACAATCGCCTCCATTTACGGTGTCCTTGGCCCGATCTATTATTTCCTCTAAGTAGACCAGTCTTTGTTCCCCAAGATTATGTCCCGCGACATTGGGAACTGGAATGTTGCTTTTGGCTTCTGCCTTGATTTTCGACCGAATATACTCGATGGGATTTAGCATTGGAGAGTATGGGCCAAGTCGCAACAGAGTTGCTGTCGTCCCAGTAAAGACCGTTTCCAGTCTTGAATGACAAGGCGCATTGTCCACAACGAATACTAAATCGGACAGTTGATTTCCCATATCGTTCCATTGTTGCAGTAATGTCCTTACAAAATCACATGCTAATTGTGAAGTAAATGAACCTCTTCTGTGTTCCATAGCTACAACGCCAGCCACAGAAATTGCTCCAATTAAATGAATGTAGTTGACAAATCTGAATTACAATTCACAATTTCTGAATATCAGTTGACAAATCTGAATTACAATTCACGATTTCTGAATAACGGTTGACGATTTCTGAATTACTGGTGGAAAAGGTGTAGATTGGGCCAAGGACACCGTAAATGAAGGTGATTGTGCTCGTGCTGCGCAACACTTCACTGCCTTATCAATGGAAGATATGCCAGTCAGTCGCTAAAAATTTGTTTAACATATTGTTGTGAAATAATTTATGTTTTTCTTATAGTATACCTATATAAAAAATAAATTAAAATATTTTAATTTTTTTCGATTTTTATTAAAGCCTTATTCTGCACTGTAAAAGCCCCACGTTTGCATTTCATTCTAATTTTCATTTGTCGGTTTCTAAATTAAAATTGACGATTCCTGAATATCAATTGACAAATCTGAATAATGGTTGACGATTTCTGAATATCAATTGACAAATCTGAATAACCGTTGACGATTTCTGAATATTAATTGACAAATCTGAATAACGGTTGACGATTTCTGAATATCAATTGACAAATATGAATAACGGTTGACGATTTCTGAATATCAATTGACAAATCTGAATAAAGTTTGACGATTTCTGAATTACTGGTGGAAAACGTGTAGACTAACAAAATATTATACAACAAGTTTGTACCGTTGTTGCTGATTTTCTTGAAAACTGCTGCTCCAATTTTGATGGAACGTTGACTGTTATTTTACTTGAAATTTCAGGAGTAACATAGGCATATCGTCTGGCGCCTTATTCTAGAACTCACACGATTTTATTCGCATACGAAACTACGTCACTTTCGCATACGAATGACGCGAAAGTGACGTAGTTTCGTATGCGAATAAAATCGTGTGAGTTCTAGAATAAGGCGCCTGCTTATTGCGAAAACCAGGTAACTGACATGACCATAGTTTTGAGATAATAGCGTTTGAAAGTTTGACGTTTAATAACTAAATTAAACTGTAGTGTCCTTAATAATAGTATAGCAATAATTTAAGGTATTTAGGAAACGCTGACTTGCGTATAGTATTTCTAGGTATGCAGGTTACACGTGTATAGTGGTTTGCACTTAATACTTGCAACATGCATTAAAGTAAGTCAGTAATTTAATATAAAAGGTAGTTGTCAATATTAGCATAGGTAGTAGAAGTTTAAGAGTAATTAGGGAATTACTATGTAAGAAAAGTTATAAGTATCTGAGAGTCTGTAAAATCAAGATGATGAATAATAAATTATATCAGGATTATGCATTCTTTCATTTCCACTACACAGTGTTGATATGTATGGTGTTTTAATTTATTTCTAAGAAAGATTATAGTTTTAGCAATGTTATAATACTTTAAATTAATGTATAACAAAATAAGTAAATAGTGAAATCTAGATAACTCAAGAAAAGGGAGCTATTTACCATGTTTTACCTGTAAAAATTAAAATGTTTATAATATGTAAATCAAATATGTAAAAACTAACATTTAATTAATTGTTTTTTATACAGCATAACTTTCGAACGGGGCCGTGCACCAATTAACTTGTTTTACCTATAGAAAGAGCGCAAAAAACTAAACATGGTGGTACATTTACCTGGCTGAAGCTTGACTCAAACTCATACTCATATTCGTAAACATTACAGTCGACCAGTTAAATCATGGTAAAAATATTAATATTTTTATTTTTGCTTTTAAATTTATAATTAAACAATAAAGCGCTTACAGAAGGTACCAATACGAACTAATTAAATAAATTAAAGTAAATATTACATGAATAGACCTCATTTAGGCTTCCAAAAATATACAATGATAGGCACAACACAAAATGATAAAAAAATTCCAGGAGGCGCATTTGATGAGATCCCCTCCCAAATTTTTGATATGACAATCTACTTGATGATCTGCATCTATGTTCCAAATCTCATAATCCTCTTTAGGGGATAAGGGTGTCAAAAAGCAGCCCTTACCTATAAGATGTTAGTAAAAAATTCCCAGATGGCGCAGTTGACGAGATCCCCTCCCAAATTTTTGATATGACAATATACTTGATGACCTGCATCTAAGTTCCAAATTTCATAATCCTCTTTAGGGGATAAGGGTGTCAAAAACCAGCCCTTACCTATAAGAAGTTAGTAAAAAATTCCCAGATGGCGCAGTTGACGAGATCCCTTCCCAAATTTATTATATGACAATTTACTTGATGACCCGCATCTATGTTCCAAATTTCATAATCCTCTTTAGGGGATAAGGGTGTCAAATACCAGCCCTTACCTATAAGAAGTTAGTAAAAAATTCCCAGATGGCGTAGTTGACGAGATCCCCTCCCAAATTTTTGATATGACAATCTACTTTGTAACGATTTTTTGCAAAACATTACTGACTATTTATTTCGCAACATCCTATATACGGCATTTTTAATCGTCGGATATGTGTGCGCATGTCTGTCAATGGCCATATAGCATTTGCATTTTTCGTTTGTACGAGAGAAGTCAACTCGTGGAATTTTTGCAAATTCTTTGGGATAATTAATGTTTAATTATTGAATACATTATTATAACAACTGACACGTTCGCGGATTAGATAGATCAGTTTATGTAAGTGGCAAATTTTTTTACAACTTAATTTTAACGCATATAATTTTTTACTAGATATGTGCGGAGCTGTCATTTTTATGCTGTCATATTATCTTTAGAGATTTCAATTATAAGTTTTGACATTTCACAACCCAAACTGTCAAAAATTACTTATGTCAACAAACATCAAGTTGATTGCTTTTTACTTGAAATAAATCACACTACCAGGACGACCAGTATATTGAATGATCAGGGTGACCTTTTGGCAAGATCCAGTTTATTTGTTTCCACTTCTAACCAGTCGGCGAAAGAATCTGTCAACATCGTATCCACTATTGGTGACTGCAGGAAGATTAAAGGAGATTCCCGCAATTGTATTGCGTTGTGTTTTGGGCATTGTAGAACCCGAGAGCGCTTTAAGGTTTGTGCCGTATTTTACTTTTTTAATCTGCACTGCAGTGAATTTTGTACACCATATTTTTTTTGCTATCACAATTGCCTTCTGCAATTGTATTGATTCTTGCCTTTGACTTGGTAGCATTCATTAATTTGTTGATTAACTGCTTGTACTGTGCACATGATAACGATATTTTTACCTTCATTAAACGATTATTTGTTTGTCGTTAGCTTTATTTGTCTGTTCCGTGATCACCTGGAGATTCTAATTATCCACGACCTTTTGCCTCCGCAAAAGAGAAGAGTTAGCTTATACGACCATCAGGGTTTTACGTCTGTCACCGAATTTACTGTTGATATTTATATTGGCAGATGTAAAGTTTTGCTTCTTCGACTCCCCAGGTCTCATTAGCTTGTCGAGCTTAGAGGAGTAAAACATTTTACATTGGCGCCCGCTGTGACGGCCAAATTTTTGATTGAATCTTCAGGGGTTGCTGACGAAAATAAGATTCGTTTGATTGTGCAGTACAACGGTTATTTTTTTGAGCTTGATTTTGCTACGAACACCTGTTTTTTATTGATATCTGGTATTGAACTGATTTAGTGTGGTTTGCATTTGGTTGAAATTGATTATTTCAATAATTTTATTATCAGAAGTTTGATAATTTGTTGTGTGACAGCTCTGAGCATATATTTTATTAATATTTTAAACTGCGTTTTTGCAAATTTAACATTTTGCCACGAATTTTTAATTTCAAAATTTAATTACCTGCATAATTATGTCAAATAAGAATCTTTATGTTGCCGCTTTAAATAACGAGGAAGTCCTTGTTGAGTTGACCTTCCGTGTTGAAGACCCAACGTTAATACCTGTTCATAAAAGTACTCGTCGTTCTAATTTAAGAAAATTTTTACTGGAGGAAGCTTTTACCTCACGTTTAGCCGTTCATAAATATACACCATCTGACGTAACCGCAGATTTAAAATTATGTCAAGAAGCTTTATCAGATATTGCTTCGCAAATCGATAAACTCGAAACTCAGCTTGACTTAACTGTGTTAGACAATATTACTAATAGGCTCTCGCATTACAGTAATAGGCTAGATATCATGGAGGGAGCTGGTTTTAAAGACACGGAAAGGGGTAATTTATTGGGCATTTCTAAATCTTTACAAGCACGGGTAGTTAAATTATTGCAAGTTACTGAGGATGATGACGACGAAGTTATCACTCCCAAAGTTAGTAATCCGTCAGGAGCAGAAAATACTGAATCACCTGGTTATGCGTCATTCAGAAAGTCATCTCTTTTACCAGCCGTTGAATTGGCTGAGGTTTTAAAATCAATTTTACCTGTACGAAATAATGATCACGTTGCAATTCACAAATGGAACCTTACATTTGATGGTACGGGAGGTTTTCAGGAAGTTTTTAATTTTATAGAGAGAGCTACAGAACTTTCGAGAACTCGAGGTGTTAGTCCTCAAGAACTTTTTGCTAAGGCAGTAGAATTTTTTTCAGGTGAAGCTTTAATTTGGTACAGAACTTTAGGTCACCATATTGATAACTGGGAGAAATTAATAGAAGCACTTAAATTACGTTTTCTGTCAGTCGATTTTAGTAGAGCTTATTTAGCCGAGATAAACAGTTGCAAACAGAATTCTGATGAATCTGTTAGTAGTTTCATTGAAGCGATGTTTGCGAAATTTGCTCGCGTTTCACCTATTCCTTCTGAAATTGATCAATTATGGACAATCAGAGAGAATATGCTTCCGTCGATTTCACTCGTTATGGGTACGACCTCTATAACCAATAGAGACGAATTTATTAAAATCGCTCAAATGGCTGAACGATTAGCAAAAAAGACTCTCCCGAATGTAGACTCTACAGCTGCTTTAACTTCCGTTACCACTCCTAATGTACCTTCAACATCACCTTCAGTGAATCCTAGAGGGGCGATTACTTGCTGGAATTGTTTGGCGCGTGGTCATTCGTACAGATTCTGTTCCAAACCTACAACGACTTTTTGCTATCTTTGTGGACGCAAGGGAGTTACTTCACTGGTTTGCAGTGGTAACCACTCAAAAAACGCAGTTGGGCTAAGCGGAGTACCTGCTCGCCGCTAGCCTTAAGTATTCGAGCAGATAGGTTGGGATGGAAAGATTGGTTGGTGCACGTAGGCGCTTTTTGCGGATCAACCGCCAATTCTTCCGCCTTATTTATTCACCCCACGTCTGATCAACTTCCACACCTGAATCTTTGTGTCGGCAAAGAACGGCTAACTGCTTTATTAGACTCCGGTGCTAGTGTATCCATATTAGGTACCGATGGGCACTATTTAATAAATTTATTAGATTTAAAATTAGTACGTGACCGAAGCGTATTTTTACGGTCGGCTGATGGCACTTCGCAAGACATTTTAGGCTCGGTTGTTTTGCCTGTTTCTATTTGCGATGTGATCCGTCCCCTCAACGTTTTGGTATGTAACAGCATACGTACATGTTTAACTTTGGGCATTGATTTTTGCAAATTGTTCGGAGTTAAAGCTGATTTTGCCCGGAATCAATTTTTTGTTAATGAAGTACAGTCAATTGAGTCAATCAGAACCGCTGATGACCTCAGTTTAGAACAACAAGTCGCTCTTGCCGCCATTAAAGAAAAATTTATGACACTCTCTCACGATGGGTTAACCAAAACCCACAAAGTTCAACATCATATCGACACTGGAGATGCTGCTCCGTTGAAGCAACGTTTTTATCCACTTTCCCCCGCGATGCGCGAAATTGCTTATAAAGAGCTTGACCAAATGCTTGCGTTGGATCTCGTACGTCCAAGTAAATCTGCGTGGTCTTCCCCTATGCTCTTGGTTAGGAAGAAAGATAATTCTTACCGTTTATGTTTTGATGGTCGCAAGCTTAACCAATTGACAAAGAAGGACGCCTATCCTTTACCTCGTTTAGACGATATACTAACTCGTCTACAGGACGCTCGATATTTAACGTCAATCGACCTCAAAAAAGCATTTTGGCAAATCCCTCTTACTCCTGAATCCTACGAAAAGACCGCCTTTACAGTGCCTGGTCGTGGTCTCTTTCATTATGTTGTAACCCCTTTCGGTATTTCTAATGCTCCAATTACGCAACAACGTCTTATGGATAACATTTTTGGACCCCTTTTGGGAGAAAAAATTTTTGTTTATTTAGACGACATCATCGTCGTTTCTAGCACTTTCAAAGAGCATTTAGAATTACTTGAACAAGTCTACGACAGGTTACTGGATGCCAACCTTACGATTAACATGGATAAGTGTGAGTTCTGTAGGTCCAGTTTGACGTATCTTGGACACGTTATTGATAAGAATGGACTGCACACTGATCCAAATAAAACCAAAGCCATAACTGAATTTGCCAAACCTACGAATACTACGGGGGTTAAGCGATTTTTAGGTATGATAGGGTGGTATAGACGATTTATACCCAATTTTTCAACCTTGTCTGCGCCTATCACCGAGTTACTTAAAGGTCTTGGTAAACGTCAACTTGTTAAATGGACATCTATTGCTACTGAATCGTTTGAGAATTTGAAGAAACAGTTAGTTTCTGCCCCAATCTTAGCTAGTCCTGATTTCAGTAAGCGTTTTTATATTCAATGCGACGCTTCAAATTATGGTTTGGGTTGTTTTTTAAGTCAGGGAGAAGGAGAGGAAGAGCGTGCTATAGCATACGCGTCTAGAACGTTGAATAAACAAGAGCGCAACTATTCTGTCACCGAACGCGAATGTTTAGCGGTCATTTTTGGCATTGAGAAGTTCAGACCTTATGTTGAGGGTACTGAATTTACTGTGATAACGGATCATTATAGTCTTTTATGGTTACTTAATATGAAAGATCCGGTAAACAGATTGGCCCGCTGGAGCGTTCGCTTATCTCAATATTCTTTTAACATCCAACATAGAAAAGGAAAACTGAATGTCGTACCTGACGCATTGTCTCGCGCACCTTTAGAAGTCTCTTCTTTGGAATTGTCCGAAGATGACTTAGATGTGTGGTATCGTCGTATGCTGACCCGAGTCACTGACGCTCCTGATAAGTATCCTGATTGGAGGATCGAATCTGGACGGTTGTACAAACTTATTCCGAATTCACATAATATTGTTTCCAATTTAGTTGAGTGGAAACAATTAGTTCCGAAGTCGCGTCGGATTGACATTTTTAAAGAATGTCATGATGATTCGACTTCCGCTCATTTAGGAACATTAAAAACATTCAATAAGATCGGTGAGTTGTACTACTGGCCCAGGATGCGTGCGGATGTGGCGAGGTATGTGCGGCGATGCGCCGTTTGCTTGTCATCAAAAGCTTGCCAAGGTGGACGATATGGGTTGATGGGTCGAGAAAAGCGAGTACGGTTCCCTTTTCAATGTATTTCGGTAGACTTAATGGGACCATTCCCCAGATCTGCGAAGGGTAATACCATGTTATTAGTTGTCTGCGATTGGTTCACTAAATTTGTTTTGGTGCAACCACTACGTAGAGCCACTTCGAAAGCCATTTGTGATTTTCTAGAAAATCATGTTTTTCTTCTTTTTGGCACTCCGCAGATTTGTCATGTTGATAATGGACCACAGTTCACAAGCCACGAGTTTCGAAAGCTAATGAGCGATTATAACGTAAACCATCTCTTTTATAATGCTTTATACCACCCCCAAGTAAATTTTGTTGAGCGTGTTAATCGAGTTGTCGGTACCGCTATGCGATCATATGTTAATGAGGATCACAAGACTTGGGATGTGGAAATTCACAAAATCGCTCATGCTATTCGATCTGCCACTCACGATGTAACCGGGTTTACTCCATCTTTTCTCAATCTAGGACGTACCGTACCCGCTAAGGGAGATTATTATGGTCGAATTATGGATTTGAGGGAGGAGGATTTAACTTTGGAAAGTCGCGAAAGGTTGGCTGGGGAGATGAATCGGTTAGATGAATTATTTAAAGATGTAAATAAAAGATTACACGAGGCTTACCAACGAAATGCCACACATTATAATTTTAGGAAGCGTAGTATCCGATTTAAAGCTGGAGACGTAGTTTGGCGTCGAAATTTTGCATTGTCTAATGCCAGCAAACATTTTAGTGGGAAATTAGCTCCTAAATATTTAAAAAGTCGTGTAAAAGAAGTAACCGGTCCATTGACTTACCGTCTAGTGAACGAACGAGGTCGAGAGGTTGGTGTCTACCATATAAAAGATTTAAAACCCCATCCTTCAGCTACTGATTTAGTAGTGGAACCAGATGATCAGGTTGAGAGACGACGTGGAGGTTGATTTAATACCTAGTCCGTAAGTCATAACATCTGACTTACCATTTCCGTGGGTCCATCATTCCCGACTCACTTTCTGTGTTTTAATTTTTTTGTCTTTTGTCTTTTTATTAACAGCTGTGAACGTTAACATCCGAAGTTCGCAGTTGTACCATCTGAGATTTATTTCTCAAACTTATTTTGAATTCGTTGCTGATGCAACTGTTGGAAACCCTTTGTTGGTCAAATTTTGATCAAATGCCAATTCGTTTGGAATTTTTATTTTTTAAAATGTTTCTATGTCCAAAGGACAATGAGTGCCTTTGCCCGAAACACATTTCTACTGCTGGGTGAACATTTTTTCTATTCACTTTCGAGCCGTGTGAGATGGGTCCCATGAGGTCCATTTTGTTGTTACGTGCCAGTCGTTGGACCGCCGTACATTTATTTTTCATTCTGGATACAGGTCCTATGTGGTGCTGTACCGAACCAGTTGAGAATCCCAGGGCATGATGATAGCGAGGGATGGTCTCGATAATTTTTTTGATTTTGGCTACACGAAGCGTTACGCGCTCAGTCATTTTGGGTTCACGCTTAGGCGGTTTTATTAATGACGTGTCGTCATTAGTGGACACCCACCTTTTTATTATTTTATTATTTAATTATTTGGGTCATTTTAGGATTCTTTGTTTTTTGTTTAATTCCAACATTTGTTTAAGTGCGTCTTCAACGCTTGAGTAGAACTCAGTACATAGTAAGTCTTGCTGCGACTATTATTTTCACGGCATGAAATAATGTTAGGGAGGGGGCAATGTAACGATTTTTTGCAAAACATTACTGACTATTTATTTCGCAACATCCTATATACGGCATTTTTAATCGTCGGATATGTGTGCGCATGTCTGTCAATGGCCATATAGCATTTGCATTTTTCGTTTGTACGAGAGAAGTCAACTCGTGGAATTTTTGCAAATTCTTTGGGATAATTAATGTTTAATTATTGAATACATTATTATAACAACTGACACGTTCGCGGATTAGATAGATCAGTTTATGTAAGTGGCAAATTTTTTTACAACTTAATTTTAACGCATATAATTTTTTACTAGATATGTGCGGAGCTGTCATTTTTATGCTGTCATATTATCTTTAGAGATTTCAATTATAAGTTTTGACATTTCACAACCCAAACTGTCAAAAATTACTTATGTCAACAAACATCAAGTTGATTGCTTTTTACTTGAAATAAATCACACTACCAGGACGACCAGTATATTGAATGATCAGGGTGACCTTTTGGCAAGATCCAGTTTATTTGTTTCCACTTCTAACCAGTCGGCGAAAGAATCTGTCAACATCGTATCCACTATTGGTGACTGCAGGAAGATTAAAGGAGATTCCCGCAATTGTATTGCGTTGTGTTTTGGGCATTGTAGAACCCGAGAGCGCTTTAAGGTTTGTGCCGTATTTTACTTTTTTAATCTGCACTGCAGTGAATTTTGTACACCATATTTTTTTTGCTATCACAATTGCCTTCTGCAATTGTATTGATTCTTGCCTTTGACTTGGTAGCATTCATTAATTTGTTGATTAACTGCTTGTACTGTGCACATGATAACGATATTTTTACCTTCATTAAACGATTATTTGTTTGTCGTTAGCTTTATTTGTCTGTTCCGTGATCACCTGGAGATTCTAATTATCCACGACCTTTTGCCTCCGCAAAAGAGAAGAGTTAGCTTATACGACCATCAGGGTTTTACGTCTGTCACCGAATTTACTGTTGATATTTATATTGGCAGATGTAAAGTTTTGCTTCTTCGACTCCCCAGGTCTCATTAGCTTGTCGAGCTTAGAGGAGTAAAACATTTTACAACTTGATGACCCGCATCTAAGTTCCAAATGTCATAATCCTCTTTAGGGGATAAGGGTGTCAAAAAGCAGCCCTTACCTATAAGAAGTTAGTAAAAAATTCCCAGATGGCGCAGTTGACGAGATCCCCTCCCAAATTTTTTATATGACAATCTACTTGATGACCTGCATCTATGTTCCAAATTTCATAATCCTCTTTAGGGGATAAGGGTGTCAAAAAGCAGCCCTTACCTATAAGAAGTTAGCAAAAAATTCCCAGATGGCGCAGTTGACGAGATCCCCTCCCAAATTTTTTATATGACAATTTACTTGATGACCCACATCTATGTTCCAAATTTCATAATCCTCTTTAGGGGATAAGGGTGTCAAAAAGCAGCCCTTACCTATAAGAAGTTAGTAAAAAATTCCCAGATGGCGTAGTTGACGAGATCCCCTCCCAAATTTTTTATATGACAATTTACTTGATGACCCGCATCTATATTCAAAATTTCATAATCCTCTTTAGGGGATAAGGGTGTCAAAAACCAGCCCTTACCTATAAGAAGTTAGTAAAAAATTCCCAGATGGCGCAGTTGACGAGATCCCCTCCCAAATTTTTTATATGACAATCTACTTTTTGACCTGCATCTATTTTCCAAATTTCATAACCCTCTTTAGGGGATAAGAGTGTCAAAAACCAGCTCTTACCTATAAGAAGTTAGTAAAAAATTGAGGCCAAAACACAAGAATTTCTTTATACTTGCCAACTGTGTAATCACTACGGGAATGATCCTTTCGTGACTGTAAATTCTAAGAGGACAATAATATGCGACCAACTTGAAATTGAGTACTTTGTACACCATTATCAAAAATATATTCAGAATATTATTACCACGAAAGACATTAACGAAGAATGTCGTTTATTCAAATATACGCGAGAACCAGAAAATTATTTAAAATGGGATTATTCCACTGAGTTCATAAGTTATACAAAGTCTGTAACGATGGCCAAAACTATTTTGACAGTCTTCCCAGGATTAGACCTGAAACTATTATGTTTCGCCCTTTTGAGCGCCATAAATATGAAACTAATTTTCAAATTCTACGGCATCGAAGAAAATGGTACAAACAACATAATTGAAAAATATAAGAAACTTTATAATATCGAAGAAATTAATAATGAATTTCCAATTACATATACATTAGATAAAATATATAACGAGCTACTCCAAACCAACCAAGGAGATGATCCAACCCGATGTACACCATAGTGAAACATGCCCCCCCCCGCCAAAGGCCGGAGAAACAATTGTTAGAGAGTGTTAGTGTTATGTATTAGATTTGTACATTTTCTTTTAATTACCCCCATGTAAAATATATAACGAGCTACTCCAAACCAATCAAGGAGATGATCCAACCCGATGTACACCATAGTGAAACATGCCCCCCCCCCGCCAAAGGCCGGAGAAACAATTGTTAGAGAGTGTTAGTGTTATGTATTAGATTTGTACATTTTCTTTTAATTCCTCCTCCTCAATCGTGATGCTTCTTTGACAGAAGCGTCGTGACCCATCTCTTTCTATGCATGTGATGTGCGTTCGATTTATTTTCACATACACAGAGGACCTACTTGTTTAACGTGGGCTCCGAACCACGGGAAGTGTAATACACTTCATTGCGAGATGGGCGCTCATGGCAAATTACCTCGGTGGTTTGCCATTGCCTTCCGAGGAGAAACGGTCAGAATAAAGTTTTTACTCTGCCCGGATTTGAACCGGGCATTTCGCATTAGCAGTAGGCGCACTTAACCACTAAGCTATGACCGTCTCGTCTTCTTTTAATTACCCCCATGTAATTATGCTATAAGACCTGCTTTTACATAATATTATTTGTCATTCTTGGGCTTTGTTTAATAAATATCCTCCTTAATTATATATTTTTATTGCTAAGTGGAATATTATATAAACAATTTAGTAAGGGATCTCATCAACTCGATTGTTAGTGTTATGTATAGATTTTTAAATTTTCTTTTACTATGTAATACCCACCTGTAATTATGTTATAAAAAGAGTTTTTATTTATTTATTCCTCATTATTGGCTTTGTTTAATAAATATTTTCCTGAATTGTATTTTATTATTTCCAAGATTCAAACTAGATCAAAAATTTAGGAGGGATCTCGTCAACTACGCCATCTGGGAATTTTTTACTAACTTCTTATAGGTAAGGGCTGCTTTTTGACACCCTTATCCCCTAAAGAGGATTATGAAATTTGGAACATAGATGCAGGTCATCAAGTAGATTGTCATATAAAAAATTTGGGAGGGGATCTCGTCAACTGCGCCATCTGGGAATTTTTTACTAACTTCTAATAGGTAAGGGCTGCTTTTTGTCACCCTTATCCCCTAAAGAGGATTATGAAATTTGGAACATAGATGCAGGTCATCAAGTAGATTGTCATATAAAAAATTTGGGAGGGGATCTCGTCAACTGCGCCATCTGGGAATTTTTTACTAACTTCTTATAGGTAAGGGCTGCTTTTTGACACCCTTATCCCCTAAAGAGGATTATGAAATTTGGAACATAGATGCAGGTCATCAAGTAGATTGTCATATAAAAAATTTGGGAGGGGATCTCGTCAACTGCGCCATCTGGGAATTTTTTACTAACTTCTTATAGGTAAGGGCTGCTTTTTGACACCCTTATCCCCTAAAGAGCATTATGAAATTTGGAACATAGATGCAGGTCATCAAGTAGATTGTCATATAAAAAATTTGGGAGGGGATCTCGTCAACTGCGCCATCTGGGAATTTTTTACTAACTTCTTATAGGTAAGGGCTGCTTTTTGACACCCTTATCCCCTAAAGAGGATTATGAAATTTGGAACTTAGATACAGGTCATCAAGTATATTGTCATATCAAAAATTTGGGAGGGGATCTCGTCAACTGCGCCATCTGGGAATTTTTTACTAACTTCTTATAGGTAAGGGCTGCTTTTTGACACCCTTATCCCCTAAAGAGGATTATGAAATTTGGAACTTAGATGCAGGTCATCAAGTATATTGTCATATCAAAAATTTGGGAGGGGATCTCGTCAACTGCGCCATCTGGGAATTTTTTACTAACTTCTTATAGGTAAGGGCTGCTTTTTGACACCCTTATCCCCTAAAGAGGATTATGAAATTTGGAACTTAGATGCAGGTCATCAAGTATATTGTCATATCAAAAATTTGGGAGGGGATCTCGTCAACTGCGCCATCTGGGAATTTTTTACTAACTTCTTATAGGTAAGGGCTGCTTTTTGACACCCTTATCCCCTAAAGAGGATTATGAAATTTGGAACATAGATGCAGGTCATCAAGTAGTTTGTCATATAAAAAATTTGGGAGGGGATCTCGTCAACTGCGCCATCTGAGAATTTTTTACTAACTTCTTATAGGTAAGGGCTGCTTTTTGACACCCTTATCCCCTAAAGAGGATTATGAAATTTGGAACATAGATGCAGGTCATCAAGTAGATTGTCATATAAAAAATTTGGGAGGGGATCTCGTCAACTGCGCCATCTGGGAATTTTTTACTAACTTCTTATAGGTAAGGGCTGCTTTTTGACACCCTTATCCCCTAAAGAGCATTATGAAATTTGGAACATAGATGCAGGTCATCAAGTAGATTGTCATATAAAAAATTTGGGAGGGGATCTCGTCAACTGCGCCATCTGGGAATTTTTTACTAACTTCTTATAGGTAAGGGCTGCTTTTTGACACCCTTATCCCCTAAAGAGGATTATGAAATTTGGAACTTAGATGCAGGTCATCAAGTATATTGTCATATCAAAAATTTGGGAGGGGATCTCGTCAACTGCGCCATCTGGGAATTTTTTACTAACTTCTTATAGGTAAGGGCTGCTTTTTGACACCCTTATCCCCTAAAGAGGATTATGAAATTTGGAACTTAGATGCGGGTCATCAAGTAGATTGTCATATCAAAAATTTGGGAGGGGATCTCGTCAACTACGCCATCTGGGAATTTTTTACTAACTTCTTATAGGTAAGGGCTGCTTTTTGACACCCTTATCCCCTAAAGAGGATTATGAAATTTGGAACATAGATGCAGGTCATCAAGTAGATTGTCATATAAAAAATTTGGGAGGGGATCTCGTCAACTGCGCCATCTGGGAATTTTTTACTAACTTCTAATAGGTAAGGGCTGCTTTTTGTCACCCTTATCCCCTAAAGAGGATTATGAAATTTGGAACATAGATGCAGGTCATCAAGTAGATTGTCATATAAAAAATTTGGGAGGGGATCTCGTCAACTGCGCCATCTGGGAATTTTTTACTAACTTCTAATAGGTAAGGGCTGCTTTTTGACACCCTTATCCCCTAAAGAGGATTATGAAATTTGGAACATAGATGCAGGTCATCAAGTAGATTGTCATATAAAAAATTTGGGAGGGGATCTCGTCAACTGCGCCATCTGGGAATTTTTTACTAACTCCTTATAGGTAAGGGCTGCTTTTTGACACCCTTATCCCCTAAAGAGCATTATGAAATTTGGAACATAGATGCAGGTCATCAAGTAGATTGTCATATAAAAAATTTGGGAGGGGATCTCGTCAACTGCGCCATCTGGGAATTTTTTACTAACTTCTTATAGGTAAGGGCTGCTTTTTGACACCCTTATCCCCTAAAGAGGATTATGAAATTTGGAACTTAGATGCAGGTCATCAAGTATATTGTCATATCAAAAATTTGGGAGGGGATCTCGTCAACTGCGCCATCTGGGAATTTTTTACTAACTTCTTATAGGTAAGGGCTGCTTTTTGACACCCTTATCCCCTAAAGAGGATTATGAAATTTGGAACTTAGATGCGGGTCATCAAGTAGATTGTCATATCAAAAATTTGGGAGGGGATCTCGTCAACTACGCCATCTGGGAATTTTTTACTAACTTCTTATAGGTAAGGGCTGCTTTTTGACACCCTTATCCCCTAAAGAGGATTATGAAATTTGGAACATAGATGCAGGTCATCAAGTAGATTGTCATATAAAAAATTTGGGAGGGGATCTCGTCAACTGCGCCATCTGGGAATTTTTTACTAACTTCTAATAGGTAAGGGCTGCTTTTTGTCACCCTTATCCCCTAAAGAGGATTATGAAATTTGGAACATAGATGCAGGTCATCAAGTAGATTGTCATATAAAAAATTTGGGAGGGGATCTCGTCAACTGCGCCATCTGGGAATTTTTTACTAACTTCTTATAGGTAAGGGCTGCTTTTTGACACCCTTATCCCCTAAAGAGGATTATGAGATTTGGAACATAGATGCAGATCATCAAGTAGATTGTCATATCAAAAATTTGGGAGGGGATCTCATCAAATGCGCCTCCTGGAATTTTTTTATCATTTTGTGTTGTGCCTATCATTGTATATTTTTGGAAGCCTAAATGAGGTCTATTAATGTAATATTTACTTTAATTTATTTAATTAGTTCGTATTGGTACCTTCTGTAAGCGCTTTATTGTTTAATTATAAATTTAAAAGCAAAAATAAAAATATTAATATTTTTACCATGATTTAACTGGTCGACTGTAATGTTTACGAATATGAGTATGAGTTTGAGCAATGGTTTGAGTCAAGCTTCAGCCAGGTGTACATTTAACTCATTTTTGAAAATTTTGCAGTTACTTGGTTCTCGCAGTAAGCAGACGATATAATTAAATCAAATAATTTTTAGCCCTTTCGCAAACGTCAGCCACTTATTTTTAGGCTTCTATACAAAGTATAGAATTAACAAGCTAAGCAAACACAAACATTAAAGCATCAGAAGAAGGCTATAACATTGTTGAGAGCTTCTGAAATAATTTAAATTTTATTATGTTTTCTTCACTAATTAAATTTGAATTTAATAAAACGAAATTAGTGTTCTGTTTTCTAAAAAACTATAAATAAAAACTATTTAAATGTTTTTTTGTTTTTGTTGTTGCCTTGTTGGTCAAGTTGGTAGCAGGGATTGCAATCTCAGGTTGTCTGTGTTATCAATTGATTTAAATTGTTGCATCATGAGAAATACAGTTTTAAAGGTTCGTTAAAGTGGAGTATCGTCATAATTATTTTTAAAACTTATTCAGGGTAAGACTGACCACCGGTATCAAGCTTAATGAAGAATCAAATACGGTACTGAAATTTTGCGGAAAAGTCTGCATCCTGAAGAGTCAACTATCGTGAATTCCCGGATTTTAAATAGCACTCTGGTGGTCGAAAGTGGTGTTGTTCAAAAGATCTTTAAAAAATAAGCGAGTTTTCCAGGAAAAATTATTGTATTAATTAATAAAAAACAATCTGATGTGGCCATCGACATGACTTTCCGAACAAAAGTAAATTTTATTAATTATATAATATTTTAATAAAAATGTTACATAATTTCAACAGTAAATCGATGAAAAATTTTATAATTTTAATGTTTAGCCAAACTAGACAGAAAAAACATTTTGAATGCCCATATCTTGCAAACGAAGCATTTCAGGATACATGCTATTATAGTTCATCAATTTTAAGTATGCAGAGGTGCGGCCTCGAACTGCAACGGTGATTGATTAACATTTAAATATAGCAAATTTCATTTGTCATTCGATGCCGCACCTCTGCATACTTAAAACGGATGAATTAGAGCAACTTTTCATATTCGTTTTATTAGTAGAATACGTCGGAAAAATTTTGAAACACCCTGTATATTTTTATTTCAAGATCATCTCAACAGTAAATTTTAGAAAAATAACTCGTACAACAAAAATGTAGGAAATTTTATAGCGATCATTTTTGGTCCTAAAAAGTTATGATGCATTATGCCATAATAGCTTCAAATAAACCCCCCCCCCATTTTCCTTCAGGTGCTTTCATTTATTTTCATCTGCTGGTCTCCGCCATGGTAAAACAAGTTTATATTCAAAATTTGGAATGATTTGGTAGCTTCGTTTAGATGCTATCGTGTTCACAGACATCCTTCCAAAAATTATCAAAATGGATTCAGGAAACCTCAAAACATGAAAATCTGTTCAAAATTGAGGGGTCAAATTTTGCCTTACAGCAATACTTTCCTTACCTAAGGGGTTCGGAAAGCAATAAAAAATCTTTGCCGTTCAGACAAGCGACGAACCATTTTAAAATAGTTAAAAATAAATTCTAAATATAATTTAAGCAACGATTAATTAACAAAATACTAGGCTACAGATTACAAAATTCTAATTACTGTCAAAACCGTGTTATTTTTTCCAGCGCCTCTTGGTAAATAAATGGTATACCTACTCTAATAATTTTATCATGCATTTTTGAAACTTTAGGACTGCTTATTTCGAAAACTTTTCTCTTCGACGTTATACTGCCGTCCAACGCTAAAACGCAGTATCTCCAAAATCGTTTTTTCGAGAAAACGCTCATTTAGGTATTTATCTAACCATAAATACCAACCATAAATTCCTAAATGAGCGTTTTCTCGAAACAACGATTTTGGAGATACTGCGTTTTAGCGTTGGACGGCAGTATATTGTTTTTACATTTTCATACTCAGAAAATTGTGCTCTATCCAAATCCGGAAAGAAAAATAAGGGTCGCAATTTAAAAAAATTTACGATGCCGTATAGCTCAAAAAGAAAACACGATAAAAAATGTCAATGCCAGAAAAAAGTGAAACTTAAAAAAATTATGTTGACGTGTCCGAAGATTTTCTGAAAAAATCTCCCTAACATATTTTATCGAATATATTCAAAATTTTACGAGCTCACTGTGTGTATTTACTATTAGGGATCGTCCAACATCTAGGGGGACAGGGAGGATTACAAAATGTGACCAAGTATGACTACACAAACTCGTGCTCATGCTCGTGGTAAAAAAACATCGAGTTAGAAAGTGAAAATAAATATTGTAATTAAAAATAATGGTTCCATTATAGGTCCATTAGCTTTGGACATACACCAATCGAAGAAGCAATGCCAGTCATCGATTCCTTGACAGTGTGGTTGATCAACCCATGGACAGAGAAATGTTAAAACATTTTGGCATAAAATAGTCAAATAAAGTTTATCTAAGTTCTTGCCTGAGTTTAATTCTAATTTTTTTTTATTTGGATTGGATGGTTGAGTTCTTATACCCCCCATTCTTATTTTAATCTCCACACTGTAGTATATTTTAAAAGAACTGGATTGATATATTTTTAATTTGAATATTAAATGTTTTGTGCCAGAAATATTGCAAAAGTAACGGATGTATTCCTTTATTTTAATTTTGTAGGTAGGAGTTGTCCATAATGGACGTCCGCAATTTTTTCCGACTTTTCAACCTCCCCCTTGTCACAGTTCGTCACAAACTTCGGACTTAACACGACGATGTTTACACGACATTTGGAATTTAAAGAGCAAAGAATTTTTTTTACAAAAAATTACATAAAACCATTCAAACACAATTTTCTTATAAATCCCAAAATTGGTTTTTTTTATGAGGACGTCACATTTGTCCAACCCCCCCCCCCCGCGGTCATACTTGTTCACATTTTGTAAACCCCCTAGGCGTGGACGACCCCATATGCATTTTGTTTGAATGCAGGTTTTCCCCTCCTTAGAATTGTGGAAAACCGGACTACGCGGTTTTAATGATTTTATTTTAATCCCACCTCTGACAACAATGAAACAAACCGAGGTAAGCGGTTTAATAATTTATTCCAACGCTGAAAACCAATAAAACAAACCGGCCTTTGTGGGGTTGTAAATTTTAATCTTACCGTTTATTCCAATGTAATAAACCGGAGGTGCGTTAATTAAATTTATCCACCAAGGTAGAAAAAATCGGATTAATTCTTCTTATTATCGCTGCCACCACGAACGTCTTTTTGGTTTCTGACTCACCTTTACCTATTTTACCGGATCGGTGATCGTGGGAGAGAACGCTCGAGGAACTCCCTTTTACTTCTTCTTCGTTGGTAGCTTTTGTCCTGACAAAGCGTAGGTAAAGGAATTTCTCGATGCGAGCACTTGCGTATTTTCAAGAAATAATAAACTGACTATTTATAACAACCAAATATATTGAAATCTTTGTACACAAAACAAAGTTGGCAAATTATACAATAATTACAAAATATACAAATTATACAAATTACTGAGAATAATTGAATGCACAATACCTTTCAATTAATAATCCATTTACTAAGTCACCGACGTAACTCCAGGAAGAAAATAGTCTTGGAAACTAAACACAATTTCTCTTCTCACCGTATCGGTAATTTCAATAAACACCCAAACTTTTTAAACTCGTATTATGAATTCTCCAAATTAACATTTAATAATTTATTCAACTTTAGGTTAACAACTTCGACTTTTAATTTAGGTATTGACTCGATACTTTGTTATTAAACAACTTTAACTTTTAAGTTAATTATTGACTCAAAATTTAATCAACAACTTCGACTTTTAATTTATGTCAAACTCAAAATAACACTTTATACTTTTAATTTTAATCGAACACCGGTTCGCGTAGCAATTGAACTTATTTATTTCGGGTCCTTTCCCGACGACAACTGGTGAATTTTTTCTAAGTTGGAATTTTTATCAAAAATTTCCCACCGTGGAGGATTTATTTTTACGCCCCGTAATTGGTTCTTCATCCTGAGTATTACCAAGGGGGATGTGACAAAACTCTTTGTTTCCCAAAACTTATTTCCTTTTTCATAGGTGGCATTTCGGACCGTGTGACTTTTACAGAATTATACAATATTTAAAATTTCCCCGAACTGAGGGTGTCTACCACATATTCTCATACATTAAGCAAATGAGCCATGAAATTAACAACTGCACTTTTACTTTTCTTGCTAAGAATTAGGGCAAGGCTCCTTTTGGCGGTGCAGCGATAACTTACAACTCATTTCCTGTACAAGTGCGAAACAAACGCAAAGTAAAATTTGTTCTATTATAATGCGTTGACTTAAATTAATCTTTACGATGAACAAGTGGTAGGTCTTTCTTTTAACTATGTAGCCGCCAGTGCAGCTGTGGCAATCGGCTCTTCTTTGAGCCCCTTAACGTATTGACAAATCGTTTCCTGCTTATAAATCCATGCATCGATATTTAAAAATTAAAATCTTACATAGTTATTTTTATTCATTAAATTAAATAGAGTATTCTTAAATTAACTCTATTTAATTATCTCAATTACAATTATCTATGTCGGTCATGAAAAATACATAAACCGTATTTTGTAGATCGGCATTTAAATTAATTAGCTAAAAACGCAATTAATTTACTTTGCTAAATGCGCGGGTTGTTACAGAATACACAATTTTTATAATATTTTTTTTATGAAATTTTATAATTTTGATAATACATAATCTCCAGTTTGATTGGTTCTTGCAAGATCTTACAATACAAGACAATGGAAACGTCAACACAAGCTAACACCCAACCCACGAAAGAGATTTTAGCTCCAGGTTTCAGCAACTGGTGTTCGTTTACATTTTTAGAACCACTGAATATTTTGACAAAATTGTCAAGTTTCTTTAATAATGTAACCTACAATGTTAGAATGAAAGTTTTTAATTGATACGTTTTAATAAAATTAACAACAACTTTTATTGAATCGTTAAGATTAGTATGAACAGACAACCACCTGTTAGGGTACAAGAATGGGTAGATTCTCTTTCAATGTCCAACACAAATGTTGCAACCACCATCAACAATAATCAAAATGTTTGCCATTCATCACCAAGAATTATTCGTGGCAGTATTACCAGAGATTTATCAATACAATCTGACAACGGAAGCAGTCGTTGTTCTAGCATAGAATCAATGTTGGAACTACGAAAACCTGATCCCGAAGCTGTTCTTATCGGTCTTGGTTTTGGACCATCCAACACTAGCAGTAGTTTGTCACGTATACCTCAACGATTTTTAGGACCTTCCAAGGTATGTGTAGTCACTTTGTTTCAATAAAACTTATCTAGAAAAACTTTTTCTTTTCAGTTGTTATCACAATTTGATATTAATAAATTTATCGACAAACAAAGTGATTCTAATAGCTTCGATCAAAAGTTAGTTTAAAATAAATGTACGTTTTCGAGACCATTATTAAAGAACATTTTTCTTGCAGATTTAATTCAACTCCTGCCTCACCGGCACGTCCAAGACCTAGTATGTGATTTAATTAAATTTTCTTATAGTAAGAAAATTTAAAGTGATGAAAATTTCACGATTTTTATGATCATATCAATTGCCATATCTATAATTATTGTCTTTCCAGTTATATTATTTGATATTGATATTATTTTCCTATTGGAAAGTTTTTATACAACACATATATATTTTTGAATGTTTTACCTTTCTGTACTCATACATACATTCCAATGCGGTTTTAATGTTTTTGCTTCCAAATATGCAGCTTGTTTAAAATCTTACACTCCTCTATTTTAGTTTTAATACAACTTTCACCACTAGATTTTAGATAAGATGTAATTTAAAGAATCTTTTTTGCATAAAAATCAAAGTAATATCCTCTAAAATGATAACAATGTATATTTTATAGATTACTAATAAACTTTTATCGTTCAGGATATCCCAGGGTAAAAGTAGTAGTTGAACATGAGATAAATTTTTTTATCTAATCCTAAACAAACGACTATTTTATTATATCACAATTGCTCTATTAGAATGTAGTTAAAATGTGCGAAACCTGATTTTAAGCACTTTTAGACATGATATTTGGTCCAAATTTAATATTTCAACTACACTTGGAATTTGAATTATTATTTTTTAATGAAAGGAAGCTATTAATGTAGGTAATTTAAAAATTTAGGATGGTGCTTTAAGTAGATCTAAGAGTTTTACACAATTTTATAAAGCTTATGAAAGTGAGATTGCATTTTTCTGAAGTAAAATTTTAATGTGTTAATATTTTAATTAAAATTTTACTATTAATGCATTTAAAATGAATTTGGTGGACCAATTTTATCTGTAGTTTCTAATTTAATTTTGCCTCTGTTTTAAGACAATGGTTAAACAATTCCATTGGAGTTGTTTTTTCCTTGATGTTTAAAATTTGTAACAAAAACTTACCATTCACTTCACATAATATTCCTCTTTTATATTTATGTGACGTAACCAAATTAACCAATCGATTTAAAATAAGAGAAATAAAATGTATTATTACTTAACAGGCATTCAAAAGTTATAATTAAATTTATATATATGTATATTATGTATAATCTTGTTAAGTTTTTTCACAACAAATTCAAATAAAATTTATTATAAAAACTTTATGTACTATGTAGAAGAAGAGTTTTTTCTAAATAGAATATTTTACTTCCAAACAAGGCTGGACATTATCTGTACAAAATATAAGTTTATGGAGTGTAAGAAAATTGAGCACATTTAATCAAAGACGGTCCAAGAACTCTCCATTTAGACCTGACTTTTTATTATTAGTAATTAATTACATATTTTTCCACAGCAGTGGCTTGGTGTGATTGCTGGTTGAGTTGCGGTGAAGAAATTGTGGGTTCAAATTGCGGATTTTATGTAATTTCTTAGCATGGCCCTCCGGTGAACATCAACACTCTGTGGACGAATAGTAGCAAACAACGAGATACCGGATAACACGGCCTTGCCTTCATAGATTTGAGTTGTAAAGTAAGAAGAAGGAGATGAATGAAGAAGCCTGCACGGCCTGTTAAATTAAATGTATGTATTACGAGTATTCCATATTTATTATTACCATATCACGTATATAAATATCGTAAACCAGGTGCCAAGTCAGAATAATTAACGTTATGTGGAAAAAATATTAACTGGATTTTTTCATATAATGGTTCCTTAGGGTGTAATTAAGTAATCCTGAAGTTTCCTCCCCCCAACGAGATTGGTGTCACGTTCTGCAGGGTAAGGAAAGAGACAAAAATCAGTTTTTCACCGATTTCTCGACTTTCTTTCAAAAGCTAATAAAAGCTAATAATCCAACTCGAGTTTCAAAATCCCCTGACTTTTCCAGATTTTCCAGGATCATATAATTTGCATATAAATTCCAGTCATTATATAAATTTAACCCCCCCCCCCCCAATATCAAAGAAATGTTAGAAAAAAAGCTTTTAATTTCATTTTATTACCCATTGGCATTATTTTTGTCCCATTCTGATTTTTGAAATTCTTTAGAAAAATATCACACAAATTAAAACTTACTGAGTTTTATCACACTTTACAATAAAAAACGTCATGCTGGAAGTAGTTGGTATATATTTTGCCACCACAATAACACCAAGAAAAAAATTGTACATAAAATTTTTTACACAAATTTTTTGAAAAATTTAAAATATTTTTTAAAAATAAAAAGATTTTGTGGTTGTAATAAAGTAATTAAGTTTTGAAGTCTGTTGCATATTTTTCCAGAAAAATATTCAAAATCCCCTGACAATTCGAGATTTTTCCCGGACTCAAAAAAATTCCCTGACTTTTCCAGATTTTCCAGGTCGCTGGGTACCCTGTAATAATCCCAATAAACATTTTAGCTGTAAATCGGCTATTAACGAGCTGATAGTTAGCTTTTGCTGTTAAATAGCCACTTTACAGCTAAACTTTTTGTTGGGTATTATAGATTCTGTTTTAAAATGTCTTGGGAAGTTTTCCGATGCCTAGTCGCCATTATTCTTTATTGTTACATATTTCATCAGTCAGTTCTCTCACACTCATGCTTCTTCGCACACATTCTACCCAAATTATTTTTGGTCTACTTCTTTTTCTATTTTCTCTAGGGGTCCATCTTAATATCATTTTTGGAAGCCTCTCTCGTCCATTTTTTGAACATGCCCATACCATTCAAGTTGTTTCTTTTCTATAGTTTGTATAACTGTTTCTTTGATTCCCATTATTTCCTTAACTGTGTTATTACTTATTCTGTTCAGTTTAGATACCATTGGGGGATCTCCTTATTATAGCATCCATTTCGGTAGATTATATTTTCCTTATACCATATTTGCTTTAAGCCTCTATGTTCCGAATCCGCAGAGTAATGTGCTCTTAATTAGGAATTCATATACACGACGTTTTCGCTGTTTTCCTATTTCCTTACTCCATAATATGCCGTTCAAACATTGGATATTATTCTTCTTGCTTTTCCAATTTTAGTTTTCATGTCCATATAATCTCTTCTCTCATTATTAAAAATTGTTCCAAGGTATTTATACTCTTTGCAGGTCTTTATTATTTCATTTGTGTTTAATTTCATATTCTTTGCCTATTCTCCTACACATACACTGGCTCACAAAATTATTGGCACAAGATAAATTTATAATAAATTGCGCCGTTTTTTCAAAATTGGTTATCTATAATTAATTTTTTCTTCACATTTGTATTATTCCGGTGTGGCTTGGAATTGTAATGGCATTATTAAAATAAAAATATACTTTATACTTACATGAAAAAAAGGAAAAATGTGATAATTCAGTGGCACAAAATTATTGGCACCCTCAAGTGCACCCAATGCTCATTATAATGGCCCTGTATCTCGTAAAGTACCATTCATTTCAGAAGTAAATGGAAAAAAAACGTTTAAAAATTGCTAAGAAATATATAAACGAAGATCGCCTTCAAAATGCGACATGTGCACATTTGAAGCAAAATGCGTTAAGTACAGATTTCGACTAAGGACTTCAAGCCACACATTTCTGTATAAATCGTAAAATTAAATACGTGGTGTCTGTTCTTCAAGCCGAAACAAAACAAGAGTTTTTTTCCTTTGAACAATTTATTAAAATGCACATGTCGCGTTTTGAAGGCGCAACGACGATATCTAAATTCAGATGATAAGAGGCTATTTATATAAATGATAAAATTAGAGGTAGTTTATTTTACTAAAAACAGGAAAATATTGTAACTCAAATCGTTAATTATATTAAAATGTTGTACACATTACAAACTATTGGCAAAAATTTAGAGGTTGAAATCGTTTCTCATTTTTGTACTTCATATTCGGATTAGGTATGTCCCAGTTATTATTACTTAATTATTATTTTAAAGTAGGTAGATGTTTAAAATTATAATATTAAAAAGTTTTGCGTAATTCAATTATTGTAATTTTACAATTTTTTTTATTATACATACTGATATACCATTTTTGATCATGTAAAAATGGTAGCCTAGATTAATCTACGCGTGTGTCTTTAATACTAAATTTATTCGTTGATCTATTAACTTCCCTTTACGCCGCACAAACTAGACAATCTCAAATTAGTGCGGCCTTTAGGGGTGACATGGGTTTCGAAGGTTAAAAAAGCATATTTCTCTATTATTTTAATATAATAAAAGAATTATTTTATTCAAACTTTTAATCATATAAAAGATCAACATTTAAACAATATTTTATAAAATTTTCATTTAAAAATTTTGAAAATTCAGCCGTTGGGACGTGGTTTTCGGAGACCCCTTAGAGAAAAGTATCCTTGCGGTGGACAGGATAACTCATGATAGCTGTAGCCGAAATCAAAAAACCAAATACTTTCTGTTAGTAGGTAAATAGGTATATCTCGTGATCGAACGAAGGATTTAAAAAAATTTGAAATTTGATTTTTTGGCAAATTTGTATGCAAAAATGTATAATTTATATCTACTTATATCTAGTAAAATCTACACCACATCTTGCTTTGTAAAATAAGTTGTGATCAAAGAAAAAAAACATTCGTTCAAACACTAGACAATCTCATCTACACCTTTTCCAGCAGTAATTCAGAAAACCTCATCTGCTGTTCAGAAATCGTGAATTGTAATTCAGATTTGTCAACTGATATTCAGAAATTGTGAATTGTAATTCAGATTTGTCAACTGATATTCAGAAATCGTGAATTGCAATTGACAAATCGGAATAACCGTTGACAATTTCTGAATATTAATTGACAAATCTGAATAACGGTTGACGATTTCTGAATATCAATTGACAAATCTGAATAACAGTTGACGATTTCTGAATATCAATTGACAAATCTGAATAACGGTTGACGATTTCTGAATATCAATTGACAAATCTGAATAACGGTTGACGATTTCTGAAGTACTGGTGGAAAAGTGTGCAAAATTTCAATAAGATCGGTGCATTCGTTTTTGAGAATTCGTGTCCACCGACTTCAAAAATAGAGTTGTGAGAAAAAATCGATTAAAAACAGACAAATAATAGCTAAGCGACTGCCTCGATATACCTGCGACGCTCGTGGTCCCCTAAAGTTTTACTTCGATTGACTTGAAACTTGGTGAAATTGTTCTTGACGTGTTGTATTGATTAGATAAAAAAATATTGATTTTTTTAAATTTCCAAACCCATGTAACTCCTCAAATAACTTTAATAAGACAATTATTTTCAGTAACTAAAAACAACCGTTATGGAATTAACCGGTTCTATAATGGAGAACTATTTCCTGATTTTAACTGGACTCGAAAAGGCAATATCAGAGAATAATATTAATAGTTTTCGACAATTAACCACGGATTTAATTCCGTACACAAATGGTGAGGAAAATCAAATAACTTTGCGAGATTATCGTGATGATGTTAGAAACCCTATTAGAAGTACCAATTTAGTTATCCTAGCTAGTAAACATAATAGAGTAAACATTCTCGAGTATCTGTTTGGCCCTGATACCACAATTCTAAACAATTTATCTATTATAAAACCTATAGTACCAGATGATGAAGATGAAGAACACCATAATGCGTTTTATTATGCTATACGTTGGAGTAACATTGAGCTTCTCGATACGCTCATTAATAAATGGCCCGATAATTATTTTACTGCTCATTTAGAGAAATTGGATGAAATTCTTTCAAGAGCCTATGACGAATTACAGTTAAAGAACGTACCATTGTCAAACGAAATAGAAATATTTGTTGAACAGAAGTTAATAAACCTGCGTTTCTTCTCCGATGCTCCTCGAAATAATGATAAATTTCGGGATGATCTTAATAATACCATAGGAAGGATCGAATTGATGCTCCAAAATATTAGCTTGCTAAAGACGGATTACTCAAACGTGGTAATTACTCGGATTACTCAAAAGAAGAAAGTGGATGGGAAGTTTTTATTTGTAGTCAAGTCCATTGCACAAAATATTCATATATTAAAGCAGCAGTTAAGATCAACCTATAATGTATTACCTTGGGAGGAAATGGAGTTTTGCTTAGTAATTTTTATTTCTTCTTACACCAAAAGACACGAAATTAATCTTTATTTTCGAGCTACATTGAATATAAGCAAACTATTAAATCATTTGGAAAATTTTGCAGAAAAACTTGAAGAGCTAAAAGAGAAAATAAAAAAAGGTATTTACAAGCTGAGTAATCAATAAAATTCATATATTATATTACAATCATGGCACATCAAAATTAAAAATTAATCAAAAGATCATCTATACCTTTTCAACTTCGAATATTGATTAGTCCCTATTTGAAGTTGGTAATCGTATCAAATATTAATAATAGTTATTAATCTGTATATCTGTTATTGTGTAAAAACAATAACCGTTTGACCACTTTGCTTTTTAATTTCTGTACCAGTTCAGCACAACGGCCTAAGTCCATTTTTTTCACTTTTTGAGATATACAGGGTGTCCCCGTGACTGTGGAGAACCTTTGAGGTGGTGATAAAGGACACTTTTCTAAGACAAATTTTCAAATAAAATTTTTGCCCAAGTCCAAACCCTTGGGGGGTACCTCTCTTTAAAGCAATTTTTTTAATTTCTGATTTAAAACGGCCATAGCTCCGATATTATTGATTTTTTAAGGTTAATGGATTAGAACTTTTTTAAAGATCATTCGCTTGTTTACAAATTAGGTTATAACCCCTTATCGTCTAGAATCAACGGATTTCGAGTTATAAATTAAATTAAGGGAAAAAATGTTTAAAAAATTCAGGTTTTTTTTTTAATTTTCTTGCGAACCCCGTATCTCTTAAACGAAACGTCTAAGAGAAAAACTAACGGCCTAAACCGGATAGGGAATTTAACGGGCTACAACTTTCGTCAAATAAATTTTTTTGGGCAACCAACCGTTTTCACAGAAACTCTGAAAATAATGAACGGGAGGTTGCAGACTGCGCCCGATGGTTAAAGGGTCTCATAATCTAGCATGCAGATTGCGCCGCGTTCGGTTTAGGGTTAGTATGTAGATTGCGCCGATGGTCAATTAATAGGTAATCTTTTTGGGTAACGACGGAGTGAAAATCCCATTCGAGGATTAAGGTACTTAATTTATTACAGGAGTACTATACATTATGTGCGATTTTTAATTAGGTTAGTAATTTGACGAGGTTATTTTTAAATAACTGCATTATTTAGAATCTTTAATTATAAAAACTTTTATAACACAAATTTATAACTACGAGAAATTTGCAATTTCGAGACAATTTGTGCACGATTCTGTTGGTCTATAATTTTGGGGGTGAAACGTTATAGTTTACTGCCCCACACCGCAACTATACTTTTTAATGCTATTTCGAGGTTCTCTCACATCCCGGTTTCATTTATCCCGGTTTTCTTGATGGGGGGCGCCTTCTCGTATGTTTAGCCTAGTAACCAGAGTCAAAACTGCCCTGCAGGGGTGCAGAGCGGAGCGGAGCGAAGCGGCGCCCCGGAAGGGTAGGTTTTGACGATGGATAACTCTCCTTATCGAATGCACACCCCAAAAATCTAAGAAAAAAAATTTTTATTTTGTCACTTTTTCGGCAATACACCGGTTATTTTCCATTTTTTGATAATATTTATTATTAATATCTACTAATCACACCCCCTATCCGAATTTCAAAGAAAAATTCAAATCGGAGCGAAAAAATTTCACTCGATTCGAAGGGAACGTGATGCATTTCATCCGTCTACCTGGGGGGCGCGGCCTATTCGATGCTCATTTTCCCTACTTTTAAAAAGTCGATTTTGGGGTTGTTTTTCAAGGGTTCACGTAAATTATTATTTCTATAGACTAAAATAAGCCTGTTCTTTAGTGTGTAGCTGAAGAAATTTTTCTTCAGCCTGCCAGGGTTACATAACTCGACCCCGAGTATGTGCCGGACAACAAATGCGTGCGAGTCGTTTCATAACGTATTTAGTTCACATTTTTATAGCTCCCACCCAGCAATTTACACCTTTTTGGAGAAATTGAAAATGATGCAAATTTAAATTAAGACATATATCACCATAAACAGTATAGGTACGGCTAAGATGCAAAACACCGATGCAATTAGTAAAAAATCTGATGTGGCCATCGCATAACTTTCCGAACAGACGCAAATTTTTATGTTATATTTTTAAATAAAATGGTTACATAATTTCAACAGTAAATCGATGAAAAATTTCATATTTTGCCAAAATAGGAAGAACAAAACTTTTGAATGCCTATATCTTGCAAACGAAGCATTTTTGGACCCATGTTATTAGAAACTTTTCATCTTATTTTCGTTAGTAGAATGCGGTTTACTATTTTATTTACAAATACAAAATTTTTTTACAAATACAAAATTTTTTTACAAATACAAAATATTTTGAAACGCCCTGTATATTTTAGAGAAAAACTTGTAGGAGAAAAAATGTAGGAAATTCCATAGCGCTAATTTTTTGTTATTAATATTTTTACATATTTAATTTCGTTTCGAAGTTATGACGCATAATGTCATAATAGCTCCAGGTAAACCCCCCTTTCCCGTTACACGATTTAATTTATTTTCATCTGGCTTCGTCCTACGATAGGAAAAAGCTTATATGCAAAATTTGGAATGATTTGCTTGCTTCGTGCAACAACAACAAAACTTCGCCGAGAAAACTCCGTTAGGTAGTGACATCCAGTGCAAGCCGACAAAATTAATGAAATTAAGTATCGCCGCCTGGTGGCAGCATCCAATTTGGGTGTTTCCAATTTTTTTACACAGTTTGACAATCTGATACTATATAATCAAAGGTAATACTTTTTAATCCCTCAGGTACACCATCGGCGCAATCTGTATGTTACCCTAAATGACCATCGGCGCAATCTACAGGTTGCCCATGGTCATTTGGACATATGTAGACTGCGCCGATGGTCAGAAATTAATCCTTTTTTTTTGGGTAAATGACCATGGGCAACCTGTAGATTGCGCCGATGGTCATTAAGGGTAACATACAGATTGCGCCGATGGTGTACCTGAGGGATTAAAAAGTATTACTAAGGCATAATGGGGTTATTATTGTAAATCAGTTTATTAAATATTAATAAAAAATTAAATTGCGGTACCTAATTATCATTAATATGACAATACTTATTGCAATACTTATTAGTAGATATTAATAATAAATATTATCAAAAAAATGGAAAATAACCGGTGTATTGCCGAAAAAGTGAAAAAATTTAATTTTGTTTCCTTCGATTCTTGGGGTGTGCATTCGATAAGGAGAGTTATCCATCGTCAAAACCTACCCTTCCGGGGCGCCGCTTCGCTCCGCTCCGCTCTGCACCCCTGCAGGGCGGTTTTGACTCTGGTTACTAGGCTAAACATACGAGAAGGCGCCACCCATCAAGAAAACCGGGATAAATGAAACCGGGATGTGAGAGAACCTCGAAATAGCATTAAAAAGTATAGTTGCGGTATGGGGCAGTAAACTATAACGTTTTTATAAATTATACACCAACAGAATCGTGCACAAATTGTCTCGAAATTGCAAATTTCTCGTAGTTATAAATTTGTGTTATAAAAGTTTTTAATAATGAAAGAATCAAAATAATGCAGTTATTTAAAAATAACCTCGTCAAATTACTAACCTAATTAAAAATCGCACATAATGTATAGTACGTACTCCTGTAATAAATTAAGTACCTTAATCCTCTAATGGGATTTTCACTCCGTCGTTACCCAAAAAGATTACCTATTAATTGACCATCGGCGCAATCTACATACTAACCCTAACCGAACCCGGCGCAATCTACATGCTAGATTATGAGACCCTTCAACCATCGGGCGCAGTCTACAACCTCCCGGTCATTTACCCAAAAAAAGGATTAATTTCTAACCATCGGCGCAGTCTACATATGTCCTAATGAACAAGGTGTAGGTAAAAAAAAGTAAATTCACAAAATTAATTTAATAAATGCTCAAAATTAGTGATGGGACTATCGAATAAAAAACTATCGAATTATTCGATAGTTAGGCTTTATTCGAACTATCGATAGTTTCTTTTTTTTTAGTTACTAAAAACTATCGAATGAATTTTTAGTAACTAAAACTATTCGAATAACTTTTTAGGTACTAAAAATATTCGAATAACTTTAGGTACTAAAAATATTCGAATAACTTTTTAGGTACTAAAACTATTCGAATAACTTTTTAGTTACTAAAAATATTCGAATGAATTTTTAGTAACTAAAACTATTTGAATAACTTTTTAGTTATTAAAAATATTCGAATAACTTTTTTGTTTACTAAACCTATTGAATGAATTTTTAGTTACTAAAAGACTAAAAACGTAAAAACTAATAAAACTATCAAATGAAATTTTAGTTACTAAAACTATCGAATGAATTTTTACATAGTCAGTTAGTAATGGTCGATTTATGCTAAAAAAGTAACGTAGCGGAACGGAATGTAGAAAAGATGGCTTATGCACTTACATAAAAGCGTTTATGGTTGCCTACTACAATACATTACGTTCCGTTGAAACGCTTTTATGGAAGTGCATAAGCCCATCTTTTCTACATTCCGTTCCGCTACGTTACTTTTTTAGCATAAATCGACCATAAGTTTCATACATGTTACGCGTTCATAAATTATTATAAATTATAATCTTTATTTATTAACTTCAATCTTTACTATAAACAGTATTTTTAGAAAATTGTTAGAAAGAATTATTAGTATTTAAAAATATTATTTTGTCTAAATTTTTGCCTTCCAATCTATTCCTTCGATCATTAATAATCTGGCCAGCTTTAGAAAAAATTTGTTCCGACGGTACCGATGTTGCCGGAATACAAAGGTACTTTGAACTAAGTTGATATAATTCTGGCATTGAATCTTTGTGTTCTTTCCAAAACTGGAATGGATTGGAATCTCGACTTTGCAGTTGCATTTCGATATAACGATCAAACATATTTTTAGCCGTCGAATTTACATTGGTTGTACTGTCAACCTTTCTTTTCGAAACCCTTTCATCAAAAAGTGCCCAGATCGAATTTGAAACCGTAGGTTGAGTAATTAAATCGTGGTTTTCAATAATACCATTACTATTTTCGTGGAATAAAAGCTCAACCACTTCTTTTATTATACTAATAGCTTAAAACGCTATTTTTTGGCGTATTAAATTATTTGCATACCTTAGAAATAATTTTAAATATTTTAAACACAAATGTACACCAAATAAATTGAAACTAACTGAACGGTCGCTTTCTTTAAATTAAACAATTTTGTACATTTTAAGATATTTTAATTTTTATGGCCCTCATAAAAATAATAAGGGACAAAATTTTCTTTGTATTATATCACAATGCCATTCTAGACTACCTGCTAAAAATAGATCGGTCAAATATTACACTGAAAAGGAATTTACCGCTATTTTAAAGGGTGTCCCACTAATATGGCCAAGGCTGTAGTATTTAATTGTTTATTATCGGATTACCAACCGCAAATTAATAAAAAAAATTTATTAAACTAGCGAATAAAAAATTTTTTTATTCGCTAGTTTTTATTCCATAGTTTTATTCGTTAGTTTTTATTCGCTAGTTTTTATTCGGTAGTTTTTATTCGATAGTTTTATTCGATAGTTTTTATTCGATTTGATGTTTAACAACTACATTTTTAGTTACTAACTATCGATAGTAAAAAAAAACTAGTAACTAACTATCGATAGTCAAAAAATTTCGATAGTGCCCATCACTACTCAAAATGGCCTCCCTCATTTTCAGCACACAGGCGTGCTCTTTTCAAAAGGTGTTGCACGGTATTATTTAATACGTTTTAACAATGTTTTAACATTAAAACAAATGCTATAAATCAAATTGAGATTTTTAGTAATTATGTGAATTTATATTTTTTACCTACACCTTGTTCATTATTTTCAGAGTTTCTGTGAAAACGGTTGGTTGTCCAAAAAAAATTATTTGACGAAAGTTATAGCCCGTTAAATTCCCTATCCGGTTTGGGCCGTTAGTTTTTCTCTTAGACGTTTCGTTTAAGAGATACGGGGTTCGCAAGAAAATTTTAAAAAAAACCTGAATTTTTTAAACATTTTTTCCCTTAATTTAATTTATAACTCGAAATCCGTTGATTCTAGACGATAAGGGGTTATAACCTAATTTGTAGACAAGCGAATGATCTTTAAAAAAGTTCTAATCTATTAACCTTAAAAAATCAATAATATCGGAGCTATGGCCGTTTGAAATCAGAAATTCAAAAAATTGCTTTAAAGGGAGGTACCCCCCCAAGGGTTTGGACTTGGGCAAAAATTTTATTTGAAAATTTGTCTTAGAAAAGTGTCCTTTATCACCACCTCAAAGGTTCTCCACGGTCACGGGGACACCCTGTATATATCAAAAAATTCGTTTTTTTGCGCTTTATCGATCTGTATAAAAATCTCAAAAAGTGGAAAAATGGACTTAGGCCGTTGTTCCGAACTGGTACAGATTTTACCACAAGCTAATAATTTAATTATTTTAGATACGACTATTAAACTGTTTAAGATGCCAAGGTTACAGCGTGCAGAAGTTGTTGCAACGATTAAGACCAGTTATCCTCAATTTGAACAGTTGTATGAGGATTATCGCCAAATAAGAGATGTCTATTCTTTACAGAAAATCAGTGATTCCATAAAGTTGGCATTATCGGCTGATCCTAAACAAACGGAAGGGCGGTTAATTATTACGAGGGTTTTACAGGTAATTGGCGAAAATTTAAAAAATTCTCTGGAATCGCCTAAGTTATCTGACACTATCAGTGACTTTCTTCTACTATCCTTAGCAAAGAACACAAGAAAAATCATTGCAGGTTTACGTGATTCACTATCACATGATGATTCGATGTCTAAGAGAATGGAGATTGAGGAAAATCCAGATATCAGTTTTTTTATTAATATTAAAAATGACACTAAAAAAGTTGGTGATGTGATTAATGATATCCTTTTTAACGAAAAAATCAAAACCATCAGAAAACTTTTAAAACAAATTGTTGATGGTGAAAATTTTGATGATATAATAGACGTTGCGGAAGTGCTTAGCACTATTGAAGTGGATAAAATGCTCCCATGCACTTTTAAAATGTTGGAACACGAGAGGCTTGAAAATTTTTTGAAGGACTTAAGCAATAATATTACCGAAAAGACGAATTATGAAGAAGGATTGTTGAATGAAATGCATAGCATAATCAATTCTATAGAAACTCGATCAAAAAATAATATAACTAATTATGGTTTAGTATTTACATCATTGCAGACTTTAACTTTGGAACTAAAGGACTACAATAAGACCGACCCCAAGATTAACAGACGCCAGAAATCCTTTGCTGATCAAATATTAAAAAATTTTACTTCAGAAATAGAACCTAACACCGTTAAAAAAATTGCTGACTTATTCCTAAAATTGCTGGATAGTATTCAGTCAAGAATGCACAAACATAAACTTCATGATATGAACAGATTATGTACGCAAATTTATTTGACTGCTGAATTTGGAACAGGTGATATCAAATGGATTGATGAACTAAGAGAAAAGTTGAACGACATTGGTAGTGGTAAGCAAAAGAAAGCTTCCAATGTCACAAAAAGAAAATATACCAATGACCAGCTTATACTCAAGTTATCTGAACTAAAAACTATTTTAAGTAATTACGCATTAAGTGGTCCATTAATAATTGAAAAATTACCTGTCCATAAGAGTGATAGAAAAATTCTAGCCGTAGTAGAAATGCTGGTTTTGGATATAATGTCAATTTTAGGCAACCCCATACTGGAAAATAATTTGTTACTTTTAGACGATAACACTCCTTTACTAACTGGAAGATGTTTGCGTAACCATTTAGCACACGGTAATGCATTATTTGACATATTATCATCGGATCCTTTAATAGCAGTTCTTTTAAATGCTAAAAAACTTACTGAGGAAAATTTAATTGGGAGTACAAAAAAGATTGGAAAAGTAATAATAAGTGACGATTTATTAAAATTAGAAGCGAAATACAAGCAAGGACTAGATACCATTACCTGTCAGGAAAAAATGTTTGTTGCTTTAGAAAACGGAAATATGAAAAGCTTAAAGGATAGTTTCAAAAACGGAGCAGATATTAATGCTAGAAGTTTTAATTTGTGGACCACGTTACATTTTGCTGCCAAGGGATCCAGTCTTGAAATTGTAAAATTTATACTTGATCAAAACGTAAACATCAACCTTAAAGATAATAGAGGTCAAACGCCACTGCATATAGCTGCTGCATATGGAAGGCAGGATATTGTCGAGTTTTTTATAAAAAAAGCAGATTTATATGTTGATGTTCAAAGTAATAGGCATAAGACACCTTTACATTTTGCTGCTCAAAATGGTCACAAAAATACTGTCGAAGTCCTATTAAAAAATAAAGCTAAATTTGTTAGATATGATATAAACGGATTATCACCTTTATATTATGCAATAACGAATCATCATATCCATGTTGCTAAGTTTCTATTACAAAAAAATGTAAACTTTGATATTATTAAAACTGGAGAAGGTTTTACTCCGTTGCATGCAGCTGCAGAGCGGGGTAATCTGGAATTGGTTAATTTTTTACTTGGCAATAAGGCAGAGGTTAACGTTAGAACTGAATCTAATATGATACCATTGCATTCTGCAATGCACGGCGGCCACGAGGAAATAGTTAACGCTTTAATTCTCAAAGGAGCTGATGTTAATGCTAGGATCATCAATGGTGGTTCCACATTGCATTATGCAGCACAAAACGGTAACGAGAATATAGTTAAAATTCTATTGCTATATGGAGCTAATGTTGATGCTGCTGACGAAAAGTATCGTAGCACACCATTACACTGTGCAGCAAAAGATGGCTATTTGGGAATTGTTAGGACTTTACTGGAAAATGGCGCCAACGTCAATGCTGCCACTATTGAAGGCATAACTGCGCTACATTTTGCAGTACATAGCAACAAATTGGATATTGTTGCTGTTCTTCTCGAAAATGAGAATGTTGACATTCACGCGAAAGATATAGATAATGATACACCATTACACTACGCTGCAGCAAGAGGTCATAAGGAAGTTGCCGAACTTTTAATACAAAAAATAGGAGAAATTTGTGAAAATAATAATTACTTAACAACGATACATGTAGCTGCTGCGAATGGACATAGAGATGTTGTAGACCTTTTAATAAATCATAATGCTGGAGTTAACAATCGGGACGTTGACGGTGTCACACCTTTACATGCAGCTGCATTGAACGGCAATCAAGATATTATTGATTTACTGATAGAAAATGAAGCTGAAATTAATGCCAGAGCTATTGGCGACACGACGCCATTGCATTTAGCTGCTATAAACGGTCACGGGAATGCCGTTGATTTTCTAATAATCAAAGAAGCTGAAGTTAACGCTGCAAATAGCAATGGTGCTACACCATTACATGCAGCCGTGAGAGAAGGTCATACAGAGGTCGTTAAGTTATTAGCAGAAAATAAAGCTGATTTGAATATAAAGTATAAGAACTTGACGCCATTGTTATGCGCTGTTACACATAATCACACGGATATCGTTCAAGTTCTTATAGCACATGGAGCTGATGTTCATGCAGATAACGGCGAATCTTTGTTAGTAGCAGTTTTTTATGGAAACACAGATATTGTAACAATTTTGCTTAAAAACAAAGCTAACGTTAAAGTGAGAAATTCTGAAAATGCGACACCATTACATATTGCTGCAGAAAGAGGTTATAAGAAGATAGTGAACGCTCTCATAGAAAATGGAGCTGATGTTGAATCCAGAAATACTACTAACGTAACACCTTTATGTTTCGCATCACAAGAAGGCCATGAAGATGTTGCTACGTTGTTAATAACACATGGAGCTAACGTAAATGCTAGAGTACCCGACAATTCAACACCATTACATTTGGCAGCACAGCATGGTCACATTAATGTTGTAAAAGTTTTACTGCATAATGAAGCTATTATTATTAATGCTAAAAATAATACGGACATTACACCTATAGAATTAGCAGTTGTAAATGGTCATTTAGAAGTGGTTGTAATGTTACTAGAATTTAACGAGGAAATAGTTATGAATACTAAAATAAAAGATAATTCAACCTTATTGCATTTAGCATCACACGGAAGTAACTTGGAGTTAATAAAATACCTAGTAGACAAAGGCTTCGATATGAATGCTAAAGATTCCTCTGGTTCAAAGCCTATATATATTGCTGCCAGAGAAGGTTATAAAGGTACTATAGAGTATTTTTACTTCCCTATAAGGAAGTATTGTAATCATGAAAAAATTCGATGTCGATATTTTAACGGAAATATCCGTTTTGAGCATTTCTGAATCCGTTTTGACTACTTTCGCAATGATGTCTGTATGTATGTATGTATGTATGTATGTATGTATGTATGTATGTATGTATGTATGTATGTATGTCTGTATGGATGTATGTAACGCAAAATGTCTGTAAGTTCTGTATCTCTGGAACGAATTGTTATATAGTAACAAAATTTCATATTTAACACTTTAATCGGTATACAAAGGCACCATTTGATTTTGGAGGAAATCCTTAAACCGGAAGTAGTACTTCACTTGAAGGACGAAATGGTTTTTCTTAAATATCTCAGGAACGAATTGTTATCTAGTAACCAAATTTCATATTTAACACTTTAATCAGTATACTAAAGCACCATGTGATTTTGGAGGAAATCCCTAAACCGGAAGTAGCACTTTACTTGAAGGACGAAATTGTTTTTCTTCAATATCTCAGGAACAAATTGTTATATAGTAACCAAATTTCATATTTAACACTTTAATCGGTATACAAAGGCACCATTTGATTTTGGAGGAAATCCTTAAACCGGAAGTAGCACTTCACTTGAAGGACGAAATGGTTTTTCTTAAATATATCAGGAACGAATTGTTATCTAGTAACCAAATTTCATATTTGACACTTTAATCAGTATACTAAAGCACCATGTGATTTTGGAGGAAATCCCTAAACCGGAAGTAGCACTTTACTTGAAGGACGAAATGGTTTTTCTTCAATATCTCAGGAACAAATTGTTATATAGTAACCAAATTTCATATTTAACACTTTAATCAATATACGAAAGAACCATTTGATTTTGGAGGAAATCCCTAAACCGGAAATGGCACTTTACTTGAAGGACGAAATAGTTTTTCTTCAATATCTCAGGAACGAATTGTTATATAGTAACCAAATTTCATATTTAACACTTTAATCGGTATACGAAAGCACCATTTGATTTTGGAGCAAATCCCTAAACCGGAAGTAGCACTTTACTTGCGTGAAGGAATTTAATTAAATAATAAAATAAAATTTAAATAATATTTCTGCGAATCTTTAGATGAACGATGAAGGAATGATTCCTTATAGGGAAGTCATGTGCTGGCCACATCAGATTTTTTCAGTAAGGGATTTAGAATTAACGACACTGATGTAGCAATGATCACATTACTACACCACGCTGCACATTTCGGTAATTTGGAAGTTGTAAAGTATTTAATAAGGGAAAGTGCTGACGTTAATATTCAAGGAGCACAAGGCTTAACTGCTCTGCATATTGCTGCTTATTTTGGTTATAAAGACATTATTGAAGTTTTATTAAAAAATGGCGCAATTTATAACGCCATTGACGTCTTCCATAAAAGCCCTTTAAACATGGCTAAAGATACATACATTATCAATCTATTTGCATCAACCGATAAATTATTTGGGGCAACAAAACGTAATAGCTTCTTGGAAGTTGAAAAGTACATTAGAGAAGGAGCGTTTGTTAACGCCAAAAATGTTGAAGGTGTAACGCCATTACATTATGCTGCATGGAAAGGGTATGATGAAGTCGTCAATATTTTGTTAAGAAATAATGCTAATCCTAATGTAGTTGGTAACAAAGGGGTTACTCCTTTGCATTATGCTGCTAAATACTCTCACTTAAAAATTATAAAGGCCCTTTTATCTAAATATGCAGTATATAGCGCCGTTTCTGAAGGTGGTAAAACACCATCAGATTTTACTGCAGATAAAAGTATAACTAGCTTATTTAAATTAGTTAATGAAGCTTTTGAAGATATTAATAATGGTAACTCGAAAGTTGTTGACTACCTCAACAAGATAACGGATATTGACACAGTGAAAGCAGTGATGTGTGCTTGTGATAGCAAAAACAGAACGTTAGTAGTTGCTGCAGTTCATAGTAACTTTTCAAAAGTAGACCAGTTGAAACAGATATCACAAGGTTATTTATCCGATCACTTTACTAAAGCGGTAGAGCACTTACAGCAGGGCAATTACGCAATGGCGTTAGGTATGTTCGAAACCGCATGGGAAAAAAGAAAAGAAATACTGGGATCAGATAATCCCGGCACGTTAAACATTCAGATATACATAGCAAGGGTATTATACGAGCAAGGGGAATACTCAAAAGCTTTAAATATGTTGAGAGAAATTTTCCAGAAACAAGAGAAAATGCTGGGTTTGAACGATAAGGATACTTTAATAACAAGAAATATAATCGCATTAGTGCTATGTAGGCAAGAAAAGTATGAAGAGGCTTTTAATATTTCTCAAGAAGTTTGTCAGAAGCAAAAGGAAATACTAGGGTCAGATCATTGGGATACTCTGTGCATGCAGCATGACATGGCAGTGATATTAGATAAACTAGGAAAATACGAAGAAGCGTTAAATATGTATCAAGCAGTTTTTCAAAAGAGAAAGGCAATATTGCGCAGAGACGATTTAACCACTATGCTAGTGCAAAATAATATAGCTATGGTACTTTCTCATCAGGGTAAATTTGAAGAGGCATTGATAATTTGCAAAGAGGTTTACGAGCAAATGAAGATAGCTTTTGGTGTTAATCATTTTTATACCATGACAATTTTACATAATATTGCTGAAATATTCTTCAATCAAAACAAAAATTGTGAAGCTTTGAAAGCTTTTAAAAAGGTTTTACATAATCAGGAAAAGGTTTTGAGACCAAATAACCCTGACATCTTGCACACTCGGTACAACATAGCAAATGTACATTTCGTTCAAGGTAATTTGTTTGGTGCATATAAAGCGTACCAAGAAGTTATCGATCAAATGAAAGCGGTTTTTGGACCAAGTCATGAATATGTTCTGGATGTTTTAAAAAAGATAGGGACGATTAATTTGAGGTTTAAATTTCTTGACATCGAACCATTGAAAATTCTCAACTATCTGCATAACGACATTAACAATGCTGCTAGCAATGGTGATATACAAACTGTTCAGAGACTATTAAAAGATGGTGCCGATTCTAATGAAAACGACATTGATGGAAGAACACCATTACATTACGCTGTTAGCAATGGACACATAAGTGTTGTGAACATCTTACTAAAAAATGGAGCTGATGTTACTCGAGTTACCAATAAAGTCAATTATACACTGTTACACACTGCTACTGCTAAAGATTGCAAAGAAATTGTCGACATTTTGTTACGACATGGAAGTCGGGAAAAACTAAACGAGTTTATTAACGCTAAAACCACTGTTAACGGTGATACATCACTTCACATCGCAGTTAATAACGGTGCTTTGCATATTACCAAATCCTTATTGAAGCGAGGTGCAATTTATAATATTAAAAATGATAACGGTGAAACACCACTAGATCTCTCGAAAGACCAGTATGAGTACAATTTACTGAAATTAGTTGAAGAATTGTTTGAAGATGCAAAAAATGGTAATGTTCAAATTATCGGCAGGCTAAGATCAATAACACCTGATGACTTTAAAGCTGTAACAAATACTTGTAATAATGAAGGTAATACTTTATTGCAAGTTGCTGTAGCTAATAAACACACAAATGTTGCGAATAAATTGTTAGAAATGCTAAACAAGTCAGAGCAAGGTGAACAAGATCATGTAGAAAGTATACTTAAAAGCTGTTGAAATATTTTGTATGAAAATATATTATGTACTTAGGTACATTCATATTGCCATGATATTTAAAAAAATTGGGTTTTAATTTTTATGATTGAATTTTTGTAGTAGGTACAGAAATTTTATTAAGAATTTTATTTTGTTGCTGAGATGTTGAAAATGTATTTTTGTGAAGTGCTGAAAATGTCGGTATAGGATTGTACTGTTCAATTGGAAATTTTAGTGGTGATATAAAATTGAGAATGGTACGGATCTGTTTAGGAAAGTTTGCATTGGTAACGACGGCGCATTAAAGATACGCACGAGAAGAGAGCCAAAAGTGAAAATTGACAAGAACTGGGACTTCGAACAATGGCTTGTTAACAGACGTGAAAAATTAAAAACCGCGCCATCGGCGTTGGTAGATCAAAAAAAAAGGTGTGGTCAAAAATTTGGATGAACGTTCTGGAGAATATTTTAAAAGTTGTGGAAATTTAAGAAAATTTGGAAGTGAGCGTCCACATTTAAAAGGCTTTTGAGAAGATGCAAATAGTTAAATCCATTGAAAGAAAGAGAAGAGAAGATTAAAAAATTTACAATACTTACGAGGTACACGAAAAGTAATCAAATATAGAGACTTCCTTAAATTAGCAGCCAATAAACAATCATTTTTAAAATTTCTCACCAAGTTCCTACGTATTAGAATACAGCTCAAAATATTTAAAAAACGAAGAGACGCTTGATTTTGCGTTACATAATATATGAATCGCAAATCAATGGAAATACAAGTATTTTAATACGATCAATAGATATCGATGACCTCTGTTATTTTATTATAATGCAAATGCTGATATAAAAAAATATCCGTTTTTATTGAATTAGGTATTGGTACCTCCATCAGACGTATAATAGCCCATTTATAATATTGCCCAGAACCTTAATGAAATAAACCAATCAATTTGCAATTGTTTGCCATCATTACATGTTTTAACTGGGTGCGACGTCACTAATGCTTTTTCAAAATTTGTAAAAAAAACTGCATTTGACGTCTTGTTAAAAAATATAGAAGATGTTAAAGATTTATCTACTCTTAATTCAGTTAATACAAATGAAACAATTGAAATAGCAACTAATTTTGTGCTATTGTTATAAAAAAATTTTAAAAAAACAATATTAATACTCGAAAATAAATTACGACTTCATTTAACTACAAATACGAATAAACCTGCATCAGAACTTCCTCCCACCGATGACACATTCAAGCAGCATGTTTTGAGGTAAGATATTATCAGTAATTTAATATAGAATATTACGTATTACCTATGGTATTTTTAATTCAGATGTACGTATCAATTAAAAATTTGGTGCTCCGGTCATGTTAATATGGTGCGAGATGGGGATCCATCAAAAATTATGGCTGAAGACGTTTAGATGAAAACTGGAAACATGTATAAGTATTCAAGCCTCAATTCCAGACAGTATCCGAAATGTCCTTCTGATGTATTGCAATTATAACAATTGCATGACAAATAAATGAATCTGCGTGAAAGAGGGCTTGAGGTGTTGCGATGAATATAATTGTAAGAACTGTAATAATATTTCTACAGCACCAGAAGTTTTCTCTGATTGTGAGATTGACTATGAATTGTAAATGTTATTTATAATTACTTAATATTTTTTGTCAATTTTAATGCATTATAATACGTATCTACTATGTATAATATATTGCCATGATTCAATCGGCAATAGGGATTAACAATTATTAGGGATGCAGATAAGCAATTACAGATCGCATGAAAATTCTTCTACGATTTAGAAGGTTCTCCGACGTTACATAAGACTCAAAGAAAGAGTACAATAAATTCGGTTATTAATAAAGACAGGTAAGGAATGGGAAAGTCCAAGAATGATATTGACAAATATAATCTAATATCCACAAATTAATTCACATAAAAATTGTTAGATCGTAGGAAATTGTTATTAAATAAAAAAATGTATAATTATGTTAGATTAAGTTGTGCGTTAAAATAAGAAATTACGTGGGTGTTTGAAAATCGGTTGAACAATACGGTGCTTGTCCGGGAAGTTCGAAAGATCGCAACGGCAAAAGGATCATAAGATGAACGCTAAAACAAAAACAAAGGTGTAAATAATTTAATGACATTTATTAAATTAATTAATTATCAAAAGTGCAAGGAATCTTACCAGGTAGAAAAGATATCAAGTGGGAATAAAAAAGGAATTTTTTTTCAAAAAACCTAGCAACGGATCGATAAATAAAGGCTTCTCACACGATAGTCAAAGCGAGGAGCACGTGTAAATTCGGCTCCGAGAAAGTTTGTTAATTGATTTTAAATCAAACTTAAAAGTGTGTAGAACTAAAAAGTAAATCAGTATAAGCACGTGTAAAAAAGAAAAAGAAGTGTGGTTATAAAAGTGCAACAATACTTGGTATAATTTGGATTGATGGTATGTAGATTGGATGAAACGGTCCTATAATAATAACAGGAGCATAGATGCACAAAAACGGAATCGATATTGGAGGCAAATTTCTGCATCCTGGTAAAAGCTTGGAGTACGAGATAGAAGGCGAAACCTTATACGTATGGAGCGACATCTATGGGTGGTAAGAACACAAAAACTTAATTTTTATAACGCGGCGTGAGTGCGCAATTCGAATAACATTAAACCGGTTTCGCGGAAACACGAGATTAACTTTGGGGTAGGAGTACGATTTAATTATAAGAATTTGTTGTTATTTGTATATAAAAATGTTTATTATGTTTATTATTATAAAATTTAAATTAACTAATGCAGAATAAATTAAATTACCAATTGTATATAAACATAGGCGTATCATTCGGGGATTTTTCTATCCCGACAAAAAAGATTCGATTTCAGAAAAAGAGCGAAGGAGCAATCGCAGAACCGACTACTAGAGAGAGGGGTTTTCATGCGAAAGGTAACTTTTCAAAGAGCTAGCTGTGGTCGAATTCAATAATTTCAAAATCAATAAAAGTCAATCCTTAATTAATAAAAAAATATAGCGGGTGTCTTACATAAAAAAATATTTAAACCAGTACACCGCAATATGTATAATACTCGTATTATGCATTCTGATTTATCCAATTAGTTTTAATTTAGGTAACTAATAATAATAAAATTATTTTTTAAAAATATGACCAAGTTAATGAACACTTCTTTAAAGTCTATATTTATTATTGACTTAATATTATGTTATTACGCCCAATGCCATCAATTTTTTACCATCTTAATATCTCTGAATTCTAATTTCCTCCTAATATCCGAATTTTAATCTAGCAACTTAATGTAAAAATAAATTAAAGTCAAAAATTTAGATAAGATGTACATTTTAAGCTATATCTTGTTTTTAAATAAATTGCTTTTAATTGTTTCTGCGAGTAAAATAAGTAAATATTTAAAACTGTCTAACTAAAAATAGTTAATCACATTTATTTGAAGTTCCAGGTACCTTTTGGCATTTTTCAGACGTATTCTGGAGTAGTCCAATTGACGTTTGTATTAATAAGACAGTTCAAAGTTGCGTTACAAAAGTTTTAAGGTCTGCTTTAGAACGTGGTGGTGGAACTATTCCAGACTTTATTTTTTGGACTTCTGCTGGAGGACGTTACGTTGAAAGCGTATCCAAAGCATTTAAAGCGGCTGCGAGCTATATTGATGTAATACCTGCGTTACCACCAGTCGATAAACATTATTTTCCAAATTATACATTATTATCTGATCACTTTAATAGTTGGCTAGATGAAAACGCGCTAAAAACGTTTATTAAATATGGTTATTACTCAGTAATTCCAAAAATACCAAAAAATTTAAAAATACTTGTTTTAAATTCTGCACTGTTTTGTCGTCGTAATAATTCCGCATCTGAGTTAGGTTCAATGGAATCAAACGATCAATGGAATTGGCTATTTTTGGAACTTTCAAAAGCAAAAGAAACCAATCAGATGGTTTACATCTTAACTTCTGTATCACCTGGTATTGCAACTACATTTGTAGAACGAAAGTTTACTGATAGAGAAAATAGGATTTATATAAAAATGGTTAGTATGTACTCCGATATTATTAAGGGACAATTTGCAGGATACGAAAACGGGAACAAATTTCAAATCTTTACAAATGAGCAAGGTATTATTATAATACATACCTTAAATGTATGAAAGAAAAAATAATTTTATGATAAATTTTAGAAATCAGTTGTAATTGGATAATGTTGGCAGCACCATTCTCTAATAGTTCTCGATTATACATCTACAATCAAGAAACTTTGAATCCGTTAGATTATATTCAATTTTATAGATTCAATGAAAGCTGGTTTATGCAATACAGATTTACTAATTTCTATTTGTTACCAAATATATCACTATTTTCTTTAGATTTATTGGTAAACAGGACGCGAAATAATGTAGATTTACTTAGAAGATATCTCATGGCAAGTTTCCAAATGCAAGACCAGAGTTACCCACTATGCAAAATTACAGAAATTGATTATGCTAAATATTTAAACTGCGTTGATATAGTTAAAAATCCAGTTCGGCCTACACCATCACATAGAAATGATTGCACTAAAACTTACAATAATTATTTTATAATTTTGATTATATTATTTATGCTTCTGCAAATATTAATAAATGTTCTTGTATAACCTTTGGTGTAACATAGCGGCGGCTATATGTACAGTGAGTGACATAAAGATTCGGACACCACATAAATGTTATAATTTCAGGTAATGAATCAATTGTTATGGTTTACTAATTTAAAAAATATATATTTTATTTGCATAAAATAAAGCTGATAAGAGATTTTATAAATTACTCCGCTATTATTACGTTACATAAACATTCGGACACTAAGCGAATTACTCCGCTATTCTTATTTAAAAGTACGAAGTTGCATTTTTTTATGCACTGTTATATTAATTTGACCTCTATAGTGTAGTATGCATAACCTTTTTTGCATAAAAATATACAATTTAATTAAAATTGCCGTAAAAGTAATACTAATATTAGTTTTAATATTCGTCAGCTTGATATTTTTCATCGAGAAAAGGGTAAATCCCACCGGGATATTAGAAAAATATTAAATATAAGCAAAAGTACCGTGGTATTATTTTTCGGTACAAAAATGAAGGTAGAATTGAAAATAAACGGCCGACAGGCTGTCAAAGACAATTAAGTAAACGTAATGAAATTCTAATTGATTGCAAAATTTAAAAAAATCACAACTGTAGTGCCCCTAATTTGGTTAGTGAAGTTTATGAACAAATAGGGAAATACGTCCATGCTGAAACTATCCGACAAGTCCTTGAAAGGAATGGACAGAAGGCCAGAATTGCACGGAAGAGAGGCCCTTTATTGACGAGATCCACAGAAAGAAGCATTTAACTTTCGCAAAAGAGTTCATAAATAAAGAAGGTTTTTGGTAGAAAAGTGTTATGTCTGTCGATGAGAGCAAATATAACGTTTACAATTCAGATGGTCGTATAATGTGTAACGATATAGACCTATTTTAAATATCACGCCGAAGAATTATGAGCATGACGACACTGCGGTAAAATACAGTTGGCAACGTAGCGAAGAACGACGAAGGGAAGACGAGATGGTGACTGGAAGGGACTCTATGCCGAGCGCCATTACTACGCTAGGGGTTTCGAACGAGAGTGGTTGTGTTTTGGGGGTCGAGTCGTTTGTGAAGTAATTTAATGTTACTATTTTTCATTTATGTGCAAGCCTTTGTTAGCTATTTACAATAAGGTGAATATTATTTGTATATTTTATTTTAAGTGGGTAAATCTCGTCCCTTCTAAATCCGGTCGAGTAATTACTGCATATTATTAGGATATGTATTTTAATGTTAATCAGGTTACCGGAATGTGGCTGCCAAGCGCTCCTCGCAACGCGAGTGGTGAGATTAATTAAGATTAATCCGCTGCGCAAAGCGTCGGATAGATAGCAAAGCTTGATGCCATGCACCCCTTAGTGATGGTGATTTGATTGAATTTGTTGTTACGTATTGTAAAATAAGTGAAAGTTACGCTTATTGTTGGAAGGGTCGAATTACCGACTTACGCTTTTATATAACCGTTGTCCGAGTCGACAAAGAAAAAAAGGTTACTTTGTTTGAAACCCAACATGGCGTCGCATCCTTAGCTGAAACCACAGCTGGACGACCAAGCCAAATATGAATAATTATTATTATGTAAAACAAAATGTTTATGAAATTTTAGTAACAAAGTTACGACATCTAAATGCACTATGATTATAATTTATAATTAATATGAATTTTATATTGTATGAAAATTGCCCAAGAGGTTAAATATTATATAAAAATGATAAGATAAACAAAACAATTGAGACATTTAGGGTATTCACACTCCCTAGTATATTTATATCGTTGTATTTCTACACTCTAGTAAATATCCACAAATTTACTAGAGTGTATTTGGTTGCATACAAATTTCCCATAAGACCAAATACACCGAGGTCTTGTATGTCTAGTTAGCCCTTGAACGTCTTTTTCTACCGTAGTATCATATAATTCAATATGGCCGACTACAGCTGATCAAATATGTTTACATTTACGTTGCATTAACGTACATTGTAAGGTTATATTTAAATTTATATTACATTTATATTATTTTAAAAATGGAAATCGAAAATTTAGATGAAGTAGAGAATCAATGAGAATAAGAATAATAGTTGTGAGGTTATGAAGTTGTTGACGGGTTGATAGTTTACTAAATTAATATCATAGGTGTGTTCACAGCTATGGTATTTGAGTGTTGTAAATATACAACTATGGTAAATATACTAGGGAGTGTGAATACCCTTATTGAATTAAAGACAAATTAACAACCGACTGTGTGTTTTTGTGTAAAAGATTTTACTTTCTCTTTCCTTTGATTCACGAAATCGTCTGTCTCGGTGTTCATTTGCCCACATGGTGAACTTTCAACGAATTTGGGGTAATTTTTGTAATCAAGCGGTTTTTAGGTTAATTACACAACGTAGGGTGTCTTACATGGGTATTTGAGATAGATCACGAGCTTGCGGATGGGGACCACGCGGTCGCGTTTGAGGTTAGGTGTGCTCGCTTAGGCATGAAGTTGGATTTGCGTTTAGGGAGGTGGTAGCGGGAAATTCAAAACTTGGTTGCAAAATTACAAATGGTATGGCGTAAGCCAAATAAAGGCCTAAAAATTAAAAACTTAAGCCGGATTTATAGTTTGACGTACTGTAAGCGTAGACGCACTGCAAAAAGATCAACTATAGAATTTAGGTACTCCTATCTATAAATAGACGTAGACGCATGACATAACATAAGAGGTTACGCACTGTAACATAAGAGTTCCCAACTTTCATCTTTTACAGTACATTCGTTACGTCCGACCAATCAAAAGAAAGAATTCTGTTTGTTTAATCTATGTGTATATTTGAATTTAAATTATTTTTTAATTTGAATTTAAAATATTTTACATGTTTGTTTCTTTTTTTTTAATTCGATACACTTAATAAAATTATTTTTGATTTATTATTTTATTAATTATACATGCATAAAAAAATAATAATTAGTGTTTCTGCTCTTCTGTTACACTTTTCCAATGCTACTGCACACAACGGCACCAAGAAGCATACCTTCGTGTATTTACAAAGCAACACAATAATTAATGCTGTTCACGATTTGTATAATTTGTAGGTTATGTTGCATCGTTGAATGTCACTCCCTTTATATTCTATTATCACCTCTACGCATGCGCGAAAATTACGTTCCGTCGATTTATAAATTTGAAAATTTCTTACAGTCCGTTTCTTACGTATCCAGTGCGTCTACGCTTACAGTACGTCAAACTATAAATCCGGCTTTAGGTGGTACTGTTAAACATGGTTTACCTAGTGATATTGTCGGGGGTTGTATTTTGGGCTATAGAGATCACTGATCGAGTGTTTATTGACGACATTATGAATGAATTTAAATACCTAGACCTATTAAAATACCATTTACTACAAAGTGCCGAAAAAAATGGGAATCAAAAGTACTTTAAAATTACACTAAAACAACGATTCCAAGCATAAATCTCGTGTAGTTCAGGAGTATCTCTTACATAAATGCCCAAAAGTGCTGCATCTCCCTCCCCAATCCCCACACTTGAACTCTATTGGGAATTTATGGGGCCAGTTAGATCGTAAAATTTGATTAACCCCTATTAATTCAAAACTAGAACTAAAAGAGATCCTTCGGCAGGAATGAAGTCTTGTCAGTCAAGATTATTTAAAAAAAATTATTAAAAATGTGCCTAAATGTTTGGAGCATGTTATAAAACAAAAAGGCTATACCACAAAATATTAAAAAATATATTTTATATAAATATTTGATGATATAAAGACCTTTTTATAAAAGTGTCCGAATATTTATGTAACGTAATAATAGCGGTGTAATTTATAAAATCTCATATCAGCATTATTGTATGGTAATAAAATAATTTTTTTTTTAATTAGTAAACCATAACAAATGATTCATTAAAATAACCGATTTGTTCTTTCTGGGCACATGAACATATGGTTGCTTCCTTACTATATGCATAATTGGAAGATTGTAGCTCTATTTTTAATGCCTACATAATGGGGGGCAAGAAATCTTTATTTCTCCTGACGGTTCCTACTAAAGTCAAATTCCATGAATTCTAATTATGAGCCAGTTGCAAACCTGTAAAAAATTGTCCGTAATTATATTTCTTCCAGAACCTTTATATTTAGCAACTAAATCTAGAACTGTACGCTCACCAACATTTACTTGACGTTCCTCATCTGGTGGTTTTCCAGCATAAAACTTACCTTGCAAATTGACCTGATTGACGCGCCGTAAGTCCAAAATACTTTAATTCCGTATTTTGCCTGTTTTGAAGGAATATATTAATTAAATTTCGTATATCCTCTATTAGACCGGGAGCCCGTAACACTTTTGAACGTATTATAACTTACCGCTCACAACTATCTTAAATTCCATAATTCGGTGTCCCACATTATGAAAATCGCATCGCCGACCAAATTCCGTGGCTACAAGATGCTGCGCTGGCGCGGTCAAAGTGTTTCGAAAACCCAGACTTTTTGAATCATAAGTTACCGTTTGGCATGCGTTGCAAATTACTATTAAATAAAAAAAAGTTTGGACGGAAGCCAATGCCGAACATGTAGGGTGGCTATGGAAGGCACTAGCGCCCCAGGCTTTTGTTAACAATATTTATTCCAAAAATATTATAAGTAACTTACTGTTCGGCATTTCGTTAATATCCCAAATTATGTACAACAATGCAAAAAAATATGGTCGCCGAACATTTTGGTTCGCTAGGAGCCAAGTCGCATCTGCGCATGTCTGTATTTCCGGTGTCATATGTGTGACATCATAGCTCCTAGCGAACCAAAATGTTCGGCGACCATATTTTTCTGCATTGTTGTACATAATTTGGGATATAACGAAATGCCGAACAGTAAGTTATAATATTTTTGGAATAAATATTGTTAACAAAAGCCTGGGGCGCTAGTGCCTTCCATAGCCACCCTACATGTTCGGCATTGGCTTCCGTCCAAACTTTTTTTTATTTAATAGCAATTTGCAACGCATGCCGAACGGTAACTTATGATTCAAAAAGTCTGGGTTTTCGAAACACTTTGACCGCGCCAGCGCAGCATCTTGTAGCCACGGAATTTGGTCGGCGATGCGATTTTCATAATGTGGGACACCGAATTATGGAATTTAAGATAGTTGTGAGCGGTAAGTTATAATACGTTCAAAAGTGTTACGGGCTCCCGGTCTATATATGGAAATAGTTGTTCATCAACTGTTATACATTCATACGGTTTATAATTTTCTCCTAAATTATACTATTTAGCCATCTATGTATTTAGCATTGTTCAAATATCACGAATTGGGGCAGCTTTGTCGGTTTTAGCTCGTTCAACACATGTGTTCTGATTATAGAATCGAATAAACCTTAGAAAAATTTTGAACCATGGCTGTACGAATACGAGGCAAGGATTCTAGTTTCCACATTTCAGATATAGTATCTTCCTTATTTGATTTATGTACACCAGCTACAATAAGGATTCCTAAAAATGCATCTAATTCTTCTTCAGTAAATGACTTGAAAACCTTTGATGGTGGTGGCGTTCGATTAGAATCATTATACTTTTGGGCTAATTTTGTGTTGTATTCGTTGATTACTTGCCTGCCGTTTCGATTAGCTTCCCTTAAAATTTTGGTACATATTTCGTTGGACATAATGGATTTAAAAGTTTCTTTGGCCGTATATAATGTACTAAAAGCCGGTGCTCCACTTTTTCCTCGCATTATATCTCGGCGAATTGTTTGAGTTTGTGTAAAGGGGCATCAATCCAACGAGTTCCATCTTTACCAACCAAAACTGCAGGCTGTGTAGGTGTTTCTTTTTCTTCAATGCTTCCTTCTGAATCAGGTTTTTCTTCTTCTATTATGCTGCAATGAATTCTTCTGATCTTAATCAAGATATCCCGCCATTTAATGTCCATATTTTGGAAATTCTATGCCCACTTGTCTTTATCGCCAGACGGAAGATGTTAATCTCGAAGCTTATACTGATTATTTTCCATATTTTTGGAGTCGTTAAATTTTCATAGTGCGATTTAACTATGTGATATGTCTTTGAGTAATTTTGGTCATTTCACATCTGATATTTTGAAGATGGGAATAGTCGAGGTATAGATTTGTGCTTTCACTGATGCCTCGATCACATGACTATAACTGAAGAATGAAGTAACATAAATATACAGAGAATTTAGATAGACGTATTCCGTAGTTATTTTCGTTTTTGATTACGATGGTTTTTCCGTTGTAATTTGTTTAAATTACTCAAAGACGTAGCGATTTTTAAAAGCCGTACGTTTTGCCTTCAGGAGACTGTGTGCTGCTTGTTTTGCCTATTACATAAATCGCAGAAGCGTACCTTCAGTGCGTTATCTGTTTTTACTTGTGTGTTTTTATGCTTTCTAAGTTTCAAATCTTCAATTTGAGGATTAGTTTTAAATTTGTATTTTTCCTAGATTTGTGAATTAATTTAGTATTTTACCCCATCTTTTGACTTGATTCTTTTGGTGAAGCAAATAAAACAGCTAATTAAGGGCACATTTTTACAAAATTAAATACAGCGATTGTATATTTATATAAATAAAGTCATAGTAAAATTAAAAAGCTTTCTTTGCGTATTCACAATGCTTCAGTTATTTTCAAGATAAACTGTGGCAATTTTTTGCATTGTTGAAATGTATAGAAGTCCATAACAAAACTTGATGAAAATTTGGAAAATTAAAAACTTCTCTGTGCATTACCTGCTCTATTTCTACGGTGCACTTTTTCTTAATAAACATGCCGAACTTCAGCTTTCGGGAAAATTAAAACTGAAGTTAAAAAAACTCCAATGCATGTAAATTAAGTAAACTGAAAAAATATATTATATAACATTGTCAAGTATGATGTAATTTTCAAATTTATCTACAAATCAATGTTAAATAAAAAATAATTTCTATTTTAATAAATGAATATCCTATTGAGGAAATTAATATTCGAATTGGACGGAAATTGATATACTTAATTAGATAACAAAATTGAAGAATAATCTTATCTTTAGTCATTACCTCAGGAAATGATTTGCTCTTAAAGTAATTTAAGATCCAATCAACGATTTCAAAAGCTAAATAACAATTAATTTTAAAATAAACCACTTGAGATTCCGATTATTAATTAATTTGAAAAAAATGTGTGCCTATAAAAGCTTACCTGTCTTAAAAAGTTAGTCATGTTAAAAAATGAAGGCAATAATAATTTGTGTCGTTTATTTTGTGGCTTTAGCCAGCACATATATTTTTGTACCTGTAAGCACGATTTATTTGATAATTGCATTCAGTGTCACATGATGGTCGTTTCGACCAATTAGCGTGCGTTAATTTACATTGTAGATAAACGAATACATATCGTACACCTAGTGCAATATCCAGTTATATTGAACCCTAGGAATTTATATTCATATATAATACGACAAACACGAAGATTCCATGGTTTAAAAATTAACCGACAATTTTATAGTATCGTGTGGAATTCGTTTGACAATTTCGTAAATAAAATTTCAATTTTTTCTGACAACAAAAAATTTATAGTATGCGTTTACGTAGTTTCCATCGTTACTTGACAATACAGACCACGGTGGTCGTATTGCCGCGACAATACACCACCGTGGTCTGTATTGTCAAAGGAAGTAGATTATGATTGGTTCAAATTGATGAGATTGTAACATCCTATTGGTTGAAATATTATGAACGAAATTGTCAAATATAATCCTACGAATATATTTCAAATAACCTTTGGTCAATTTAAATATTTTAAATTGTTTTGATAATAATTATCCATTTTTTATATGAAATAAAAATTCGCCGTCGGCAAGATTCGAACCTCGGATGTTCACATTGCAAACCATGTACTATCACCATATCGCCACAGGGGGTGACATACAAAGTAATGCTTAAAATTGTCAAATCTGCTACACAATAACCATAGAAACACTACTTCAATTATATTTAACCTCCAAATTCTAATGCGTCTAATAGTCATAATAACCATAGAAACACTACTTTATATAAATTTTTTGATTTTTATTTCACATAAAAATTCGTTTTTATTCGAAGTTGTCGTTTCTTCACGGAATTATCATCCAAACAGCAACGCGGGTTCCGACAATATTCAAAGATTCATCTCGTACAGGTTTTAGCTGCGGAGATTGACACTCACTCCGCTGCGCTATGTTCGTGCAATCTCCTTGCTAAAACCTGTACTCGCTGAATCTTTGAATATAGTCGGAACCCTTATGCTGTTACATACGAATATTAATTTTTAAATTTTGTACCTATTTATATTATATTTTAGAATATCGTACCACTTAGGGATTTTCAAGGTAAATTGATATTTTTATATTGTAATATGCTATTTTAGTCTTTAATTTCTAGAATCATCTTCTCGCATAATAAGTGGTCAGCCTGCAGTGCCTGGCCAGTTTCCATATCAAGTTGTCAACAGATTTGGTCGAGGTAGACCGCAATCATTTTGTGGAGGTGCTTTAATTTGTGATCGATGGGTATTAACCGCTGCTCACTGTGCAAAAAAGTAAATTAAAGTTATCTGTCCTTGCGATCTTATTTAGAAATTTTGTTTTCAGAGCAAATTACTTTCTATTGTATTTGGGTTCAGTGAACCGAACACAAAGTGTTGAAGTAGGACGTCTTGAAATAGTAAGTAGAAAATCATTTCCACACATTGACTACCACCCCAAGACTCTCAATAATGATGTTGCATTGATTTATTTGGACGAGAAAGTCATTTTTACAGGTGTGTTGTGTAATATAAGTTCTGTGTAGAATTTAAAATTATATTTTTTTTATAACTAAATAGAAAACATTCAGCCGATACCTCTAGCTAAATCCCGAACTGGAGTTAACGTTACTTTAACCGTTAGTGGTTGGGGAAAAACCAGTGGATGTAAGTGAATTTCATTTTTAACACATCAGTTTAACGCCATTCAACCGATTTTTAGCAAGTGATGTAAGTCCAATTTTAAATTATGTCAATTTGAGATCAATTTCTAATGAAGAATGTGCTAAAGTTTATGGTAAAGGTGTGGTTATTAATTCCACACTATGTTGCAGAGGAAATCCTGAACACAGCACTTGCAATGTAAGAAACAAATTTTGAACTTTTTTAAGTTAAAAAAACTTCTGTTTATAGGGGGACAGTGGTGGTCCATTACATGTTGCATGTTACATGTTGGAGTGGTTAGCTTTGTTCATTCTCGTGGGTGTGCAAGTGGAAATCCATCTGGATATGTACGTACTGAGAGTATGCGTTCATGGATTGTCCGTACCATTGGTAATACATGCACATTACCTTAATTTTTGGAAATGTACAAAATCATTATGTAAATAAAACTTGTTACCGACTCTTTTCTTTAAATTTTAATCCTGGGAGCATTTTGCAAGGTAGGAAGCATCTAGGCTGTATAAATTAAACTTAATCACGTTTTATCAAAATATAATTATTTAAATAAACAAAGTAAATTTATAAAACAACAACTAAAATGTATTCCTTGAAATGATTATCTGATTAAATTGTAATTAACAGATAAATATTTTTAAGGTTATAACAATTTATATAAAAATACAAAAATCTTAAAAGTACATGTAACTAATTAAACATTAAACATTCCTTATGCTACCTTAAATTTCGCTCAAATCGCCTCTGGAAATTGATCCTGGCACAATTTTTTCAGAATATGGTTTAGGCGATCGAGTAATCTTACGGTTTGATTTTTCTTCACAAGAAGTTGATTCATCACTTGTTGGATCTTTAATTTCGGTATCACAACTTTTCTCTTCTACATTAGCTGCACCTAATAATTATAGCATATATAAACTTTTTATCAATTTAATTAAAATATATGCAGGATCAATAATACAAAAGTTTTGTTTTGAATTGAAAATTGCAGAACAATAAATCTTAACCGTTTTTCAAATATGAAAATGCAATACTTTAACTAGCTTGGTTAAACATAAAAGTTAACTCTAAATATATTTTTCAAATATTGTATTTTTATGGTGTCAGTAAATTACCTAATGCGTTATTGGATTTGAGTTCCTCTGAAGAAGTATTGCTTGAATCTTCCACAGTTTTAGAAATATCAATGTCTTCAAGGATAGGCAAATTTGAATCTTCACAAAACAATATTCAAATATGAAGTTATATTTAAAAAAAAACTTACCATTAATTAATGCACCATTGTCAGTGGTTAGGACATCTTGCTTTAATTTATCAGTATCCGGTAAATTGTCTTTCACGTCGGAAATGTCATGAATTTCATCTGTAAAAATAAATTTTGAAACAGGAATTTAAAAACAGAAAAGGGGAGTAGCACGAATTCCGGTCGTTTTCAAAGCCAAACGTTTTTATAGTAGCTTTAAAGTAGAAAATTTGCGGATAAATAATACTAGCCTTTAAAAAAGTATTTAAAAGTGTAGTACAATACATGGTTTCTCATTAACTCAACCAATCCTAAGCTCGCATTAAATAATTAGGTGATTTACATTATTTTATTTATTCATTATACCATAATTATTCATTATTATAGCTTATATAAACTTTTTATCAATTTAATTAAAATATATGCAGGATCAATAATACAAAAGTTTTGTTTTGAATTGAAAATTGCAGAACAATAAATCTTAACCGTTTTTCAAATATGAAAATGCAATACTTTAACTAGCTTGGTTAACCATAAAAGTTAACTCTAAATATATTTTTCAAATATTGTATTTTTATGGTGTCAGTAAATTACCTAATGCGTTATTGGATTTGAGTTTCTCTGAAGAAGTATTTTAAATAAATAATGAAATGAATAAAAATTATTATTATTATTACATTATTCTGTATGTGTATTTTAAATTTGCAATTGTTTCGTATGTTAGGACAATAAAATATCGGTTCTTTTTAGAACACAAATAATTTCTGATGTGGGTTTATGGTAAGTTTTGAGTGAATCCCACTTTTTGAGTTCAACTTTTTAAAAAAAATTCGATGTCGCGACAGATTCTAAATTCGTTAGATTCGATATAAATGGATCTAGCTTTTAAAAGTAAACTTGTAAATATTAAAATTAATTTAAAATGTAATGTACTAGATGTAAAACATACGATCAACTACTGAGGTGAAAATTTTCAGAAAGCGTGACCGTATGGTCGAACTCTGTAAAAATAAACGCTATTTTTGATTAACTTTAAGGACTCTTTTGGACTAGTAAATCGTCCCCTTAGTACTACAACTAGGTAACTTGAAATGACTGATAAAAAATAGCTTGAGTTTCAAATCGAAAATAACACAAAAAGGATTAAATTAAGTGGATATTTAGAAACATAATACAACATGTTTAGAAACATAATAGAACATATTTAGTTGTATCACTAAAAAAAGTGGTTAAAATTAGGTGGATACAAGTAGCTAACTCAAAATAACGAAAATTCGAGTTACCTAGTTGTAGTACTTAGGCCCAGTTCTTCAGTATTAGGTTATCTTTTAACCTGCATTATTTTCCATGGATACAATTCTTGAAACAATCATTTCTATGGAAAATAACCTAGGTTAAAACATAACCTGAAACTGAACAACTGGGCCTAAGGGGACGAAATGTTAATCTTCCGCAACTTTTTATTTTCAAATCTACTATATAAACCTTCAGCTTTCCGAATCTCTATAAGGAATTTGTCAAATCTGGGGACCGTTTTACATGCTCTTCCCCAGAAAAGAATAAAGTTAATCTAAAAAATTTACCATTATCTAACTTATTGAAAAAAGATCGATCTTGTTTTGAAATTTCAATATCAAGAATGTCTTCAATAATATCAGAAGCATCATTTTCAGCTTCATCTATTAAAAATATTACGTTAGTAATTAAAAAAAAACAAGCATTTATGGTTTATTGAATGGATGAGAACTGTAGGTAGCAGATAAAATTTAACGAGGGAAAGAATTAAATTCTAAATTCTACCTACTGTTATTTCCACCCAACAAGAATTTATAAAAAGGAAAAAATGTACCTTTTTCTAATGGACGAGTATTGGGTTCTTCTGATAGGGTATCCTTTAAATCTTCTACAACCTCAGGTACAACTTGGATCTTTTCATCTAATAAAAATAATTTATGAAAAGACTATTCTTGCAACAAAATTTTAAAAGCATAATATAATTAAATTAAAACAATTATTTACCATTGATTACTGCATTAGTGACCGATTGGTCTTGTGATACATCAAGATCTAAGTTTTCCATAATCTCGCACACGACCTCGACATTTTCATCTTCTAAAAATAAAATTTTAAAATTACAACAAATTTCAGACAAAGACTAATGCCAAAAACGAAAGCGAAAGAAATTATAGAAGTTTACCAATCACTAGTAAGTCTGGCGTCAATTTGTCTTCCGTATGTACAGCAACATTGATCACATCTTTCAACATTTTACTATCATAAGACACATCTTCACATGTATCTGTTGAAAAATACTTTCAATAAAGAGGGGCAGCAAATAACAACATTTTAAATAATATGAAACGCACAACAAAAAATTTGAACTTATGTAGTATGTATAAAATGTACCTATTGCTAATAAGTTAATTGTTATGTCTTGTTGTGATACATCTGCATCAACCACATTTTCTATATTAGACACAGGCACAACTTCTTCAAATGCTTCTACTGAAAAATAATTTTAAATAAGAAACAAAAAAAAACCAAGCTAACCCCAATTAAACAAATGATATTTTTATTGTTGAGAGTATTCCATGTGCTGTTTCGACATTATGTATATGTGATAATGAATATATTATGTACATTATGTCAAAGATATAAGAACTGTAGAATTTGTAGGAATCATATTTTTCACAGAAAAGGAGATGGTGTTGTTCACAGAAAAAATTTAGAACACAAAAATTTTTTGTTTTTCTAACCAAGTAGAACACTTATTTTTACTTAATACCAAAGTTAATACTAATTATGTGGGGATGGAAGGCGTGGGGTAAGAAGGAAATTTGAATGAGTTTATATTATACTCATGGTCAATACTGAATTTTTATATTTTGTAGGGATCCTTCAAATAGGACCTACGGGATAAATTTCAAATCTCACTATCAACATTTTAGAAGAACAACAAAAAAGCTCCTTTTAATAATATGCCAAGTTATTTATATGACCTATTTTCTAAATAGTACTAATACAAAATTTTTTTTATTCATAAGCAGTACGCCGATATTCAGGTCTCCCACTACAAACTTAAAGGATGTTAGTTAGGAATTTATATACTAAAATTTCAGGAATTTTCCGAGACTTATATTAATATTAAGCAGTAATCCAATAGTAATGTTAAATTTTACCTTAATAAAATAAAATTTTAAGTCAAGGCGAGATTTAAAACAAATACTTACAAGTGGAACTACCTCATGCTGTGTGACCGATTTTGATAAATTTCAAATTGGTAAAATTAGATCGAATTTCATTAGACCCAAATTTTTTTGTGCCAATAAACTGTAGTTTGTATGAAATTGTGAACTGAAATTTCGTCGCGCCACTCCTCCCAATGCAATGATTGGTAAGTTACCATTGCGGGTTAATTGGTTAATTAACTGTCAATACAATATTTTTCAATTTGTTTGAAAATATTTGATGCTGTGATCGTTTTCTTTTAAAATTATAAACAATCAACATTTTGGCATGCATTTTATGCAATTTGTAATTTAAAAAATACAAAAAGGACACAAAAGAGACTGTTATCACCCAAAATCCTATCAAGAAAATTGATAAACTGAAGTTGTAGAAGATTTCATTCTGCGTGTTTTATAGCACTTTTTTTCTGTTTGCAAACTACTATAGTCCATACGTTTTAAGAATGCAGAACTAGATTGTACTAAAATTGTGAACTCGGAACGTGATTGGTTAAAATTTTTACAGGTTTACACTGCCAAAATTTTATTTGCGATTGATCACTCCCGAATATTTTTTTCTAAAAGTTTCTGGTAAATTTAAATAATTTGTACAAGATAAATTGCTATTTGATAAAAAAATACTTTTAACTCGATTATTTCAAGTATCAAATAAGTGACATTTGGTTTTTGTCACTCATACACTTTAATTATTTGACGTTTCCCTGTGTAAATCTGACTTGCCGTTCAAGGCGACCTCTACTGCAATCCAAAACCAGATGGACTATAGGGCTAGAAATACTAGAACAATCTTTTCCCTAGAGTCTTATACAGAATTTCATTTACTTTAAATTTAACCGATAGAATTTTGTCATGCAATGCATCAAATACAAATAAATTTTTAAATCTTGAAAAATGTCCTTCAAAAAGAATACATAAAAAAAAAGAATAAATTCCCTAGGATCTCATTAAGGCTATTAAATTGTTCTATACAGGGAATTTAGTTTAGTTTCACTCATCTATGGACCACATATTATATGTCCGATAAATAAAAAAAAATTCTACATCGAAAACTAAAACAAATCTTTAGCCGCCTCCAAATGTTGGATCTAATTGCGCCTATGCAGATCACAAAGCACATCCAAATAATTTATAGAAACTTTCGTACTTGTTTTTATTGATTTCCTTAAAAACAATAAAATTTATTTTAGTTTTATTTATAAACTTCAAATTATAACTACTTAAAAAAAAACTTTTTAATTTGCATTTTGAAAAATAAATTGAAAAAACATTAATAATTTTGGATAATTATCACCTGTCACCCGAAATCGCCCCAAAATATTTTTTTAGCAAAAGGAACCTTATTAGAGTGTCCTGTAAAAATTTCGCCCGAGAAAGTATAGTCAAAATTTTGAGAAAAATCGATTTGAAAAGTAGGGAAAATTTTTTTTGCCTTCTAATTTTTGGCTTGAACAGAGCTGTGAGCATCCGGGCGGTTTTTCGTGCTCAGAGCCGCTACGCGGCGGAGCTAAACATACGAGAAGGCGCCACCAATCAAGCAAACCGGGATGAAGGCAAAAATACTCTAAGTCTTAAATGAGTGATGCGCGGGAATCTCGTTAATTTTACATGTAAATTAGCAAACTTCAAAATCGATTTACTCAAAATTTTGATAATACATTCTCAGAATTTTTTTGCAGGAGGGGCCTATATAAACCTTCCTCTTTGCGATTGCAAAGTTTCAACTCATTCGGAGTGACAGGTGTTAGGACATCCTCACCATAATTTTTGTGCGAATTTTAGAATAAATGTTAAAAATTTTAGATCAAGTAGGAGCCCTGAATATTGTAAGTATGTATATAAAAATTTATTGGGAAAATGCTATTAATTGTTTAGATAAACAAAGTTACAAAGAATTATGCTAAAAAGATGTTATTTTAATTTTTGTAATATCTACAAAAATAACGAGCATCAGAAAACAGATAACTTGGAATATCATTTAAATGAATCCTTAATAGCAAATTTATCTTGCTTTTGAATGCCAACAAATCAAGTTCTTGCACATCTATAATTCCCAATACAGATACAAATTTTAGCAACAAAATTGAAGTGAAATGGAACCTCAAAATGACACTATAAAAATATTGTAATAAATAATTTACCATTAGGTCCATCATCACTAGTTGATTCATCTAGCTGTGGTATCTCAACATCAACAACATTTGCTTTATTCTCAGTTTCAGATATAATTACTTCACTTGCATCTATTGAAATATTTTAAATGAAGAAGAGAAACAAAGTAAAGAACAAAGTAAAGAAAAAATTTACCATTAACTAATTCATCATTAATAGATTTGTCCTGAATTGATACTTCAATAGGAACTACATCTTTCATAATTTCAGTCACGTCTTCACTTGTTTCTAATGATTTGTCTTGAATTGATAACTCAATTTCAAGAGTATCTTCACTTGTATCTATTGAAAAAATACTTGAAATATTTGCAAGTATACACAAAAATTTTAAAATCATGGTGACAACAAAGACTTTTCCCTTTCAAAGTAATTATATAATGTTAGAAAGTCAGTTGTATATTTATATCCATAGGTTAAATTCAGATACAACTGTATCAGGAAAACTTTACATATTAGATGTAGGCACAACTTCCTAAATGCATATTGCAAAATATTTTTAACAAAAGATAACAAAAACTTGAAACAAAAAACATACAACATTTATCTTGTCTTTTGATGTCAAATTCAAAACCAACAAGTTCTTCTATGCCAGATTTATAGAAGACAAATTACTCAATGGCAAGAATATTTAAAAAATAAAAAAGAAACGACAATGTAAATCCCAGGCTAAAGTCTTGATAAGACTTTTTCATTTTTATCTAAAATGCTTTATAATAAAAGCAAGTAAATTTTTGTTTAGGTCACTAGACAAGTGTTTCGATACTTATGAATTATGATGAATGTTATATATTTTTTATGATATGAAATACTTTTGCATCGACATTGAAATTGGGTTAAATGTGAACATATAAACAAGTAATTGCAATAAATTATTTACCATTAGGTATATCGCTGGTTGATTCGTCTAATTGTGATGCAACATCAGGAAAATATTCCTTAGTCTCTTCATTTGACTCAACCGCTTCACTGAAATCTGTTGAAACATTTTAAATGAAGAAGGAAAACAGAATAATAAAAAATTTACCGTTAGCCAATATATCAGCGATGTTGTCTTGGTTTGATATCTCACTGGAAACTAAATCTTTCACAATTTCAGACACACCTACTACTTCAATTTTATCTAGTAAATGAAAACATTTTAAAATATGAAATAACAAAAAATTGTACTAAAGTTTACCACTAGCAAACTCATCAGTGGCAGATTCTTCTCGATTTGATAGTCCAATACTAATTAAGTTTTCTATAATCTCAGTCGCAACTACTTCACTTGCATCTATGAAAACATATTTTTACAAGAGTTTACAATTAAAAGAAAGAGTAGGCAAAGTGTGGAGATAGGCAGCAAAGACGATGATTTAGTCTTAGTAAATTAAGCCCACTCCCACTATTATAATTATGAATAATATTAAAATTTACCATTAGCTAATGCATTAGTTACATCTTCTTGTACTACATTGGCTTCAATAATTAAATTCTCCATGATTTCACACACAATTTCCTCCTTTTCATCTATTAGAAACAGTTTTAACAATATTATAACTACCAAACATGATAAAAACAAAACCTTACCATTAGCTGCAGTGGTTTTATCAATATTGGGAGTATCGTGCTCAACATCAGATAAATCTTGAACACCTAGAGATTGTTTTTTATTAATATAACTACAGAAGTAAATAAGTAAAAATATTACCATCAGTTATATTAGAATGGATGAGTTCTTGGGTACTTTCAACTGTTTCCATACGAACACTGTCAAGTACTTCATCAATCAATTCATTAATGCCATCTAAGCCATCTAAATCAAGTTCATCCTTAAGATGCTCTTCAACAGGTTTCACAGCATATTTTTTTGGTGTATTGTGAGCAGAAGATAAAGTCTCGCTTGGTAGCTGCATACGAATATCACTTCCATTTAAATAAAGCCTCACAGCATTTTTGTTAACAAATTCAACTTGAAATACTGTGTTACCTAAAACAAAAATTAAATTATTTATTTAAAAACATTAATAAAGTAAAACCAACCGTTGTTTGAAATATCTGACAATGCTAGCGACGAACCTTCAACCCAACTGAAGCCAGACAATGGTTCCAATTTACAGAGATGAGCTAATGGTTCTTCCTGTTTAATTTCATCAGAAGCAATACGAATATCGGTAACAATCGAGCTATTTCCGTAATCAATAAATAAAACTTCATAATCTGATTCATTAACATTTACAATTTGAGCTCTGTACCATTGTTCATCATCTGGAAATTGCGCAACAACAATATTACTTGAAACCTTGCTATCTTCATATTTTGGTAATTCGGAAGACAGGGCAAGTTGATTGCTTATCGCCGCCAAGTTTTGTTCATCACTTGTCAAATGAATCCAGAAAGATGAAATTGATTCGAAATGAATGATGTAAGAGTCTTCAGTAATAGGCAATAGCTTTGAAATAATATCTTCACCATCTAATAATAATTTAACCACAGATGTTTCTCCGGTGCTTATCTTATGGATATCGAAAACAGTTGCTCCATCGGCAGACAAAGTTTTGAATTCCTCTATGGCTCTATCAGACCATTGCAATACACCATTCGGCTTTTGCAAACTACATTTTTGAGCCAAAGGTGGCAACATTATCATATCTTCAGGAAGTTGTTTCAAACCAGTACACAAACAAGAATTTCCATAATCAATGAAAAGTACTTCTATACCAGCTACAGTATTAGATAAAATGCGTGCCCGATACCACATTTCGTCATCGGGGAAAAGAGCAACACATAATGAACCGGGTGTCATATCCTCAACTTCAGGAAATTTATCAACAGATGCTAACTGCTCGGCAACCCATTCTAGATCTGCCACGGTATTTTCAAACTGGATCCAAAATTCTGATGGCGAATTCAAATGACTCAAATAACCGCTCTTACTGGTTTCGATTTCAAACTTCTCAACTAACTTTTCCTTTAGCAACGCATCAGCAATATTAATTTCATTAGAATACAATTCAACATAAGTAAATTTTTCATCTTGGTGTGCAATATCCACAAATAAATTATCAGACTTGGTTAATTCTTCAAACTTCTCACAAGCAGTTTGACTCCATTCGACGTCGGTGGGTTTTACAAGCAAACTATAACGTTGGGCATATTGTGTAATTGCTAGTAACTCTGAGGGTAATGTTTTAAGTACAGTAACACTGTTATCGATAACATCTGTGTTTCCATAATCCAGAAAACGAACTGTTGTTATATCAGAATCGGCATCTAAAATTAGCGCCCTGTACCATTGCTGATCAACCGAAAATGGAGCAGCACATAAAATTCCAGCTGCTGGATTATCTAAATTAGGCCAATCGTTCACTTGTTCTTGAATGGCACTAAGTAAATCCTCAATCTTATCAATCTCGTTGGTAAATTGTAGATAAAATTCATTAGGCGTGTCAAAATGACTCAAAATTACCGAATAACCTTTGCCAACAGATTCTTCTGGTGCAGCTTCTTGTAGAAATGCTTCATTGCTGACTATCGATTGAGGTACATCGTTACTAAGTTCATTTGGAAATTCTTCCAAATTGTTTGATTCAGCAGCTAATGGTGCAGCTTCCACTGGTACGCCACCAATTGTGTAAAGGGCAATTTCCCAGTCATCGCCATAATAAATTTCACCTGTGATTTCTTGTTCTAAAATTTGACCATCTACGAAAGTGGATGTTGAAACCTGCAAGAAAAAGAATAACTTAATGTATCAAGTTAGGCAGAAGAAAAAGCTGCTTACATTCAAGTATAACATGTGTTGTGATTTAAACTGGTCGTCAAGTTCTCGTAAGCTTTGAAGATCTACATTTTCTGAATTTCCATAATCAATGAATAAAATATTTGCACTTTGATCTTCTACGCTCATAACTTCACCACGATACCAGTTAGTATCGGAAGAGAGCACCGCATAAATTGTACCAACTTGGGGAGTCAACGGAGTTTCCACAACACTGTCGTTATAGTGACTAAAAAGACTGTCCAACATATGATTAATAACGTCAAGGTATTCATCAAATTGAAGACATAATCGGTATTTTCCTTCAATTTCCTTGAAGTAAACCACTCTTGCTGTTATATTGGGGTAATAAACTGGGAACAAGCAAATTGGATCTATCGATGCGAAAGCTCCTTCATCGGGCTCAACAATTTCCAATTTGGAACCCATAAGGTCATAAAATGTAACTTCCAACCTAAAATATTTCAAGATTATTAATATATTGTTTCCACCCTACAAAAAGTTACTTACTGTGCTTCCAATACCTTATCAACATACATGATCAAATGATTGTTGATGTTGTCTTTCAATGTTTGCTCATGCGAGCTTTCTGCGGTAGCTAAATTATGCATGCTACATGATACAATACATCCAATTTCTAGCTGCACAAGAATCGAATCTAAACTTTGTACTTCGATTAACAAAACACGAATTTGTTGTCCATGAAGAATTGATAACTCGATAGCAGGCGGTCCTACATCTTCGTATCTAGCCAAATTGGCCTCGATCAACATTTGACTGACATATTTATCGTCACAAATTAATTCAACTTTATATCTAAAAGCAGAAAATTAATAACTGCAGAATTACAAACGTCGAGGCAACCTACTCATCATTTTCTTTGAAAATCATGTCACATTTAAAATTTTCTTTGTTGAAGTAAGCAGAAAATACGTCGGCATCAGGCCAATCGGTATCACACGGAATGAGTCCACTTAAACCGCAGTAAACTGCTTGAGCTGGTAGGTCCATAAATTTCATTTCAACTGGCCAAACTTTGTCTGTAGTAGAAACATTTCCAAAATCAATGTATTGGACACGGTATTGAGAATTTTGTGAATTTAAAATACGAGCGCGATACAAAATATTATCTTCTGGGAAATGAGCCACAACGGAAGATCCTACCGGTACATTTCTTCCTGGCTTTATGTCACCGTAAGTATTTTGAATATCTTGCATCATTGTCTCAAATTCCGACTAAAATAAAAATGGTTAATCACGTAAGAAATTTTTTACACAATTTACGGACCTGTTTATCAGTTAACTGACAATAAAAATGTGAGGGATTATGAAACCAAGAAATTGAAACATTCACAGACTGATTTTCTAATTCATGACAGTTAAATGGTGTAGTATAAAGGGCAGGATTGGAAAGTTGAGCGACGTTCCTGGATTGTTTGTAATTATCAGAACGATTTGTTGGAGAAAATTGTTTGTAATTGTCCGACTTATTTGGGGAAGCAGGAGAATATCCACGCCTTGAATTACTGTCCGGCCTTTTCCTAGGTTTATTATCATTTGAAAAATCTCCATTATCGTTATGTCTCCAATTCTTATCATCATTGAATCGTTTTCTTTCGTTATTGTCTCGTTTCCTATCATTATTGTCCCATGTTGTGTCATTATTGTCCCTACTGTTAAGAAATAAAAATTTAAAATGTGATGCTGCACAATTTTAACATTGATTTTGTTATTTTCTTACCGTATTTGCAAATATCTACTCCAAATTTGCAGCAAAAAAACAATATAAAGTAACAATACATTTTAGCACCAAAAAAGTACTCACCTAGTACTGGGAGATTTTACACCTCGAGAACTTGGAGAATATTCTTTTCCTCGTTCTTCTCTTTTAAAATTCGGCCTGCAACATTTGAAATTAAAATTATACAATTTTAGTAATCAAAAAATGAGTTTAGGAACAATGTTTTTAACCTTACATTAATATCACCTAAGTTATTAACAAAATTTGTGCAATGAAAATACAAATAAACCTACATTAATTAAATGAAAATAGATCATTTCATGCAGGGTGAAATTTACTCAAAATGCAATTTCCGAACTGTCAATTTTCCTATTTGGAATGCTGATATATTTATTGCAATTATTAATATAAGGTTTGTATCTTGAAAAATGTGATATTACATTAATTTTTTTATATACGAGAACATTTTTAATTCCTTTTTAGATTTGTTAAATTTCTTATTTTCTTTATAAACTTCAAACTTGCACAGGACTCTTGATAATTTTATATTTATATTAATTTTGCAATACATAGCATTTATTACTAATTTAAAGACACAAGTTTCTGAAATAATCGAAAAGACCATATTTGAAAAAACAATTTGCAGAACACTGAGAAATAATGGTTTTAATGGTCGTGTAGCCCGTAAGAAACTATTCATTTCAGAGGTTAATAGAAAGAAGCGGCTAAAATTCGCCAAAAAAATATATAAATAAAGACCCAGAATTCTGGAATAACGTGATTTTCTCTGATGAGAGCAAGTTGAACATATTTTGCAATACATAGCATTTATTACTAATTTAAAGACACAAGTTTCTGAAATAATCGAAAAGACCATATTTGAAAAAACAATTCGCAGAACACTGAGAAATAATGGTTTTAATGGTCGTGTGCCCGTAAGAAACTATTCATTTCAGAGGTTAATAGAAAGAAGCGGCTAAAATTCGCCAAAAAATATATAAATAAAGACCCAGAATTCTGGAATAACGTGATTTTCTCTGATGAGAGCAAGTTGAACATATTTGGATCAGATGGAAGACAAATTGTGTGGAGGAAAGTCAACCCAGCGTTGAAGAAAGAAAATCCTTGTACTACAGTCAAACTCGGAGGTGGAAATGTGATGCTCTGGGCGTCCATGGCTGCCAGTGGCGTGGGGAATTTAGAATTTATAGATGTAAAAATGAACAAAGAACACTACCTGAAAATTTTACAGAAAAATGTAAAAGACATCGTGAATAAAATAGGTCTTCATAAGGTTAGGTAGTTTCAACAAGACAATGACCCCAAACATACAGCCCATATAGTAAAGTTGTGGTTGATCTACAATGTACCAAAATAGCTGCATGAATATACCGCCCCAATCTCAATCCAATTGAGTATCTATGGGCGGAATTAGAACGTAGGCTAAGAAAAACTTCAATTACGAGCAAAAGAACTCGACAACACAGATTAGTTGAAGAATGGAATAATATTGAGGCAAGTTTTACTGAAAAATTGGTTAAAAGCATGCCCAAACGTTTGCAAGCCGTAATTGATGCCCAAGGCGGCTCAACCTGTTTTTAGAATTAATAAAAATGTAAGTTAAAAAACAATAAGATTTTGTACCCGTGCCTTCAATTTTGTGTAATGAAATTGTTACATTTTTCATGTTTAATATACTAGTTTCTTGTTTAGGACTTTTTTTTAAATTTTTCTAGAATTTGAAATCATATTTCAATAATACGAAAAAAAAATTAATTAAATATTATTAGTTTAGAAAATATGCAGCGTTTTATCATAGTTTAGAGTGTGCCTTCAATTTTGTGAGCCACTGTAATTTAAGTTTTCCATGGGAGGCCTTTTTATATTATATGCCCCCGTACTAATGAGTTTACCTAGAATGATTTTATTTTACAAATTAAATTTCATATCTACAATTACAGGCAAAAATATCTCTTTCTCCCAAAATTTTGTGGTCATTCCCCAAAAGAGAACTTCGGCCACCTTAGCTGGAAAAAGAAGATTTGAAATTGGATAAAACCAAAATCAACAAAAGAAAAAATTAGATATGAACTAAACAAATTGATAAAATAACTCACTACAAGCTTATTAAAAATAATTGATGTATTTTTATATATTTCCTTAATCTCTGATAACCAAGGCAAACATTTGCCAAGTATTTTCTCTCTTGCATTCGTCCCCACCGCCCCACCATTCCCCATTTTTAATTTACCTATTTATTATGTTTTCCCCTTCCTTCCCGAATTGCACCACGAGCAGGTATCAGAAGCAAACAAATGATCTAAAGATTTGAATATGCAAATACAAAATGTACAAAGGTTTATGATCTTTTCAGCTTAAAAGCACAATTTTAAAATTTGTGTATTCTGTTTTTAACTGGGAAATAGCGGTGCACCCGAATTGCACACCACGAAAAGATTAGTTCACAAATCTCCTACCCGAATTGCACCACCGTAATTTCAGGTAAACACCTCACCAAGGGTCGGTCGTCCGAATTGCACCACCTCTATTGTAATATTTTAGGTAAGGTGGTTTTATTGTTAAAAGTTAAAGCACAATGCTGGAGTTTAACCTGATGCCTCCTACATGTAACATCGATTATTTTTTGTTTTTACGAGATTTTTTGGGGGTTAAACGTAATAGATAACTGCCGCATACCGTGACTATACTTTTTAATGCTATTTCGAGGGTCTCTCACATCCCGGTTGCATTTATCCCGGTTTTCTTGATCGGTGGCGCTTCTCGTATGTTTAGCCTAGTAACCAGAGTCAAAACCGCTCTGGAGGGGTGCAACCCGGAGCGGAGCGGAGGGGCGCCCCGGAAGAGTAGGTTTTGACGATGGATTACCCTCCTTATCGAATGCACACCCCAAAATTCGAAGGCAAAAAAAATTTAATTTTTTCACTGTTTTGGGTTATTATTTTATTAATACCTGCTCCGACCCTGTATAATATAATATGAATTAATATATTAAACTCGAAATTTAATTTATTGCAAAGAATTTAGATATTTGTGTATTTATTTCTTTATATTATCTGTTTGCTTGTGATACCTGCTCGGTTTGCTCGTGGTGCAATTCGGTAAAGCGATTACGGAACGACATTTGACCGTGGTGCAGTTCGGTCAAGGGATTACATTTACCTGGGTACAAGAAATGACCCCTGATAAGCCGTGGTGCAGTTCGGGTAGCACCTAAACACTTCATCTCCAGAGAGGCTGTACCAGGCAGATTACATCTCGGTGGTTTGCCATTGCCTTCCGAGGGGAGACGGTCAGAATAAAGTTTTACTGAGCCCGGAGTTGAACCAGGTATTTAGCATTAGCAGCAACGCACTTAACCGCTAAGCTCGCGACCGTCTCTGTATTATTTACTGTACGACTGTATTATTTATTAACACAAATTTGCAATATTTTTGAAAATTTTTCACAGTAACATGCAGCTAAATTTAAAAATACGTTACGCGTTTTTATGATCTTCTATCCTTTTTGAAATTTAAACTTATTTTAGGAATTTCTCACAAGTGTATTCAAATTTAAAAAATTTAAATTTTCTAATTACCATTTTTATTACGTGCCAAAAACAATAATATATTATTATGTATGTGAGTTTAGCTGGGCATTATTTATTACTTTTAAACTGTATTACATAATTATTTAAATACTTTTCATCAGTCATCAAGTTGCTCAGTGGAGTTATCTTTTAACCCAGATTAATTTCCATGAATACAATTATTTTCATGGAAATTAATGAAAGTTAAAAGATGACCTGATATTCAACAACTGGGGCTAAATGTCTGCATAAAAGTAATTTTTATATTTTATTACCGAAATATGAAAACATTTATAAATATGCACTTGAATTCTTTTTTTACTACTTTATTGCAGCTCGCTAAGGTTTAAAAATTACCTTTGAAATTGGAAAATTACGAGAAAGTGTTTGTGACGCAATAGATCGTATCAATTCCCAAAATCAAGCAAAATTTGTGTATGCATTACAAATATCACAAATTATTTAAGGGGGTTACCTACTGTGACCGATAAATTTTTCGATTTTGTTTTCATTACATATTTTTATAGTTTGGGGTCTTGAAAATGTGTTCAAAAAATATTAAAGTAAAATTCATCAAATTACCTGAATAATAACGGATTTTCTGTAATGGAGTTCATTTTTAAAACCTTTTAAATCATAATTACATTTTAAAACGGAATTACTTTTTGTATTTTGTACTTTATACAAAATATACAAAAATAAATTTAACAAATATAAGTTGCAGCTGTTTGTAATTGAAGCGTGCGTTGGAACAATGATCTATGCCGGATCTATGTTACATTTTTGGTAATATTGAGTTACATATGGAATAATGTTCTATAAGCCACTAGCAATGCATAGGTATCTATAATGATGTCATCTTTTACTTAGAAGCAACATAGGAGTTATTTTAAATTTGCTAATCAGGGAAAAATGATCCATGTTGTCTGTGATGGCGTCTGAACCTGACGTGATTTTACCGCCAAGTGCATTAAAAATGGCACATAAAACGCGAAAAAGAAAAATTAATGTTTCTGAGTGGAAATGTGTAAAACGTAAGAACCTTAGGGATGCCGGTAAAGAATATATTTCTAAAAGAAATCAAATTATTCCTGCAAAAAAGCTACCAACAAACGTAAGTGGAACAACGATCTATTATTCCTTATTAAGTGTGAAGAGTTTAAATGATTTGTTTAAATAAGTATTATATTTTTTACTCGTGACTTATTTTACTAAATAAGTTTTTTATGTATGTTTTTTTATACAGCTGCGTTCAAAATAATAGCAGTGCTGTATCATAAAGACTCTCATCTTAAATATTATTTATATTAATTAAGTTTCTGATTTGAGTTATTGATAATTATGCACACGTATGATTAACAGTTGAAAATAGCTTACAAGGGGTTTGTCAGCAGAGTAATTCTACTATTGGTATTCACTTGATTGAAATTGTTCAGTTTTCATACGTTCAAAATAATAGCAGTACTAACTTCATTGAATTTACAGCAAATTTACAAAAATTTAAGTGATATTTTAGTGCAGAGATAAACAATATAGTTTAGTTTAAGTTTTTAATAAGGCATTTGATTGATATATTTAGAGAAATTGGGCGGGGAAAACACTGCACGCCAGAAAAGCGAAATTTAATTTGTAAGTTAAGTACCGGTACCGTGATTGAAAAACTGAACGAATTTAAATTCAATTTTCACCAATAAGAGTTATTTTTTTAAACAAAATTCAAAGTATTCCATAGTGCACGCGATATGAACTTATCGATGTCAATTTTGTTTTTCTCTAATGTCAGTTACAAACATGGTGTTAACTAAAGAGCAACAAACCATAATTTTTAAGCTTTTAAAACAACAATGTAGTTTTGCTATGATACAAAAAAGGTGTAAAGACCAAAATTTTTGTGTTTCGAAAGGTACATTCTCTAACTACAAAAAAAATGGAATCCCAGAACTTAAATCCAAAATTCGGAAGAAAGGCAGCGGAAAGAAGCCAACTCTGACAAATCGACAATTATCGAATTTAAAGAAAATGGCATTAAAAACGAATCCTCCGACACTACAACATATGGCTAATCATTTCAAAACATCTGAATATATCATTCGGTATAATCTAAATAAAAAATTAAACCTGAAATTAATGAAGAAACCAAGGAGACATCATATTTCTGAAGAAACAATTATTAAACGGCACCAGCGCTCACTAGGATTGTATCACTTACTAAATTGTGATAAATGGCAAAAATACATCACTGTCGATGAAGCATGGTTCCATCTAACAAATGCTGATGGCCAACGAAAATTTCAGTACTTGAGACGTGAGCAATCGGCAAAAGAATTGGACGTATTCACAAAACATCCCATCCGAAGGGAGTTATGGTGTTCATGGGAATATCGAATTATGGAACCACAACGCCAATATTTGTTGAGCCTGGTGCTAAAATTAACTCGGAATATTACATTAAGAATTGTTTGAGGCCACTTTTGACTGACGCAAAAAGATTATATCCTGCTGGTGATTGGATATTTCACCAAGACTCGGCACCAGCTCACGCTTCTAAGAAGACTTTAAATTCGGCGTATCTTTTATTCATCCGGATATATGGACGCCATCATCACCGGACCTTTCACCCTGTGATTATTTTTTGTGGGGCTATTTAAAATCTCAGTTAAATAAGTCAAAAGTTACAACCCTTAAACAGCTAAAAAAAACTAATAAAACGTGAGATAGAAAACATTCCTCTGGAAATGATACAACGATCGCTAAAATCGTGGCCAAAACGTTGTCTTCAAGTGTACAGGAATCAAGGACAACATATTAAATAAAATTATTGAAAGAAAATAAAAATAACTGTGACTTATTAAATTTCAAAATCGTTCAATTTTTCATTCACGGTAGCTGTAATGATAGAAAAACCTACAAAGTGGTTCAAGAAATGATCGGGTGCTCGGCAAAAATGATTTTGAATGCTAAGTATTATAAACAAAAGGTAGAAACACGGGGTCGTAAGCGTGTTTTGTCTTCAAAGTTGGTAAAACGCTTAGTACGATACTCAAAAGCTAACCCAAAAGTGCCGGCAACTCAAATAAAAAATGACTTGAATGTATAGTTTGTTTCAGATTAATTGGAATTAAAAAAAGTCTAGCATCAAATTACGTTGTTATAAAAACGTACTAACTATGCAAGGAAATATAATATAGAGATAAGATTATCGCGCCAACCTTTGTCAGCATATGCATTGCTAAAGGCAGCCACAGACTATGGCTTTGTTCGACGGATTTTTTCGACGAACAAGTCTGTCGAACAAGTCTGTGGCAAAGCTGAAGTGTGTGGCAGTAACTCCGTCGTACTTGTTCGCCAACAAGAACGACGGATTTGTTCGACGCTTTTGTTCGACAAAAAGTCAGTCACAAGTCCGTAGTGTGTGGGGTAAACGTACTTGTTCGACAGACTTGTTCGTCGAACAAGTACGTCGAACAAAGCCGTAGTCTGTGGCTGTCTTAAAGGTTGGCACGATAATCTTATCTCTATAGGTATTATATTTCCTTGCATAGTTTGTTCGTTTTTATAACAACGTAATTTGATGCTAGACTTTTTTTAATTTCAATTAATCTGAAACAAACTATACCATTAAGCGTTATAACTATAGTCCATCCGTTTTAAGAATGCAGAACTAGATTGAACTAAAATTGTGAACTCGGAACGTGATTGGTTAAAATTTTTACAGGTTTACACTGCCAAAATTTTATTTGCGATTGATGACTTACGAATATTTTTTTCTTAAAGTTTCTGGCAAATTTAAATAATTTGTACAAGATAAATTGCTATTTGATAAAAAAATACTTATAACTCGATAATTTCAAGTATCAAATAAGTGACATTTGGTTTTTGTCACTCATACACTTTAATTATTTGACGTTTCCCAGTGTAAATCTGACTTGCCTTTCAAGGCGACCTCTACTGCAATCCAAAACCAGATGGACTATAGAGAGCGGATTTTAGGCTATTTTGCCTAACCTTAATAACTAAGGTATCGCAAAGTTTTCTTTAAATCAACACGATTTATGAAAAATGTGACAATTTGGCACCACATTTTTTGTGCCTTTTTTGAATTTTTGTGCTTATTTTCAATTTTTATGCCTATTTTATGCCTTTTCCCTCTAATTATCAAAGTTTTTATTTAAAAAATACTAAAATAAATGATTTTATACCAATTCATTAGATACCAATAATAAATAACGTTAACTAAATAGAATGTAAATAATGTAATAAAATAATGGTATCTATTTATAAATTTGTTTTGTCTGCAATGGGATATAATATGATATAGGCTTTAATCCTGGTATAAAAATAAACATTAATTTATCTTACCTCTTAGGAATTTTGCATAGCTAGAGATATGCAAAGAAAAAATGCCCAATGTTCCACTGCCCCCTGAGCCGGTGATAACAAGATGGGGAACTTGGCTAAACGCTGCAATCTACTACGCAAATAATTTCGAAGATTTTAAAGACGTTGTCTTTCAATTTCCTGAGACAGTCAGTAAATCGGTGAAAGATTAATAATTTAGCTTATATAAAAGCAAATTTTAATTTTGTGAGTACTTCAATAACTTCCTTAGAAAAGGAAGGAATGTCGTTGATCGAGTCCGTAAAAATAATTAATGATTTTAAAAATTCTATTTCCAAAGCACCAGGACAAATCGGTCAAGATGTAAAATTAAAATTAAATGAAGTATTTTCAAAAAACGAGGGATTTGCAATTTTAAATAAAATTAGCATTATTTTAAGTGGAGGCAATGTCACCGATTTCGAAATGGACCCAACTATAATAGCCAAGTATAAAAATGCACCTATAACAAGTGTATGTGTAGAAAGAAGTTTCTCTGTTTTCAAAAATATTTTAAGTGATAAAAGGCAAAACTTTACAGTAGAACACTAGAGCAACATTTAGTAGTTAACTGTTTCCACAACTAATTTATTGTTTTTTTTGTTTTTAAGAAAAGTAGTTAATATGTTGTATTATATATAACATAATATTTTAATCTTAAGAAACTTATTTTAAAATGAAGTTTTTATGCCTTTTTGAAATCTTTTTTCCTTATTTAATCCCTTTTCAGACTATTTTTTGTGCCTTTTTAGGCGCCTTTTCTGGAAATGTTTAGGCTTTTTAATCTGCTCTCTAGTTATAACAGTACGCCGAAGGTTGAACGAACATCATTTACATGCTCGCAGTCCACGAATGACTCCACTGCTGAAGAAAAGGCATAGTGACAAAAGGCTAACATTTGCAAGAGCACATGTTACTTGGCCTCTTAAGAAATGGCGAAATATTTTATGGACCGACGAAGGTAAGATTGTTTTGTATGGTCATACTGGATCAAGGAATTATGTAAGACGTCCGCCCAATACAGAATACAATCCAAAATGTACCGTAAAAACTTTAAAACATGGGGGGTCTAGCATTATGATATGGGCGTGCTTTAGTTACTATGGTGTTGGTCCTATATATCGTATACAAGGAATCATGGATCAATAAATTTATGTAGACATTATGCAGAACACCATGATTCCTTATGCTGAGGAGAAAATGCCACTCAAATGGGTCTTCCAGCAAGACAATGACCCAAAACACACGAGTAAGAAGCTAAAGAATGGTTTTGGGTCAACAAAATTGAGGTCATGGAGTGGCCACCTCAATCTCATTGAGAACCTCTGGACAGATGTCAGAAAAGTAGTTTCTATTGCTCAGTCAAGCAATAATAATGAACTTTGGGGTATTGTGGAACGATCATGGAATGAAATACCTCAGGATAGATGCCAGGGTCTTGTTAATTCAATGAGACGCCATTGTGAGGCAGTTATCAAAAATAAAGGGCATACTACGAAATATTAAACTATTTTGTTTGTTAATTTGTAAATAATTTGTGTTTATTTTACTTTTTTTTTCATTTATTGAATAAGAAAATTTGTGTTTTGTTTTAGCATTTTTTGGTTTCAATGTTTAAGGTTTATAATAGCCATAATTATTTTCCAGAATTTAAGTAAAATGTTTACTTTTCTGAGTACCAAACTTTTTATTACTTGCACTGCTATTATTTTTACTAACGCTTTTATAATTTAATTACTAGTGGAACAATGATTTATGTTATGCTTCATAAATCATTGTTCCACTGTAAAGAAAAAGATTGTCTATTTTTTCAAATTAGGTACTAGCAGTGAATAATATTATGAGAATTTCATCATGCTGACACATAATATGATATTCGATTAGCAAAGTTCAAAAATACTGAAATCCAAAATTTTTGCAATTACGACGTGTTTTGCTGTTTGTGGAAAGTTTTTAAAATGTAACATAGATCTTTGTTCCAACGCACGCTTCAATTGTCTTTAGGAGTCCAAAAAACCAAAACCATTTAAAAAATTTTTTAAAATCGACGTTTTATTCCACCCTTAAAATCAAATTGATTGTGAAAAAGAAGCTTAAATGTTTTTTCTTGCAAATTGAAACCTCCCAGGAACATCTGGGGTTGTTAGCTAATTTACTACTATATTTTTTATGGGTACAGTTACTATACAAGGTTTTCAACTGACACATTTCTTGCACAAACAAATAATGTTAGGTACAAAATCCCTAAAATTTTTTGTTTTTTTAATCTATTTTGACTAATTTATTACGCTAATTTTTATTTTAAGTTTTCAAAATAAACTACTTTCAGTAAAACCTGATAAAATAATATGAGTTACAAAAATATGTTGGTTCTTTAATAAAAAAAAAAGTTTTGATAGGAAAATTTCAGTGACTTTTGAGCTCCTAAAAATACACGTCTTTTTGTAAATAAAGACGGGATAAAAAGCGAGGTATTCGTACGTATATTATATAAAAATCGGCGAGAAGGCCAAAATTTACGCATATATAAGAGAGACGGTGGCCGCATCATACTGTCTAATCACCCAGCGTCATACTATTCTAAAGAGGCGGGAACTGCCACAAAAGAAGAAATAAGTGCCAAATAGTATACCCGATTAAGGGTAGGTTACGAATATCAACCACTATCCACCTCATTACAGCACGAAAAAGTTTAAAACGATTTATCTCAAAACTACATTTCTCAAGTCGGGCGCACATTTTCCAAACAACCTACTTGGCGGATTAACTTCATTTTTTTTAAGCATTTAGAATATATTTCAGGCTCAAGTCAGAACCTAAAATATCCAAAATATATTTAAAATTACCATTTTGCAGGCCGTGAAAAGTAAATATTTTGTTGTAAAAATCAAAGTTTTTTTTTTAAATCCTCGCCATTTTGTCATTTTTTGTTTGAATTAAATTTTTGAAGTTCCAACTGGAGCCACATTCATAGAGAACAAGAATTTAAAAAATTCATTTATTTCAGATAACTGGATCGGTCAGAAACGATGCGCCCGATCGGCGCGTCATTTTGAAACATGAGTAAAAGCCCGTTTACATTATAAAATTTAGCTTAAAATTTTGCTTAAAATTTTTATGAAACAAAATTTCACTGTTTACACCTTAAAATTTTCGTTAAAATTTTCCTTAAAATCATTTTTAAGCTAAATTTTAACGAATTTTAAGGAATGGTACAGCACCTATTTTGTTAAAATTTCGCGTAAAATATGGTGAGTTTTATGGTGTGTTTGGTGATTTCACGTTGTATCACTGCTTCCGTTGGTAGTATGCACATTTGACATTGCTATTTTTGTGATCTTTTTTAACTTTTATAACGCCGTTATTTACCAATTTTATATTATTCAACTGCTAAACTCATTGAAAACTAAATTAAATTTATGTCGGTTTGTTGACGTTTGTAAATATTTCCGTCAAATAATTTTAAGGTTAAGGTTAATTTTAACGAAAATTTTAAGGTGTAAACATAAATCGGCTAAAACAAAAATTTTAAGGAATTTTAAGGAAATTTTAACGAAAATTTTAAGCAAAATTTTAAGCTAGATTTTATAATGTAAACGGGCTTTTAAACGTCGATCTGTACCTTGTATAATTTTCAATAAAAAGCTTTACAAAAATTTTAGGTGTTAGTTTAAATGTGAATAAATAAGTATCCTAAATTTTAGCTCAATAGCTGTAACAGTTTTCTCAAATTTAATTCCTAAAAATCAGCTTGAAAACGACTGTTCACAGTAGGTAACCCCCTTAAGCAAAAAAATCATATTTCCGAGTTATTTCCTCAAAAAAATTCCTAATGACTATACTAAAAGTGAATAAGATAAGGTTTGAAACTTACTTTCTTGAGTTGTCTTTATCATAACTCTCACTTCTTCTGTTGAAACCGTTATCATATCCTTTAGGTGAACGACCAGCATCAATATTTTCGGAATCGTTGCGTTTATTACTTCCTTCATTCCAAGTTTCTTTCCTATAAAATAAAAAATTTACAGTTTAAAAAACCTCAGTCTTCTTTTATATTACCTAGAAGGTTTATTTTGTCGCCAAGATTCTTGTTTTTCTGTATTCGCCTCACTAACAAAACAAAAATGTAACAAAGGATTTCAAAATTTTAAAAAATTACCTCTGATATTTATTTTGTCGCCACGAGTCGGGTTTTTCTTGATCGTTATTTTCACTAGAAAATTATTTCATGTAATATATTGATTTCATAAAAGCCAAAGTGTACTTACCGACTTGGTTTCCGCGAATACTTTTGATCCGAGCTTGGACTAATTCGCTTCCTAAGGTCAAAGCTAAGATCCTCTTGAATCAGAATTGGACTAACTTGCGATCTACTACTTGCAATTTTCTCCAAAATTAAGGAACCCACATTGTAGTGCTGAGCATCTATAAGATCTACTAAAACCTTGGGTCCAAACAGTTCAACAACTTTCATATTAAAGTCCTTTTCTAAAATCAGTTCTTCCAAGATGCTGTCCCTTGTGAATTCATCGCTCATGTTCTGATAACCGTTAAGACAGCACTCCATAGCTTGCGGTTTTAAAGTAGTCAAAAGCTCATAGATTGGAGCTTTAATGTTATCAATACTGACGAGTTCTTCGTTACCATAATCGACATACTTAACCGTTACAGCACCTTGTGCTATTCCGACAACTTGAGCACGATACCACTGATTATCGACATTAAATAAGGCGTTACAAGGTGAACCAATTTTCAATTTGGCAAAAGAAACGTCATTTGCAAGAGGACATTGGACTTGTAAATTTTCCATTAAATTACGCAATTCTTCATTTTTCGAACTAATTTGCACATAAAAACGACTGCAGCTGTGCACGTAACTTACTCGTACTTCGTGATTAGTACCACGTGCTAATGGTGCCACATTAGGGTAAGCTAAAAGTGCAGCTTGTTTGAGTATATCTATAACGTTTATATTATTGCTATCCCATAAATCGCACTGGGAAATAGCGTTACGAGTACGAGATGGATACGACTTCAATACCAACAACTTGTCACTAACAAAATCTTTAAAAGCACATTTCATTTCCAAAGTTATATTACTATGTTCAACAGAAGCTAACGAATAACGTATTGCTAAAACTTTAGGTAACAGGTACTTGAAAGGAATTTTATAAATGTTATCAATCGATATTGATTCGGTATTCCCGAAATCGACAAAAAAGACTTTATATTTTCCATCGACCATGTTGGTTACAACTGCTCTACAAATATGATCATCTTCCAAGCAGCGAGCAACACATACCGTGCCGGGCAGTGGATCCTCTTCCAATGGTTCCAAAGTCATGCGATTCAAATCGTTCATCAACCTGGCTAAATTATTTTCAAATTTTTGCAATTGCACATAAAACTGGCACGGTCCGTCAGACACATAAGAAATGTAAACTTGATGATCCACATTGGTTTCCAAAGTAATAGTTTTGTATGACGCAAATGTTGGGGGCGTTTGAGGAGGTGGAGCATAGGATGTTCCATGTGGTGGTTCCACTGGGACTGCCAGAGGCGACATTATTAATGGGTTGCTTGAATTCATGTTTTGCATAATCATGTACTGTGCATTCGAAGCGATGGACAATATCATGCCTGAATTGAAGTATTTCAACAGAACATCTTTGGAATTTTGGTAAAGTTTAATAAAAGCCATTCCAGAATTGTGACCTACAATGAGGTACTGCAAATCCAATAGTGCTAAATCATCGTTTAAAATTTTAAGAGTCTGGGGATTCCATGTGGCGCCTGGATTTGTTACATTTGCCAACATATAATCTTGAGCTTGTGCAGGAATCATGGCGACATTGGGCGTCAGAGAAGACATCATTCGTAAGCTTGTGACAGGTATAAGATCCTTGTTTCCATAATCGATGAAGTGAACTTCAAGAAAATTTTGATTTACGAAAGATGTGTTTAAAATTTGTACACGATAATAATTGTCGTCTTTAAATTTTGTAGCGTACATCATGCCAACACGAATATTCTCGAGAGTGGGTCTTATTGTCAAGTCGTGTTCTACTTGCGATATTAATGGAGTTAAAGTTTGCTCTAGAAACATTAATGTATTTCTGTCGTTTTGTGACCATACTTTCAGAAATGGACCAAAATTTTCGATGCACCTGAGGCGCAACACACCACCACTGTTCATGATTATTTTCTTAAAATGTACCGCAGCACGTAACGCAGATAACTGTTCTATAATATTAACAAAAAAAAACCATAATTAATTTGTGAAAAATACATCACATAACCTTACTTTTTCCTAATATACTCATTTCTGTAAAACTTTAAAAAACAATTATATTTACTTACCAAACAAAATCTAGATGAAGTGCACAAATTAATTTGTTCACTGGCAATTGTTTCTTTGGTTAACGTTTACTTAAAGGTGCCGTATTTTATTAAACATTTTTAAAACAAACCATCACTAAAAGCGCTGAAAGTACAATTAACACTAAAGCATACTAAAGCCACCAGAGTGGTGGGTGGTGGTGGTGGTAACATTGCTGTTGCAAAAAAATTTAAAACGTAGCTTCTTTTACTTGGGAGATTAATTTTATGCGGATTATTCAGGAAATCTTCTCATCATAAAATGTCGGCAAGATTCTTAAAATACAACAATAATCGTAAATACTGGTGTCATTTTCTGCTTAGAAAATGTAGCAGGTAGTAAATAATGTAGGTAATTATTTTCAATTTCAAAATTTGGGTAGTTCTGTCCTCGGTTGTGTCTGGGGTCGGTACAGTCAGATCAAAAATAATTTTTTTAGCTTACGACAAAATAAATACAGTGACTAAAAAAAGTCTCCGTACGATACTATTTTAGCAATTTACATTACAATTACTCCGTTTTTTACAATTTTTTTTATTACGAAATATGATAATTTGCAAACATACCGGGTGACCGGCCGAAAACTGAACATAGGGAAATAACATGGGAAATTGATTATAAAAAAAATACCAAATTAAAGAGATTTTTTTTCCACGCCTAAAGATACCAAACACTTAATATTTTGTTTTTTAATTATTGTTAAAAAGTCGATAGTAAAATTAAGAAATAGCGCTTCTTAAAAAAATATTAGCAGGCTGGGTCTTTGCATTACGTCTAATGTGCCGCATTGCTATTGTATGAAAGCCAAATATTACAAACAAAAGTTACTTTGGCAGATTAAAATTAATTTTGTTAACAATGAAGTGGTCTGTTGAAGAAAAAGTTTTCATGGTAAAATATTATTACAGCGGTATAATAGTTTACGCCAAATACGTGACTTATTTTCTGTTAAATTTAATAATAGCCGAATTCCATCAATATCGGCCATACAGAATATAATTAAGAAATTTGAAGACACTGGTAATACTTCGACAAATTTAAATAAAGGTATTAACCAAAATTATTAATTGAAGTTGTCTTATCATTATTTTTTAAATAGGATATCAGAGAAACAACCATGCATTGGAAGAAACTATATTAGGTTTAATTTCTGCGAATCCAAATGCAAGCATTAGATCCATTATTGCAGCTGAGTGTAATGGTAGAGAAAATGTTCGAACAATTTTAAAAAAGCACAAGTACCATCCTTTTAAATATCAATGTCATCAAGAAATATTTTTGTTTGACGAAGAATCCAGGCTTGTATTTTGTGAGAAAATGCAAGAACGTGCTAACAGAAACCGAAACTTTCTGAAACAAATATGTTTTACAGACGAATGTACATTTACATTAAACAATGAGCCAAATGTACAAAACCATCGCTATTGGGCTATACAAAATCCGAGACTAAATTTAATGACCGGCTCACAATATCCTCAAAAAATTAATATTTGGGCTGGCATTTATAATAACCGTGTTCTTGGTCCATTTGAAATACTTGGAAATTTAAATTCAGATATGTATTTAGATCTTCTTATAAATAATATTGGTCCTGCGTTAGACGAAAATATCTTCTGAACACCATGAGGTCTGGTTTCAGCAAGACGGTTGTCCAGCACATTTTGGGGTAAACGTTAGAGATTATTTAAACCAAGCATATCCAAATCGATGGATTGGTCGTGGTGGTGCTATAAACTGGCCAGCCCGATCTCCTGATCTGGCACCGTGTGACTTCTTTTTGTGGGGTCATATTAAAAGCAAAATTTATAAAACTCGTCACCCAAATATTGATTCTTTGAGGAACGCGATCTTTGCAGAATGCAATCAAATTACTGCTAGACAGCTAGCAAATGTAAGAGAATCATTTTATAATAGATTGGGTTACTGTTTAGTGCAGAATGGAGGGTTATTCGAATACTTGTTATAATATTATTATTATTTGGTTACTTTCGTTCAGTATTTAATAATCCAATTGATATTTTTCTTATTCTTGGGTTTTGTTGACTAAATAAAACTACTTTTAACTTTTAATATTGGTCAACTTGTTATAATAAAATAATATTCAAATTGCGTTCTTATTATTTTTAAAATAAAAACAAATTTAAAAAGTTTAAAAACAATAGCAATGCGGCACATTAGACGTAATGCAACGACCCAGCCCGCTAATATTTTTTTAAGAAGCGCTATTTCTTAATTTTACTATCGACTTTTTAACAATAATTAAAAAACAAAATATTAAGTGTTTGGTATCTTTAGGCGCGGAAAAAAAATCTCTTTAATTTGGTATTTTTTTTATTCATATCAGTTATCGTATAATGGGAAGCAGGAATTTAGAAAAAATCAATTTCCCATGTTATTTCCCTATGTTCAGTTTTCGGCCGGTCACCCGGTATACATTCAGACATACTTTCAAGAAAATATTTCCAAAAAAATCCGCTCATTAGCAAGAAAAATTTAAACAAATAAAATTAATCGTCATAATCGAACTAAAAAAAGTCTCCATACGCTGATTTAAAACGGCCCTATAAACGTTTATATTAATATTTAAAATTTCGTACAATAGCCATTAGCTTTAATTACTGCCTCCATACGTCTAGGCATCGACTCCACTAATTTTTTTATTACATCTGACCCAAGTTTACTCCATTCTTCCTGTAATACCCTTCTTAATAGTATTTTTGTTGGTTATATCTATGGTGACCATATTATTTTTATGAAAAAAAAGTACATTTCGGGATGGAAACACGGTAAATACCTAAAAAAAGGTCAACGGCGCACAGTGTGGTGGAGGCGGACAAATGGTGATTTTTAAAGTAATTCAAAGCAACTCAACCTCCATCCTGGATTTAACGCTGGCGACCAGTGGTGTCCTCCAGGAGTTGGTCGACTGGAGGGTACTTGATGAAGAAACCCTGAGCGACCACAGGTACATCTCCTTTTGTCTGGAAAGAGTAGAGAGTGTCGATACTCTACAGGCAGAGGGATGGTGCTCATTCAAGATGAATGTGGTGGCGCTCAGAGCTGAATTTGCTCGTATAGCCTCAACTGGGCAGATAACAGACGCCGAAGCTCTCACGGATGCACTTGTGGGAGCTTGCAACGAGGCTATGCCGAGAAGGGGGGGACAGTCGAGACGCCCGGTCTACTGGTGGACCGAGGCCATCTACGAAGCTCGTAAGACCGCGAAGAAGCTCAGCAGAGTGGCTCAGAGAGTTAAAACTCTGCACTCTATCGCAGAATACAAAGCTGCAAAGAAAAAGCTCCGCCATGCAATTGCTGATAGTAAAAGAAAATGTTGGCTGGAGCTTCTAAAGTCATTGGACGACGACCCGTGGGGCTTGGCCTATAAGGTAGTGAGGGGTAAGCTAAGAGGGGGAAGAAACATGACCGGACCGAGCCCACCCAAGGTCCGGGAGATAGCGACGGTGCTCTTCCCTGAGCATCCGATCTTCCGGGAGCCAAGAATGCTCCCACCCCAGCAGATTAACCTCTTTACAACCGTTGAAATCCAAGCCGCAGTTAAAATAATGGCTTCGGACAAGGCCCCGGGTCCCGATAACATTCCTGGTCGGGTCGTGAAGATAGCTTTCGACGAGTGCGGGTTAACCTTCCTGTCCGCCTTCAACGACTGCCTCGTTAAGGGAGATTTCCCGGCGAGGTGGAAAAAGGCGAGACTGGTGTTGGCCCGCAAAGGTGTCAAACCTGTCGACGTAGCAAGCAGCTATAGACCTATATGCCTCCTCGATCACGTCGGCAAGGTTTTTGAACGAATGATCCTGGACAGGCTCATCCAGGACATAGAGAGATCGGGCGACCTCAACGAAAGGCAGTTTGGCTTCCGATGCGGCCGATCGACTGTGGATGCTCTGGAAGCAATAGTCGGAGTCGCGGGAGAAGCAGTGCAAGGTACACGGAGAACTAGATGCTTTTGCCTTGTCGTCACCCTGGACGTAAGAAACGCATTTAATTGCGCAGGGTGGAGGCACATACTGAACTCGTTGAGAGCCCGAAATATCAGTCCCGAGATCTTCAACCTGGTGGCCAGTTACCTTGAAGATAGAAGTCTTATCATCAACGGTGCCACTAGGGAAGTTACCAGCGGTGTCCCACAGGGTTCAGTACTTGGCCCAACCTTGTGGAACGTAATGTATGACGAAGTTCTCGGGCTGGAATACCCAGACGGCACTACGCTGTACGGCTTTGCCGACGACCTCACCCTCATCGTTGTAGACAGAGAGTCGTCGGCTATGGAAGCCAAAGCAAACGCAGCGATAGCCACCATAAACACCTGGGCGGGCAGCCGCGGACTTACTTTGGTGCCGGGGAAATCCGAGGCAGTCGTAATCCGCGGCAGAAGAAAAGCCCCCACTATGAGGCTGCTTTTGGGTGGTTCCCCAATTGCAGTCAAAGACTTCGTCACCATACTGGGGGTAAAGATAGACAAGAACCTGAATTTTGCCGATCACATCCGTACGGCGTGCAACAAGGCGACGGCGATAGTTACTTTGTTCGCTAGACTAATGCCCAACATCGGTGGCCCAAAACCGACGAAGCGAAGGATGTTGGGCACCGTCGCACAGTCCGTGATGTTGTACGCCGCTCCCGTTTGGCAAGAGGCCGTCAACGTCCAGCGTAACCGTAAGAGGCTGCAAGCGGTCCAGCGCAAGATGGCACTTCGAGTAACTTGCGCTTACAGGACCGTGTCCGGCGAAGCCGTGCGAGTCTTGGCCTCCATGCCTCCCATAGAGCTTTTAGCTAGAGAGAGAGCAGACGTACGAGCGGGACCGGACCCCACCATTAAGCAGCGGACGCTCGACGATTGGCAAAGGAGCTGGTCCTCCGGCACGAATGCCGCTTGGACCAGAAAGCTCATTCCGGATCTTCGTCCTTGGGTAGCGAGAAAGCACGGAGAGGTGAACTTTCATATAACACAAGCTCTCACCGCCCACGGATGCTTCCAGGCATATCTCCACAGGTTCAGGCTGACCGAGTCACCTGCCTGTCGTTACTGCGGGGACGAAGATACGGCGGAACACACTCTTTTCGGATGCCTAAGATGGGAGAGGGAGAGAGTGATGATTTCGCTCCGGATGGGCGACACACTAAGCCCGGACAACATGATTGCTTTCATGCTGTCCGGCGAAGACGAATGGCTGGCTGTAGCGGTCTTCATCAGTCAAGTGATGAAGACCAAGGAGGGGGACGGACGAGCTGAGCAAGCCGCAGCTCGAGTCCTCGCCCTACAGTTAAGTCAATGACAGCCTTTTTAAGTTCCCTTGAGAAGTTCCCGCGAGAAGATGCGCGAGAAGTTCCCAAGAGAATTCCCGAAGAATATCGTCATTGATCGGCGGGTCGGGTCGAGTAGTGACGGTCGTTCGACGGGGTAGGTTAGTGTCGGTACGACGATAGCGCGTAGACCCTCTGTGGACACAAACTCTCGTGCTAATCCAGAGGGGGACGATCGCGAAAATAGTGCCGTCAAATATAAAGACGAGTGGACTGGCACTTTGCCAGCGACCACAAGTTTTTCAAGATGACCCGGTCGCATCGCGCTCTGTGATTTAATATGATTTGCAGGGTCGCTTGGGGGCTCGGAGTCTCCGGTATGGATGACGGTCGGCTCGGCCTTGACTTTGTCGCCGGAATTTCCGCCTATTAAGTTAATGACGAGTGGACTTTCACCTATACTGACGATTGCGGACCACTAGGTGACCCGGTGAGACGTGTTGGATCGCGGCGAGCGGTGTGTCCGGTTCAATTGGAAAAGTAGAATCAAGTGATAGTGCCTGACCTCCCGGACACAAACTTTCGTGCTAAACCGGGAGGTCATCGGGAGCCTGCATCATCGATGCAGCATGGAAGATCGCAGACGACAGCGGAAGTAATGCCGAGAAGGTAAAGCCCGCTGTCGTCGGGGAGGGGGTTTTAGTCAGTTAGAATCTGACACTACCATCCCTGATGGGGTGGTGCCTATGAAGGTTTCCCCCTTCCCTGCAGAAAAAAAAAAAAAAAAAGTAATTCATTTGGTCTGTTTAATAATAGTTTCTTGCTAGCAAGGATTCAGGAACACAAAAAAAATCATTAAAAATTCGCTTGGAAAGTGTCGAAAAAATGGGGCAAAGTCAACTTTTTTTATATACGATACATATAATATGTACCGTATACATAGCTTAAAAACGGAAATACATTGATTTTTTTCAGTTTTCAAGTTGAAATATTATTTCTGTTTCTCGTTACTAGCACACAAGTGCCAAAACAAAACAAAGAATTACATTTTTAACGGTTTATAGACCTAATTTCGACCTAAAAACTCGATTTTTTTAAATGTTAACTTCTCTTAAACTTTTAGTTGTGTGAGAACGCATGAGACACACCGAAAATTTTTTTGTGGTATCATTGGTATCTCTAGTACTTGCCCTCCAAATTTCAGCTGCAGATACTCGCAGATGCGAACACAAGAGCGTTTTTACTGAGACTTGTCCAATTTTTACTGAAGGTATTATTGGATTAACAAATCAATAAATTTTTCCCAAATGCCCATGTAAACAATACATAAGCAGAACGGACGATACAAAAAGATATTAAAAACAATTGAAAACTCTTTTAAAATGACGAACTTTAGCATTTCGAATCGTGGCTTATGCAATATTCTGTGGGAAAACACAAAAATTATTGTTTTCTTCTATTCTATTAAGGACTATCTGGCACAGTCGGCCTACCGGCCGCCTTTAGCCATCTAGACCGTGTCGGATGTGGTTGTTCGGCCTTCGGCCACTCCACTTTAGTACCACTCCAAGGTACTAAAGTAGCCTATGTTTTTCGTAGAGTTGTAAATAACTTCTACACCAAATTTGGTTAAGATTGGTCAAATAGAAACGTAAAGCATTGTCGATCGTTTGACAGCATTCATTATTGTTTTTAAGTTGATTTTGAGTAGCCTGCCTTCCTTTAAGGAATCTCGATAATCCATTCATGCGCGTCCCATAGGGACGCGCATGAATGGATTATCGAGATTCCTTAAAGGAAGGCAGGCTACTCAAAATCAACTTTCCTTTGCGAATTTTTGCACTATTTCAATACAAAAACATGCGCAGGGACCTACATAATAACTGTGCCAAATTTGGTTCCCATCGGTCAAACGGTTTAGGAGTCTATAGGGAACATACATACATACACACATACATCCATTTTTATATATTAAGGATTAAGGATATAGTAAGACAACTTCCAGATTTTTTGCCCTAAAATTGAAAGTTCAGCAACCGGTTGTCCACAAAATCCCCATTTCACCACACTGTGCGGCGTACCTAAATATACGACGATTACGATTGATGACCTTTTTTTTCTGGGGTTGCACTGAAGGAAACAACCATGAGGTTTGGGGCAGCGTCGGGTGGCAACCCCCCCCCCCCCCCCCCCCGGCGGATGTACAAAAAATAAGTACATTTGTAAGTACTTGGAGAAGTTTTTAAGTACATAGGACATCGTTCTAAAAAAGAGTACTGTCCTACTAAAAGAAGTACATATGGTCACCATAGTTATATCGTGTTTGCGAATTCTCCGATTTAATTTATTCCACAGGTGCTCAATGGGATTCAAGTCGGGACTTTGTGGGGGTGAATGGAACTGTGTTGGCACGTGGTAAAGTAACCATTCCTTAACAAGTATTGATGTGTGCTTGGGATCTTGATCTTGTCGGAACATATAATTGTTTGGAAGGCCCAATTTAGTAACACTATCTTTCAAATTTTTTTGTAAAATATCCAAATATACCCACTTGTCACTTGTCCATTATTGAATCAATAAAATGCAAATTTCCAACATTCGATGCCGCAATAGACCCATAAACTAATAGACCTCGACTACCATGGTTGACTGTTGAAATAATATTCTTAATATTAAGTACTTCGTTGGGGGTTTTCCACAATTTTTCTCCACCATCAGAACCGAATATATTAAATTTACTATCGTCTGTAAAAATCACTCGATTCCAGAACTCCATGTCTTTGTTTCGATGTCCTGTTGCAAACTTTAGTGTTTAATTTTTATTAATTTTTGAAGTTAGAGGTTTGCGTCATCCAAAACGGCTATTATAATTGCCTTTTCTGAGCACATTTCTAATTGTCTGGTTAGAAACACTAATAATGGGTTTCCCAATAGGGATGGCATGTTTTCGAAATGTCATAGCGTCCATTTTAAAAATAATAGAACTGTCATTCGATGACATTTGTTTTTAGTATACTCTAACAATTTAACATGGCAAGATACACGCTTCCACAACGTTTAGAAATTATCCAAAAATTCTATGGAAATAATCGTTCTTTTGTGCAAACTTATCGTTCGTTACGTGAAAGTTAAAATAAAGAAAAAAAAATTGAAAAAAAAGAAAAAAAAAGAAAGTTAAAATAAAGTTAAGTGAAAGTTATGGTTATGTGAAGTCATTGGTCTATGCGAACAAACCACAAACAATTGAGGACTTGAAGAGGAGCATAGAGGACCATTCGTGAGATTAATGTGGATATTCTGCATAGAGTGACCGAAAATTGGGTTCATCGGATTCGCTCCTGCAATCGTAGTCGCGGTAGACATTTGAATGATGTATTATTTAGAACATAAATGTTATTGATCAAACTTTCGAATAAAAAAAAATTTTTTGATCTACAGTTATTTTTTACCGATTTTTTTTATATTTAAAATCATGACATTCTTAGTGGGAAACCCTTTATTAAATTTATTACAAATTTCATCCCCAATTTTTGCAGCAGTTTTTCTGGGGTTTTTCTTTACTTTTCGCGTATAATATTGCGGTTCGTAAGATCACTTAGTATCTTGGGGCGTCCAGAACGGGGCTTACTTTTCAAGGAACCCGTACTTCCATAATTTTTAATTATGTATTGAACACTTGACTTAGGTTTCCCGATAATTTCCCCGATTTCGCCCATTGATGAAATGAAATTCTCCATCTATGAGATAAAAACTTTTATGTATATGATTTTTAACTATTGAAAACTATAATAAATTAAATTGTAAAATTAAATATAGTTAATTAAAAATTGTAATTATTTTTTTATTAATTAAAAACTTCTAGTGTAGACTGTACAAATGTCATATTAAATTACTTGCTGACAGTTATTTCGTAGTAATCCAGATTTTTTTGACATGACAAAATGTTTAATTATAAAATATTTCTACAGTATATTAAATTATAATTTATTGAAATCTATGTCGCCAAACTTTCTGGACCGGGCGCCCAAGATTATTTTTGAAGTTACAAAAAAGTGGTAATATTTTTCAAACCCCAATAAATAAGGAAATACTACATAAATAAGGGACAATAAAATTTTTAATTTATTGATTTAAAAGATTTTAGACGTGCTAATGTTTTTTTTCTAAATTTAACATGTGGTGATAGAAAGAACGGGCCCAGAAAATGTGTAATCATAAATAAAACATGGACAGATTTTGTACATAATTTTTTACGCTTAGGTTTATTTAAAAAAACTTAAATTTACTACATACACCCAGTGGCGGCTCGTTATAATGAGCCCAGGAGCCATGGCACTAGTATAACAAACCGGCCTTAACTATTTTTTTAATCTTCAAAAAATATTTAATTTTGTTTAAAAAATGTTTAATCTTAAATATTTTTCTCATTTTAAAGCTTAAACAAAGTATACAAAATATGTAATTTTTATTTCATAAATGTACATGTTACAATAAGATAAATTATTAACAGCGAGTCACTTCAATTGTGGCTCTTGAATAGAACTCGAATTGCAGCGAGACACAGCGAGATACCACGGGTTTGTGATAACCTTCTACCTACGAACCATGCCCGCGTTTAAGATTGTAATGTGGCTACCTCCACAATAAATCTGATTTTATGCAGTGTAATTATTCATACTGCGTTATGTGATATAAAAAAGAATTCTTCTAATAATTTATTAATAGTGAAGTAAATAAACTCGTCAATAGTAATTAAATAATGAATAAAAAAATAACTTTTTATGCAAGCCTTTTTGCACATCATGTTTGACGAAGGAAAAGAATGAAATTAAAAAAATGAGTAGACCCTTGCCTGATTTGATTATTTCAAAACCTAAGTACTACAATATTTTTTTGTCAATAGCTTAAAGTAATAACGACATAATTAAATCGTAGTATTTATTCAAAAAATGAGTGGATTTACGGGTGTGATGAAAAAAATTGTCGATGGACAATTTTCACGCCTGATCATAAAAGTATCACTTTTACCTCGTGTTGCATAAATAGCTATTTTCAAATCGTCATCGTCAGTCTTTAAATAGACCTCTAATACAGCACAGAATGAATTGGTTACGATGTACATATGCTTAACGTTTATCATGAAGAAGTACCTAAAGCAGCAAACCACAGACAGAAAGAAAAATTATTATTCTTTAGCCAACTATGCCCATTGTTAAGTTCATCAAATTAACCTGATCATGAACAGTGCAGCGTCAAAAAATCGATCGGTTAGAATATTTTTTGAATACTTATCTGGAATTTGTTCTTTTTTTTATTTCCTCTCAAATAACGAGAGCACTGAACAAAATTGTACAGGGACAATGGCGATTATGTTGGAATTACAGTACGAAATAATTATAAATTGCAAATTAAGTCCCGGAAATGTATAAAATAATGTATACACTATTATACAGTTCTTTTGGATTCGGAAGAAATCTTTTTCGGCTGAACTTGAATTTACAAACTTATCAAAAAAAAATCTGGCACCACCACTATACAACCCCACGAGCCGCCACTGCATACACCTACTAGCAAATGTACGTTAATAGATATTTACGATATGTGTATCGTAATGTGGAATTTTACGATACGCGATGGAAAAATTGTCCAACAAGCCGAAGGCGCGTTGGATAATCCATCAAGTATCGTAGAGACACATTACGATACAAATATTGTACAACGTTTTATCTACTTTGATTTTGTAATCAAACCTACGCATAGTTTTGTGTTTCTAGTTGAATTTTTAAAATTTCATTTTTAAAAAAAAATTAATGGGCGGCTAGTCGCGTAGTTACGAAATTGTTTAATTGTTTCGCAAGCATTTAATTGACAGCAAGTTCCAGTATAATCGTAAGTGAAACATGAGTAATTCAGAGGAAAGTTTGCCTTCTGATATAGAATTGGCTGCTCAATCTGCTATAGATACATTAATGCCTGCCAAATCTAAAAAACGATACAAGATAGTGTTCAAATATTTTGAAGAATGGATGGAAGCTAAGAAAATTCGTGAAATCTCTGAAAAGGTGGTCCTTGCCTATTTTTCGGAACAAGCAGGGAAGTTAAAACCATCTTCGTTATGGTGCCGGTATTCTATGCTGCGAATGTTAGTCTCGATTAAGAAAAAAATTGATATTAGTCAATATCATCAAGTTGTGGCTTTCTTGAAGAGGAAATCAGAAGGATACCGACCTAAAAAATCGTGTATTTTTCGCAAAGAAGAGATACATCAATTTCTTAAGGAAATGAATGATAAAGATTTCTTATTTATGAAGGTAAATTAGTGCTTAAATAATAAAAAACAATTTCAAACTTGTAATGCTTTTAGGTCATTTTGATTATTGGAGTTTTTGGTGCTTGCCGACGCGAGGAGATCACAAATTTGATGACGCGAGACGTTCAAGACGAAGGTGAATATATCAAGATTACCTTGCCTAATTCAAAAACTAAAATTATGCGGGAATTTGCAATAAAAGAAGGAAATATCCTGGGAATAAGTTGTTTGCATTTATTTAGAAAATATAAGGATTTACGTCCAAGCCATACCAAGCACGATCGTTTTTTTCTTACCTACAGGGGAGGTAAATGTACCCAGCAGCCTGTTGGAGTGAATACAATCGGAGGAATTCCAAAGAAAATCGCTACTGCATTAGGATTATCTGAACCGGTGAACTATACAGGACATTGTTTTCGGAGATCTTCAGCATCATAATTGGCCGATGCAGTGGCAGATATGCATACTCTCAAGCGTCATGGAGGCTGGAAGTCTGACAGTGTTGCAGAAGGATATGTTGAAACATCAATAGAAAATAAGAAAATAATTGCGACGAAAATAATGGGCTCTTCAGTTACACTAGGTTCAACAAGTAAAGTCACTGTGGAACAACCCAGCTTCAACTTGGGAACAGCGTCTGAAGTTCAATTTGTAAATATTTCAAACTGTGTAATTAATATTAATAAATAATTGTAAACATGTTTTGCAAAATTCATTTCTTTTACAAAATTACCGCACTACACTGCTTTATTACCGCACTAGTGCGGTAAAAACTATCATTACGATACTAAAAAAAATTATGAAATATGGCACATTACAAAATCAAAGTAGATAAAAATCTATATTTTTTACTTTTTGATATGAACTTGCATTTATTTCAACAAAATATGATTTTATGATTACAACATTTAATCACTCATTATTGTTTTATTAATTGTTTATAAGCATAAAAAATTGAAAAGTTAATAATTGTAATGGCTGACAAACAGAAGATTAAAACTTACAACAGAAAACAAACTGTTGATCTATAAAATTATTATAAAACCAATATGGACCTATGGGATCCAGCTTTGGGGCTCTACGTGCAACTCAAACATAGAAATACTTCAGCGCTTCCAATCAAAAGTTTTAAAAATTATTGTTGATGCCCCTTGGTAATGCCCCAAATGACAACAGTAGGGGAAGAAATTGCAAAGTTTTGTAAAAATTACTATGAGAGACTGGAAAGCCATTCAAATCCACTTGCTGAAAACTCAGCCACAATAACGGAAGTGAAGTTAGTATTAGATTAAAGAGGTTTAAACCCTCTGATCTTAAAACAAGATTTGATGGATAAGCTCGCACATCCTGTGTATAGAGAACACAATCATTATTTGTTGTTATTTAGCCCTAATTAAAATTGTATGTTGAGAATTTTAAGGGAGTGAATCACTGGATCCACTCTCACAGGATGGTTTATTGAATGCCAAAATATTTACTGAATGTTTATTAAAAAACAGATTGTAAATTATAAATAAAGTAAAATAAAAAAAAATTGTTGTACTTCGCTCTGTAGTAATCCGACTCCCCTCTTTTTTACAATTATTTTTATTTTATTTTTATATATTTTATTATAAATTATTTAACATTTGTCTCTTACTGCCATCATAAATTCCCTTTTTTTTATTAAGTAATCATGTCTTTTTTCTTAATACGGACCTGTATAATTTTAAACTTAATCGCCAAAGTAATATAAGTTAATCAATATCGTATAATTATCTTAATTGCTCCCTTGTTTCCTATCGAGTCTTTAAACAGGGATATTTTCCTCTAATTCAAATTTTAAGTTAAAGTTTTTACCTAGATTGCATAAATAAGAACTCGCGATATAATTATATGATTTGTTAAAAAATTATACAGGGTCAGATTAGCTAAAGAATGTAGTTAATTAGTAATTTCAATTATAAATATGTTATCTGAACTTTCTAATGTTAAATAATATTATCGAAATGATTAAGGGTAAACAATTGAATCTCTCTAATCCAGAGGTCCTCAAACATTCTAAATATTGAATAAGCTGTTGCTTAAATTTTTATTATAGATCTCAGGAAGTTTTAGAACTTCTTGTTATTATTTGGTAAGTCCATGGTACAAACTAGGGGAAGTAAATTCAACCCTTGCATTTTGAATTACGAGATAATGATATTGAACCCAAAGTACCATTAAGTTCAGATAAGGATGGTGCATAAAAGGGCCTTTCAACATCTCACTCACTCAAATCAGTCGCTAGGAGAGTCGCTTTTCGAGTCGCGATTCGAGTCGTTATGTAGGCGGTTAGTCATTATGTAGTCAAGTTAGTCGTTAACGGAGTCGTTAGGCAGTCGGTTTTTCGAGTCGGTGCCGTTTAAGCACCGTTCATTCGACTCAACTACGGTTATAGCAACACCTCCAAAACCAACAAGTGGCATCAACATACCAGGATCCAAAAAGATAAACCAATACAAATTGTAATTAACTGTAATTAGATAAGAACTATAAGTTAAGTGCGTCTACTGCTAATGCAAAACGCTCGGATCGAATCCGGGCAGGGTAAGAACTTTATTCTGACCGTCTCTCCTCGGCAGGCAATGGCAAACCACCGAGGTAATCTGCCAAGGAAATCCATCTCGAAATGAAGTGTAGTACACTTCCCGTGGTTCGGAGCCCACGTTAAACAAGTAGGTCCTCTATGTATGTGAAAACAATTTGAACGCACATCATATGCATAGAAAAAGATAGAACGAGATGGGTCACCAAACCCTGATTAGGGTAAAAGGACTGAGAAGAAAGATAAGAACTATCTCATTTTTTCAACCTTGCTGTAAATTTTTTGGTGTATTTGTACATTTTTCAAGTACCTAAAGAAATTATTCTTCACTCCTTTTTTTTATTACTTACTATCTAAGAGGTTTATTCCTACGCCTTCAACGAAGAGACGCTACGAGGATCGAGGATACAAGTTTCCTGTAATTAACTTGTTGGTGGCAGCTTTACGCTATCTCGGATTGGTGTCAGAAACCATTCCCCAATTATTTTTGTAGTGTAAAAAATTTGTAAACCTCAGCCCCGGTTTACTACAACTCAATGATGACTACATAAAAGGCACCAACGGATATTCACACTTATTGAGATAACCCCGAACTTAATTTTCAAGAATGGAATTTAAAAAAAAAGCATTACAGCACATGTGGCATAATTCATAAACTAATATGACGGTTGGGGTTTCTGAGACCCCAGTGTACCGTTTCAGGGTTAAAAATTATTTAACCAATCGTTAAGCGAAGCAAATGTTTATTCATTTTATGTTTTGTAATGTAATGAATACGCGTGGACTGCTTGAGTAAAACCAAAGGTAAAACCAAAATTCCAAATTTAATTTTTATTAGCACATTTGTTGTGTGTCACCAAGACACACATCTTCAGGCGCAATTACAAAAATACATTAGATGTTAATATACTAAATCGTTTTGAATTTTTAATTTCTGATAACCTGGTTCAGCATAGCACTGAACACCGCAAAATAAATTTTTAAAATAGAGTTGTCGAACATCGGTTGTTACTTGGTTAATTTTTACAACAAAATTACAAAGTATTTTTTACATAAAGCCGGCTGTTTTTCATTATAGGGCTGTTTTTGAAATTTTATTATGATTTGTTGTAGCTTGGCGGCCAAAAGTGTTTAGATTTAACACTTGGTAATTTTTTAAATGAACAAACTTGTATTTTATTTAAAAAAAAGGTTTGAAAAAATAAGTTGACCAGAGGATCCGTAGGAGTATTGAATACCCCCCAGCTGTAAACGTTCTTCTGATTATGTTACAATTCTCCCTTTGTATTTATTTTCTATTTATTATAATTTGAACAGTCCTCTATTTATAAGTAATTGTTTTATCGAATTATTTATTTTTTGTTCTTCAATGAACAATGGTCTTCTGTTGGTCGAGTTAAAAATCGTAATTTCGGAAAGTAAACAAAGCAATGAATCATATTATCATCAAAGCTTATCGCTCGTATCGCAGCTGCATCAATAAATTACTTACATAAATATATGTATGTATATGTATGTATAACTACTAAAAGCTTTTAACGAATTATTAGCACGTGCATACTATATATTCTAACTAAGATGTCTTCCTCAAAATCGCCATGCGCAAAGATAAAGCCAAACAGCTAACAAGCAAGCCCAACTCTTCTCGTCGAAGTAACTACTAGAGAAAATTAATATTGAAAATGGCTGAACAACCAGGAGAAATAAATGTGATTAAAAAAAAAACTACATACGAAATAGATTAAATCACTTTGTAGCATCACAGTGTTTTCGGCAAGTGGTCGAAAAATTTGATGTAAAAATTCGACCTGAAGAAAAATCCGAAGTGTACGTGTGTGATCTTCCGGAAGACATGCTGGAGGATGAATTCTTCGCAATGTTTTCCACCATAGGAAAAATTCACGACATTCGGCTGATGGTTACGCCTTCGGGACTTTTACTAACCGCAAATTTGATTATGTTAAATTTTACAAGTAGGCAGATGCTATTGAGGCAATAAAAAGGTTGAATAATTTTAAGCTTGTAAATGGACTTAAAATGGAGGTCCGAAAAAGCTACGATAATAAACGACTGTCCATCACCGGTATCGACTTTAATCAGGGTCGCTACGATATTTTTAAAGAATTGGAAGTAAGGGGTCTGCAATGTGAGCTTCCTAAAATCTTACAATCGCGGACACGCTTTGGTAAACTTCAGCAGCCATAGTGTTGCTGCAGATGCCAAAAGAATGTTTGCAAATAATTTAAAACTATTCAGCAAAAAGGCTGTTATTAAATAATTGGGCCGTCAGCGCATATCATGATGTTGCAATGTAGGAGGTGAGTAATCTAAAATGTTGAACTCCAAATTTTGATTGGTCTTTATAGATACATGGCATTCAGATTCGTTATTTTGACGCCAAAAGATGGTCAAGCGAGATAATGAATTTACTTGAGGTCTTTCTGCCAATGGAGGAAGTGAATTGCGTGTTTATGGAGATTTTCAATTTTCTAAATGAAAATTTGCCGTGCAAGCAATCAAAAAATGGAGAGGTACTAAAGAGCTTGCATTATTTTATTAGCTCTAATAACATTTCGTTTTAGGCTTTTTATTTTAAGTTTACCTTCTAAGTCGTGGTCTTGGTCATTTGGAAGTAGTTTTAGACAATTCTCCTCAATGGAGAAGTTGCTAGGTCAGGGTAAATATTACAAAAATTTTTTTGTCTATTTTCTTAACCTCTTACTTTTACAGATTTTCTTCCAATCAATTTCTACGAATTTAAATAATTTTATGTTGTGTTTTCTAAAAATTTTGTATTATGTAATTTTATTTTATACATAGTATCTATTAATTAATTTATTGTAAATATTTTAATTGTTTAAAATATATCATCATTTAATTTGTAAATATTTTTCTATTTTAATTAATAAATTTGTTCCTGAAGAGTTTTTACGATATTTTCGAGTGATTCCTTTCCAAAAATCTTTAAAAAAAAACAAACTCGTGATAATTTAGTTGAAAAACGTGAAAAGAATAAATTTAACTCGCCGGTAAAACTGTCAATTAATCAAAGTAAAATGCCGTAGGCGATTTTTAGAACTGTTTTCAAACTCATTAATTATTTTTTATTACCATCCAAGAGCTTTACAATATGTCCAAGAAGAATAAGTAATATTATTGATAGAAAAGAGAAAATGACATTGTCGTGGAAGCTAAATGAAAAATACAATATTGTCAATTTTGAGTCAATAATTGGGTTCAATTTTTTTGGGCAGATCTAAAGGATTAATTTTCTTAACTCTCTCGGGGGGGTTATGAGAAGTTTCGCACCGCACTGAAACTCACTATTTCAGTGTTGTCGGTTATTGGTAGGTCTTTGTGAACAATCGGTACAACATTGGGTCAAGAATACTTCCCTGTGGGACCCTAGGCTGGATTTAAACGAGAGCAGTATGAGCCTCTCCATTATAGACTTCTAATGGGTCTCTACTTGGTTTTTGGAACGGTATTACCTTTGCGACTTTTCCATTGTATGGAGAAATACTCAAGTCTACGCATGGCATTGAATATTAGACTAATTTTTCTGATACCCATTTCAGGTGGATTTTTCAAGTAATTAGATCGTAGCCTGGAGCCTTTTTTGGGTTTAAATGATGAGTAACTAATTAAACTTGGGTGGTCTCAAAACGCTTCATTGGCAGATCCATCTGAAGGGAGCACCGAGAAGCTGGTGGATTGGATGCTCTACACCAGAGGGAATCTCTATCTCTTGTTATAATGAGGGGGGTGGTCGTTTTTTGTGGTTGATTTTCTTTCTTGTAACATTTCTCGACTACGAGTAGTCCGTTGATTTTGTTGCTGATAGATTTTCGAGGAATGTTCTGTCTCCTAGATTATTATTTTCATTACGCATTTTGATTGCTCTATTTAGATTGATGTAATTATCTATTTACCCCTCAGATCACCCGGTCGAGACCACTGTGATCTATCGTAAATGTAAAATTTTAAATTGTAAAATATAAATTTATAAAAAGTATTAATTAGTTAATTAATTTTCAGAAATCCCAAAAACAATGCAAAGGAAAAAATGCAAAAGAATCGACGAAGTTCTTTGCTCACACACAATAATTTTTTTCTCAAATATTTGCATGTTCTATAGACAATGGTCATTTGTTTGTAAAATTGCATATTTAAACGCAGGTGTGCATACGAAACAACAAATCTTATTTATTCATAGCTTATCGAATTGTTAGCTAAATCCTAAATCGTAGCTTTTAACAGACTTTTTTCGAATAACGCGAGCAAATTTGCTTGACAACCACCGCGTTTCTTATTGCAGGTGTTCTTGCAAATGGACATGCGTGACAAAACACGCGATAAGCAATAAACCCAACCCTTAAATTTATGCGATTCTAAACGATATTATAAGGTATTTTAAAATTTATATTGAATTTAACAGTGTCATTTAATTTCTGAATATTTATTCATTGAAATTTGTTCTTTACTAGTTTTTACAAAATTTTCTAGGGGTTCTTTTCCAAAATCTCTGAAAAAATTAAAAAATGACCCTACAATAATTTAATAAATTGAAAACCGCAAAAAACAAATAAATTAAATTAATCTGACTGAGTAACATTCCGCCGTAGGCGACTTTAGAACATTTTCCAAATAGACCAGTGCTTTTAGGATTACACCTCGAAAGAGATCGCGAATGATTCCAAATTCCTGACAATTTTGTTAAAATATTGAAAACCGTAGAATTTGAGAAAAAATGGCACATGCTTGCCGATTATCACTTACGCTGTGAAAATCAAGCGAGATAGCGAAAAATTCAAAAAGAATTTTTTATCGAACAAAATTATCTAAAAAAAAGTTTCCTAGAACACATCATGATATCTAAGATATAAGTGGTTTAGGCGTGAGAGTCCTTCGAAGTTGTCCTCTCGATACCCCAACTTGGAGGTGAAATCGTGATTTTCGCCAATGCATCAATTTTACTTAAGATTGATGGAAACAACGTAAACGTGAAATTAAAAATCAGAAAATCATATAATTTTTATATATTCAAAAAATTCATTTAACCTCCAATTTCATTTCTATTGGCGCGGTAAAACTTAACACTATTTATCAACGCCACATTTTTTGTTGCAATTGTTAATATCTTGATGTGTACTGGTCTAAAAATAATGCTGATTTTTGTCCTTACAGGTAATAATATTTTCTACAATTTTTTTCCCTTGTTGTTTGTTCCCAAATTTGACCGTTCATCAGTTCCCAGACAACATTGAAATCTAGTGGATATCCAGTGGATATCCAGAAGCTAGTGGATATCCATTAGTTATTGAGTGTTTTCTGGGATTATGTTTAAAACGTGTTTATTCAGAATGGAACAAAGTGGATATGTCGGAAGATATACAATTTTTGGGAAGAATTACCTAACCACCGCCACCCCAAATTTCCCCAAAATTTTTTTTATAGCAAAAGGAACCTTATTAGAGTGTACTGTAAAAATTTCGCCCGAGAATGTATAGTCAAAATTTTGAGAAAAATCAATTTGAAAAAAGCTAAATTTTACATGTAAATCGCAAGACGAGGCCACGCCCCTAACCGAGGTTATAAATATAACCCACGCTCGCACTGTCGGGAGCACATTTGTGAGTCGACTCCCGTGCGTATAACATCGCACTAATAATGAATAAAAGAACGGTTCTTTTCAGAACCACAAATATTTTAAGAATAAGGTCTCTAAATAAACATAAAAAACTATGGGGAAAACCTAGGCCCTTCGGGGCTGCGCCCCGGGGCCGGTTTTGATGGCACAAATTACTTTTTTGGGTGGATCTGGCACGGCCAGAATTGGGCGCATCAAAAAACCTACCCTACGGCCCTCCGGGCGGTTTTTCAATAGCGTACGCCGCTCCGCGGCAGTGCTAAACATACGAGAAGGCGCCATCCATCAAGAACACCGGGATGAAGGCAACCGGGATCTTAAACCCCCAAAAAATCGAGTAAAAACAAAAAATAATCGATGTTACATGTACGAGAGACGAGCTGCATCTGCCGGTGTGAACCTTTACCTTTACCTTTACCTGATATGTATTTGATGGAGCATCCCGGCGTAGCCGGCCTTCTCCTTCATCTGAAAAGATACATTAGTGACGTTGGAAGTTTTAGAGACCGGTGGGTCTCTGGGAATTGGCGCTTGGCGGTCTGTCTGGTAAAAACCTGGTTTGTGACTGTGGGTATGGATATGTGAAAAGAAAGTTTTTGCGTTTATCGTTATAGTAGAGTCCCTAATTCGAAGAAAGAAATTGTGGAATTTCTATTGATGACCCCGAAGTGAGTTGCTTCTACTTGGAACTAGTTAGAATTGGCAACTAGTGAAATTTTAGTGATGCTATGGGGGCTATGGGCGGTGGGGGGAATTGATATGGTCTTGGTCTAATCTAGTGGTATTGGGGGAGCATTGCGCTTGAAGGCTGTCGGCGAAGACTTCAGCCTTTTCAAGATCGCTTCTGGCAGTGGTGCCGTCGGGGCGGGTGAGAATTGGGATGGTGGCTTTCTTTTTCCCTTGGAGGGCGGCGGCCATGCGCCAGACGGACATGTCTTTAAAGGAAAGGGAGTTGATGGTGTCTAACCATTCATTGTCGTGAAACTCTTTGACCTTGTCATCGACTTGTTGTTTAAGGCGGTTGTATGCCCTTTGGTCGTCGGGGTTGCGGGTGTAACTTTTTCCACCCTTGCAAGTTCCGAAGACTAATGAGGTCTTTGGTATTACAAGGTGTCAAAATAACATCTGCCAAAAAAATGACAGTAAAATTTGCTGTCGGCAGTAACCCTGATGTACGTTTAAACCAACTCGTATTTAGCGGGAGCTAGAGTCATGGGTTGTAAATTCAAATGATGCAATAAAAAAATAAAGAATGCAAAAATTAATGATAAACAAACTATATTCGTTGAAATTTCTGTACGACAGCTGTGGCAGTATCATGCAACTACAATTCATATAAAATCAGCGAGCTGATAACGTAATAATAATAATAAAATGGTGTAGTTAAATGTACAGATCAAATTTATAAGTCTTACAAAAATTGTAACTCACCCAAAGGTACCCTGGTAGAATTAAACAAATACAAAATACTCGCTTGTGACAATGAAGCGGACTCCAAATTTGACTTCTGTAGCACCAGAGATGAATTGAAATACGTCTTGTACTCGGCTGCACTGATAATACGGAAGCAGCTGCAATTGATTAGGTCGGGAACACCATAAAATTCGTTGATTAAAGAGAACCTCAAAAATTTAATGTTACTCCTGAAGTTGTCGTTTTCCAGTGTGTAATTTATTATCGAAATTTCATAAAATGACTTGACTTGTGTTGACATCAACAAGAATAAATCGTTGGTTAAAACTACAGTTTTTAAAACAGCCCTTGCGAAAAATGTGTCCTTGATTATTGACACATGTGTTCTAAAATAATGAAATGAATTTACTTCAAGGAAATTATCATTCAACAAGTTACTTACGGAAGTAAAAATGATGTTTTATGATAATCCGCAGTAGCGCAAAACATCCATCCACCAAGTTAAACGATCAAATAAATTAATTACTCGTCTAATTAGCAAAAATTAGTCGGAACAAAATTTAACTCGACTTGATCAAATTGCAAAATTGGCAAAGATGGTTGCTTGACCGAGCGGTCACGGGAAAATTAACGAAACTCGACGATTTGAGAAAGTTATGTACACGGTGTTGAACAAGTTGATATTATAATTCGTAACGAGTGTAAAAATTCGTTATTCGCCGGGCGAGTTTCCTCGCTCGGTTTTTGGTTCTGATAAGGTCTTTTAGGGAGGGGGTGAGTTTGTCTCTGGCGTCTGTGGCGTTGACTTCATGTGAAGCTTTGTCCACGGAATCTTTGATGTTGTTTTGAAATTTGGCAATGAATTGGTCTAGGTCAGTGGGGGACTCGAAATAAGGGATTGGTCCGATATTTTCTGAGAGAGTGTCTTTGAAAGAAGTCCAGTCTGTTTTCGTTCGGGTGGGAGGGCCCTTCGGGGGTACCACTGGTCCGAGTGTCAGTAGGACCGGGTAGTGGTCGGAGTTTAGCTCTTCGCTAGTGGTGATGTCGTATTGGAGTTGTACGTTTTTGAAAATGGCTAAGTCCAGGACGGACGGCGTACCTGCAGGAGAGTAGTGGGTGGGGGCGGTGGGAGCGACGATCACGAAGTCCAGCTCGTTTGCTAGTGAAAGAAGGTCACGTCCTACATGGTTTGTGTATCTACACCGCCAGTTGGAGTGCTTAGCATTAAGATCGCCGGCGATGATCTTCGCGTCGGGGCCTTCGAGAAGGGTTTCAAGGTCCTCTTTGAGGATGTGTGTATTAGGGCGATTGTAAACGGAGGAGAGTTGCAACCAACCGTGATGTGCGGTGTGGATGCTCACCGTGGTGACTTCAAGGTACTCTAGGTCTGGGGTCGGAATTGCGACGTGTTCTATGGATGATTTTACATAAATTGCGGTTCCGCCTCCGCGTCCGTCGCGGTCGTTCCTATAAAGTGAATAGCAAGGGAGTTTTGCCAGTTGGCCAGCTCTGAAGTGGGTTTCGTTGACCAAGATTACGTCAAGGTCGTGGTCGTGCGCGAACGCGAGAAGTTCATTTCGTTTGGCTGAAAGGCCGTTGGCGTTCCAAAAAGCCGTCTGCAAAGTGGTGGGTTGAAATCTGGGTTTAGACATTAACGGGTGCGGTGTTAGTGGCTTTGAAGTTTGTGATTGATTCGACAATGCTAATGAGCTCTGCGCTGGCATTGTGATTGCAGAGTTGTTCAAAGATTGCTCTTAATTGTCGGGGGGGGATCCCATCGTAGAAGGTGGTGGGCGTGGGGGTGGCATGTGGTGCTTGCCTGTGAGGGGCATGCCGGCTAGCGACTCCTAGATAAGATGGTCGACTGGGGCCTTGGGAGGAGGGTAATTGTAAGTGGGGCGGCCGGCGAAGCGGGAAGCTGCTTCACGGGCTGAAAGTTCTCGTCTCTTTGGTTTGGGGAATTGAACGCAACCTTTGTAGTTTGCGGGGTGATTTCCTCCGCAATTAGCGCAGGTGGCCGGATCCTCACGGATTTTTTGGCAACTGGAGGTCATATGGTCCCCTGCGCATTTGACGCATTTGGGGGGGGGGCGCGGCAGAGGGTTTGGGCATGCCCGAACCGTTGACAACGGTGGCATTGACCGACCTCTGTACGTTTGTGGGGAGTTTCAGTGCGGGTGTTTATTGACAGGACCGAAGTCATGTCGAAAATTCTCTTGGCATCTGTATTGTGGGTTAAATGGACAAGGTACAGTGGCATGAGTTTTTTGTCGCGACCTTGGCGCATCTGAAAAACGGACTGAATTTCGAATTGTTGGGATTCGAGGTCTTCCTTGACCTCGGCGGCGGTGATGGTGATCGGAAGACCACGGATGACCACTTTGAGTGGTTTATCTTGGGGGAGGGAGAATGAGTGGGAGGGGAGGTTCTTTTCCTCGAGAAGGCGACTGAGGGTGCGGTAATCGGTCTCAGTGGTTGGCTGGATGGAGATGCCATCCACGAGAGTGCGAATTTTTGTAGTGGCGATTTTACGGTCTTTGAGCAATTGGTTAACAGCTGGCCAGTTGTCCTTTGTACGAAGGACAATTGGGGGGATTCGGCTGGAGGAAGAGTACGTGGTGCGGTCTGGGTGTGAAGCACCCTGGGTGTCTGGTTGAGGGACGTTAGTCTGAGTTTGGGGGACGATTTCCATATCTTCATCGTTTGGTACGTCAGGGGTGTCAGTCGGGGGGTCATCCACCTGGAGACAGGCGAACCTGTTTTTGGTGGCTGGCCCAGAATCGTCACTGTCATTGCTGACGTTGGAGCGGCCACGTTTTAGGTTTCGGTCGTTTGGGGTGACAAAGGTGTCACCGCCGGTGGAGGTAGAGGGTTGAGTGTCCATTACCTCTGATGGAGGTTGGGCGGAGGAGAGGGTTTTCGCGGCTTTAGATTCAGAAAGCGAGCGTCGCGGCTTAGGAATAGCCGATTCCATAAGGGGGCGCGGTGGGACTTTCTTTGTGGTCGTGGCAGGTTTGGATGTCTTGGGCAAGGTATTGACTACCTTTTTGGTGGAGGAGGTGGTCGATAGGGGGGGGATGGGGGTCTTCCCCTTCCTTTTCCCTGAAGGGGCGTCTGCGGATGGTTTTGCAACCGGGGGTGGTCTTACGACCGGAGGTGGTTGTACAACCTTGGGTGATTGGGAGTTGGGAAGGAATGAGGTTAATTTATCAGTGAGGTCTTTGATTTGTTTGGCTTGTTCATCGATTTTAGCTTGTAGAGCGCGGTTTTGGGCTTTCATTTCCTCAAACATCTCGCGGAAGGAGGGATTGTCTTGGGTCATGTCAGTAACATTCGTCATTTTGTCAATAATTAAGTGTTACAGTTAATTAAAAATTTAGTTATGATGGAAAATCTGTAAAATATTTAAAATGTTGTGAGGCAACCTTAAATTTATCTACTTGGTCTTGATTTTAACTGAATGCAAAAGAATTTGCTGACTTGAAATAGTTTATCTAAATGCACTTGAACTTGAAAAGAATTTGATGAATGAAATAAATTTTAATCTGAATGAACTTGAAAAGAATTTGATGATTTGAAAATATTACGTTATGTTGCGATAATATTATCTGAAAATAACCTAGGTTAATAAAAGTTTACTGACCTGATTATGTACACTGCTGTACATCGGCTGATTATTTCGAAGGGGGAAGGGGCAAAAGAACGCGCGATCTTATTAATGTGACGTAGCAAGCTACGTCACTTAACAGATGGTTTCTATTTTTGCCGGGAAAACTGGGAGGGTCACTTATAAGCGTTTTTAAACGCTTTTTCGGCGGAATTTAAATAGATAAGGAACTTGAGGTGTCACTATTCACTTCTATTTTAAATTACGTTGAGAGAACAGCAATGAAAATTGCTATTTGAACTTAATTCGTGAAAATTAAAGAGCGCAAAAATTGACGTGCGGTGTAGTCGAATGCAAGCAAGCGACTGTGCCGGTGTGAAATATTCTAAGTGTTAGGGTCATTCATATAGCACGTACCGTTAACAGAATGAGCGACGCGCGGGAATCTCGTTAGGTTTTTGGGTGTTTGTACATGAAAATTAGCTAACTTCAAAATCGATTTACTCAAAATTTTGATAATACATTCTCAGAATTTTTTTGCAGGAGGGGCCTATATAAACCTTCATCTTTCCATTAGGAAGGTTACAAGTTAGTTCGTAGTGGCGGTGGTTATTACACTCTCACCCAATTTTTGAAGAAATCCAGTGGCACATAACCTCATTAGAATTATTGCTCTACTTTACATCTCTTAACGATTCTAAAGATAACACTGGAAGTAAGAGAATAGGGGTGTAAGTTTTGCCATGTCGATGGTCAACTCTATGTAGGATGCTCAAGAGTAGGAACACCTAATAAACTGTTTGTGTACTCCCCTATTGAAACAAGGTGAAACTCGCTTAACCTCGGTTCCTGGGCTTCTATACAGCTACCTTTCTCTGGTGTGAAAAGTTGTTGTTAGCTAGTTATTTTTGGTCGCCATATAATCTACACTAATTAAATTTTTGCGGTTGGTATTTATCATTTACTGTTCTTATTAATAATAATAATGAAACTTTTTCATTCCATTCGAAACTTGACTTCTCTGTAATGTACGGTCCATTTTTTGAGATGGATCAATCCTTTTCTTTCTCTTTTATTTACAACTTAACTTTACCAATCACATCAAACCACTACTGTGGTTAAAATAAAAATAATAAAAATTTAATCATTAGCAACTTCATAGAAAATAATGTGGAGCGTTCTGATCGACGGACACGGGGTCACATCATAAGGCTTCTTGCTATACTGCGTTGTTTCTTTTACAATTTATGTAAATACCCCCCAGACCCCCCGGTCAAAAAAACTGGGGAGTCTTACCCCCCCAGGAACAAAATAGATGGGTTTCACGTTGTTGATTCTGGACCATGGAAGGAAAACAACTTGCCAATCTCCAACACAAAAATTCCACAATAATTCAAAAATCTTAAAAGATATAAAAAAACGACGCAATGTATAATAATAATCAAAAGTAAATCATTGTGAAAATCAAAGTTTTTCCTTTTATACGCCACTGATGAGATTGGAATACTTTGGTTGTGACTTCTTCAAGTTGTTTAATTTTAAAGCCTTTCAGCACTCAAAGCAATCATTCAAGCATATTTTCAGAAATACTTTCAAATAAGAATTAAAAGAATAATTGATGCAAACACCCAATTTTAAAATTTTAAAGTAGTAAATAATTTTTTGTAATAATTAATCATTGTATTTGTAATAAATAATTATTATAAATTTCACGTTTTTAATTACCCCCCCCCTTATTCTTCACGAGCTACCCGCTTCTTCTTGGATCGATTGTTGCTCTTGAAGTAACTGCAATTTTATTAAGAGTTTTTGTGATTGTAATCAAGATTATGAACTCTTCAGAAGCTCTCTGCTAAAAAAGAGCGGTTGCTATTTAAAATAAATTGAATATGTCCATCTAATACGGATGGCGTCAGTGATCAGAGCCGTAGCAAATCGCAACGGGAGCGCTAAACTTTGACAAAACCCAATAAATAATACTTTAAAATTTTCAAAATGATAAGAATCTTTGGGGGGGGGGCGCATATATTCAAATTTGACTGAATTCCAAAATTTGACAACGATTTTATTTGCAACATCGCCTGAAATTCCCTGTTAGCCTTTTCCCCAAATGGGGATTTTAATCCTCTACAGTACTTTTTCGTCTATAACTCGCTTACATTCATTTTTAGTGAAAATTATCATCAAATCAAAATTGAAGAGTACAAAATTCTCTATAAAACAGATTGACAAAATTTGCCTACATCATACTATAAGTATTTATGAAATAAAAAGAAATTCCAGAGAAAATAATTGAAAAAAGTTTTGAATAATTCTTATTCTGAATAAAGATTTCGTACATTTAAACTCGATTTAAACTCAAAACAAGGTTTCAGGGGAAGACAGGGGGATTTTAGGAAAGTTGATTTTAACCCCCGCGTTCTTCTACATTTCCCTTTAACTGACTGAGTAACCGGCAAAAATATCACATTATCATCGAGACATTATTCAAATATATGTATTTAAATTGAAAAGAAATATTCCTACAGAAAAAAATAATCTTCATATTCGGAGAGGGGGGTATTGCGTTACGTTACCATGGAAACGGTGATTCTGACATATGCGTAATTTATACAAAATCTTCAGAAGTTCCCAAGGATAAAAATGGATATCACATGACCGGGGGGTATGGAATACCCCCCAGGTACACTTGCCATTATTCAGAATCATCAAAATTTATTAATTTTCGTTGAATCTTTTGCAATTTTCGTTTGTAATCCGGGAGGGAGAACAGCAGGTGATATTTTTCATAACTATCCCAATACCATTTTAGGCTTCTGTACAAAGTATAGCAAGAAGCCTATTTCTTAATACCGAGGTACGTAAAAGTGAAAGTTTTTCTTTCGCAATAAATTAAGTGTACCTGGGATGTATTCCATACCCTCCAGACCTCTTGGTCTTAAATGAGTTCCTGATAAGTGATAAGCATTTGTTTTCATTATACTCTAAGTCAGCGCCGCGCCGTAGCAAGGCTGATCGCAATGGGGGCGCTAAACCTCGACAAAACCCAATAAATAATAGTTTAAAATTATCAAAATGATAAGAATATTTTGGGAGGGGGCGCATATATTCAAATTTGTCTCAGGCGCCAGCAGAGCTTGCTACGGCGCTGTCAGTGATTTTTTGTTGGCATTAAAAAATGAGCAATAATTCCAATGAGGGCACGTTGTACCAGAATTTTCGTACGGTTGAATTTACAAGAAAATGAAACAAAAAATCAACGTTATTCTTCGACCAGTACTTCACGAGATATTAACAATTGAAGCAAAATGTGTGGTGTTTAGGTATAGTGTCAAGTTTTATCGTTTCAATAAAAAATTAAATTAGCGGTGAAACTAATTTTTTGAATAATATGTAGAAATTGTAGTATGGTATTCTAATAAGCCATGAAGTTTGTCATGAAGAAAATCACGATTTCATCTCAAAATTGGCGTATCAAGAGACTTTCAGATAATGCAAATTTTTGCTTATCACACTTAGGTTTTGTAGCGTAAGCGATAACACATCAACTTGCAGTATTTTTCCATCAAATTCTTCGATTCTGAATATTCTAACAAAATTGTAGGGTATTTGAAGACCCATAAAATTTTATTTCTACTTCTCAACATTATTTTACACTTTTTTGTGGTTTATCATGTTTGTCCATTCACGATCTTTTTGAGGTTTTGATCAAAAATCACGTCTAAGCACTGGCCTACTAATTGTAAGTAATATTGAGACAGCCACTCCGTTACATGGTACCTAAATATTCTTGACTCTGATGAAGAACAGTATCAAATGAGCATGAGCTTGACTTCTGACGTGAGCATACTTTAGTGTATGGTTCTACCTACCTGCTGATGTGATGATAGGTATGCTTTCCAAAATCTGTTGATTTGGTTCTTCTGCATTGGAAATGCTTGTTGAAGAAAATTCGAACGCTTACTTAAATAGTTAAAAAATAATTACTTACTATTCAAATACTCAAATGAGTAAATAAAAACATATAGACATAAAAAGCTTTATTAAAATTCAAAAGTATACCTATATTTTCAAGATAATAATATATTATATTCATTATTATGTTTACCTGTTTACTATTTATTATAAAACATGTAATAAATACAATTCAAAACTTACTATACTAATAATACATAACATAAAATTTAGAAAACAACACATCATGTCTGCATCTTATAAATTAAATTCAGTACAATGGTTTTAACCTGACGTTTAATATTAACAAACCAATAAATTTAATATCAACTTTATCGAGAAACTAAAACGCACTGACTTCAATACATTTCATAATTTTATAGAATTTAACAATAAAACATAGAATTTATAAATGTATAAATTCTATTCCTATTTCTATTAAAAGTATATTACGCACAAATACACAATATGATTACTGATAAACTTTATGGCATATTATGTTTCGACACTAAAGCATCCAGAAGTCGTAATTTTGCTTTAGTTTGTTTATAAGTAGTGTACACTCCTGCCATTAACACTTTCTCATCTTTTTGAACTTTTCTTCCGGTTTTCACATGCACATCATTTTCAAATTCTTTTAAAGATCTTTTCAATTTCTTTTTCTCTTCATTCAACTCTTTCTGCAGCTTTAATAACTGATCAATAGTTAAAGTATGAAAGCTTTCACCCAGAGATACATCACTTTCACTATCAGTACTTGTAGATGCAGCTAACTTTCCACCTTCGTTTTCAGATAATTGTGGTGGGGATGATACAAAATCCATTGTTTCATGTTCAAGAATTGTGGCTAGTTCGTTGGCTATACCGCCATTCTATAGAAACAAATTAAAATCTCGGTTAATAAAAGAAAGAAAGAAGGGCGAAAAGAATAAAAGACGTGTCATCCACTATAAAACACTTACCATGGATATTTTTGCCAATAATCTTTTTAGTGTTCTGTATCTATCATATAGAGGTCGTACAAGATCTCGATCTACCTTGGTTGTTGGTCTTCCATAAATGGATTCCAAATACAAAAGAGCTTTTTGGACAGAAACTTTTTCTTCAACAATTTCTTCATTGTTCATCTCATCAATTTCTTCACAACGATTGCATGATATTCGTTTATCATTTAATTCCTATTCGAAAAATAAACGTAATAATTTATTTCGTAATTTTTATTGTAAGACAAAATGCACAAAAAAATATATAAAACTTTTCTAATGAAATCAAACAAATCAATGGAAATATTTCAACCACAAAAATGTCCTATTGGGTTTTCTAACATTGTTATCCTGTTTTATTATACTGGTGTAATAATTTTAATAGGAAATGCTGACACATTTGTATAGCTTAACATTTTTAAGCATGGTAAGGGGCCGTTCATGTATTACGTAAGACGTTTAGGGGGAGGGGGGGGGTAGCTGACATCTTATTTTTTCTTACTCGGGGATAGGGGGGTCAAGACAATTTCTTACGTAAGATTATATTTTTTTAATTAAATTTCAAAATTTGAAAATTATTTAATTTAATTTAGGTGCTGTTGGTATTAATGTTAATGTGAAACACAATACTATTAATTATTTACGTTAGAAATGAATAAAATCACATTTTCGGGAGTAGCACGAATTTATTCACCTTAAATCGACAAATTTCCTATAGAGATTCGGAAAGCTGAACGTTTTAATAGTAGAATTGAAAAAGACATATTTTAATAATTTTTGGTTACTCTCTCTAAAAGTGTCTATTATATGATAAAGTCTATTAATATATTATACTCTATATATTATTATAAAAAATATGTAAAAAAAATTTTTATTATAAAAAAGTCAGGTCAAAATCGAACGTCATTGAAATTTTCAAAAATGTGCTCTATTTAACAATGCTGGCGCTCAGCAACAAACTATTAGACTTATTAGTTAGAGAAAAATAACTTACTTAGATAGAAGTTGTAGTAAATTTTATTCTCTGTAAGATTTATGGAAGTCATTTTCGTCCTAAAGTCAACTGGTAAGGAAATATTGCGAGGAAACATTTTGTTTTCGCCATTTTTTTTAAATGGCGGCACTTCCGGGCGCTCGCCGAAGTCACCAACCCAGAGTTTTTATTAGGACCACAAACCTTAAATATCCAAAAATTAGAACCCCGTGACCATATTTAGGAAGCTCTTCTTTTCATGATTTCGAGGATGTTGTTAAAATATTTTAAGGCTGCCGTCCTAAGCGTGGGCGATTGAAAATACCATTAGACAAATGAGCAATAAACCGTCAGAAATAATTCTGATATAGAATGGACAAACTATTTTAACCGAGATCCAACACTTGCTGCTCACCATTTCAAAAAATCGTTCAAAACAAGAAAAAATTATTATTATTTTCACACGCAGCATCTTCTAGAAAAATGCATATAATTCTACCAAATTTTTTTTCAAATTAGGTCCAGCATTTGTTCTGGATGTGAAACACTTTTCAAGTTTGTAATTATAACTGTAATGATTATAAAAATTATTGCACGGTCACATTTTTGCCCTGTGAAATAGAGCGCGCATCTTTACAGCAAAAATTTCAATATTTCTAATTGGAATTAAAAATTTATCAGATCCAAGGGCCAAGTTTTAGCTTTACAGTGATCATAAAATGGTTGCCTAAAAGTGCATACTTTTTTATCTAGTGCGTCCGCAATCTCGACAAATTTCCCATATTATATTAAACACTGCCAGGACGGCAGCCTTAAGTGTTTTTAATTTTTTTAATGAGTTATATGACAATATAGCTGAAATAGAAATTTGTTTAAAAATATTTTACCGAAAAACATAATTTTCACTCCTTCATAAAAAAATTTTAACTGCAGACGAAGAATTCGGTAAGAAGCTCAGGGTTCCTAGAGGACGTTTTTTATTATACAATTACCTAACGAAATCCGTCGAAAAATTGCAGAAGACCGATTTTGGATTTTTTTGCAATTTTCTTACACTATAAAGTAATTTGTGTGAATAACATTTTTTTTAAATATAAAATAAACATAATGTCTTCGTTAATTTCACTTTTAATGTTTAATATTATCTGACTTCTCATTGGGTAATAATTTATCTTACGTAATATTAGTGTGGGGGGGGGGAGGGGGTATACATTTTCTTATTTTTTCTTACTAGGGGGAGGGGGGAGTCTAAAAGTAGGAAAAAACGTCTTACGTAATACATGAACGGCCCCTAATTGATGTTTCATCTACTTGTTCATTAAGTGATAATTAAAGTTTATATTTACGTAGATATTTAACGATCATTAATTAAATAACCAAAGGCTAATGCGTTAAATAAATTCAAATTATATTTCGTTTATTAAAATCAATTGAAAATTAATTAGGAAAGTTTCGCTAATGACGATTGCTTCTAATACTAATAAGTAGGTAGGTGCTTTAAAAATAAACTTGAAAAGTGCGGTTTGACGTGCTTTAACTTTGATGAATCAAAGTGGGGGAATGTTAAATCTTTATATTGAAATAATCTGTTAAATATTAAATTAAAAGTTCAATTATTTATATACGCTTTTACCGGAAGTTATTCTATGTACTCGAAATATTTCTTATTATTTGCTTTAATAATCATGGATTTTACGGTCAAATGACTAATAGAAATATTAAAAAACTTACCTCTTCAATTTCTGTAAAAGTTTTCTGTAAACTACTTTCGTTATTGGTTCCATACGGAGAATCTTCTGAATTAAATGCCTTCAAGTTAGTATTTTCCCCTTTCAACTGTTTATAGTCCTTCTTCAATTTTCCCAAATCGAAACATAACTTTCTAACATTTTTATCGTTCATTTTGTCAGCTTGTGATGGTTTGTATCCAAAAGTTTGTAGGAATTCCTCGTCGAAAGATTTAATTTTTCGCTTAAGGCTGTTGATTTGTTTCGAAAGATGTTTCAATTTTTTGTCCAACGGCGATTTTTGTTCTTTGTTAAGGCTATTATTAGATTTTTGTACGTTTGGATCAAGATATATTCGATGAGTCACCATAATCGAATTGCGCGGAGACGATAACAATCTATTGGAAGCTACCAACGAGCTCGGCATTGTTTCAGTTTGATCTGTAATTTCTTGGCTGGAACTCGATGGCATCGGTTCTGAAGAATCTATCTGTTGATGAAGTGTTGTTAAATCTAAAGTGGACGAAACTGGAGTGCTACTAGAACTCGACGAAACCTCCGTTTCGTCTTTAGTTGCGGATTTATTAATATTGGAATTCGGTTCGGTTGTAGCAACAACTTGGCTGCTTTTCTGTTTAGTTTCTGGTATATAAATAGGGTCCTCGATAACCGTTTCTTTACTTTTAGTTTTATTTTTACTTTCGCTTTTATTGTTTGCACAACCTCCGTTTTCTTTATAGGAAGAATCATCTTTTTGAATTCGAGTTTTTGAAAAATGTTTAGCTTTATATTTTCTTCCCGGAGTAGATCGCCGACCTCTCTGAGTTAACAGGGGAGCGAATCTCTCGTGATATCTACGTCTTTCATGTTCACAGTCGTCATAACTTAGAGAATCTAAGTTGATATTTTTGGAAGGTGAACATTTTGTGTTAATATTCATTTCCACAAACGAAACGGTGATTGTTTCATTGTGTTCCTGAAGCGTTTTTTTTTTTTGAAAGTCTTCATGACTAACAACTCGTCGAATATCTTTCTTATTATTGTGGTCACTTCCATTTAAGTCTGTTAGCTTCTCCTCGGAATTAGATCTAATAACTTTTCGCTCTTGCGAATTAGAACCGGTACTCTCTTGCCGTTCTTTCCTTTTACGAGCTTTACACATGCTTTTTGCTTCTTCATAATTAGACGGAACGTGGGATTTTTTGGATAGAGAATCAGTGAACATCCGTTTAACCTTCACAAATCGACTTTCTTGTTCCTTATGAAGATCTTTAATTATTTCTTCGTTTGTGTTTGAAGTTTTCATTACGTCTTGATCGACCATGTGACCACACTATTAAACAAGTCATAGATTATTATAAATTCGTAAAGGTAATAGGTACGTTACTATAGAATTATATAAATGCCTTCTTTACTTGAATTAATCATATTAAAAAAAAATCAAGACTATCCACATGAATTTACAATATAGGATGCCATAAAGTGAAACTTACACTGCACTCCCTTAGTAGAGAGCAAAATCTTCGAATATTTCGCTCAATATCGAATTTTTTAAAATCACTACTTAAAAAAGTAAATATATAAACATATAGTTACGATTATAACAAATACAGTTATAAAAAAATTATTAAGTGCTGTTTTAATAGCGTTTCAAATACTTATGTCAATGGATTCATATCTCGATCACGACACATTGCAAATCTATGGTTGTTTCAAGAAGTGAGTAGAAACAAGTCGCAGCTTTAGCATGTGGCTGTTAAAAAACCACACAGCGTTATGCTGCTCAGTTGCAGAAATTAAGTTATTATAACACTGAAACAAAAAAAATAAATTAGATATTTACAAATTATACGTACACATAAATCTATTAATAATCTCATTAATTACTTTTTTGCTTTAACGATGCATCGGCACTTTTATAAAAAATGTTATATGATGACGTCAAAATATCCGAATTAAATTTATATAGCACTTATTGCAATATCTGATAAAATAATCCCATATGTTAAATGGAGTAATATGTGGCATAGGAAGTTATTAGTGTTTTTGTATAAATTATAAATAACAAAACACTCTTTGGGTGGGTGTTGGTTAAACCAATTTTATCTGTTGATGATTAAGAGTCGACGACACCATTTCCTACTTTTAAAAATACGATTGTTCAACCACAGTGGTGGTGGCTTGATGTGATTGCTGCTCGAGTGTAGAACAGAGATGCCCAAACTTTGAAATATTTCAGTTATAATTGGTGGATATACGAGTACCCCATGGTCAGATGATGATTAATAAAATTAACTAGAGGTTGGTCTAATGATCAACTACTAGACGATCAATGATCAAACAAACTTGATTGTTTCAAGGACTAATTATTATTATGAAACTTGTCTAATTTTTTATTGCGTAATGCTATTATTTGTATGGAAATTATTTCCATTATTGGAAATAATAGAAACTTACCCCTGGAAAACTTTTAGTTAAGTCTATTGCGATCAGTGTCCCTATCCACCCAATAGGTAAGCTCTGTACTAATCAGAGGCCTAATAAAGATATAAAATGTATATTGTTAAGATTATAACTAGAATACAAATTCATAATCGTTAATATACTTCTGTATACGTTTTGACATAGACAGATACAATGTTACTATATTATTATAACGATATAAAAATATTAAAAAGGACTATTTGAATTATCGACGAAACTACCTATTTACTGAACGATTACATGACTTGATTCTCTTGTACCTGGAACATTATGGCTCAACAAAAAACTTAATGTAAAATCAATAATATTGTAATTATTATTTATTCTTAGTTTTGATATTAAAATTAGGATTATTTTTATAAATATTGCAATAAAAAATAATTGACAGTGTTGAGTTTATAATAATTAAATTGCAATCACTACTGACTGATGTATTTGTTATTTTCCCTGACGATCAAAGATATTATTATTATTGACAATTATTAATATTGCTATTACTTAAATATGTATAATATACAATAATATTTATAGATTTAAATAAACAATAATCAAATTCGATAAAATTAATGTAAATGGTTGCATGATAAAAAGTTTTAAAATATGGCAACTAATGGTGCTTCTGTTATTGGTGGATTTTTGGGCTTGAATATTGCGTTTCAAAATAATGTTTTTAAAATGCAAATGTAATGTAATGAATTAATACCTTTCGTGTATGTCAAGTTTGCACAACTAATTAAAAGTACAAATTTTCTAATTAAACTGTAAACGAATCATTAAAAATGATAAAATGGAAATGAAGTTCGACAATCATCCAGGAATAGAATTTGAAGATAGTCTCAAAAACATCTCCACATAAACAAAAACATCACGTGCAATATTTTATATAAATTAATAATATACGATAATATAGAATAAAATATATTATGTAGTATATTATCATTAATTTTTGATTATAATGTGTTTTCTTAACATGGGAAATCTCGCTTATTATGAAATATTTTTATATTGTGAGATATGGTTAAAAGGAATAAAGGACAAATAATTTAAATTTTAAATTTGCAAAGGAATTTTTTTATGCAATCATTTCGTTCCCACCGTTTAGTGTACTCGTAAATTAAATGACTTCAGCAATGTATAATTTACCCATATTTAGAATTAATTTAATCCATAAATTATTAAAATAATTTTATTGTAACAGGCATAATAAATTCTTGCAAAACAATAACAAATTAAGGATACCTTGTAAATTCTGAATCCTGAAAACACGGTATTTTAAAAAAATTTTTTTTATAAAAATAAAATTTTTTTAAATATTTTTGACATATTAAAAACTTAATATGCCAACAAGAAACAAATACAAATTTAATATTTAATTTATACGATTTTTGGGGTTGCAGGAATGTAATTTCAAAATTAAATCTATGTGGTACTAGGTACGTTTAAATTTTATTTGCATTCACTATTTACAGTTATTAAAATAAAAATTCAGTGTAGTACCCATAAGATAAAATAAAGGCCGTAATAGGGTAAAAAGTAATTTGACTGAAATTTTTCCGAGACATTACTTTCAATATACCTTGACTGTCCTGAAAATATTATAAGAAAAATTATATTTTAAACGACTTGATTGAATATTCTGAAAACAATTCACGAAGTAGATCTATTTTAGGACTTTTCTTGAAAAAAAAAATTTCAACTAAATAAAAAATTAGTTTTATTTATTTTTAGATTTTTTCAACATGATATCATCTTGATTCAATCACCAAACTTTTGTTGTATTTTTCTTTGAGGTTCTTCATAGTCAAAACAATTATGTTTATATATTTTTTAAAATCTTTGAATCCTCGACATTTTTTGTTGAACTTATATTAACTATTGCGAATATCGAATAAATGGGTATAAAAATTATAACAGATGTGAAAAATAATTTTTGGGCTTTGTCTATAATCTAACCCGCCATTGATGCGTATGAATAGATTAACTACGACATTTATAAATAATGTTTTTGTAGTCGGTCTTTTTATTTTTTAAATTATCTTTTCTATTAAAAAATATATCACAAAAAATGTATGCAATATAACAAAAACAAATACCAATAAATAGGTGACAATGTTACTCTGGGGGTCAAAACGTTACGATTCGTTACAGAGTGGGGTTCTTTGATGATTATAGTAAAAGCAACTGATGTGTTTTGTGTCGTGAAGGTGGTTTTTTACTTTAAATCCAAAATAAAAAGAAGTTTGTGTGAATCTCTTTAATCCATTCATGCGCGTTAATGACGGATAGATAATTGATAAAACATCTGTGATAATTTTTATATCCATTTAATCGGTACTCCCAACAGTAATACAACAATAAAAAGTATCGTAATGGCCAAAAATAACGGTTGTTATTAAAAAAATAATTGTTTTAATGGGGTACTGACAAAAAAAATTGAGTAGTACTTTGTTTACGTAAATACGATCCTTAGGATGTCCTTTGCCTAGATTTTTCTAAAAGCGATTCATTTCGATGTAATTAAATAATGAAATTTAAACACATAAATTTGAATTATTTATTTAATCTGTGACGCATCTCACACATTAGTTAGTAAATTTTCCGTGCAAAGCGCCATTGGTATACGCACGACTTGGCACGAATGGCGCTTTGTCCGGAAAATTTACTAACTAATGTGTGAGATGAAGTCACATATTGAAAATAATTCTAATTTATTTGAATTTCATTACTTACTTACATCGAAACGAGTCGCTTTTAGAAAAATCTAACTACATTACATGGTGAAGGACATCCTAAGGATCGTATTTACGTAAAAGAAACACTTTCGTCAAACACGTCAGAAGACGGTCATGGTCTGAACGTTAGCGCGATCAACTGCTAACGTAAGGCGCCCCGGTTCGACTCCGGGTATTGTCTAAAAATTTCTTGGCCGTCTTCCGTGTTTCGGAGGGCACGTTAAGCAGGCGGTCCCCCTGTGTTAATGATTTGCCATCATAACAATAAAAAACAGGGTGCAGGCACATCGAAAGGCAAGCCTAGCAAGCTACCTGAGATGTAAAAACCAAACTGCTCATAGAACCAACAGTGCCTTGAACAGAGGCACTATAGTTGGGAAGTACAGGACGTAGTCCTAGATTAAGAGGAAGAAGAAGAAGAAACACTACTAAATTTTGTTTGTCGGTACCCCATTAGGAAGTACCCTTTTTATCGCCTTTAAAAAAATATAAGTTACGTAAGAATCCCAAAGCAAAGTATAAAAAAGTTTGGTGATTGTATCAAGACGATATCATGTTTAAAAAAATTTGAAAACTTAAATAAGATTAAAACAATAAAACCTTTCAAAGAAAATATGATTAATTATAATAGAAGGAAATTCTATTATTACTAAATGCATAAGTTGCATTTTGAAAATAAATTATTATATTATATAAACGGTATAAAAACTAAAACCGTGATCGTATTATATTAGATTAGTTAGGGGCCGTCCATTAATTACGTAAGGATGATTTTTGTAATTTTGGACCACCTCCCCCCGCCACGTAAGGGTACGTAAGATTGTGGCAACCCCCCCACATCTTACGTAAGGATTATTTAAAATAAAATTAATTTTGACCCCCCTCTCCACCCCTTATATTTATAAAATATGAATAATATATTATACTAGCTGGCACAGTCGGCCTACCGGCCGCCTTTAGCCATCTAGACCGTGTCGGATGTGGTTGTTCGGCCTTCGGCCTCACTCAAGGGTATCGCAGGCATACGTGTAGACCGTGGTTTTTCGGTCTTCGGCCTCACTCCAAGGTACTAAAGTAACCTATGTTTTTCGTAGCATTGTAAATAACTTCTACAGCAAATTTGGTTAAGATTGGTCAAATAGAAACGTAAAGCACGTGCACGCGTATTTGCATTGTCGATCGGTTGACAGTTTGACAGCATTCATTATTGTTTTTTAAGTTGATTTTGAGTAGCCTGCCTTCCTTTAAGGAATCTCGATAATCCATTCATGCGCGTCCCTATGGGACGCGCATGAATGGATTATCGAGATTCCTTAAAGGAAGGCAGGCTACTCAAAATCAACTTTCCTTTGCGAATTTTTGCACTATTTCAATACAAAAACATGCGCAGGGACCTACATAATAACTGTTCCAAATTTGGTTCCGATAGGTCAAACGGTTTAGGAGTCTATAGGGAACATACATACACATATACATCCATTTTTATATAATATTGTTAGATAATAATAAATACAAAAATTTAAATTAAATTTTTATTTACATAGATGAAAAACCGTTCGTAAAGATCGCCAAAGTTTGATGCCATTTTCTATAATTCACACTATTATGCCACTATGTTTAATGATCTTTAAGTACTATATATTTCAATATAATATGGTATTTCCATTACACCTGGATATAATTACCAACATAAAAAGAAAAAATTATATTTGATTTTTAAATTTAATTAAAAAAAATATTTTAAGAAACTTACGTAAGGAATACGTCGGACCCCCCCCCCTACGTAAGGGTCCGTAAGATATTCAATAACCCCCTCCCCCCCAAAAAACCCTTACGTAATTAATGGATGACCCCTTAGGCGTTATGTTGAATGTTAGTTCTGGTAATAATGTCTCGGAAAAATTTCAACTAAATCTGTGTGGGAACCAAAAAAATGAATTTTTCGAAAGCTTAAACCATTAATTCGATATCATCAATTTTATTTCAAATTCAGGTTTTTGATTTGATGATTGTGTGTTAATTACACGTTTACTTTACAAATAGATTAAATAAAACTAGGCTATCTACATTTTCAATAAAACTCGCAACAACGTAATACCAAAGGTAATACCTAGCTGATGCAAACATGCTCCCCACTGCGAGTGTCTGGGTTGCATTTGAAATATTTTTTGAGTAAATAAATCACTATGCCCTTTTTCTGCCAAATGTCAATTGCATTCGATAATAATAACCTGCTTAGCCCAGGACTATACATTCGTTTTAGTATACCGTACACTCGATATATTTATTTAAAAAATATATTTAAAATTTACGCCCATATCATATTTCTAAAAAAATTAAATATTCACTAAAATATTAAACAACTATTGATATCACAATAAAATTCTTAATATTATTTTCATTTAATCATTTTAACTGTGGGTAAACAATTTAACCGAAACCCTAATAAAAATATTTTGAAATGTATAATCAAGAAATTTTTATATGAAACGTAGATAAATTATTTTAAGAAGTTATTAAGTTTGCAAAAAAGTCTAATAGTACTTATTTATAAAGTTCATAAATTGAAAAAGTATATCATTCCAAAAAATGTATAGACGATAAATATATAACGCGGTCCTTAAATTAAAAATTAATTGATTATTAAAAATCAAGTACCTAGCGCTTAAAAATATTCCAATCGCTCATTAATTTTTATTAAACGCAATTTTCTTTTACTTACCGATAAATTGAAAATTTTCGAAAAGCTATCCAACAACACTAACGGCTCAAACCAGATATAAAAAAAAGAAAATAAGTTAAGAACTGTTTTAAAGCAATGCACAGAACTTTACCTTTTGAAGTATTGTCATATGAAGATTTGAAAAAAAATAATAATTCATTTCAATTTAAATTTAACAAGCTAATTAGTTTATAAAATAACCCAACAGAGCAATCTGACTGGAGCGTACTGCGCATTTAAACGCTATAATCTCATTTATATCTAGTTATTGTATCAATATTTTGCTTAAAAACCAGAAATATCAACCTATAATGATGATAACTCACTAGCTTTAACTTAAATAGGCGACAAAATTTATGGAGACAGTTTTAGTTTATTTGGCGACATAATTTTACATTGAGAAAAAATTATCCAGCCCTAGATTTTAAATAGCATGTAAACATTCAAAACTAAAAGCCGCTTCATTCTAATAACGATAATATAATGCGATAACAAATCCTATCAATTTATCAATGCAAGGCTAAATTATTTTCAGATTAGTAGAATTCAGTAAAATTTTCTCAGAAGTGGTCGAGTAGAAAACGTAAGTGAATACAAACAAGTCGTAGTGGGTTTGAATTTATTGTACATCCGCCTGCTGGGCGGCATAATGACCATAGTTAAAATATTTTTAAAAAAGTAAAATTGAAAATCTCGACTTGATTGTGTTTTTTTACTAGCATATTGTAAATCAGCCCTAAATTAAAAACAAACCGGTAGATTTGATGTATTTAACAAAAAAATTGGCAACAATAAAAGAATAGACAATACCTACGCAATAATTATTTAAAAACAAAAAATTAATGTCATCTATTTAGTTCCTAAGAGCTCAAATTATCGTAAATAGTACTTACTTTTGTGACAACCATCCAACTAATGCCGGTGTCGATAAAAAATTTGCCAACTATTGAACTTGGCTGGTACGATTTTTACCCCAAATTCATAGCTATAGTAGATTTTTAAAACTGAAGTCATGTCCAAATATAACAATAAATAAATAGGTACCTAAAATTTATTTTTAACTTTTTGGTACATTTCCAAATAATATAAACTTAATGTTTGTAAACATTATTTTATATCGTGTAATATTGCCACCAATAAACGCTTTTAAGTTTTAACTATCCGATGTGTATTCAATATTTTCGCAGTGCATAAAAATTAGTTGCGTAATATAATAGAGACTACTACGCGGCAATATTTCAACATGTTTTGCAGTCCACAAGTCCATACAATTGTTTTTAAACCAAAATTAGGGATTGTATTCAAATTTTTCTTAAAAAATATATTATATAACACATTTTTTGAAAATAAGTGCTTTGCATTTTTTTTTTGAAAAATAGAAACACAAATTACCAAATAGTATGCATTAATTATAGGGAATTTGTTAGTGCCACAAGTTGTCGTGACCAAATGCACATAAAATAATGGAATACAATTAAAAATAAATTAAAAACACAAAATATCGTTAAATTACAAAATTTGTATAATTATGTAGTTTAGAATAAATTATAAACCACACAAAATGGAAAATATTTTAGTTTAATTTCAGGAGGAAAATTTTCCTAATCATTGATACTTTTCCATAGTAACAGGTAACACCTATGTATGTATACCAATAATTTTTAATGCAAATATTCAACTAGAGGAATTGAAATAGATGTAAAACATGGGAATTTGAGAAGTAGAATTATATTTTGGATATCGCAATACAATTTTTTCCAAATTGGAGAAAAAACGAATGTTTTCTAATAAGTAACTGATCAGTTTTAGGTAAGTATTAAAAGTACCTACACACGTTCATTCCAGACAAAACGCCTAAGCAAAACGCTATGTCTAGCACGATATGCGCAATAATCTTATGGGCTGAACAATCAAATCATTGCTATTTAATATGTGAGACGTTACATATCCTGTCATCATGGTTTGTAATAGGAAAATAAACCCAATAGAATTTTAAATTAATGGTTTCAAACATTAAATTAAAATTAAAAATTGGTTCCATTTCAAAAACAAGTTAATTAAACAATAAAACGATGATATCAATAACAACCCATTGCTAAAAGCTCATGAAAATAATTTGCCTTTTATTGTTTAATTAACTTGATGATTTTAATTTGATATTAATTGCACAGGTTTCAAAGGGTTAATGAGTATTGCAATACACTTTAAATTGCGACAATATCAAATTTAGGACTTTACTACGACAATCTTAATTAAATAGTTAAATAAGTTACAGGCCATGACCTGTTTGCGGTGAATCCTATGACGCTAAATCACGCCCGGTACGACAGGCCTCATAATCGTGTGTAGGCAGCTTAACATATTGAGAAAAAAAAGCTATTGTAACAAACTCAAAAAATTAACAGATATCTGAAAATTGTGCAATAAATCGTTAGTATTTATTATCAAATTCGTATTAAATTTAGCATGTGTATTATAATCAAAAAATATAATAAGGGGAATTAAGTGATATAATAATTCTAAATTAAATATAATAGTACAATAAAACTAGAAGTAGCCAGTTAAAATTGCTATAATTTGCATCTAATTGTTTAAATAAAATAAGCAACTAATGTAATTATACATGGTAGATAATTAGGAGATTTTAGATAATTTTAAGTGCTAATCACACAAACAAATCTTTAAACCAAATTTCCGTAAAACTTAAAGCCCATGCCTTTTATGCAGATTAAGAAATGACATATTACAGAAAAGCGCCAAGCAGGTGAATTTTTGCATAGCCTTGCTCTTCGAATTCAAATCAATATATTAAAAATCGTGCTGTTGGAGCAGGTTAATGGTTTAAAATAGAATTTTTCATTATAAATAAATTTGTCGTCGATTCTATACACTAATAATAATTTTATAATTTATATATAAATTAAACCGCACGCAATTTTCAATCAAAAAAAAAATTGATTTTTTCGAAAGATGTGTTTATACAACTTAATGAAAACTATACATACTTTTGAAAGGTCCTGGCGATGAAAGTTGATCGTATACACATCAATGTAGAAATTTGAGTAGCTTTCAATTCAGGATTTATGACGTATCAGGTCTAACAAAGGACCTACCAAATTTTGACCTTGAGCGATTTCGCACTACTTTTACTTTCGGTTCGAAATTTGCTATTTCTATTAATTTGATTAATCGAGTTTTTGATTGAAGTTTTATCGGCGAATAAAAGCTTAATTAGAATTTTCACAGGTGTTTCCCACGTATTGTTCAAATTTAACTTTGTAATTAATCATACATGCAGCAATTGTATTTTATGAACAACATTTTTATTGAATGTTCATCCACTCACGCGCATCATCATCATCATCATCGATATTTTGATTTGATTGCTTATAAATTTACAGTTACCAAGTTAATGTAAGTTTTTAATACGTTTAGCCAAATTAAGTTTTATATTTTTCCACATACTTTTTCTCAGACAAACTGTCCACTAAAATATATTACAAAAAGATTACATAGGAACAATCGATATACATGAAGATTTGTTCATTGGATGCTATATGAATACCTATCTAATTTTACAAGTTACCTAGTGAATTCTTTATTAGCTTGAAAAATAAACTTAAAATTATAAAGTTCTTGTTTGAAACTTTTGTATAATGGCGCTATCTAATTTCCTTTGTCGTTTTCCCTCTCGAGGAAGCGTTGTGACACATATCTTTCTTTTCTATGCATGTGATGTGCATTTGAAAATTTTTTACACGCATAGATGACCTATTTGTTTAATGTGAAGTGTAATATGCTTCATTTCGATATGGATCCTCTTGGCAGATTACCTCGGTGGTTTTCCATTACCTTCTGAGGAGAGACGGTCAGAATCAAGTTCTTACTCCGTCCGGAGTCGAAGCGAGTATTTCGCATTATCAATAGACATTATTAACTGCTAAGCTAAGACCGTCTCATTACTGGTAATAGTACTCTTACTGCTACTAGAGTGGATAGTAAAAGATCAAATGGAGAGATAATTTTCATATCCAATATTCTTCTCTAGGGATGGTCAGCAGCTTAAGCGGTTAAGTGCGTTGCTGCTAATGCTGAATACCTGGTTTGACTCCGGGTTCGGTAAAACTGTATTCTGATCGTCTCCCCTCTGAAGGCAATTGTAAACCAACGAGGTGTAATCTGCCTGGTGCAGCTTCTCTGGAGGTGAAGCGTATACACTTCATGCGGTTCGGAGCTCGCTTTAAGCAGTAAGCCCCCTATGTGTGTGATAATACTTCAAACACACAACACATAGATACATAGGAGAGAGTGAGAAGACATGTTTCACATTCACAAACTAAGACACAATAAATATAACTGAAATATTCGAATTATAATTAATCCAACGATTCAAAACCGCACTTAACTTTAGAGTTCAGATAAGTCGGGCCACCACGAACCTACATTTTTAACAACATTTCAATGTTGAACTTGAAAACAATTTCAACAAATATTAAAAACCAGTAGAAGTTTAAATAAAATTTCATACATAAAAGTATGTTAGGCATTACTTTTACTGGTTGATTGAAACGGCATTTTAGCCGAATACATTTATCCATTGCAAAAACAAACAGTGTTGAATAATTCCATACGTTCAAATTGAGAACGTAGGCAGCTCATCAAAAATGGACCACTCTTACCTTTTCGTGTAACTGCAGTTTTGTTATTGTCACCCCGTGACAACAATTGGGGACTCAACTTGTCAGGCACGTATTAACAAAGTGATACCATTCCCAAATCAAAATCAAAATAAATTTACTGGAACAACAGGGCCTAAGTAGCATAGGCATAACTAAACCCAATATTTTGGGGTGTCTAAAAAGTTATTTTTCGATCTTTGCCCAGAAAAACGTAGTTTCTTGTTTAAATTATCCATTAAACGTGTTAATATTAATTTCTTTCGGTACTGCATAGTACCAACATCAGACGTATTAAAAACAATTGAATTTTATAACAAACAAAAAACATCATCTGATGATGGTACTATGCAGTGCCGAAACCTTATCATCAACAAATATTATCACGTTTAATCAACTATTCGATTTAAAAGTTTTAATTATATTATAGTTTTCAATAGTTAAAATTCCTATATTTAATATAATTCCACAGCATTATTTTTTGTATCATTATTCAATATTATCCTGTTATTATCTAAATCTTAGCTCCACCTAGTAATAAAATGAAAGATAAAGTAAATGCAAAACCTACAATGTAAATAAAACTTTTATTACAGATACAAATTTTTTTAAACTTTCGAAGTCAAATCAACTCGAAATCGTCGCATGTATTTCTTGTGAGTAATGTGGTCTATAATGATCGTAGTTTTAATAATATAAAACGAAAAAATTCCTGAAGCAAATAGATGACCTTCTATTACCGCAATCAAAGACCTGTTTTCATCCGAAGGAGGTCATGCTTTTGTTTTCTAAAACTAGAATGACGGATTGCACCATAAGGTCTCGTGAAGTAACTACGAAATAAAACATATTCAGTGCTATTCGCGACAGTCTCGTTAGTTAACAATATTGACAAAATATTGATCTGACTGAAATAGCATTGGATTTTCCACTAAAATTATTGCAACTGAATTTTGTCACTCAAATGGTAAGAATTCCATCTATATCATCAAAAACCGCCCAGATATATTACGTTTTGCAGTAAAAAACCAACCAAATTCTACACCGACCAAAGAATGAATCTGCTCGAAAGAAGGCTTCAGATTGTCAAACAAATTGATAGATACATTATGCAATAAAGTTTTATGTATTAAATTTGGATTTAAACATTTTTGAGTTACGAGGAAAATTGAAACTGTAAGTTTCAAAAGCTTTTAATAAAAAGTGATAATTATGCAGATGTAATTATGGCAGTTGAGTACCATCCGCTTTCTAGCTTTTACTTCCGTCGTGGTTTATTATGGCATTAAAATATTTCTGTGCATGAAGAAGTTTGCGAATAAAAGCTACCTAAGTATAACCTCAACTTTTTTAATCTTATAATTCAGAATAAACCATACAACTTGTTTTTCATTATTATTACTATTATTAGTGATGCTTGTAACTCTATTTCATTTCTTTAGGGTTATAATTCAAAAAAAGTTACCCCAATAGAAAATAATTGACTGGTCTATGATGTGTAAACACATAAAATTAATTTACATAAGTTGCTAATTCTGTTCATTATCTTGATTATCTTAATTGCGCGATAACGATTTTAAATTGGGGTCTTTATTTATGAAAGTGAGAAGCTCGTTAGCTACGCAAAAGGTATTATGAGTTGTGCTATTTTAATTATACAGTACTTTTTCGGCAATTACTAGTGTGGTATGTGTAAAAAAATACATTTGTATACTTCAACATTTTTCAAAGTATGGTCACTGGACAATAATAATAGAGAATAATAAATTGTTATATAATGGAGAATATAAATTGGCAAGAGAGAGAAACCATTTGCGCATTGTCATAATTTTTATTTTTCATCAGGTATTAATTTAGTGTGATGGCACTTGCGATTATTTTAAGTTTGAATAAATTCAGTTCTCTGTAAATTTTACATTTTTTTTATACTAAATGTTCAAAACAATTTTTAAGGCGTGATGTGGCACTCTTATATTTTTACACTATGCTCCGATAACATTATTTTTTTCAATAGAACACATTTATTAATAGCTCAATTTTTTATCATTTAAATGTTACGAACCAGGAAATACTTTGTATTAATTTGTGCATGTAAAAATGCAGAGAAGGTATGTAGAATGGAAAAAATTTATTTGCATGTAGGAACTTTAAAAATGACTGATTAGTACTACCTAGTACATAAAATATATCATTATGTTACTTCTACTATCTATAAGTTAAAAAAATTCGGGGATAATTACCTATCACCTGTCACTCCGAATGAGTTGAAACTTTGCAATCGCAAAGAGGAAGGTTTACATAGGCCCCTACAACAAAAAAATTCTGAGAATGTATTATCAAAATTTTGAGAAAAATCGATTTGAAAAGTATGGGAAAGTAAAATCGTGACCCCGGCCGAGACCACTATCGGGTTACCGGTCCCTTCAAATCGAGTGAAATTTTTTTGCTCCGATTTTAATTTTTCTTTGAAATTCGGGTAGGGGGGGGTGTGCTTAGTAGATATTAGTATAAATATTCGCGAAAAAATGGAAAATAAGGCGGTTATTGCCGAAAAAGTGAAAAAATTAAATTTTTTTTGCCTTCCATTTTTAAGGGTGTGCATTCGAAAGGGAGGGTCAGCCATCGTCAAATCCTACTCCTCCGGGGCGCCGCTCCGCTCCGCTCCGCTCTGCACCCCTACGGAGCGGATTTGACTCTGGTTACTAGGCTAAACATACGAGAGGCGCCATCCATCAAGAACACCGGGATCTATGCAACCGGGATGTGAGAGACCCTCGAAATAGCATTAAAAAGTATAGTTGCGGTATGGGGCAGTAAACTATTTCGTTTAACCCCCAAAAAATCGCGTAAAAACTAAAAATAATCGATGTTGCATGTACGACGCTCGAGGTGCATCTGCTGCTGCGAAATTTTCTAAGTGTAAGAGTATATCTAGCTGCACGTACCGTCAACAAAATGCGCGCCTGCCGGGCGAAGCTAGTGGCAACGACCGGTTGTGTGGCACGATCATGCTACTTTTTCGTACTTTTCAAATCGATTTTTCTCAAAATTTTGATAATACATTCTCAGAATTTTTTTGTTGTAGGGGCCTATATAAACCTTCCTCTTTGCGATTGCAAAGTTTCAACTCATTCGGAATGACAGGTGTTAGGTAACCCTCACCAAAAATTCTAATGAAATGAAAAGAGAATTGCCATACGTAAAATTATTTTTCCAAATAAAAATTAATTTTAAATATGTTACAATTTAATCCAGATTTTTTAGGTATTTATTTTACTGTACGGGAAAAACACGTTTTTGATTTTGCCAACATGGAATAATCCATCGACACTCTTGTTTGGAAGATACATCAACAAAGAAAAATAATATTGTGCAGAACCTTCCGTTTATAAAAATAGTTCTATTATTGGTGATTATTTATTTGGTATTAATGAAGAGGTAGATATTTTAATTTAAAGTTATGAAATGTCTATTGTTCACCTTTAGGCGTAGGTATTCGATTCTTTGGATAATTCATGATTTATATCTCTACAGTAATTAATAATTTTTTACGAATTATTTTCAAGATTATGTAGTACATGTAATTTAGCACAATCATCTTCCTGTTTAGCCAATATAATATAGATAACCTATCTCCCTAGCAGGATATTTCAGTTTTATCTTTTTTTTGTTACCCCATGTTACCAATTGCTTCATTCATTTGAGAAATATTGTTTAATTCGAATATTACTTGATGTATGCATGTACATAATCAATCAACTATAATGGAAAATTATGCGACTTGGAAATTAAATATTTGAGTTTAGTTTTTATGATCGAAATTAATGTTCATAGTTAACAATGCGGAAGTTATTTTAATAAATCGATTAAATGATATAAATTAGATTAATTGTGGCCGTATTTTTCAAGTAGGAAGTAACCATTTTTTGCCCTATAAAACTGAGTAAATATTTTAGTAAGATATAAAAAAACATCCTTGTTTTTTGTCAATATTGTTAAAAATAAAAGAAATACATTTTAATATCGTTCTAACAGTAAAATAAATGAATAGATTAATTTGATTATGCACTGTCGATTTTGATTAAACGAATAAGAAGTGTAAGTGGGAAATTTAGAAGGACGTCTTCAGAAAATTTAGCCAAGGTTTAGGTTCTTAATAAAGCACATTGAAACATTGCTATTGATTTTTAGCGCAATTTTCGGTAAAAGGTCTAAACAATAAAAACAGATTAATATTATTACAAATTTTGAAAGGACGTTAATGGTGATCAATAAACTAATACAATGAAAGAAACTCGGTATTTTTCTTGTTCATCCTATTTTGATCACTTTCAATTGATAACGACGTAACAAAAATTGATAATGCCAAAATAATTTCTCTTAGCCCAGGAATTTATCTCAAAACCCCCGATAATAATCGCTAATGATAATTGCCAAATAATAATAATCAATTATTTATGAGTTAAATTGGTAAATAAAAAATTTAAAAATAGTTTGTTGCACTTAATTACATTAATTTTGCGGTCAATCACTTTGTGTGACCTAGATAAATAATTATTATAAAAATCTAACAAAATTTTAAGTAAGCGCTCTGCCGAAATATAAATTATTCGAAAAAACTTCATTCAAATGTTGCAAAAAAGTAACTAGGTCCAATTTAAAATACAAGAAGAAAACATAACCGCACTAATTTTATTTAAAAAAAGCTTACCTAGAATACGTGCCATAATGAATACTCTTATTGTCACTTAAAATTTGCAAAGATTTGTTATATTCTGAATTTAAATACCGGCCGGAACGACTTGACTTGCAGCAGCACAACTGAAAACGCTTTCGGGGGCGTATAAGCTCGACTTAGAATGCAGTAACGCGTCATACTAACAGTACGAAGCGGCACATATGTACGTATAAATTAAATCTCTTCTGAAAGGTTTGTATTTGTCTAATTTCGTTATAAATTGTAACTTTTAGAATTACCAATATTTCCTCTTTGATCTCCCTCCTATTTAAATAAATATGGCCTTCTGGTTTTCTTAATTTTTATTGGCCATGAAATGAATTAGTTACTGCCGTAAATTGTGTAACGAATTGTATATTTTTTTTATCGTAGATAAAAATTTAAGTAAAATCGTAGCAGTGACTTTTTCGCTGCTTTTTTCCAGGTCGGTTTTCTGGTGAACAGGGACACGCTGTGGTCATAAAATAATTAAAATCTTTACTTACATATTGTTAATACTTTTTTCTGATTGATTAATAGGAAAGACCAATGAAAAAAATAAAATAAATCGTTACTAAAATTTTAATTTCATTTTGGCACCATGATAAGAGGTAAAAGCGAAAAATATTCGAAGATTTTTGGAGACCTGAGAATTTTACCGAGCTGAACTGTTGTTTCGTTGAATATTCAACTAAATTAGGGCCTTTTCCTAGCAGAAAGTGTAATTTCAGAGCAACGCGCGTTGCTCCGAGCAACAGTCGTACAAAACCAACTCGTCAAGATTAATATTTAACTAAAAGTTAACGCGAAGGAATCTTTACAGGATACGAGTACGATTGGGTGCCTTTGTCATGTAACTTTCATTCAAAGTCCCTAAACTTCAGCCGGTATAAGCCCTGGGGAACCTGACCTATCGATACATTCCCTAGGGCTTTAGGCATCAAATCGTACTCGCTTCCTGTAAAGTTTCCCTCGTGTTAACATTTAGTTGAAAGTTAAAGAAAAATTTCGGAAAACAATCAACGGAGTGAATCCCGGTATAAGCCCTAGAGGGTTTGTTGTATTCTCATTTTTGTACAACCTCAAATAGAGCTCTCACAGAGATGAATAATCGGTAACACAACTTGCCCAATACACATATTACGAGCTACTTAGATCTCATCAAATGGATCCATCCATATCAATCCTTATCAATTGAAATTGATAAAGTCAAATTAGTAATAATTCACAATTTGTTAATAAATATTTTTAAATGATTATTTGAAATTATTACTTTTTTAATTACACCTAGGTTGACTACAAATTATTTGATTTAATTTTGGCATGATAAGAGGTAAAAACGTAATTTTTTTTATCAAACGAAAGAAAAATATTTGAAGATTTTTGGACATCTGACCCGAGAAGAATGTTTGAGAATTTCTCCGAACTGAGCTGCTGTTCCGTTGATTTTTAGACCCTTTTCATAGCAGAAAGCGTAATTTCAGAGCAACGCGCGTTGCTCCGAGCAACAGGCGTACAAAACCAACTTCTCAAGATTAAAATTTAACTAAAAGTTAACGCATAGGAAAATTTCGAAGAATAATTAACGGAGTGAATCTCGAGCGCTTGTTATGTTCTCACTTTTGTACAACCTCAAATAGAGCTCTCTCATTGGTTCAAATACTGTTACATTGTACATGAGGTGAATAATCGGTAAAATAAATTACCCAAAACACATATTACGAGCTACTTAGGTCTCATCAAATGGATCTCGACGTTTATAATCAGTTTCTTATCAATTCAAATTGATAAAGTCAAATTAGTAATTTCTCGCAACTTATTAATAAATATTTTTAAATGAGTATTTGAAATAATTACTCTTTTAATTATATCTACGTTGACTAAAAATTATTTACTCATTATATTACACTAATTATTACAAGGTTCTTAGAACCATATTGAAAATTATTTAACTTTTTTTTTAGTATTTTGTGGTTTATAAAGTTTTTAATTGTATATATACGAGGTAAGCTCAAATAATTCTTCCTCTTAATATTAGGTCTAGAGTATGACCTGTTCTTTACCTAACCTATTTAATTAGCTCTTTAAGAATTTGGTTTTCACATCTTATGTAGCTTGCTAGGCTTGCCTTCGATGTGCTTGCACCCTGTTTTTATTTCATTGCTATGATGACAAACCATTAACGCAGGGAGACCGACGGCTTTACATGCCCTCCGAAGCACGGAATACAGTCAGGAAAGTTTAGACTGTACCCCGAGTTGAACTGGGGAACCTTGCATTAGCAGTTGATCTCACTAACATTCAGGCCATGACCGTCGTCCACTTCCATTTCTAATGCAAAGTAAATTTTGCATTGTTTCAATGGGAGGACACACAATTTAAATAAATAGAAAAGATATAAGTTGATTTTGTCTCATTTACTTAAAATTATTTCTTTTGTAATTATTCTGAATTTGGATAGGAGAGCATGTGCCCTTGTTCCCATTAGGGTAAGCCGCCACTGCTTAACACCAAATATAAACATTATCAAGCTAATCAGAATTGCAAAATTCATATTCGACTATATCATTTATTTCTTGACATGTACGGCATATTGGACTGTCCAGTTAAAATTTGTTTATTAAAGGGAATTGCTTGGAGGGGGGGGGATTGAATAAAATAATCAGTGCGGCCTAGGTACTCACGAATCAGTGCAACCAAAATACCATTTCTCTCCTTCAATTTGTTCATAGAGCATCAACCCGGAAAAGTTTCAGTGCGGCCTTTAGGCCGCATAATCATAACAATCACGTACAAGTAGAAAAGTCAGGAATAAATAAATGAGAAAATAAGCCCTATAAAAATAATTACAATAATATTAATAATGAAGATAATAATATAAATATTATGCTCTCTTGATATGAATTCTGAATTCAAAACGGAGATTTTGCTTAATGTAGGTCATCATCATCTTTCAGTCATCTTTGCCCATTACTGAGCAGAACTCCTTCTCTACCACATACTCCTGTGATTTGGGGGGACTTACGTTTAACGTCGATTTCGAACAACTAATATTAGAGTTTTTTTTTGCCATACCCTACCACGCTGGCCAATGGGGGTTGGTAGGAGAGACGGTCATAAAAGTAAAGAAATTCAGAAAGAAATTTAGGCTCTTCCGGGACTCGAACCAGGGCCTTTGACAGCAGTAGTTGAGGTAACCAGTTGAAAACTTGATTCAGAATCACATAAAAAGAGGGGGGGGTTAAATAAATTTAATTTCACCAATTGTGGGGAGTGGTTTGTTGAACTAAGCTGCATATCAGTGGCGGCGCCTGGTTTGCTAAAAATTGAGGTGTGGGGGCAATTACAAATTAAATTTTTCACTTTTTGACGCTGAAGTGTTTTAAATCCGGGCCACTATTTATGGCCCAAACAATATTGGATAACTACCATAGTTCCAACGGTGCATTGTAACATTAAAATGTATTTTTCCGAGTTGCTACTCCACTTTGGGTGGACGGCATCCCGTCGTCCTCCCGGTGTCAGCCGCCACTGATATCAATTATTTCTTCGCGAATGAAACAAACTAAATGTCCATTATAAAACCATCTTCAGGAGACTACAAAGTTTATAAGTAATAATTACACAAATTAAAGCAATCGAGTCAATTCAAACATACTTTTGAAATCGGAAAATAAAACTTATAAACATTAAAACTATGTCAAAATTATGAAATCGGAAATACCGCAAGTACAAGCAATCTAAATAAATTGCTGAATAATGGTTTAAAATCTAATGTATGTAAGTTTATCGTTCAATATTAAGCTGCTCTTATCATATTTACGTAATTTCTATTTTGCAAGCTTTTAAGAAAATTAAGTTGACACCTTTCGGTCTTCCCACAGGCCAAAATTGAACTTTGTTCCTCTTCTGATATGTTCAAGTATTCTAGTGTTTATAGTTTTACCTGTCTTTCCCATACAATATCAATGTTTACAATAGAACCGGTAAATTACATTTTTAAACGAAGGATCGATCTTTTCCTCTTTCTTTTCCAATGCTTGGATAACAAAATATTGGGTAAGCCAGTAGCTTGTTAAGCACAGATACAAGTTGCAGGGGTGGGGGCAGAATTTTTCGAAAGTAATATACGGTCTTCTGTATACAAAGCTTAAATGTAGTAAAACCGCGTTCTTAAAAAAAATTTCAACTAAAACTTTTGTCTAAAACCAAACCATTAGGGGTAGCCCTCTTATAGAAATTGTTCTTATTTCTACCTTAAAATGGACTTATTAGTACCAACGCTATTTATTTTTGAGTATTAATTATTAAATCCTTTTTGAAGATTACGAAATTATCTACAAGCTATTTATAGTTGTTTTTAGTTTAAATTACAATACAATTATTTTACGTTACCGCCGTCGCTAAAAGAATGATTTACATAGGCAAATGCTAAAAATTTGTAATTGAAACACTCGAAAAGTAACAACAATAAATTGTGTTTAATATTACCTTAATTATATAATTCGTCACTAATGGAAAGCTAATAGATTATGTTTGAAACTGTATTTGGATGTGAATGGGACGAGTGCATCATCGTATGATACAGCACAAGGTTCGGAAAATACTCAAAGATTCAGCGAGTACAGGTTTTAGCAAGGAGATTGCACGAGCGTAGCCAGTGTCTATCTCCTTGCTAAAACCTGTACTCGCTGAATCTTTGAGTATTTTCCGAACCCGCGTTGTTGTTGCGATGACAATTCCGTGAAGAAACGCCATAACTTAAAAGCACAACATCACATACGAAAATCGACATTTAAAACATAGAAAAAACATAAAAAGAACCACTTCACTTACCAGAACAAAAATACGTCGTCGCAGGATACCCATTTTCGTTCCAAGCTTCTGCTGAATAATGATAATTCGAAATTTATCATTTCTACACTTTTCGTACACGCACACAATTTTCGTTACACATTTTTGTTAAATTTTTAAACACGTTACCGATTTTATAGACGTATTCACGTAAAAACAACGCCAACGAGCACAAAGAAACTTACTTTCGTACAATACACACTGCACACAAAAATTGAACGAGGAAAATAATTTAATAGACGTTTAATTCAAACTAAAAAACAAAAGCCCAAATTTAAATCACAGAGAATCATATTATTAATTCAAGTTTCAATTACAAATATCGGTTTCTGTGCAATAAACACCACGACCCGAAACAATATTTCTTCTGCTACACACTAAAGAACATAGTTAATATAGCAAATTGTAAAAATATTTAGGGTAAAAAGTGGCCAAACTTTTGAATAAATCGAATTTGAACTTAGCTAATTTTCATGTAAAATCTAACGAGATTCCCGCGCGTCGTCATTTTATTGACGGTACGTGTGGAATGAATGATCCTAACACTTAGAAAATTTTGCACCGGCAGATGCAGCTCGTCTCTCGTACATGTAACATCGATTTATTTTTTGTATTATTCGATATTTTAGGGGTGAAACGTAATAGTTTACTGCCCCATACCGCAACTATACTTTTTAATGCTATATCAAGGGTCTCTAAGCTCCCGGTTTCCTTCATGCTGGTTTTCTTGATGGGTGGCGCCTTCTCGTATGTTTAGCCTAGTAACCAGAGTCAAAACCGCCCTGGAGGGGTGAAACGCGGAGCGGCGCCCCGCAAGGGTAGGTTTTGACGATGGATAACCCTCCTTATCGAATGCACACCCCAAAAATGGAAGAAAATTTTTTTTTATTTTTTCACTTTTTCGGCAATACACGGGTTATTTTCCATTTTTTGGATAATATTTATTACTAATATCTACTAATCACATCCCCACCTATCCGAATTTCAAAGAAAAAATCAAATCGGAGCGAAAAAATTTCACGCGATTTGAAGGGAAAGCCGATGAATTGTATCGCGTCTGCCTGGGGGCCGCGGCATATTCGATGCTAATTTCCCGTACTTTTAAAAAGTCGATTTTGGGGTTGTTTTTCAGGATTTCACCCAAAATATTTTTTCTATAGACAAATATCAAATACTCTTTATTTTCAAAACAATTTAAAATATTCAAAATATTCAAATTGAGCTAGGGTTATTTGAATATTTTCGTAGGATTTCAAAATAACTGGATATTTCACCTAGGGCTCACAGTATTTGCGGGTATTATTCGACGGTGCACGAATTGTATCCGTATAAGTACAATGTAAAATAACGCACGCTGATTGGTCGAAACGCCAAAATTTGACCCTGAATTGAATTATCAGTTATATCAATGCAATTAGGGCAATATTTTTCCCCAAAATTTCGGAGGATAAATTAACATTTTTTGCTTTCGAATATTTTATTGTATTTTACGAAAAAGTTCGGAGTGTTTGAATTATTTCTCCTAAACCTTTCTGCATTGGGGTATTCAAATGACGCATTATGTCAAGTCTGTGTTAACTAAATATTACATATTATTTAGAAATAGATTATGGTACATCACACCTTGATGGTAATCAAAGTATCATCACTTATTAGTAAGTTTTGTATGATTCACGTTCGAAAATTCTTTCATTAGCTTCATAAAAAATTAAAGGTAGGAGTACCCGAGTACCTACATAATAGTAAATATTATCTAGACGTTTTTATATAACTAAAAATATATTAATTTATTTTAAATCGAAAGTGCAGAACAAACAAAACCTTTCAAGTTTAAAATTAAACTAACTCGTATTTTTTAAATCACTAAAATGTTTATTTTAATAATGTACTGCCTAAAATTAGCCAAGTTTTGAAATTACATGTACCTACACATTTGTCACTTTATATAAATTTTACTAATAGTACTTAATAATTTTAAAAGTTTTTTGGAACGCTTTTAATGCCCATCATCTATTTATATTTTAGGGCAAGGCCTAGTAAAATTTATTACAATTTTAAAAATCCTTAACATAATTTTTACCCAATTACATTTTTATAATCCTTGATTTAAATAGCGCTAATCTAATTTTAAAATTTAATGTTAAAAACAGAAAATGACATTTATTTTAGGAAATTTTAAAAGTAAACTTAAATTTTCTTACGTAGGCAGTGTATTGGTGTATTAAAATTACTAATGCAATGTTAATGCCAAAAATCTTTCAGCATTATAATCTACTTTTGGCGAGGTATTACAAGTTATGCCAAGAGACAAATCGATCATATCTAAACATGTACAGAAGTAAGCACTTACGAAAAATTTATTTTAAATTTGCTTATTGCACAATACTTGACAATACCAAGAGTTTTCCAAAATTATAAATTGGTGCTGTATTGTAAATATTTACATACGTGTATTCTAACAGTTCTAAGACATCTTCTGGTGTTTATTTTAGCAGAATCTTTTGATACGGTATTAATTTTTGCAATATTGTACATTTTCTTTAAAAAAACTAATTAAACTTCAACTTCAAAGGTTTATTTTTAAAGACAATGACGTCTGTAGGTCTAAAAATATGGTTCGTTAAAATAGTTCCAATTAAAAATATGTTTGAACCTATTACATCAATTAGTAACAATTTAAAAGTATTTTTGCAATAAATGATCTACAAATAATTGGTAAAACGTAAAAGAACTTTTTGTGTTAAACAATTTAATGATAACTATTATCTCATTATTTCCAATAAAATGTTTGAATTTTTAATTGGTTTAAAATAAAATGATGCTTTTGCGTTTCAAGAAACTAAAATTTTATTTTCCTACTAGTTTTTCCATGTACCAATTCAACTGTCATTTTCTTTTCAAAACAAATATTGAAGAACCGCTTCGTCATAATAGCGAATTCGATTATATCAATTGCGCATGCTCCGAAGAGAGTGAGATTACATAACTTAGACTAGGCCACCAGCAAGACAACAACGCAAAACCTTCATAGAGTTCAATTTCGTACTTAGCATGTGGGTCACTAAAATCTTTATTGATGTTTCCAGTTTCAAAATCAATAAATTCGTACTACGTGCGCTTGTGCACATTTACCTATTTTCGAGTTTGAGGAACTAAAAACTTTTCTCATTATAAATTCTATTTAACTGAATTAGTACGTACCATTGTAATACGCAAATTATTGAAAATATCAAAGCTGAAAACTATCGTTCCTTATCGATTTATTCGAAAATTTTCTTTCTATTTTCTTTTGAAAATTATCGTTATTTTATAAACAAAAAAATAAATGTTGTGCAAACATTTATTATTTATCTCAAATATTAGCAATATTTACTTAGTTCATTTAAATACATAAATAAAAAAATCAAATAATCAATATCAAAATATTGCCTAATATTTTTTTAATTATTTACTACATGTAATGAAATAAATACACTTGTAAATCGTATCGATATCATTTAATTTTATGTTTGTTTTGATAAATATTTAAATGAACAATAGTATGACTTGTAGTAGTGAGTTCTGGTATTTGATAAATAATTCACCCTCCTCGATACAGCACATACCGCCTCATCAAAAAGTGAATGTATTTATTCAGGAAAATTCAACTTACCACGTAATACTGCAAACAAGCATTGTTAAATAGTAATAATTTTTATTTTCATACAAAACTGCGACCACAAGCAGAAAATTAAAAAATTTTGTGCATTGTACATTGGAACTGCTAACTACAATATCCTATTATTTTACTAAATTTTTAGATTGGTTGGTCTCGTTAATGCAATCCAAAAATTATCATTATTTGTTCGCAAAAATTTAAAAACAAAACTGTAAAGTAACTTTTCTAAATCTGCTCCAATTGCGTGGTTGAGTGGTTAAAAAACAAAACAATTCGCCGGTTAAAAGAAAGGTGTCAAAGGAGCAACGAAAATTTGAATTATTTTGACTTCCAGATCAATTTCTTTAAGAGCACGCTGCAGAAAGTGGTGGGGGAACCTTTCTTCATAGTACAAATTTTTGCCATTTCTTAGTTACAGGAAAATACATTGGTGGCGCTGGCGGTACTATTCGTATTCAAAAATAATTTATTTATCACGTAATAAACTGCAAGTTTTCGATTACCGACAATTTGTTCTGTTCGTTTTTCGCATACTATCTCTCTCGTTTGAGTATTAAAATACCTGATAATATTTACCTGATAATAATATGAAATGCATGGTTTCTTTTCTAAGCTAGGTAGGTTAACCCAATGATAATCTCTCTTTATTGTTAAGAAGTAATAAATACAAGAAGTGTAAAATATGAAATGTCCACTAATGGCATTTTTAAAGGGTACCTATGCAAGAAGCACTAAACAAGGTTTTCCTTTTTGCATAATACCTTTTTGCAGTTACCGTTTCGCAAATCAATAAAATACATACAAAAACAATAATTATTTGAATTTTGCTATTTATTATTATAATTTATAACTTATAAGATATTTTTAATTGGGTATAGGTCTTTGAATGTTTTAAATATCAACCAACGTTTCGGGCCGTTTACATGTGGTCCATTTTCAAGGCTAAAAATAAATTAAATTATTATAATATAAATGGTAGCGCTTTTTTTAAAATTAGAAGACAATTTTGAAGTAATTAAAAAAAAAATTTTTACAATTTATATTATAATTTAATTTATTTTTAGCCTTGAAAATGAACCACATGTAAACGGCCCGAAACGTTGGTTAATATTTACAGCATTAAAAGACTGACATATATACCCAATTAAAAATATCTTATAATTGAACAAGATAAGATCAACTCTAATACAAAAATTTAATATAATTTATAACACTTATCTATAAATTACAGTATATTTATAATATACAGATTTGTCTAATTTTTTATGGTATTTAAAATGTATGGAGGATCTACACAACGTTGGGCGTAGGTAAATGTGCCACCAAATGTACCTGACCAGAAAAGGGTACCGGTAAATGTGCCACCGACCAAAAGGGTTCTTTAAATAAACACAGGTATTTGTGCCACTAACAGTGAAAAAATTTAATTTTTTTTGCCTTCGAATTTTGGGGTGTGCATTCGATAAGGAGGGTAATCCATGGTCAAAACCTACCCTTACGGGGCGCCGCTGCGCTCCGCTCCGCGTTGCACCCCTCCAGGGCGGTTTTGACTCTGGTTACTAGGCTAAACATACGAGAAGGCGCCACACATCAAGAAAACCGGGATAAATGAAACCGGGATATGAGAGACCCTCGAAATAGCATTAAAAAGTATAGTTGCGGTATGGGGCAGTAAACTATTACGTTTCACCCCCATAAAATCGTGTAAAATCAAAAATAATCGATGTTACATGTAGGAGATGCATCAGGTAGATGCCGTTTTCTCCGGTGGCACAAATACCTGTGTACTTTTAATATCCTAAATTCGTAGCAGGTAGAATAACATTACTGGTGGCACATTTACCTCCGCCCACAACGTTTTCCTTTGCCGATGTTGTCTCTTACTATTTCAGGTAACTTATTATCAGGTAAAAATAATCATATACCCTAGGTACTGCTTATTTTATCATTCTCTTTGCTAAGCATATTACTATAGTAGAGTCTAGAGTGCAAACTCGCTTTTATTTTCACTTGTGTGGGCATTTTGAGGTAAAAAGTAACAACCTATTCAAAAATGTTCCTCGTGCTTCACACATTGGGTATAAATTAGGACATAAAAAATAGATCATTTTATAAATAATAAAAATATAATTTTCCCTATTAATCCCTATTAAAAATTCTTAAACTTAAAAAAACAAAAACATTTTATTTTAAAAAATATTCAATATTTTCAGGCCGGCCCGGCCCTGCAAATACGTGTTTTGTTGTTTAAAAATTTATATTTATAGCGAAACCGTGTGGGGTCATCCATTAATTATTACGTAAGGGTTTTTGGGGGGGGGGTATTGGATATCTTACGGACCCTTACGTAGGGGGGAGGGGTCCGACGTATTCCTTACGTAAGTTTCTTAAAATATTTTGCGTCAAAAAATGCAGCCGCAGCACACATGAAAGCTTTGCAACACTCCGAAATACGCTAAAGCAAGGGCTAGACTTGTTCTTACTCGACGTGCGGACGAACTCTTGTGCGTAACGCATGACGAAAAAACGGGAGCAGAAGACGTTGAATGGATAAACGAAGCTGAAGTAAAAATATAAGTGCCTGAAATAAGGAAAATCTTGTCACTGACGCTGGTGATGTTGTCTGCTTTATTCCGCATATACAATCTATATCGGAATGGCTAGTTCCTACATGGACTGACCTTTAATTTAATTTCAAATTTTTTGTATTAATCTTTTTATGTAATTAATTATCTATATTAACTTTTATCTATGTAAATGAAAATTTAATTTAAAGTATTGTATAATTATCTATATAATATATTATTATTCATATTTTATAAATATAAGGGGAGGAGAGGGGGGGTCAAAATTAATTTTCTTTTAAATAATCCTTACGTAAGATGTGGGGGGGGTTGCCACAATCTTACGTACCCTTACGTGGGGGAGTCAGTTTCGGTTAGGGGTTTCTTATTTTTCAAATAATCCCTTTCAAAATTTGTATGCAAGAAATTATGTACTTCGTGGCTAAACCGTTTCGACACCGCAAAAATATAAAATGTTATTTTTTAATACAAATGAGCACAATTACATACAAAAAAATTCAATATAAAGTTTTCAATTTATTTTGACGTCTTTACACTTTTACTTCTTTTACACTTCTTTTATTTATTACTTCTTAACAATAAAGATGGGTTAACCTAGCTTGCTTAAAAAGGAACCATGCATTTCATATTATTATCAGGTAAAAATAATCCTATCTAGGTACTGCAGTTTTGTCATTAGGAAAATACATTCGAAAATATTTCAAATACAAGAATCTAAACGAAACTTAGCGAGCTAACACGAGTTTAAAATAATTTATTTGCGCCATCTATAAGGGAACCCTTGAACCCTTTGTGCATTAAGTTGATTTTATATAGTTTAAAACTCCACTAAGGGCACTTTTTGATTTAAATGTTTTGTATAAGTTTTCTATAATTGATGATGAAATCGCTGCAAAATCAGGTTTTGTCCTTATAATGATGTGCAGAAGGCAATAAAGAAATTTCATTAAGTTCGGCTGTCATAAAAATTCAAAATTGTCCGTTTTCATAAATTAAATTAACCTATTTGCTTTTAATTTAAAGCGCTCAAAATTGGTTATTGCCTTCAATAGTCTTTTCTTATTAATATAAAAAAAGAATTACATTGATACGACGTTTAGTTTTTTAAATTTGTACAAAAGATTAGAGGCTTCTTTCAACATCATATCTACTCTCCTCTCTGCAGCGCGCTCTTAAGGCAATTATTTTTCCCCAGTCTCCCCTACTAACATCTTAAATGATATGAGACGTTTACTGCCAGGGTTGCTCACGGAGCAAAATATATGTTTGCAAATTGTTACAGTGTTTGTTCAAAACACTTTCCACTTTTCAAAATTTTTAGTATACAATTTTTATAAAATGTGTTGCTTGGGTTGCCTCATCATTACTGAAAAAAAATTTAACAGTGATTATTAATAATTTAGATTATTTTAATTGGCCACTCTTGTTGTACAGAACTCGAACATGCCTTACACCGAATATTCGTGTCAAAAGTAGGCAGTTAATTTTTTTTGACTAAATTTGAGAAAAACACGTCGGTTTTTTAGCGGTTTGATAGTGAGGGCAATGTTCAAAACCAATGCTGTATGAATTTTAAGTCTAACGCCCTCCCCACCTTGCGATACATCATTTTAAAGCTGGAACAAATCCTGGTTCTTCCACATTAAAAAAATTGAATTTAGTGGAGCTGTTTACAAGTTAGAGGTAAAAATTGAAAGATGGACTAAAAGAATAATTTTATTCGGAAATAATTTAATTTTTACGTTTACGTTAGCAGTGATAAACTCCATCACCTGAAAATGGTCGTGTATTGTTAAAAATAATACTTTCATGAAAATGGTATATACTTTACAAGAAAAAGTAAAAATAACATTTATTAACGTGGCTGAAAATCGTTGTGCTCGTAGAACTGCTCGAATTTTCAGCGAAAGCCACCTTAAAAAAAATGTAGGCCACCAGTACGTGATGAAGTTGGTACGAAAATGTGCAGACATAGGTTCCATATAATGTAAGAAAATCAATAAACAAGGCAGAATTTTGGATGAAGTTCGTAGATGGAAGTACTGGGTTATTTTGCTGCTAATCTTGGCACCTCTATTCGAAAGGTTATTTAATCAACAAATATTTGAAATGTTTCCATACATTTCATAATCTACATTCGAAATCAAGTGCTAACGATCGACAAGTTTCTTCCTTAGAAAATTCAAATTCACCTACAATTTGGCGAAGACGATCTTCGAATTTTGTGAACTGATTTCAAGATGAGAATTCAAATAACTCGAAGTTGGCAAAAAGTATTTGTTTCAGTGACGAAGTTTTTTTGAACGGTTTTGTCAACAAAAACAATTATATGTATTGGAACAATAAGAATTTGCACGTATATCGAGAAGATTACACACGTATACCAGTGGCGGCTGGTACGGGGAAGACGACGGGGCGCCACCCTCCCAAAACAAAATAACCCAGAATAATATTTTTAATGAGAATACGCCGCTTGCAACATAATAATTACGCCGCAGAATATTGGACAATCCGACGTCCCTTGGTCCATAAACGGGGGCATAGATTTACCCCCACCCCACCATTATAACAAACAACGAGCATTCACAGATAAGCAGGTTAGTCAGACAAATCTTCTGATTAGCGAAATGTTATTTCCCTCCCACCCCCAATTTCAAATTAAAATTTTAATTCAATATTCAGTTCACAAGTTAATATAAAAATATAATATTTAGCCTTAATTTATTGAAAAATGTAAAAATTGTACAAAGAAGTACCCAAAGTATATAGATTTTATATGAATTAAAATATACCTATACAAAGTATATACTCAAAAAATTTTCTGCTTTTCAGAATCCACATCAATACAACAATATGTCCATAATAATTATGATGGCTTTTACCATGTCAGGAGTCCTGAGTCCACACAAATACCTATAATGATGTAATGATAAAAATGATGTTCAGAATTAAATTAATTTATAAGTAAATAAGCAAATTTATGTTTCCTTTTTATTTAAGTTTTGTGCCCTCCAATTGGAAGAAGTCACGAGCCACCACTGCAGGATACTTTATACTTTTTTGGAAATGAAATTATTGGGCCATTTGTTATTGAAAGAAACCTGATTGAACAAATGTAACTATCACAATCTTTTAGAAATTAAATTATTCCACTTATCGATCGGTCTTTAGAAAATCAAGTCAATGCAGAAGGAGATATGCTGCTAGCTGAACTAAATGTACAGTTTCAGCAAGACGGAGAACTCCCACAGTATGCATTGAAATGTGCGACAATGGTTGGATGAAAAATATTCAGGCAAATGGATTAGTAGGAGAGGTTCAATAGAAAGGCTGGCAAGATCCCCCGATTTGACGCCTCTTGATTTTTCCTCTGGGGATATTTGAAAATGGGATATTTGAAAACTCCTCCCGAGAATCTTTTAGAACTGAAAAATAAGTTAACGTAGAGAACGTAGATGGATCAGTCCAAGAAGTCCGCGTGGAGTTTTAAAATAGGTTGTAATATTGTTTGACCGTTAACAGAGAACATTTTATTGTTCATAACACACTAAAAGAACAACTTCTAAATTTTAATAATTTTCAAGTAAAATTACTTTTTGTTTCATCTTTCAATTTTTACCTCTAACTCATAAACATATCTACTAAATTCAATTATTTTTAACGGGTATGAAGGAGGGTTCTGCCACCTTTAAAATTAATATTATATCGTAAGGAAGGAGGTACTATTTAAAATGTAAAAGTAGGGTTAGCGGGGGGGGGGGGGATTAATCTTGTCATTTAAACCTTTTGCGTTTTTGGATTATGTTTATCATCATAATACATTTTCACAGACCGCTGTAAAAATTACCGCTAACATTTTTATATTAATTTAATGAATAAAATTAATAAATAAATAATAATTGTAAATATGCACCGCGGGCTCTGATGGCTGTAACTCCGTAACCGCAAATTTAACAAGAAAATTGTATAAAATCTGCTCTAGCTAATTCAGTACTTACATATTTTATACTTTATTTTCAATAACTAAAGGAATAACTAAAGGAAATAAAAGAAAATATGGGTGGAGGTTGGGTAATGTAGTCTCTATTGATCTAATTTCATCTCAGATCACATATTTATACAAAAAGCCCGTAAGACATTCCATCAGTTTTACCATTTTTTCCTTGGGGTCAACCAGTCCCGACCTTGCTTTTCTGTGTTGGAAATTATGGGGGCTAGCGGACTTCTTGCTTAGTGCAGGATTCAGGATGACTTGTTGGTTGCTTTTCTGACGGGGTGTGTTGTTTGTGTTGGAAAATGGTGAATTTTTCCCATATCGGACGCTTCTTGGTCGGATCTGCTGCCCATACTGCTTCTGAAGGTTTTGGTTTCCGTCGGAGTGGTGAGTAACATTTATGTTATTAGATTGTGTCACAGTGGTTTATGTTGATCGACTTGGCCCATTTTGTTCCGTCCATCTGGAGTTCGCTTTTGTTTGATTTCATCCTTGGCTGATTCATGTGTGTCCTTATGTTTTATTATTTAGGATTTTCCTTGTGTCTTGCATTTTTGATTCGAACGTTTTTGGCCGATATTATCGTTGAGTTGCAGGTTTTGTATTGCTGCATCGAGTTGATAGAGGCTATCTTATCGTACACACAGCAGGCGTGTATTCGAATGCTAAAGTTTGAATTTTGTGTTTGAAAACTAATTAAAATTTAATTGTATTATTATGTTTTATTTAATTAAATTTGAACTGTGCATTGTTCTCTTTAGGTGACATCGAACAGCGTTTGGTCAAATGCATTGGCATAAGAATTCCTACGCGTTCGACATGGGTTCAAATCTTGAATTTGAAATTCTATGTTGAACATTTTTTTTGTGTTTATTTTTGGTTATATGTTTTTTTAAGAAGACAGCGATGTGCGACCAACGTACAGGGTGTTGCATTTCATCGGGGTCGCTTCCACTTGATTTTATTGTTGGAAGTTCGATATTGGTTCCACCGTTTGTGGGATTTTTAATGACTACTCGAACGTTCCTTTGATTAATTTTGGGGAGTGGTTCTTGGTGGTAATGTCTTTGCCACTGTACTGGTTCTGGTCGGCTAACGCAGTTTCCATCCGACATCGCTTATGTCATCGCCTTCCAGCAACGAACATCTAATTTCTGATTATTTTTTTGTTGTGTTAGCAAAGCTGTTTCCTTGATTTTCTTCGGGGCGTTCATTTGACACGACCCACGGCCTTGCTGCCTCTATAACGAGCTGGCTTATACCTACCATCAGGGCCCCACGCAAATAAAAGTAGAATTTATTTTCTGCGTGGACATTATCTGTTCCGAGCTACCTTCTCATTAGAGATAGCGAGGACAGAGTTTGTTTCACTGGCGCCCAACGTGGGGCCTCTGTATATTCTACTGTATTAGTCAGATACAAAATCTGTCCTCACTATCTCTAATGAGAAGGTAGCTCGGAACAGATAATGTCCACGCAGAAAATAAATTCTACTTTTATTTGCGTGGGGCCCTGATGGTAGGTATAAGCCAGCTCGTTATAGCGGCAGCAAGGCCGTGGGTCGTGTCAAATGAACGCCCCGAAGAAAATCAAGGAAACAGCTTTGCTAACACAACAAAAAAATAATCAGCTTCAAACTGACACAAGAAGCGTCTTGCTTGTTTAATAGTTCACCCAAGACTGTCTTTTGCGCCGATGGAACCTCTTATCTCCCTTTCCAGTCCCTCTTCCCAGTTCGACCGCTAGATGGAGCGAGAAGTGCCAATAAATAATTATTGGGAACGAATTTAATGGGCAAAAAATTTGTTACAAATGCTCTAATCTAACGTGCACTCAAACCGATATATTCACTAATATTCTCTTATGGTTTTTTAATAGGGTGGAACAATCTGGGACTGGTAGACAGTGAAAAATTAATATGTCTTTTTAAAGGTCCCAATGAAGATAATAAAATTTAGCTTACCTCCATTTTGTTGAGTAATAGCCCTTTAAAACGCGTTGTCGACTGACTTAGTAGTATGTTCTGAATTTCATATTAATATTTTATTATAAAGGGACAAAATTAAAAAATTGTAATGCTGCAGAAAATTACTAAGGGTATTTGAGGACACCGAAAATTTCCAAGCTATAACCGCAAGAATTTGGAAGTTATGCTTAATTTTATTAAAGCTGGATTTGTCAGATACAATGCGACTACTGGAAAGTTAATATAAACTATAAACAACGTAACATCAATATAATATTGCAAGTATATTTTTCGTATCATTCCACGCTAAACCAACTTGTCAAGTTCTAAATAGTAAGTAGGTAATTTGTATAGTAAATACGTACATAATACTAAGAAATATAATTTTAGACAGCTAATTTAATATACGAAATATCCCAGGGAAATATCCTCCTATCTATATATTTACCCCCACTCTCCCTACTTCATTTCAGGAACTTCTATGGCCTCCTAAAAAACTGCGAAAATTCTTAGAAATTGTTTACTGTATGCTGCAGTGGAGAAAATAGCTATAAAGCCACCTAAGTATTTTATCAGAAAATGTAATTTAATATATAGAGCAAAAAAAATTTGTTTTTAATTTATAAAATATGCTTACACACATTTTAGATAATGCATAATTTATAAAATAAACAACGCCTAAAAATATACCCGTATATAAGGAAAAACTTATTTGTACTACATCGAATTTCGAGGGAAATCGATATAAAGCCAATGTCCTATTTTTTTGGTAATTATTAATGAGTCAAGTTTGAATATTCTTTTTAAAGCTCTGAAGTTTGCTTTATTTGATTTTAAAGTTTTAGTAAGCTTTACCGATGATTTTATGGAAGAGCAATTCATATTCCAATAGACCAATACAGCATTAATCGTTTATATCACACCACAACGTGGATAGAAATATTGAAATTCTGGAATGGCCTACTTGTGTTTCGACTTAACTTGTAGAGAATGTATGGGGCATTCTTTTACGTCAAGTTTACTCGTATGAATAGGGACGTCAATTCAACAATGTCTTTTAACCAAATTTAAAAAAAAAGAGTAGAAATTGACTGAAATTGAGATTTGACCTTTTACGCACACCGAAACTTTCGCAATGAAGTCCTTTTGTCCTTGAAGTCCAATTGTACAGCTAGACGACGCACGGCCAAGGCCTGATAGTTCGTGCGATCAACTGCTAACGTAGGGTTTCCCGGTTCGACTTTTTGAGCGTAAAAATTTCTTGACCGTTTCCCGTGCTTCGCAAGGCACGTAAAGCCGTTAGTTCCCTGTGTTAATGATTTGCCGTCTCACAGAACTAATTTGAAAAAATTGGTAAAGTACAGGTTTTACACCTAACGTAAGAGGAATAATTGTACAGCAATGTGTTTTTAGTTCATATAAAACAGATCGTTTTTACATGCCATAAACATTAATTTAATTGAGGTAGCTTTAAAGCTATTTCCTTTAATAACTAATATAATTTTACTTTTCCTTATTTTATTTATTTACATTTAAATTTAACTACCTATAAACGTCTTTTAAGTATCGCCTGTGGAATTATTTTTGTTCTGCTAGACATTACAATATATTATTTATATAAATATAATATTTTAGTAGTGGTTATATTAAACTCGTTGGGGAAAAACTTTGCCGTGGTTTAATTAAAAGCTTTTGGTGAAAAGAGAAGTAAAGCAGGATTTCATTTTTAACTTTTTCAAGTCAATCCACCGTTCTACATTTAGAAAGTTATTGCAAAATGAGGGTAGTCCAGTACATGGTCCATATCCATACCAGTGGCGGCTCGTGACATTATGAAGCAGGTGTGCTGCAATAGGAAACTTAAAAAAAGGGGGGGGGCAATTGTTTTTAGTAATTATTTAAATGATTTTTATTTTAAATGATTTTTATTGTTAATAGTAAAAGAACTATATAAAATAAACATAACAAACTAAATAAAAGAATAAAAACTTATCTATTTTTTATAGATTAATTCTATTCTTCGCTCCTTCCTGGTAGCAAATTTGTCGATGACCTTCTCATTATATTTCTCGATTTCAGAAATAAATTTTTTTTCAATGGAAATCATCGATAGAGCTGTCAAGCGATCTTCGGACATTGTATTGCGGAGAAAAGTCTTAATTCTTTTTAGAGTTGAGAAACAACGCTCGGCTTCAGCTGTCGTCATTGGGGTTGTCACAACAATTTCAAGAAGTTTTTTTGTTTCGCTCATAGTTTTTTCTAAATTATTGTTTATCAAAAATTTCAGAAAGGGTAATGCACCCTTCATTTCTCTACAGTCGTTTCTTGAAAAAATAACAGAAAGCTCTGTGCGGAGTTGTTGTTTTTCAAGTGTAGGATAAACTGAACAAATAGTAGTTAATTTATCTTCAGGAAACTTGCTACAATAATCTCCAAATTGTTCGGAGAGAAATAGTGATGCAGCAACTAGATGATTTGTAAAAATAAATCGATCTTTAGCAGAATTCGTAATATTATCACACACTTCTAGTGCGGCAAAACGGTTATCAAATTTGCTATTACCGGGACGCTTTCGTTTACTTGATGGTTCACTACACACCAAATTTAAACCTTCATTAATAATTTCGTCAATTGTATTCCTAATGTGGACGACGCTCTGCTCAAAATTATTAAGGTTATGTTTTACCTCTGTCGGATCGGTCTTTCTCTTCTGTAATTGATTAAATAAAATATCAACATGTGGCATAAGGTGGTGGAAAAAAGTAAGCCAAAAAACGAACACTGGATCTTGTAGAGTACGTCGAATAGAGTTAGCGGCACTGCATACTGTGGTTTGCGTAAAGTTTTCCACAATTTCTTCCATACATTCAATAAGGGACTCCCTATTTTCAAATACAACATTAATCGTACGAATATTAAAATTCCAACGAGTAGAACTACCATGAGGAATTTTTCTTGTAACAATTTTGTTCAATACTTCCACACGTTGCGGAGAATTACTGAAAAATCCAGGGATATCTTGCAAATTTCCAAAAAATACACGTACTTGAGCGTTTGCAGAAGCAGCTTTGGACATTATCAAATTTAATTGATGAGCGTAGCAATGTACGAAATGGGCAAACGGATATTTTTGTTTAATTTTTGCCTGAACTCCTGCATGTTGTCCACTCATAACAGCTGCTCCATCGTAACTGCGCAATTAGCTTATTAGGAGAATTTTCAATTAAAGGATCTATAATACTTAGGATGTTTGTAGAAAGAGTTTCAGCATCGCATTTTTTAGGGTTCAGGTAAGTCCAAAAACGTTCAACTGGTTCTCCATCGTCGCGAATGTATCTCAAAATGACTACTAATTGAGTTTTTGAAGTCACATCTGTTGTTTCGTCAGAAATAACAGCTAAAAACGATGCCTTTTTAACTTCTTTATTTATTTCTTCATGACAAACTTCAAGTATGCAATCCAAAAGGTCGTTTTGAATTTCTTTAGATGTGCCTTTAAACACAGTCGCTTTCTTCAAATGCTCACTCAAAGTTGAATCTAGTTCAGCAGCAAAATTTATTAAACCACGAAATATTCCCGGATTTTGCGAGGTATCAGATTCATCATGACCTCGCAATGCCAGTTCAAATGCTCCGCAAAATTTGATACAATTTATAATTTTTGATAACACGTATCTGTTTTTAGTTATGTTCTCGTTGTGTTCCTGTAAATTTTTCCAATAAGCTGAACTTAATTGTGATCTAATGTCAATTGTCCCAAATAAAGCCAATTCTATCATATTATGAAGATGAGTTTTGGAGTTACTATGTTTTTTTATTTTTTCACTTAGATGCACTAAATCGGTCACCCCTACCTCCGTCCATGCTTTATCACCGTTAAAGAGTAAGCAAGGAAAACAATACAACGCATTTTTTTTATTGCAGCCACAAATCCAAATATTTTTTGTATAAATTTCTTTAGAAAATTTACGTGTGTACGTTTTCCCTCTACTAACACCAGCTGTATCTATAGAAAGATCGGGCAAAGGCCGACCCCTTTCCTTTAGTTCAATTTTCTCTTCATGGTGATAAATGATAAAGTAACAGCTAATTCAAACACTCACGATCAAGATTCTTATTATTAGTCAAGTTCAAAATTCAATGCAATTCTAATAGCCCCTACACACGATCCGATCTGGTTGGTACTAAAATCCAATCTCGTCGGTCGGGTCTCAAGTTGGACCGTGTGGAGGCTTGTCGTCCTACAAATTTCGCAACATTTCCTTGTAGGAAATGTAGTCACCGATGTAGCCATCCGACCGCGTTGGAATTTGGCGAGATCGGACCGTGTGGAGCGTTGTCGGATCGCAGATAAGGCGAGCTAATCTTGATAAAAACTGTTTTTTATGCCATTCCTTGTCGGATCATGTAGGAAGGTCCATACCCACCAACCCAGCCGACTTGTTATCTACCTACTTTATAAAAGCATATTATTTTTTTATTAAATACCTTCAAAATATCACACGAAATATTAAAATTATAATGCATAATTATAATTATAATGAAAAGTGGAGGTAATAATCTGACCAAAATCTATGTTTTAAATAATCATTTAAAAAAATTTAGGATTTCAAAATGTAATTATAGGTGATAATTTTTGTAGTTCTCACGAAAAGATATGAAACGTCTAAAAGGGTTTCTCGAATAATATTTAAATATTTTCACTTTCATATAAAATATTTTCATATAAAATATTTTTATAATAACTCGATAACAAATTGAAAATTATTTCATGTCAAAATATAGCATTTTTATAGTTTTCTATAGAAAGCACTTGTTATATATTTGATTGATGAACATAATACAAAATTTAAAAAATGCGTAACTGTTTGTTATTATCTCTATACGCTGAATTTTTTTCGATCGCGTAACCATTTTTTGACCATAGCGCAATTCCTGCTATACTAAATTTCGATAAATTCGGAGCCATGTTAATCGGTTCAAAGCTTTAAAGAGAATGAATGCCGTGGTGTTTGGGAGAAAACTGATAAGTTTAAACATATGGTACAAATATGACAGTTATTAATTTCAAAAAATTACTGGATTAATAAACATTATTATTATTATTACATTCTATTAATTACTGGATTATTAAACATTATTATTACATTCTAAGTACATAATTAATAAATGAATAAATAAAAATAAATTGATCTTTTATTGATATTTTACTTTTTTTTGAACGATATTGAACTTTACTATATTGAACAGATATAGGTACTGAAAAACATTACTTTTGCACGTATCAGTTTTCTCCCAAACACTACGAATTATTTAATCATTATATTTAATACAAGAATAAATTTTAAGTTCGAAATAATATCAGGCGCAGCTGGTGTCGGGCCGACGAGATTGGATCGTGTAGAGGCAAACTCCAACGCGGTCGGATCGTGTGGAGGCAATCTCCAATCTGGTCGGGTCTCAAGTTGGACCTAGAAATCGGATCGTGTGTAGGGGCTATAAGTCAAGCCTCAAGTGCGTACTGCAACAAGTGCAGCTCTAACGCCTGTTTAAAAATGTGATTGTAAAGTTTCAGAGGGGTATGCGGGCAGTGGTGCGGGTGTCCAAGGTAGATCTGCAGTATAGTGCAGCTCCTAACCTAGCTGTCCAGATAATTACTGCGTATATTTGCCGTGATTTTTATAAAGCCAGCGAACGATAGTACATAATTCCACTTGTATACTGTATAATAGAAATAGATACTACGAGTACTTGACAATTATTGCATTATTATATTTTATATTACATAGATTTATTACATTATATTTTAGTCGTTTAGGTCAGAATTTTTGGCAGTTCTGCAGCTCTGCAGCACATAGGGAATAACCGCCACTGATCCATACCTATTTATTAATAAATAAATTTCTAATTGAATTATTTTTTTAAATAAATTTTCCATTTTTAATTTAAAATTTTCCCCATTTTTAAAATAATTAACTATTTTAGTGCATTGCGCCAGTTGTTTTTAACATTGTGCCAGAGTTTCATTTTTAAAAATTTGATTTTTTACGCAATAGATTGTTTTAAATACCTATCTAAAATTTCAGTTTGATATTACAATCCAATCCCGAGAAAATATTGATATTGTGACATTCCAATTTCAAAAAAATTAAAATTTGTTTTAATTATTATAGCTCAGTCCCTTCGATAATTCGCCTGAATGTGTAAGTTAGTGTTTGCTCACAATGAACGAAATAATAACGTAAAATAGGATCATTTACTAGTGTTTTTATAGCATTTTTGAGCATTCTGAGGAGAATTTAAAGAATTTGAAACAAATTTGTCAATGTTTATCCTGTACAAGGATTAGTATTTGAGTCTTATTCAATTCAATTAGGTAATATTGGTAATATTTTTTAAAAGAATAATTTTATTATTATATTTTCAACAAGCTAAAAATTCATTTAATTAAATTTATAACCATTTCAATTTTATGTAATTTTGCGTCTTATGTCTTACGTTCATTGTGAACAAGCAGTTACACATGGCTATACTGTTTAATTAAGCTTTATTTATGTAAAACCTTTATCTTTTTTCTTTTTATACAACTTTTTATAAGTTTAATACATGTGGAATTGAATTGATGATGTTATTATTTGTTGATCTAGTAATTAACTTTTACAATTTTCTCGCCCCATTTCTTAAATTCAGTTGATTGATTTCGTTTTTCAGTTGATCCAATGAAATATTATTTACAGTATTCGAATGGTACATATAATTATTTAATAATCTTTACATAACGACAATGAACCTTCAACATATATGTACATAAATAAATATAGGTAATTAATGGTTTTAACACATAACATCATCAATGATTTTAGTTTCAATGTTAAATTTACTAACTTTTTTATTTGTTCTTATTTCGAATCTTCAGTCTATCCTGACCGTCTCAGACTCCATTTTTCAACTGGTCTTATTTTTAATTTCCTTAATAATTGATTCCATTGTCTTTTCCAAAATTTTATTCCAATTTATTTTCCACAATTTTATTTCAAAGTCTTATTGCAATATTATAACATTTACTTCGACAAATTATTGCTATTAGGCGTTCAATATTCCACCGTCTTTCAAGCTATAAAATCTGCTATATCGCTCGTGAGGAATTAATTCAATTTCCTTTCACCACAAAATCTCAATCATTTATTGTTTCTCCCCATCTCTTAGGCACAGTTTCTGAATCTCTAGCTATCTTTAATCAAAGGGTTGTTTCCATGGATCACATTGTTGAAACAATTATTTCCATGGAAACAACCATTTGATTAAAGATAACCAGAGATTCAGAAACTGGGCCTTAGTTACTAAACAATATCTCCTATAAAAAATTCTGGCTATCCGTCGTTCATATTTTAATCCTCTTAAAAAACTCACCATGGGTACGATGCACCAACTTTTCCTAATTTTTTTGTTTATGTTTCAAACCACTTTTAATAGGCTGATCGCAGACTGATCAAGCAAAAACGTTGTGAGACAAAACGTTTTTGTTTGATTGTGTTGAAAACTGTTTTTGACATGTATTATTATTGTCTTCGATATTGTTAAGATATCATTAAAATTTTCAATTTTTAAACACAGCCAGTACAAGTTTTCTGGCAGTAGATCTATAATCCAAAGCACTTATTTTTGGCTGTTGTGGCGAGGAAACAACTTTACATTATGTATTTATGGTTTATGGGTATTCGCTCGCATATTCTGTTGCTTACCCATAAATAGCTATTTCCTGCTGAAATGAACTTTAAAGCTTGATTTCTCAACAATTACAAATTTACTCATTAATGGTTTTTGCATAGCCATGGGGGGTACATATATTATGCAAAGACTATTCTATGCATAGTAGAAGTAATTGCTATTTAATAAATATTCTCAGTGAACATAAGAAGGATTACGAATCCTTCAAGAGCCATCTAGAAAAAATAACAATTGCTATTTAAAAGAATTTAAATAGCGTCGTCCACCTGGCGCGGAAGACGGCACTGATGTTCCTTCTATATTAAAAATTACCAATAAAGCAAACGAGGTCACGTGCCCTTAGAATTTTAAAAAATTGTATGTTTTTCGAGATTTCCATTTTGTTCCATTCTGGATGAACATATTTTAACAACAAAATTGTAGAGAATATTATTACCGACAAGTACAAAAATTAACACTATTCTTACACCAAGACATTAGCAATTAAGCCAATACAAATTAAATTGATTATGGACATATTATGGAGAAATTATATTATGGTGTTCTAATAAGCTTTTAATTTTTTAACAAGATTGTCGAGTATTATTTGGAGACCTAGAAAATTTGATTTCCACTTCTGTTTTATTTTATACTTAAATATGGAGTTTGATCCATTCGCGATCTCTTTCGAGGTTCTGATCAAAAATCGCGTATAAGCACTGGCCTATAGGTATAATATAATTCTCCAAAGTCTGATAAAGTACAGGCATAGTTTGTATATGGTTATGGTCGCATTCCTAGTACATAAAAAACAAGGATAGAACTGATAGAAGGTTAGTCAATTATGTTTTATAAAACGGTTTTTTAAATTCCGTAATAGCAAATGAAGATTGATTACAGGTGCTGTCTCCTTCTGTTGATGTTTGTAAGATAAAAAATAAGTGTAATAAGAAAGGGAGAATGCTTGGTTAATTTCATAATTAATTATATTTAAAAGTGGTTATTACCAAGTCATCATTACCATCAAACAGTTTTTCTTCCCCACAGATAGGCCACCTAATACAATTTACTAAATGACTATTTTTGCATAATATGTATAGAACAGGAAATAAGTGGAAATCAACCCAAATAGCGCCTTTCTTATTTTTAACTAATGGCTTCCAAACTAATATTAAATTGCTTCCAAATCCAGTGATTTAGGGACCCCACTTTATCCATATCAGTAAGTTTGTGCTTTAACTTTTGACGTTAGCTTAATAAATAATCTAAATCGTCGGACCAATTAAAAATTTTTATTTATCCATCCATATCTCCTCAAATATATTAAACTAAATTAACAAAAATTAAAACTTGGAAGTGCTTTTTCAAAATTAGTAAATCTTTGTTTTTGATTTGGTATCCTAAAACTTTTTAATAAAGTGTATTGCAGTATAGTCAGTTCTATAATTTTCAAGATGTCATAAAATCAATAGTCAATAAGCTACAAATGGAGACATGTAAAAATGAACCAAGTAAACCAAACTCTTTTTATTTTGGCTATTTCAATTCGAAGTTTATCCAATGAAGTCTTGATAAAAGTAGCACTGCAATCAGTTGAATATCATTTAACTTTCATTACTACTTATCCGGAATCGTCGATGGAGTGGGTTTTGTACAAAAGAGTTTTTCTTTTATAGAAAACATCAAATAGCTTTTATTATTTGGTTGGTTAAATATCAATAAAAATTTATTAAAATATAAATGTATTTAAGAGTATACGCTTAAATATATGTGTAAAAACTACATTAAACACTAAAATATTTATACAAGTAATCAACTAAAATTTAATATTGCATTACAATAACAATTTCTTATAGAAAACACAAATTTAAATTTAAGTCTAGTAAATTTTCAAATATCATATTATATTAATTGACTTGTTTGGACAAATTTTTAAAGCAAACTGTGTAGTGTAGGAATTTTGTTAATAAAGCTGTTTTGAAAATTACGTTTCTGTTAAGTCTCGACCAGTTAAATAAAACTATGTACAAATCGATTCCTAATTTCCAGCTTTTTTCTTAAAAAAAGCGGTTTAAGAATTTGTCCCATAATTTATTTATACCAATCCAAAATCTGTATGTACAACATCGCAATTATTCTGTTTTTCCCCAGCAGCAGTATTCAATTCTACCAATGTGTCAATGCTGTTAATGCTCACACCTTTCAAAATTTTTTGGGCAGCCAAACTAGTAAAGTTAAAGCTTAAATCGCTTAAACTTGGAAATTGTTGTTGAGAAGTTTTCTCATTAGAAAGTGTTTTCCCTATATATTCTTGTTCTTTGTAGCAAATATTTGGTTCGGATCCTAATATATTTTTTTCTATTGTATTGTTACTATTAGAAATTGAAAATTGTTTGTCAAGAGAGGTTTTAGAATCGGACAAATATTTTCCAAATGAACTACATATGCTGTCATAGCTTTTTGTTGGGCTTGGCAAACTGCTACAGAATGAATTTCTTGTAAATCCTTCAAAATTTTGTATTTCTGGCGACTCTAAATTATGTTGGTTTTGATTTTTTAATAAATTTCTATAATTAAGGTTTTCCTTTGCCGTTAAAGAAAGAGATAATTTTTTACCGTTGTTCATTGTTTCGTTAATTATTCGTTGATTTTGATCAATGGGAGAATTATTTAAACTAGAATTCTCGTGTTTACCGTGGATTGAATTTGTATTTTTTGCGTACTCGACATTGTCACTGGAAACAATATTATGATATTTGTTTTGCTCTGAAACCGCATCTGTTCCGTTAATGATAACGACGTTAGGATTTGAATCGTCGTTTTGACCGTTTTCAAAAGTAATTACCGATCTGACCGGAGAATTTTGAACATATATTTTTGTATTCGCGGTACTTCCCCCATTGATCGTTGTCGTAACGGCGTTGTTCGAATTATTCGACAAGTTCGTTCCGGTTTGATTTCTTGTAACCTGTAAAGTAAAAGAATTACTGTGTATAATTTTTGAATTCTCACTGGATTCGTTCGATTTTGATTTAGAAACTGTTTTATGCTTCGTCGTTTCCTTTTTCTTATGCGTAGGTTTTTTCGTTAATTTTGGTTCTGAATTAGTACTGGAATTACTGGGAGAAGGTCGACTTATTACTGTTTTGTGAGATTCTAAACTTGACGGACCACTTGTAATTGAACTTCCGGTTTTACTACTTTTATGTGATTCTATACTAGAAGGCCCACTATTATCTAAAGCAACGGAACTTTTGAAAGACAATGTTGAATCTTGATTAGATGTTCTATTAATGGCACCATTTGATTCATTCACGAGTTCACTTTTTATTTTTAATTCTGAATTATTATTAATAACATGACTAGGTTTAAGTGATTCAAGACTGGAAGTTTTTATAGCATTCTTTTCGGAAGTTCTGATTATTTCTCTAAGAGGTGAGTTTTCGTTTGATCGTGGAACGGGATCGCACTGAATATCGTTGTTTGATATTCCAACTTTGGGGGATAAACTTGAACGACTTGTTTTTCTTGAACTACTGTAGCTTTTTGTAGAATTAAAAGGACTTTTTCGATTGTTAGATTTTCTAGGTAATGTGTTAGAAACATTTAAGGGACTACAACGTCGCAAGCTTGGAGATTGATCCCGTGATTCTACATAGGAAGTTACATAGGTAGAATCGGTAGATAATTGTCTTCTATGACGACGAGGTAGAGTAGCAGATCTCGTTGAGCCCAACTCCGAGTTATCAAAATAATACGGTACTGGTAACGATATTGCTGAATCCTGAAATTAAACAATTATGAGACCGTGAAATAATAATTTTTATGCTGCATTAATTTACTTTATCTGATGTAGACGTCTGCGTTGCAACACAATGTAAATGTACCGCTTTGGAATTAAACCATTCCATTGGAGGGAATTGAGCACTAAAAGTATTAATGTGGCACTGTGAGCGTTTGGATCTTCGAAATAATCGTGACAATAAAGATGCTTTTTCTGAAAAGAAATCGTGTTTATAAGACAATTTGAAATACTGCATAAATTTTTTAATTTATTACTTGTAGGAGTTGCAGAATCACTGACAGGATAATCCGTACTGCTACTGCTATCTGTACAGTGCTTTGCCAATGTTTTAGTTGAAGCTGACCTACGTAATCGACGAGATGATCCCCACAATCGAAACGAACCTCTTCTTTCCGGACTTCTATGCGCGGGAAAGGAAGCGGATCTTCGCTTATTAATTCTTGCATACAATATTTTATCACTTGCATTACCTATTACGTCATAAAAAGCAATAAATTTATAGTAAGTAAAGAGAGCATAGTTTTTACCTCCACAAATAACGTCGGCCAAATTTGTTTGGATGCACTGATGTGTTACTTCTCCATCACGTATTGTAGCCATTTCGCCGTGGACAAGGACTAGAGCTTCTTCGTTTGACATCAGTAAAGCTTTGTTACTTCCATCGTCATGCTTTCGTCTTCCTCTTGAGTGACTGCGGGATCTTCTTCGCCTAAATAACGCCTTTTATAATCGTTTAACTTAAAAAATGCGATCGACTTACTCTGGGGTGACAATAAAATAGCCTTTGGAGGTGTGGTATAATTTTCGTTCGGTAGAGAGTTGTGCAAGAGTATCATAAAGAACTCCTTCACTGGGAGGTGATACATGAGGAAAAGCGAGAATAAGTGCTTCTCGAATCGATTCCGTTCCTGCTGGACGACCTTGACTCGATAATCGTAAAACCACAGCACATACTGCTTCGGGTAACGGAGTCCATTGCGTTTGTGGAACAGAACTGACAATGCATTCTTCAATATCTTCTGCAGATTAAATACAATGTTTTTATTTCTTTGGCATAGTTTTATAAAATACCTACTTGGTTACTTATCGTAAAATATAAACATATAGATTTAGATAATATAGTACATAGTAGACAATATGTAAAATTAAAATGACTGTTATTTTAAATTACCACCGCCTGGTTATTTATAATAATATAGGTACGCACAATTTATAATGGGAGTTCATTATACTGTGTTTTCTTTAGTTTGTGCCGACTTATAGTGGGAAACTTTCACATGCAAAACACAAAACAAAGATTAACAGTAATCTGTATTAGTATTGCTCTAAGGCATATGCCATTTAACTTAGTTGATCAAGTGTTTCTTTTGCAAATATAAAAGAATTTAATTTGTTAAATACTCGGAGGTAAAAAAGGACCAATATTACACAAAAAAACTTAGAATTTAAATACTTTCTTTTGTACAATATTTAATTTTTATTACAGAACGATATTCGATAATAAAATTTTATATTATTCGAATTATAATAATATCACATTTCCTTTAGTATTGGAAACGTTTGACTATATTAACTGGTAATCGTTACAAAATAGTTTCTGAAAGTTGTTGAAGTTTTTCCTGTGCCGATTTTATATTCTAAGTGCACCCATTGTAGTGGATATGCAATACAAAAATATCTTATAACTTGAGGGTTCAAAATGAATTACTATACGCAGTACAACTTCTTCGATATATCGTGGATATTTATGGTTAAGATCTTTTGATACTAAAAATTTGCACCAAACTTTTATTTAGTCAACTGAACTTTTCTTAGTTTTTTTGAGCAATGTTTGACAAAAGAAATGTTAATGTTTAATTAAAAAGTAAATTTAATTAAAAATGAATAGCATGCTTACAAGACTTTTAAACGTACTCAATGGGAGCATAATTACCCTGCTGAACAACGCACACAACTCCCATGACCTCAAACACCGGCTTCATCGATTTCTGTCTTTGTAAGTCTTCTGACCAAAACTTTTAGATTTTCGACACAGAAAAAAATATTGCAAAACTAAAAATTAGATGCCTTGCTGAAGAACATACGAGTATTAAAACTCCCAAGACTGCAAACTCATGTTTCGGTAATTTCGTCCAGAAGGAAATTATGATGAACAAATTTTATGAATCAGATAGTATAAAAAAAGGCTTATTTTAATACGATCATTCGTAATAAAATTTTGCTTGCAAAGTTTCGTTACTTATGAATTCCTCTATAATACATTGTATGCCACTAGCGCCATGGTACCGAAAATACTGGTGTGTACCTGGGTTTACCGAATTTTGAGTCCTAATGGTGAATGGATAACCTGATTCGTTCAAGAACGTTGTTGGACGAAGCATCTGTTGGTATCTTGAGTTCTTTGTGGTTATCGCAAAGCTTTGAATTAGACTTAGGAAGACGACGATGCTCATCACATTTAGTTGACATCGACAAGGTGTTCACGTTGTGAAGACCTTATCATACTTCAATTTGGTTGCTGGTTACGTACCAAACTTTTAAATGTCGATTTTCTCCAATTAATTCGGATTTTGATGAAAAATCGACATGTGGTTTGGTACTCGTATTTGCTCTACTTTTGTCTACTATCATTATCAGTTTTAAGCTCATTCTGAACTTGATAACTTGAAGTTCTTAACTACAAATTCAGATCTTCATAATTTCAAGTTCATAGTTTTAAGATCATTCCCAACTTGGTAACTTCTAGTTCTGAACTTCAAATTCAGATCTTCATAACCCCAAGTTAATAGTTTTAAAATCAATCCAAACTTGGTAATTTGAAATTCCTAATTTCAAAACGATATCTTCATAATTTCAGTTCATAATTTCAGTTCATAATTTCAAGTTCATAGTTTTAAGATCATTCCCAACTTCCCGACTAGAAATTTCTTAGGACATTCCCTAAAAGTCTCTGAACCAGATCAGGTTTTAGCATGTCATGCCTTATTAGTACATTTATTTGTGACCCTCATTCGGCTTAGATCTGGTAAGCCCTAGTAGGGCGGTCCACGGCTACACCTGATTTCTGCCAGACCTGGTGTGCCTGAAGTGGCCCTGATCCCGAGCACCTTTATTAAGTTATTTCAAGTTCATAGTTTTAAGATAATTCTCAACTTCGTAGAGATCATTCCAACTTCAGAGATCATTCTGACTTCAGGTTCAGTAAAACTTTATTCTGATCGTCCCCCTCGGAAGGCAATGGCAAACCACCGAGGTGTAATCAGCCTGATACAGCCTCACTAAAGATGAAATGTATAAGTATACTTCTCGCGGTTCGGAATCCGCGTTAATCAGTAGATTATATCGCCTACGCCTAAAGCAGGTATGGCACTAGAAGAAGATTTGGTTATCGGACTGAGTTATCAGGTGGTATTTAGTAATGAGGTGAATTTCACTAGCTCTCGTTTCCATTGGTTCCATGTGCAATTAATTAACAAGGGTTGTTTTTTCTAGTTCTGCGTGAAATGTTTATTGGTCAATCTCTGTGAGATACATGGTTACAAATATTTTCGATTAGACTATCAACGTTTATTGCCATTGCAGATTGACATAATAGGCAATACCACTGTATGACCTATTATTTTGCTAACCAAATCTGAACTGTTCTGAAAGGAATTATGTAAGTCATGTAACCTCTCATTTCGGTTCTTGATCGTAATTTACATCGTAAAAATATAAACACCATATCCTAATTCAAATATTCCTCCAAATTATTGTAAACCACATCGTTTTGACATCCAGATCAACTAGAGACAAAAACCACACAACGCTGACTAGAAAAGAGCTAAGACAACTTAAAAGGCAAACTATCGAGGAGCCAGTCCCCACGTATCCTTTTTCAATTAAGGAGCTGTCTGGCGCTATAAAAGAGATGAAGACTGGAAGAGCTCCCGGCTATGATGGAATCCATTCGGAATTCCTGTACAACTGCGGCCCTGTGGCTAGAAATTGGCTAACCAAATTCTACTCTAAAATTCTCCTTACTGGCAACCTACCGCCAAAACTGAAAGAAACAAAAATAATATCAATACTTAAACCAGGCAAGGATAAGGCCAAGCCAGAGAGCTATAGACCAATTGCCCTCCTCAGCCCGTGCTACAAACTACTGGAAAGACTGATTTACAACCGCATCGTCGATAAAATAATGGAGCACGTCCAGGTGGAGCAGGCGGGGTTCCGAAGGAATCGAAGCTGCTGCGATCAAGTTCTTTCTTTAACAACGTTCATAGAAGCCGGCTTCCAAAAACGGCATAAAACATCAGTAGTCTTTATAGACCTCACAGCGGCATACGATACGGTCTGGCGACAAGGTCTCATATACAAACTATTAAAGACCACCAAATGTAAAATAACAACCAGGCTAATTGAAAACATGCTGACAAATCGCACCTTTCAAGTACATATGAACGACCGAACAAGCAAGAAACGTACCCTGAACAACGGTCTCCCACAGGGATCCGTGCTTGCCCCGCTGCTTTTCAACCTGTATGTGGCTGACCTCCCTGAAACAAGCTCGAAGAAATTCTGCTATGCTGACGACATGGCCCTGGCATTTAGTCACAGTAACCTCTCGATAACAGAAGACGCACTGAACGAGGACTTAACAACCATGAACGCCTACTTCGCTAAATGGGGACTGAAACCGAATGTATCAAAAACCGAAGCAGCATGTTTCCACCTAACCAACAAGATGGCCAACGTTGAACTGAACGTCCAGTTCAATGCCACCCGCCTAAACCACAACAAGTTTCCCAAATACCTCGGCGTTACATTAGACAGAACACTATCGTTCAAAAGACATCTCACCAACGTGGCCGCAAAACTCAAGACCAGAAATAATATCATCTCCCAACTTAGCGGTACCTCCTGGGGAGCTGCAGCCGATACACTGAGGTGCTCCGTCATGGGCCTGGTTTACTCGACGGCAGAATACTGTTCACCAGTATGGCTAAACAGCCCACACACAAATCTAGTGGATGTTCAATTAAATAACTCGATGCGAATCATCAGTGGAACCATTAAACCCACTCCTATTCACTGGCTGCCCACTCTGAGTAACATCCCCCCTCCCTACCTCCGTCGCTCAAGCGCTCTAGTCGGAGAGTACAATAAAATCCTAAGAAATCCGCTCCTACAAATCCATGAAGACATCGCGCACTTGGGCCACAGACTGCGCTCCAGAAAACCGCCCATTCAAACCGCTGAACGATTACTTGCCAACAACTTCAGCCTGGACCAGGAATGGGAACGGGAATGGCAAGCTAAAGCGCTACCTGAGATCCGCGATATTCTCCACACCGGACAGACGCCACCTGGTTTTGCCCTGCCGCGGAATACATGGTGCAGATTGAACAGAGTCCGGACAGGCTGTGGGGTATGTGCTGATTCCCTGTTTAAATGGGACAAATCCGTATCAGCCGCATGCGACTGCGGCGAAGAAAGGCAAACTATACACCATCTCTCCTATAACTGCGAAAGCAGACCGAGCCACTGTACAGCTGAAGACTTTTTGAGGGCCACCCCGCCGGCTGTCACTTGGATTGAGGGCCTGACCATTGCAATTTGACTGTGCATAGCTGACATGTAATTTCCTTTCTATTTTGTGTACACGCCATACGATAAATAATTGTAAACAATAATTTAGTTACCAAGTTTGTTTTGGGGAATTATAAATTTTTATAGTTAGAATTTTTAATCTTCAATAATTTTCCAACGAGATCATTTTTGTTCAGCGGTGGTGATCGAGCGACGTATTACTGGGAGATTGAAGTAATTTTCCTCTAGTAAATGTAGTTTTGGATAGAATACGTGCAAGAGTTGAGATCGAATAGCATCCCTTACCATTTTTTTGGGATTATCTTCGCGTTATTCGAATTTTGGAGCTGCGTTGGAGTTTTTTGGTCAATACAATCCATTACCGTTTGTCGGAATCCACCATCCGGTTGCATTTTGTTTGGAAGAGAGTTAGCATTAGTTAGCCATCCAATTATCCACCCAGACCACCTTGGCGACATTGACGAGATATAGGAATGAACACCTTCGGTTATCGCTGTTTGCAATTCCAGTGTCTGGATCTTGGAGTATCTTGGAGAAGGAAATTACCCCTAAGGTAAGTGCCTATTATTATTTTTTTATGGTTAATCACTTGTCTGTCTATTTGCGCAAAAAAAACCTACGTTATTAAAATGTACTTGTAAAGATTATTGTGAACGCATTTGTTCCGCGTGCGATAATTTGCATTTACTTTGTTGTTAGAATTGACTTAAGGAGGGAACCGAGCCGGGGGGATTCCCGGAGATGGCGCCACAGACAAACAATTTTTTAAAGAGGGCGTGTCCACTAATAACAAAATTATATACAATTGTTTAAAGTATTTAAAATTACAAAAGCTAGATAAATTAATTTCCATCAAGTTAAATAGTATACTTATAAATGAGGAGCTTATTTTCAAAGTGAAACTAGTCCAACATTTTTTTTAAAACGCAACAAGTACAAAACATTTTGCCAATTTTTTTGTAAAGTACGCACTTAAGATTTATCTAAATATATTGTAAGATGTCCATAAATCAATACAAACTGAAAATAAAAATGTTTACTTCAATATGTCAATACATTATTGAGAAATTAATTCTTTGCGTTTATCTCGAATAAAGATTTTTGGACATATTGCACTTTGAAAATAAACTCCTCAAATGATCTCTATTAAATTTATGAGGGGGCGGTTGAAAGAGGCATAAATACGCAGTGAAAAATATTTATTTACTACATAATCCTAAAAGTTTGTTAAAACTTAAAAGTTGGTAAAACTGGGTGTCTACCCTGCACCCTCTACTTGTTTTTAAATTTGTCTGCATGAGGATAAATTGTGTTGTAAAGAGATTAATGGAAGTACATTTTTCAAGTTCAACAAAAATTATTTATGTTTTAGAATTTCTATTCTCAAGCGAATTTCATTTTCTTTCCTGAGTCATGGAGGAGGCTACAGCGGCTGTAGCCCGTCAGTAAAACCGCCACTGTTAGCGACTATATTTGCTTTTTGTAAACTTTGGTATAGACGAGATTATTGCATTGATATTAAATTTGAATCAACTGGTTGTTTAGAGCCAATGAGTATTGGATTTGTTGTCACATACCTGTAGATTATTTTCATTCTTTTTGAATAATTTTTTTATATTATTTTGTTACTGTTAATACAGTGTTTTAGTACGAATTGAGCATTTCAGTATCGCTTACTTTAGTTTATCTACGACTCTCGCACCCCGTCTCTAGTTAGCAGAAGATCACGGACAGTGATTTCCCAACGTGTAGTTTTAAAACAAATCCCTTTAGATTTGGTTTACGAATTCTTCTTTCACGAGTGGCTTCAGTTGGGGAAACGCAGGAAACACAATTTCGCGATACACTTACACTAGTGTAAGAAAATTGTGCACCCTTTAATCAACTAAATTCAAAAAAGTTCTTCTTAAAAATTAAAAAGTTAGGTTAAAATGGAGCGTTCTTAGAATTTTCAATAATCCGCTCCATCAGTTTTGATCAAAAGGTCAACTGGTTTTTCCAGATCGATCTGATTCTTCTAATTTATTGCCTTTTATTACTGACGTGCGACATAAGGGCCGCACGTTACGGATAAATAAAATAAGCGTTCTTCAAGATCTCACTGTGTTTTTGTTTTGATATTTTTTTACTATAGTTTAGTTCTGGTCTGGTCAAATTTGGATTTAAATAAGTCTTATGATATCTTATATTGAAAAAATCAATATACCCCTTTTAGGCACTATACTTTATATAGTAAAGTGTTACTGAAATTAACAACCTTAGTATACGTGTGAATTTTGGTTTAATTTTTAGATACTCCATCTTAAACATTACAATAATAATATATTGTAAGGCTTTTCGCTCGATCGCTTCGTTCGGTGTCAATCTGGACACTTTTCTGTTGCCACTGTAAAATTATTATACTTATCATTGGATTGTTTGTAACTAAAAATATACGTCTTGTGCTTGGTCTCCTCATTATATGATTTACATAAATCAACTCGAACGAGTTCCACACAAGTTTTTCAAATATTTACATTACAACGTGGGCTTCCATTTGATGACTTATCTGATGATAGTTGTCTTATGTTTTGTAATATCAGGTCTATAACTGACAGAAGATTAATTTCTGATTTATGATTTATCTATTGCTTATATGTCGCAAAATTGATTGGAAATATTTGCTCGATTGTTTTAGGTAATCCTACCAGAAAATTTTTATCTAGAATAATTGACTTGTAGTTAATAGCTTGAATGTTAATTTGTAAGTCTTCATAATTCTTTCTGTTATGCATTTTTGTTGTAAAATGGTTTTTATGTAAATAAATATTTACTATTATTACTTTTGAGAGTCAGCACGATCTTCTTTGACCGCATTGTATTTAGTGAATTAGTTATTTTAGAACGGAACATAAAAAATGTTAAATTTACCTAATAAAACTTAACAATGCATTTCAACTTTTTGCAGTAAATTGCATAAAATGTTGAACACTAAAATTGCATAAAAATTTCAAAACAAAGCAATGTTGAAAACAATAACACTTTCAAGTTTCGCATCTTTGAAAACTAGATTAAACCAACGAAACGCTTAATTATTAAAGCTCTGTGTACACCTTAGCAGTTTTAAAATGAAAAAAGCCCTTACCTATGCCGACTATTTGATATCCAGAGGGCGGCTGTAAAACTCTTCTCGCCCATGCGCCACGTAAAATCTCCAAGGAACATGGTTCCGAACTAACCAGTAAAGCTCCTGGACTTATATACCCCCGATAAACTAAACCTTTAGTTGCTCCTTGCAAAGCACCACTCCACCAACATACAGAATTTGCGGTTATTAGACCCTATAATATAAAAAAAATTGTATTATTATATCTATAAATCTATATTTTATTAATAATAGTACCAGCATGTAATAGGTAGACAATATAATATTGAAAATTTGTATTACGTAAAAATGTTAAATATCAATTTTAAAAGCAATATTTTATAGTCAACATTCCCGTTTTACGATTATATCCGTTAAACAAAAAGAATAAAAGATCTAAAATTGCATTGGTATTTTCCAGACGTCGCCAAGAACGTCGCGACGTCCACTTGTACAGTAGCGTCACGTAGTACCTACCACACATTTTTAACAGGGAATATGATTTCGTACACAGACATTCCTTCCTACGTAAGTTCAAACTAATTATGGATAATTGTTAGTATATTTAATTATGGAATATAGTGAACTATTCTTAATTTTTCGAGCTACGAAGGTATAATTTAATTTATTGTAACCGTTTTTACGGTTGAAATTATTAAGTATAGCATTTGTAACACTTTATTAACAATACATAATATGGTGATATAAATTATGTATTACGGTAAATAATTTGCATTATTATTATTTACTAAATCTCCAATTGAATGACATTGTATTATAATTAGTAAAAAAAATTAATCACTTCAAATTATAATTTTTATAAAATAATGTTTACTTCAATTTTGTCATAATCTAGTCATGTGGAACGTTTTTATCACGATTCTTGGGTTGAGTAATCTTTTGTAGTTTGTTAAGTAAAAACTTCCTAGTCAATGGTTTCGCATGACCTAGAGTAAGTTGTAACAAAATATAAACATTTTCCAAAATTTGACATCAAATACACAAAAGTTTAAATTTTACTTACTTGAAAAAGTAAATAGCCGCTTTCGTACATCCAAAAATCACCTGGATCACCCTGAGAGCCTTCTTTTCGAATAATGATGGCCAAACAGCGGCGCAACATTACACGACACTCTGGCCCCTTATTGTTCATACTCTGGCTCCTTGCTTTTCATATTCAAGTAATCATCCTAAAATAAAAAAGATATATTATAGTACATTTTTCAAAATATTTTTAAAAATATGATACATTTTTAAAGGACCCCTTTTTCAAGTTTAGACGTAACAAATGCTTCTAGTACTCAGCTCGAACAGAGAAGTTTCAAAATGTGGGTAAGTTAAAAAATAAAAAGAAGATATATTAACTAAAAATAAATTTTGTGAATTAACCGAAAGAATGGTGTAAAGCGGATGTGAATCATTTTCAGTTTAGATCATCCAAAAATACCTCAGATCTTTAAAATTAAGACAAATGTGAAAACTTTCCTTCCTATTGATAAACTATGGAATTGATACTGCGCTGCGGTGGAAACGTGCATGACAAACTATTTGCTATGACATAAAATAGTCAACATTGCAAAAAATGTCAATGTCGAATAATTTTATTATTTATTTTACAGGTAATACAAGGCCGGATTGTGAATTTTAATATTTTTTATCATTTGTTTGTTCACCGGGTTATAATTAACGATGATATCAGAGGATTTCTTTCGGTTTTACTTGACTTTTATGTCTTTCTTCATGGATGCTTTTAAGACCCTGATAGAATTGCAATGATCTTTCCTTTCAGAGCACTGAGAGAATTTTCCTTAATACTCTGTAAATTATGTTTCATAATGTTGTAATCATGGATATTATTTATAATATTTTGTCTTAAATTACTAAAAAATATAACACTTTCTAAAATGGAAAATCATTAAAACATAACATTAATAAATATATCGCCAACTTTCCATATGTCAGTTAAATGCTTTAATCGAATGTGCAATTAATTTTTTTACAGCTGGTAACTAAATATGATTGAATTTAACTTTGAAATTGGTGGCCTCAACCAATAACAAGTGCTATTCAATTATTTGATTGTAAAAGCAAAAGCTTTGTAGAAACTAGGTCTAATAAATAGGAATGGAGCAAAATTGCATCAAAAGTTCAAATTCTAACGGAGCTACATATTTTAAAAATTAATTGGTAAATAAAAATGCGAAGGAATTAACGAATAAATAAGGTAGGTAATGGTCTTGCTATGTATTTTCTTACCATTTATGGCTAACGGTTCGGATATACTATAAGTGAATCGGTCGAGGTTAACCCGAATATGAAACCATAATTTTGTAACTATTGGTGTAATAAACTAATTTGAAAAATGCATAAGAATGAATAATTGCTGTGCTTTACAGGTATTCTTAAATGAGTACATTATCCTAGAAGTGATTTTATGATGTTATGAAAAAAAAGTATTAATTTGTATATTATAGTTAAAATTTAACACAAATCTAAAATTTCAGTACACACAGAATTTGAACTCTGCGGATCAGATAATACAAACATTGAAACTAATTTTTTTTTAAATATTTTTTTCAATTAAATTGGGGTCAGTTTTGGATCAATCTTTAATTGGCTGACAATATCAGATTGATAACCAATTGCAAAATACGCTGATTTTAATCGACTTGAAAAATTATAGGTAAATATAAAACTTGGTAGTACCACGCATTATTTATATACATACGATACCATTGGAATACACACTGTTATTGTGCAAACCCCACTTTATCGTTCCTATTATAATACAAGTACTATAATATCCTTCTTGTATATCAAAACCAAAATTTAGGTCACTGTGTTACATAGAACACGTAATAATTTATTTTGTCGTAAATAATTAATTTACAACTTGAATCCGACTACAATAAGATTATCTCTAGCTATGGAAATTATTTACTACTCAAGTAATTTCCAGTTAGGAAAAACCAATATGTTTCCACACAGTTGCACAAAATAGAACATAAATAACTTAACCATTTTTTTTACACATACATATACAATATACATATTATATTATCTGGATGCATTTGTATGTTGCTTGCTATAAATGTCAAGTTTAAGTTACGTACATACATATTATACAAATGATTTTATGGTTTTATGACCATTTTTGTTTACTAGGAGTCGGTGATACGTCGACGGAATTCGGATATATTTAATTAAAGTCATAAATCAGTAAAGAAATTTTGCAATAAACGAAATGTTTTTATCAGTGGAATAGATAATAGGTACTTTGTACTTTCAAGAAGAAGAATATCATATGAGAGTAGGCTAAATGGCCATTATAAAAAATTACTTACTATAGGTATATGAAGAATCAAACCACAAAATATACTATTAACTGATGTGAACAATAGGCTCTATAAGGAATAGGAATAAAAAGTAGAAAGGTGAATTAGTTAATAAGAGGGGTATTGGCGAATAGTTCCTGGCTACATGGTGAAAGATATAATCGAATTAAAGTTACCAAGGGCGAGCCATTAAAATAATTAAGAAAACAAAAGGCGTGCTATAAGTTGTACCCTAGGTCAGCTAAGTACCATTGAAATGCGCCCTGGTGTTCATTGAATTCATTATTTAAAGTGAACAAATCCTCATTACTTTTTATTTTAAACATTAAACTATATTTATACAATAACTTTACCTGTTCGTATGCGATACTAAAATTAGAAGAATTAAGTGTTTATTTTATATAAAAATTGGTTTCCTAAAAGGGAATAATTGGAAAAATCATTCAAGAATTCTTAGAACCTAGAACTTAGTTGCACGAAAACGGGACATCAATTTCCTAAAATCAGACACACTTATTGGCACAGTTTGTAAATAACAGGATAAATTCCTAAAATGAAAATGAAAAATTTATTTGGAAGAAATATTTAAAGAATATGCCGAGCTTTAAAATGTATTTGGCCAGTTACTATGAGCTGCAATTTTGGGTTGCATTAAAAACGTTTTTTTACAAGAACTATACATTCATGATTAAAAATGCTAATCATTTATGTGTAAAAAATGCTAATCATTTATGTGTAAAAAATAATCAAATACAGATATGGCAGAAATAAATAGAACAATAAAGATGATACGGTTGAATATAAGAAATTACAACAATCATTGGCAAATTAAAAAAATATTGGAAGAAGGAAGAACTTTAAAAAATATCGATGGCGCCAGGAAAATCTGATGTAAACAAACTTATTAATAAAGAAGCTAACAACTATACGATACAAGAATTGAACCTCCACCCCATAAAAGGGAAGAAAATGGAACAGTAGTTAAAACTATTAGTTAAAAATAACAGAAGAACTAAAAAATTACAAAATTCACGAACATCATAACGTTGTGGCAGAAATGTTAAAATATAGAGGACAAGTAGTATTGAAACCAATTGAAAAGTTATATAACAGATGCTTAATGGAAAACAGAGCACCTAATGAATGGAATAACGCATTGATAATTTTATTATTCAAAAAAGCTAACAAATATAAATTAAGTAATTAAAGACCTATTAATCTCCTGTCAGTGCTCTAATAAACTTTTTATAAAAGTAAGAACAAAAAGATTAACTAACAAATTAGATAGCAATCAGCCATACGAGTTGGCTGGCGTTTGAAAAGGATTTGGAACACTGGACCACAAGTAGTAAGGACTTGAATAGAGAAAGCAAACGAGTACAGCATCACACTATGGATGGCCTTTTAGATTATGAAAAAGCATTCGATTCTATTAAAACCTGGGCAATTTTAAACGCACTAAATAACAATCGAGTCGAACACATGTGCACAACTTTAATACAGAACATCTACAAAAGTACCACATTTCAAATCCTACTGCATGGAAAAACAAAAAAAGATTAATATCAACAGTGGAGTAAAACAAGGAGTTTCTATTTCACTTCAATTTTTTACTCTCGCACTGAGGACATGCTTAAAGAACTACAGTAGGACGAAAGAGGAGTTGTTAGTAATAGGAAAGGTCGAGCCACTTACGGTTTGCTGACGATGTGATTCTCATAGTCAACGACAAGGAAGAGCTATAACAAATATTAAGCGAGCTGAATGAACGATCCAGACAGATGGGCCTCTTAAATGAATACTTCAAAAACTAAATTTTTAGCAGAATTAAGGAGAATTATTTGGAAAACTGCAACAGGTTTTGAGGTATTAAGGACCAAATACCCTCAAAGCACAAACTTTCGATTAGTGGATATTACTGGTACTAATTTATGGTACTGAAACATGGGCCCTAAATAACAGCATAATAAAAAAACTACAAGTAGTCCAAAGAGGTATGGAAAGACTCACGATCACGTTGCGACACCGAACCCGACAAAGAAATTCGTAATGGATCCACAGTAACAGATGTAATTCAATGCAAGACAATCGTTGGACATGGCGAATAGTTGAATTTGGAGACCTACAAGCCAAAAAGGAAGTTTGGGGTGATCACAGACAAGGTAGACGGACGATTTGAAGAGATTCGTGGGGTACAAATGGATTCCAAGAGGGGAATTTTAACGAAAGCTTTTATGTTCAACGATGGATAGTGTAGCTGATGATGATGATGAGCTGAAGTGATAAAATAAATACTAAATAAATATAATCTCGGTAATTGTGAAACTCTTAATTGTTTTAAAGTTACAGCTTACCAATAAGTTATAAGAAGTCATAAACGTAAACATTATAAAGTCGTTAAGATTATACAAAACGTTATCTTAATATTCAATCAAGAATCTAAAAATTTGAAATAACTATAGGGTGTTCTATTTAAAATAAGAAAGTCGTACTTAATCACGCTTTAAAACTAATCTTTAATTAGCTAAGATACTTTTAAAAAATGTTTTCCAATTTTAGCATTAAAGACGCTATGGAAAATTCCGCAAAGTTGACCACCCCGAATAAGCAATAACGTGTATTTCCAACCGCCTCACAGAAAAATCCTAAATATTTTCACTAATAACCAATACCTTTGTAGGTACATCAAACAGCTCATGTTGATGTGATTTTGTAATAATATTAACAGCACAGCGTTTAATGTAACAAATGGTACTTCACGAAATTATTAATTGATTTGACATTAGAGATACATGACTTCAATTTAAAGTGTGGCAATACAATGTCAGATGGAGAACAATACCAACGTATCCATTTCACCCCTTATATGTATTGTTTGGTATTCAAAAATAAAATTATTTTTCATTTCCTTGTCTTGATATTATAAACTATTTTACGATTAATCGATCAATCTTGCCGACACAATAAACCACAAGTTCAATAAAATTTCCATTGTGTAGCTCATTTTAAATACGCTATAATCAACAAATTCGTAATAAAATAATTCTTGTGACTTCCTGTGGAGGAGTGTTATATTGTGTTACATTTGCAAGTTTTTGCCAACGAACCTCTGAACTTTTGAAATAATTCTTAATTTTTAGGAAATTCTTAACTTCTTCTGCGTTTTGTTTTGCAATTTAATTATTACCTACAGCGTTCCAATTTGTTGATATTATTATGAAATCCTGTAGTTTTTTCATGTTTAGGTAAGTTACCGGTATATAGACTGAGAAGTATGTCATTTTCCTCAATTAAAATAAATTAATAACAAAGAAATTATTTGCTCTTGCTTTTATTGTGTTGATGTATTATTTAATTTTCAAATTTTCGTTATGTGTTACTTTCCTTATAATTTAGAAAATTTTATGTAATTAGACAGATGGACATAGGTATACTGTGCAACAATAACGTAAGAGAGATAATAAATTATCTAAAATTATGACTATTGCTTAAACGTGATTAATTATTTCTTCTAAAAATGGCAATTTATTAAATGTTTTGTTTTTATTGTACGTGTTTTAAAATAAAAGTAGGTCACTAAACCTCACGTTAACGTGTACTTTAAATTGTTATTTTTTATGTTTAAATAAACGAAAAATTATCACTAAATATAGCATACTACTGTACTTTAATTTGCAGATAATTGCTCTAACTAAAAGATTATAGAAAAACCTATACATGTTATTAAAAAAAGTGAAGTATCTTCAATCACATTAAATTGTAAAGATTTCTTATACATCTTTTAATTATTATGGTTTACTTTACCATTTAGTGTAAAAAAGTTATTTCACAACCACTATGCTAATTGAATTTTCTAAACGGGTAATTAATATATTATTTAATATAAAAAAATTATCGAATGCTTACGAAAATCACAAAAAAATATTGTTACCTACTTCATGTTTAAAATAACAAATAAGCGTGGTTAATTAGATAATTGCAAAATACCGTAATAGTTAAAGTGAAGGTGTACCTACCAATATAATTTAATTAGAAAACAAACATCTATTAATATTGTGTCATTGTGGTGTATGTTTTAACATCTCTTTCAAAAATAACCTTCGTAACTTTATTGGAGGCCGTCTCCCATGCATCCATCAATAATTGCACCAACACAATTTTGTAGGTTGCACGTTAGGCTCTACAATATGATTCTACATATAATTTATTCCTAATAGGAAGAATGCAATTTAAATCATTTTCAGCATTCCTTACCATATACCATACCTGCTGCACATTAAACAATATTTATTATAATATATTCCAACCTGTTCACATTTTAACTATCTCATATACTAGATTACTTCCGATATATTTAATATCTATTAGAATATTATTTAGAGTATAAGCATAAATCAATTTAAATATAATGCAAATTGAAAAAGTATGTATAAGTTATTAGCACTTCCACATACTTAATTATACCGATTATGCTAAGGACATCACTCCTACATAATGCTTTTCCATGGATAATGATCATTTTAAACAAATTTTTCTACCGCGTTTACACTGTAAAAATGGGTTCGTTCATAACGTTGATTAAATCTGGATGTCAATTGGTTTAATAGGTTAAATGTATCGTTATTTTTTATTTTCATTGTAGCCCTGAGCTTAAAGTTTCAAAGGAAATTTACCATACCTATTATTTTTTAATCGGCAGATCATATTAGTATCTATTATTATTATTTGCTATTTCACATAGGCTTTCTAAACGTTAATAAGTACATTTATTAAGAAATAAGTTATTAAGAACAACGACGATACAAATTCTTTTCGCAATTAACCGTAAATATTTTTTTCATATGCAAAGCAAAATTGATTAATATTTCAATGGTTACATTTTATGAATAACTTTCTAATGAGTTAAAAACGTAATATGGTAGGTACCTATGTTTTATGTTTTTAAGATATGTCGTCTTCACATACAAATTTGCAATAAAACTATAAAGCTTTAAAAATAAAATAGTTAAATGTTTTAAGTCTGATGATAGTACATAGTATACACTACTGAAAGTTTATGATTAATAAAAAATATTTTCAATGTTTAATTAACTATTTTATTTTTAAAGTTTAATTTATTATAATTCTCAATAGTTAAAAATCATGAATTTTAAATATAAGCGTAAACTGTAACATTTTAGAAACGTTGTTGGTTAATAATTATAGAAAAAATCTTAATTCGAAGAAAGCATCCTAATCCAACGAGCTACATCACATTCCTATTAAAGCAATAAATTAATTTTAAGAGATGCAAGTGTTTACAATATTGATATTGGAACACGCGTTGTAAATTTAACTCGCTAGTTTATGGTTATTATTAATTTTTGCCATATTATTAGTTATATTATAGTAGTTATAATTCATTTTTAATTTGGCTTATTTCATCAGCATCTCTTAGATGTGTGATACTTGATTTCGTCCTAAAAAATCGTTCCGGTGATAAATTGAATTTAGGTGCTATTTGCGTAAATACAACTGGATAAGCATACACGGAAAGAGTGGGATAAAATGGGATCCCGTTGCTTTACTATACTACACTAAGAAATTAACTATTGAAATTCAATATTTCACATAAAAGAATACTAATTATTATAGTTGAGAAATAGGTCATTCTAATTTACAAAGTAGATACGTTTCAAACATAACATCCATCCCAAAGATCATCAACAGGCAGGGCCGTCTTCAGAATCAGCGTTATAAGATTCTGAGAAGACAGTCGGAGTAAAAGTATGATTAATTGAATAATTGTGTAAATTTTTTATCATATTTGATACTTTTCAATATTTTAGCAAGATATATAAATGTGTAAACTAAAAAAAAAAGAAAATATCAAAGATAATGCGTTATAAATGAAAATTGAGGAAGAAAAATGCAAAGGTGGGCTCGGGTGCGACGGCTTGCGGTTGGATATTTTAAATCTGTTATTTTCGGAAAATTTGCTACTATTTAATTATTATTATCTAAGAATTTGAACACCGAATTGTCCTAAAAATTTCTGAAGATGTTTCTTATGTATTCCATTTGAATGGGTTAGTTTTTTACTATCGGTTTGGTAAAAACCATATTCTTTTTCTAATCAAAAGTGTAAACAAACACCATCTTATTTCCTATAAATATTTTCCTATGTAGAATAGTGTCAAAATCTAAAATTTAACGGTGATTATCACCCGATGTATGCAGTAGAAATATAAAACTTTCGATCCTTAAGGCACTTATAAGAAGTCAAATTAAAATTTCTAGTATTTCTATTAGATGCAGCTTTATATTATGATCTTGTCAATTATTCTGATTTTTTTAATTAGGTACTACTTAAAGCATGCATTAAAAACTAGAAAACAATGTTTCACTTTTACTTAAACCTTCATTTAGGAAAAGTGAAACAAATGTGTAAAAATCTGTAACAAGCCTGTAACTCCTATTAGTGCTAGTGACATTTTCTAGGAAGAAAATGACCAGGAACCATATTATGCGGCATGCTCTGATTTTTAATATCTACCGACAATTTATTTATTTGTATAGAATATAGAGATAGTAAAGTTTACAACAAAAGAAATTGTCACATTATCAGAGACACAAACCATCCAAACTATCCAGCCAGTGCAGCTCCTCCAGGCTATCGGTAAAGCATCTAGCAAGACAATTATTAATTATGTGACTGAGAGTTGGTATTGAATCACTGCATCGCAGGTCTCGGTTATTTTCGAGTTCTATTATTTATACAGTATGGAATTTGTGCATCCATCATTCATTCTTACGTCTGCGAGGGTGGTCAGGTCAAATGCTGGGATCTAATACGAGATCCTTGTTGGTTATATTGTTGAATGTTTCTTCCCAGGTAAGGATGTTGGTTGTACTATTGAATACTTGGATTCTAAAGCGCATTTTTAAATATGGCGATTTTGTTCTCTATTACAAATATCTAAATGGATTCGTAGAGTACGGCCTGATTAAATTTTCTTATATTCTCTCAAAAGAGCTGCTTCTGTTATGATTTTAGGAGCAACAACATAAGCATTGTACAATTTAGAATAATATTCTTAATTTTGAAGCTAATAACCCCCCCCCCCCAAAGTACCAGTTAATTTCTGGATGACATTATTTATTGTTTTCAGTTTCATACGCAAATTAATAAGGTGTCGCTTGTACGTCACTCCCAAATATTTTGGAATAAAGCCAACTGGTTTCATATGCGTACGATGTGGTAGTGATCGCAAGATCGAAAAGAGCATTGGTGGAGACCTTCAATCAAATGGAAAAAGAAGCCAGAAAAGTGGGACTAATGGTAAATGAAACGAAAACAAAATACATAAAATTTAATAGAAATAAAAGTGAGACATTGGATGAAATACGAATGGGAAACTACAGATTTGAAGAAGTAAAAACCTTCAAATACCTAGGATTACAACTTAACAATACCAATGAGAGATAAGATATCATGAAGGAAAGATTGATAGCAGGATATAGAGCATATTATGGCAACCAGAAGTTACTAACAAACAAACAACTGAGTAAGAGAACAAGAATAAAAATTCATAAGATCCTTATAAGAAGTCGAAAGTATTCGAGAGACGAATAATGAGGAGAATACTAGGAAGTGTGAAGATTGGGGATGAACAATATAGGAGAAGAACTAACTTAGAAATAGGGGAACGAGTTGGAGGGAGCGAATATTGTAAGGCACATTAAAGCGATGAGAGTGAGTTGCCTCTCATGAGTTGCCAAGTTATCATAAAGAACCCAGAAAGTGAGAGCAACAGGAAGAGTAATAGAGTGGAAGCCGGACGTGGATAGGCCAAGGGGAAAACCTAGAATGAGATGGCTGGATGAGGTGATCAAGGATCTGATAGATATGAAGGTGAAAAATTGGAAGAGAAAAACCACCATCTAAGAGCTAAATGAAAGTAGGGAAAAATAAATAAGATAAATATGGGGACTAATCCACCCCAGAAAATGGATTTGCATATCTTCTCATTTAGCTCTTACAAGCTTTTGTGCTATAATAAATACAATAAATACGTAATATTTAAAACAAATCCTTGAAAAACAATAAGCAATAGGGAAGGAAGTAAGATATTTTTCGTTTTGCAAATAACTGTTTTTTAATATTGGTATGCTTTAATCAAGTTTGCGGTTATGTTATGATAACATCGAGATCATGTTTAAGCAGAATCTTGCAAAGAAACTGTTCATATTATTTTCGCTGGTGTTGGTTCACATATTCCCTAATTTTCCCAAAAGTTTAATACAGGATTAAAATAGTAAATTATCAAAAATAAAACAAAAAATCCGTATGAATCAATGCGGTTATTTGTTTGTTGACCTTTCAAATTAATAGTATTACATACATAAATGGTTGAGAGAAAAAACTTAAATTATCCTTACGTTTCCTGAATTTATTTCACCATTTTAAATGCTAAAATAGAAAAACAAATGAAAAATCATACAGAATTATTAATTTTTAAAAATTATAATTTTAGCATATAATTACAACTTTAGTTGTGGAGGACCTACAGCTTAACCTGGAGTCCGAACCACGGGAGTGGACGACAGGGAAGCTTTTAGCCATATATATAATGCAAGTAAACTTTAAGGGAAATAAGGAAATAATAGCGTTTGAAATTTTGTTATTATAAATTAATTCGTTTAATAATTACAGACTTGTTACACTTTTACCCCAACTTTTGCGTGCTTCATTTATACCCTTGTGACACAATATAAATATCTTGTATAATTTTTATTGTTATATATTTATATTAGAATGGTAACAGGTTAAATTCGTATTGTTATATTTCGATTTATTTAATTTTTATGTTCCATTCGTTTTATAGGGTTGTAAAATATGATTTAGTTTGTATATTTTTCTGAAAATTTTACAATTGAATTATCGACTGCTATTTTTATTTTATCCCATTCCTCCCCTAAATAATATTTTACACCTGATTAGATTTTCTTTTAATTCGATTCAAATTAAATTAAAAAGTAAAGCAGTTTTTAAACTACAACTTCAAAGCTAAACTAATCGTATTGAAATAGTTAATTACGGGATAATTTTGGAAGGTATGTATTTAAGTTTTACTTACCTAAAGGATCACCCGTCAACATACTCCTTCGGGCGTTTGATCTAAAACAAGAAATAAATATATTAAATTTTACACTTTCATAGAAATTTAAATTTTTTTGTATTTTTATTGTGGGAATCGATTGAGTAACAACTTTCAGTAAGTATTAAATTAGAAATTAAATAAAAGTGTTTTGTTTTTAATATTCAATTCAAAAATCTTATTAATTACATTGGTTTAGTAATTAGCTAAAAAACCATATAATTACGCATAAAATAGTTATTTACATAATTTGTTCATGTTTTCCTCCATAGTTTTTCTCATTATTTAAATTAATATCCAAACTGTGTTTATTTATTCGCATCAGCAACTTTTTTTTACGATTTTGTTAATTAGTTGCAAAATTTATAGGTTTTTTTAATTTAAGTAAATTTATTAAAAAAATCTAAATATTTTGAACTACCTTTTAACATCAGATGCCGTAGGGTAAATCCGTTCTTACATACACAGCGGGGTACTAAATTTCTTTTTATTTGACATTTTACGATAATATTGCCATTGTTAGTGTCTTATAAATATTGAGACTTTCCATGACGACGTTATTTTTGTTACACATTTTTTCAACTTAAAAAATTAATGTGGCGGAAAGTGTCAACGCCAAGGTTAATTAGGTAGGTAATCTATCAAAATCTAACAAAAACTATTTTAAATAAAATAAAAAATTTACAATGACGTTACTACTTCTACAAAAAAATGTATTAATGGACCCACTAGCATTTAAAAAATTAGTATTTTCCGTACTGTTTAAGAGCAATATAAAAGATTTTTAAGTTTTTCAAAAAATTAGTAATGGCACACAACTCCCTAACAAAAAATGACAACCCAATGTATTTGCGAAATTAAGAAAGTCGGTCACATATCAACTGACATTACATGAATAATAAGAATTTACATTAATTTTCGAAGCCAAATCAGCAAAAATAATAACATTTTAATATGTACGTATGTGGTATATTAAAATTTTTACCGCTTGAAGACCACGATGGTCTATTTCAAACGCTGCTATCGCCTTCGCTAATGGCCATAAGTTTAAATAGTGTTATCTATGGCCATTAATCTATGTTGGTGTGACAAATGGAAAAGTAAATTGGCAATTTACGGTTAATGATAATTCAAGGTGCATGTGTGAAGAAGGTGAAGGTAGAAGAAGATTTTACTGAAGTTCTCTTAATATATTATTATCTTACAAAGAAACGAAGAAATTTTTGCATGCTTTAGTCAAGTTATTTGTTCCGTGGTTTGGAATCCACGTTAATAATTCTCGAATTATCTTTTTATGGGTTTTTATTTCACATTAAATTATTTTTATTTTTTAAACAAAATTTTAATAAATAAAATACGTAGTTTTTTATTATATCTTTTATACATTTGATCTAATTTCTGTTCAGCATGGTGAACATATAATTATAATTCTCCTACAGTAAGAATTATCCTGCAATTGGGTTCGCCTATAGGAAATCAGAAGAATTATTATTAATACAGTTAAGTAATGCAATTTGAATAAATAAAAATTATAAATTCAATACTTTGAGAAACTTCATAAACTGCTATTATAATAGTGCTTTGCCTATATTAATCTGTAAGAAACATTTTCCCATGGAATACTTTCATTTTTAATATTTGTATGATAAAAATTATTTATTATAAGGAACTCAAGTAATGGTACTCCCTATGAATTAAATTACAAGGAAATATTGAGATCATTGGTACAGCAATAATAATTATTAAAGTTTATAAAGACACTAAGTATAACTTTTGCTTTGAAATATTTATATTATACACTCTATTAAAAAAAAAGAATTGCAGAATAATAAACATATAATAATTCAAACAACCAACCAGAAGAGATCGGTTTAGTTTAATCCTCAGCAATTTTGTATAGCAGTGCCCCAAGGGCCTAAGGTATATAAATAACACGTCAATTTAAAACACATTTTAAAAACGTATTATCGACAAACAATAGAAAGTAGAAGATATGGTGTGTTATTTAGTAGTTGTTAATTTTGTCTTATTATATTGCATACTTTTTTTGGTATTAATATAATTAACCAAATAGAACTGGTCACGTATCGAGCTTTAAAAATGATATAATAAAAGTTAACTGACAGGTGAATCTGTTACTATTGCGAATTTTAACACGTAAAACACGAAAAGTACTTAAGTACATAGAACATTTTCTAATTTTGTTTATCGCAAGGTTACAAGAACAAGTTTTGCATTAAAAACAAATTATTATTATTTAAAAAAAAATTAAGTAAGTTTTCATGTTTAGTCGTTATTAAATAGTTTGCAAATATTTGTCGAGCCATAATTAAATATTATTTTAACAATTAACATCTAAATTTTAACTCGACGTTTCAATTATTTGTTTTATAATACCGGCAGAATTATTCAAGTATATCTCAGACATAAATACTCAATTAAAAACAAGAAAAATATTATTGTTAGTATCAGCATGTTTGTTTATAATTCCGAAGCTAAATCGGTACTTAGCTCCAATCAAGTATTTCCTAATGCAGACGCACTCGTTAAGTTTTTCTTTAGTAGTAATAATTATTATAGTTGTGTATGGTTAAAAATTCAATTTCAAATGTATTATTTATGTTATCTTAAGTCATAAGAAACCTATTAAAGAAAGAAAGAAAAAATATAAATTAAAAGAGCAATAAATATTCAATTGCATAATCAGATTATTTTGTCAATTTAAATAATATACTACATAGGTAGGTACTATTTTCATGCTCTACTTTGTCGACAATTCAATCATATTATTAAATAAAATAATTAATTCAATGATTTATTATTTAAACATACATAAAAAAATTAATTATTTATTATTAGTGCTAAACGCTCAAAACATTTCGACTAATTTTTTTTATATTTTAAAATTTAAAAACATCGAAATGTACGACGCTAAATTCACATAAGAATATTAATAACACCTCAGTAAAAGCACTAGACTTTAACAAAAAATAATATGGTTTTAATTTCAATTTGACTGTTAAATACTAATTAGCTTCATTTCATTTTCAAATCTGTTATCAGCATATTAATTTAAAGGAAGCTAATTACTATGATGCGTTTACTTAATGTTAGTTCATACTTAATATTAATTTTTTTATTTAAAAAATCGTGTTGTTTTTTTGAAGTATACATACATAAAACACCTACATATTAAATTAAAATTAATTAACAACCTAAATCGTGATTCATCTATTTTTTTTATATGCAGGAAACTTAATTAATATGGAAATAGATACTGCATAAGTAATTTCAAGCACACTAATTGTGTCACATGGTTTTAATTAATGCGATTTTAATGTGGTTTGCTAATTATAAATTCAAAACTAATTGTTTAAATCATCTAGAATTTGACATCCACAAAGAGGACATTGCGTAAGGGTTCACGCTTTATTAAATAATAGTAATAATTTGTAGTACAAATAAAAGATAATAAAACAGCAAACGTTTGAAGTTAATGGTAAAAAATAACCATTTCATTTAGATTGCACCATAAACTATTTACTGTTTTACTTTAAGGTGGTCTTAGGAAATATAACATTTAATCGAAAAAAATTAAAATTTATATTTATTAATCAGAGGTCTTCAATATGTTAATCAGGTTTTGTGATATTGGGGACAGTACCTACACTTTCAACTGCAGCTGATCGAAAATAAAATGGAACCACGATCATCTTCCACTGTTTTTCAAATCTTTGAAGTAATTAGTAACTCATCAAAAATCCAATTATTAATCTTGTAAATAAAATTGTAATTGCTTTCAATCCATGGATTAATCAAAATCATGTAAAATTTTATGTAAATTATGATTTGTTAATTTATCATCAAAGTATTATGATGATAAATAAGTATTTGGTAATAAACCCAGCTTCCTACTTCCATTACACCGAATAAAATAATTAAGCTACTGTAACAAACTAATTGCGTGTTTACGAGACTATGGATTCTAAAGTATTATGATCACGATAATGTAAACCCGAAATGGTAACATTTAATAGAATTCTTAAAAAATTAATTGAAATAATAATTTGGTTGTTTAATTAAATATATAACTATAATACAGTTATGTACCTTAATATAACAGTTTTATCACATTATACGTAAGAAAAGAAAATTATAGGTTACTTACACGAATTGTACCTTGTAAGAGAGTAATAAGCGTCATCACGTCTCATCATGTTACGTTACGTGAAATACTTGATGACACCAAAATTTACTTAATTTCTATTGCATGTTAATGAAAAAGCAATGCTGGTACTTGGTTCAAAAGTAAATTGCCTGGTTAATATTTGGTTTGGCATAAAAACGTTCATGATTTTTTACCGAACACATTCGAATTGATTGCAAATTAAAAAATTTCGTTCCCAAATACATCACTTACATTTTAAAGATATTAATTTCTCTAAGTTGTAAGTGTATGTTACAAATCACGAAGCAATCGCGATTATCTAATCAAGAGTGAATTCGAAAAATTAAATGTTCGATCGTGTTGTTTGTGACCTTTTTAAGCTTTTGAAAACCATACTAATTTTAATTGTCATTCAAACCTTTAAATTCCGTAATTATCGGTGTCAAGAGTTTCCTGTTCAGGAGTGCACCTGCCAACAAATTTTACTTCTCCAATAAAATTTATCATGCCTCATGAATTTTGACAGATGGGAACTACAAAAGAATCGTTTTTAATTCTGGAGGAAATGAAGAAAACTTAAGTTAAAAAATTTGTTTTCTTATAATTATATTTATCCATCATCAGGTTTTAAAATAGGCAAGCATTTTGTCTGGACGACTGACTGCTGAAAAATTAATTCTCGTAACAGATTCGATGAATGCAGCCATTCGTAATAAATTTTTAGAAATGCACTTTACGGAAATATTTATAATTTGTCTTATAAAAATTAGAGTGTACACAATTTAATGATAGAAATAATAAAGATACACGCTCACAAATTTATTTAAAGCTGGAGGCTATTTTTACACTAAAAATTAATTTCAGGGTTTATGGTTGAATGCTCTTCAATATGGAAAAACAGGATGTTGTCTGTTAATTGAGCCGTTTCTTTAAAGAATATAAACTAAAAGATTTTCTTCGCACACAATACTTATACTATAGTTCAACAATGGTGTAGTGGTGCCAGCTATACAATCGTTCCATTATACCTTAAAGAATTGCCCAAAAATTATGTCGGATCATACACGTGAAAGTAAAGCTCCTCGGAAATTACCAAGCAAATTAATAAATAAAATTTGTTATACTCATATTTATTAACCCACACAAAGTCTCATCCTAATTCGACCTACGATATAACAGTTATGTTATTGATGATGATACCGCAGAGAAGTGTAATAATTGTAAAAATAAATGATTTAAAATACCACGAAGGACATAAGGTGCATTGCTGCACAAAATAATTATCTTGTAATCTAACCTAAGAACAATCCTTATATAGGTACCAAAGTCGGCCTCAATTTTCAATAATGCCATAAAATCTATTTCAAAACACGATCGTAGTACTACAGAAGTATTTTTATTAACGAGGTCATTAGGACATTCTAAACGTTAATCATCATTAATGCAAAATAGTCGATTTATTCGAATTGTTCTTTAAATAAAATATATCATGAGAAAAGACAAACACGTCGCCTCACAATATCTAACACGCACACTGAATGTTATCCCATCATTTCTGATTTAATAACCCAACATCATCTTAACAATAGAATTTTAAACAATAATTAAACCGCATTTCATATAAGTAACCATTAAAATCTTAAAAGAATGAAGTATTTTGCAATACCTTTTAAGAAGACGAGAAAAAGTTAAGGGATTCCTTTTGTAAAAATTAGAGGTTAAACAATCAGATCGGAAGAAGATTTATCGTGTTTTACACACACGTAATTGTCTAAATAGAAACAAAAGTTTCTCTTTTTTTAAAATAAAGTGAAAACATTTAAATCTTAATTTTCCCAATGTTAATGTGTAAATCGGATGATACTTTCGACATAATTACTAGTATGTACCTACATTGTGTAGTACTAAATGTACCTAACTTGAATAACCAGAAAAATTTTCTAATGGCGAGGAAGATTTCACTACACTTAAATTACAAGTGATTTTTAAAATGAAAATCCAAAATATCGTTTAGAAACTGGAATGGAGCGGAGCGGTGAACCTCCTATTATTGACAAACAATTTTCTACCTTCTAAATTCAATTCAAATTTATTGTTTCTTTTGTTGTAAATAATCAACAAAAATATAACAAGTTTGTCAATTTCAATTTATTAAGCCGTAAAGATAAAAGAGTTATCAATTTTATGCTTCTATAATTAATTTCAACCCACGAAAGCATTATAACTTCAAGGTAATTTAATTTGTTATTCGGAGTTGTTAAAGTGAAATTGTTTATCAAAAATTAATGAATTTTAATTGTAAACATATAAGGCCAAAAACTTACGGAAGGATACGATTAACTTTTAAATGAATTAAGTCGTTCCCCTTAATTTTGCATTGCAAATTCCATTTTAGTCTCCAGATATTATTCTGAACGGGCGGGCTTGTTATTATTTCCGGCGTTTCGAAAAGTTGGAAATTGAAATTTATCTGGAGGTCATTAAAAAGTGAAATACCTTGCAATTAAAAAACAATAAATAAAGTAAATCAAAATCAGCACATTAATTTATACGGTTAAGCAAATCATTAGACGCCACCTACATATTATCTAATTTAAATAAATTGTTAACACAAGCAATAATACAGTAAGGTTCATATAAAAAACGCCAAGTGATTAATGTTATATATGAAAATGTTTATATGTATGAAACACTATAAATTACCTACTAACCTGGTGAAAAGGTTCCATGCTTTTTCAAGTTCTATATTGAACATTAGTTTTGGCATGTCCGATATTAAACGAAATACTCCTACGTTCCTTATAATACAATAAATTTTATGTTTTAATATTAATTAAACATAATTAGAAAGTGAAGTTTTCAAGTAAGCAGTTTTGTAAAACTCAAATTCAAGATTAAGTGTGGAAGCGTGTTCGTACAGTAGCATTTGAATTAATCAGTATAAATAAAAATTTCAAGTACTCTCGTAAATGAGCTTTTAAAAATTATTTGAATGGTATGTTTTATAACTTCCTATAAATTGTGCAAGTTGTAGTAAAAAACGCACTTAGAAAAATTAACAGACCACAAAACTTGTAACAGAAAAGCTTTTAAAAGTGCGTAATTGCATCTCGAATCAATTAATTTTACTTTCGTTTAACTACTTTAATTTCAGGATGAACAGCTGTTACTTGTACATACATATATATGAGATGGACTTGCCATTTTTGTTTATATTATATTATGTAGGAAGAACATAAATATTATAATGATTTATAGAAAAGAAGATGGTATACTGAAGAAGTGCAATGTTTACTGCACATAGTAAAAGTTATTCCTGCAGTCTATAATTTAGCGAGCGTATAAAATTTTATTCTACAATGTTGTTGAAAATTGTAATTTACTCTTTTAAGTTGATATTTAAATTCAAACGACCAAGCCGACAAAGAACAATTAGTAGGTACTTTTTTTTGTCATTGAAGTTGTAAATGACTTCATTATTGCAAAATAAATTTTGCATGGCCTTGACCTTAAAGTAAAACTAAATGAAGTAACAACAATTTAAGTAATTAAGTCTTAGATGAACAGGTATGGTATTGTCGTAATGCTAAGTACGAGTGACATCACAGTTTGTGACGAATAATTAATTTATTTTAATTGGCCAACTTTGACTTGCAAAAATTTAAAGTGTGTACGAAATCACTCTAAGCAAAAAATGTACGTGCACGCATCACTTGGCGTGAAGTAATTGATTGTCTTAACAGTTCTGAAGGCGTTATTTTTTAAACTGCAATATTAACTTTCTTTGAATGTTTTTCTATTAGAAAATTACATACCCGATTATCGTATTACTAAAACCGCAGATAAGTGATCCACATGAAAATGCTTTTCCTGAATTATATTCCCACACTTTCGCTGAATTTTAAAAATTCTAATATAAGTAAAAAAATTTTCATTTAATTAAATAAATGCATGTAGATCGTTTTAATCCTACCGGTTTTCTCTCTATGTAGATATCTTTCAATTTTTAAATTTTGTTTAATTTCACAACAGTAATAACGAGGAAATAATTTTTTAACTATAAAGAAAAAGAAACCTTTTTTTATAGTAACAAAAAATGTTTAGCAAGACATAAGGATAACTTTTTATTTTGTATCTACACGCAAAAAAAAGTCTGTTATTTAAATTATCAGCTCTCAACAATGATGTAAGTAACGGAAAGAACACGCTAATAAAAGCTTGGGGCTTCTTAATAATTTGATCTCCGGATCTAAGATGTTTTTTCCTGAGACATACACGATTACTAATATTGTAAGGTGCTATTTAGGTTCGTAAGAAATTTAATATTATTTAACACACGGAAAATCTAAAAGAAGAATGAAAGAAAATTTTAGAAAATTGACTACTGGTATCAGAATATTTATAAAATAAACGTATCTTGCATTTTTATTAAGACATTTAATAATTTTATGTTAGTATCAAGGATTGTATTTTCATTTAATCGTAATTCTGAAGACGATCCTGGTTGTTGGTGCTCTTTTGATGAATGTTATGTGAGAACAATAAATTATTTAGTTTAAACAGTTATTTGATCAAATACCACAAGTTTTATCTATTTAATTTTTGGAGAGAAATGTTTGATATTGGATTTACCTGAGAGCTGCACTATCGACTATTTTAGTTTTGCCTTTTTTTTTAGTTTTTTTGTTTGGAATTGATTTATTGTTATCATTTTATCATATTGTGTAGGTAGTTTATGTATAGTTGGAACGTTGCATTCAAATCGTTCTACATTGAAAAGTATGAATACCAGTAGAGCAATCATGTATGTAATAGCTTGTTTATGTGTTAATATTCACTGTATTATACAATTTTATTAATTAAAAAACTTTTACAATCTTTTAAATATAGTTAAGAATGAGATCTATAGGGTGTTATTTTAGCTGCATGAGAACTTGATATTGAAATAAAACATTAAAAAATTGATGGAATGTTTTTTTAATTATTTTTTTTATGAAATTAAATTTAATCCCATTTATGATTTGAAAATTATTTCCGGCATGTGACCACCACGATTAATCGTTACGAAGCGCATCCGATCAGTCCAATTTTTGACCACTTTTTCCAATATTTCTGGCCTTATTTCATAAATGGCTTGCTGAATATTGACCTCCAATGTTTCCAGAGTTGTTGGTTTGTTAGCATAAACCATAGAAAGAACATACCCCCAAAAAATTAATCTGGAGGCGTCAAATCACATGATCTTAGAGGCCAATAATTGTTAGGACCATTTCTTGAAATAATGTTGTCAACAAATTGTCCTTTCAATAAATCGATGGCTTCGGTAGCTGTGTGGCACGTTAGCACCATCCTAATATTGGAACCATAAGTTGTCGATGTTTAACTCTTGGATTTTTGGAAACAAAAATGTATTGAGCATGTGTTGATATCTTACTTACATCATTCACCGTAACGGTAGCTCCTTCCTCATTTAGAAAGAAATATGGACCGATGATGCCGTTGGCGTGTATTCCACACCAAACAGTCAATTTTAATGGATGCAATGGAGTCTCAAGATAATGTTCCGGATTGGTCTCAATTCATATACGGAAATTTTGCTTGTTCACATACCCATTCAACCAAAAATGTACCTCGTCACTGAACAAAATTTGACGGTAAAAAATGGATCCACTTCCAATTGGTTGTGAGCCCAATCTGCGAACGCACGACGCAATCGATGATCATTTGGCTTCAATTCTTGAACCAACTGGATCTTGTAAGGATGTAAACCAAGATCTTGATGTAAAATTTTCTATGTAGTGGACGGACAAAGCCCAAGTTGTTGAGCACGATGGCGAATTGAAATGTTTGGGTTCTCTTGCACATTTTCACTCACAGAAGCGATAGTTTCTTCGGTACGCACATTTATTTGCCTTTTTGGTGATCTTACATAACATGATCTTACATTATACAATGAAGAAGTGGTACGAAATTTATCCATCACCGCACCAATAACCTGCTCAGAAGGTCAATTATGTCGACCATAAAATGGGTGAAGAGCTCTATAAGTTTCACGAACGGAATTCTGACTTTGAAAATAAATTTCCACAATTTGGTAGCGTTGTTCAAGTGTTAATTTATTCATGATTAAATGGCAAACCTTTCTGAACACAAATGCGTCAAAGAACTGTCACTTTGATAAACTCCATTCAAAAGTTATCCCTTTTGAAAGGTCTACTGCAGCTAAAAAACACCTTATATTAATCTAGCTACATTAGTAGACGAGAATTCCACAAGAAACCGTGGAACTAATAACTGTTTCGGGACCACATCCAGAATTATTATGAACTAAAAGTTTAAATAATTAATAATATTCAACACCTCAATATCATTACAGCTATTTCAGCCTTAAACACGATTTTCAATCGTGCTATTGGTATTATCAGATATATTATACTGGAATTACATTAAGAATACTGAAAAACTTACCAATTTTTCGATTTATGATAACACCTTCGCATTTTCAACTATATTTTAAAATATCGCAAAAGATTTTTAAATTGTTTGTTCAACAATCGATCAAGAAATTTATTAAATTTGGTTTTATCAAAAGTTATAAAATTTATACTACGTAATTTTATTAATGTTTAGTCGATGTTTAGTACTGCTTCTGGCAAGATAAATTTTTGGTTCTGCAACAGCAATAGACTATAGCGTTGCACTCCAGTCTTGTCTACCATTGCACATTACACTTTTTAATAATCTATTTCAATTTAAGGTATTTGGTATTAACACTTTTTAAGAAGAAAAGTTTTTTTTCTTTACAAGAGTTTCTGAAAAGCATCCAGATGTTATAACGACTACAATATCTTTGTATGGCTTGGTTGATGACTCGGTACTTATTTTCTCTAGTCGATTTATAAACTTAGTCGAGATATATTTTACCAATAAGTAGGATGTCTACCACACAAACCCACTGAACAAATAAAAATACTGCTTTAAGAAACTTGAAAACTCTTTTATTGGAAAGAAAAATAGATCGTATCCTAATGCAAAAAGAAAACAACAAATAAAAAGAGTTTAATATTTATGAAAATCATATTATGTGGTAATTTATAAACAACTTTAAATGACGCTCGTCTCCTAATCTTAGCCAAGTATTTAGCACAAAATGTGTATACAAGTGCTTATATTGCAAAGTCAGTGCCCTTTCTGTGAAGAATGTCGGAACAGGTCTGTAATAAAATGATAAAGATAGTTCTGCTTTTTGAATTTTCTCAATAGTGCGGTTTTCTTTGAACGATTGGGCATAAAATTAAAGCAGATAATTGACATGCTAATTTACAATTTTGCATCAAGGTTGAAATTGTGTAATTTTACGTTTCAGCAAGTAGCAACAAATAAAGTTAACTGTTTTTGTTTCAAATCGTTTTAAACTAACACCAAAATCCTTGTGATAAAACTTATATTTGGATACATTATTACTTTTCCATAATTCTAAAGGAGAAAATAAATATGCAAATATATCACCGCGTAGTACTTAAAGTTAACATAAATAAAGTTGAAAGCTTTGAGAAATCAATCGTTCAATAATAAAATGTATGGCTTTGATTATATCTACTTTTAAATATATTATGTACTATAATATTGCTGTTTTATAACAATTTATATTTGCAACCAACTGCAGCAGAAATTTAAAAAATAAATCAGACTGGAATGTTTTGACGCAAAACGACATTCCATACCAAGTTGGCGCTAAATACAGGTCTATTTTCCATACTGAATTACATTATACTAAAAATAATTATGGTAAATATGATACAAACGTGATAGAAATAACATGGGAGTAAGAATGTTAGAACCAACTGCAATTCTTGTCGAATTTTAAGAAAACTTCCTGAATCGAATGCATAATATATGTTTTTGACTTCATCCATCTGCTTCTTTAGCTCTTTTTTCTATCTTAAATTATGGGTTTTTGTTATTCACATTATATGCATCTGATAAAATTTAAATAAAATAACAACAAACTTGAAAAACATGCATTTGATGATACCGCTTGGATGTTAATAGAACAGGTTTGAGCAAAAAATTTACATTACCAAATATTCGCTAAGTATAAAATTAACTTTGTGCAAGTTGTTGTTAATTAAATATATATTAAAAAAACAGTTTATAAAATATAAATCTTGAAATATGTTAACAGGCTTTCTGTCAATACGATTATTATAAAACCATTACAAAACGAAGTCGGTCGGTTTATGCACACCACAAATTAAATTAATAACTAGCATACTCACTTATCTAAATTGATCAATATTTATAAGATGAAATATAAGAGATATAACATAAGATCATAAAGTGCAAAATTTTGCACTGCAATAATAGCAAAGATATTACGTTTGATATTGCAGGGTGCGTCTTCCTCACGACTTACTAAATAATCGTGAGAAGCAATAAATAACATTTCAGTGGTAACAATATAATAAAATATAACATAACGTAAATGTCAATAATTTTATAAACAAATTCACGAATAATAACAGTAAATTTCTTAACAAAAAGTCCATTTTTAAACTCAACTATTTCATAATCGATAACTTCTTCGATTTATCTGATTAAATAGTATTAGAAAGAATAATAAGATTGCAATTCAATGAAATCAACCGAATACAATTGCATTGCTTACAATGAAGGTTATTTTAGGTTAATAATTTTAAGATGGGCCAAGATGAGATTGATACCCTAATCAAATAACAATGAATTAGTGATTATAATATGGAAAGTAAAAAAGAAAGGTCGGCTATTTGTTGTCGATTGCACCTTAATACATCTTGGAAGCTGGAAAAGGAAATTAAAATTGTAGTCTCATTGAAAAGAAATTATCAGAAATACCAAGTTATGCATCTAAGCAATCTAAGTTAATTACGTGACCACAGATAGTTTTTTTTAAATTAATACGAAATTATTTTATTCAATTTGCATATCAATAATATCGAAGTCCATGTGGGTACAAAAATACTTATTATATAAGAAACTTTTTTCCTATTAAAACTGGAATATAAGTATACGAGCGTAGGTATTATATTTTTGCAGTAAATAAGTAATTAGGTATGTAAATAAAGAACACTTGAAAACCAGTTTGTGAATTAAGTAAATGCTTAATTAAATTTAAAACTATAATGTTGTTTTTATAATTAAGTATAGTAATTATTTGATAAGATAATAATGCTGTCAATGTAATGAGGCAATTACGTATGGTATAGTAAAAATTATGTAACGAACAAATTACCCCGATGCAAATGAATAGTCCAGAAAGTATATTGTACAGTATTATAATGACTAAATGATTAGCAAGACTACCCCGACGAGTCAAGGTGAAAAATAATTATAATTTACTTTTTGATAGACCCAAATACATTTTTTACGTAATATTATTTAATGTTGGTGAAATATTTACAAATGTTTTTATAGAATTTATTAAATTTGACACGTTTGTTTGTTAGTAACATTTAAAAATTATATTTAGGTATCTGCTGTGTATGTTTATAAAAGTGAAAGTTAGATAAGTAATTAATAAACTATATGTAACAAAAAATGTTAATACTGATTAGAAATTTTATATAAGAATACATTTTTATTGTATCTAATAATTGTTGATTTTATCATATTCAAATAGAATAGAATATTGTCACTACTTCACATCTGCGCCAAAGTGTGAAAGTAAAATTAGTATACAACATTGTAATTACATTAAAAACCCGCCTATGCGCTTCTTGGTAACTTGACTAAATTTTTACAAAATAAAATTTTAATAATAATTTATGATTTATTAATCCAACAGTTGATGCACAAGGCATCTCTACAGATGATGCAAACTTATACATAAATCGTTACCATTTTTGAAGGTTTTGAGAAGTTTTTAGACATGGTAATATTTTTTTAAATTTCGCATTTCAGAGATGACTAAACTAAGATTGAAAAAAATCAACATTACAACTACAAGGATTATACAAACAATGTAATCGCTACGTAGTTTCTACATAGTTTCTCTATTTTATCATTGTAACGTGGAAGTCATGAAATTTTACTTAAAACACCATGCATGGAAATAAAAAAAATATGGACTACCAAAAAAATGCAAGTTGATATTAAAAAAAAGGGTGACAAATTATGGTGCTTGACAAATTCTGTTCCGCAAAAATGTTCGAAACGTTTGTAGGTATAGATTTTACATTTTATATGCAGTAATTCCTAATACAATTTTCATCATAGTCGGTTTTGTTCTGGATTACGCAGATATTTTACTGTTTCGAATTCTTTCATATAGCATTCATAAGCCATTCAAAAGAAACGTATCATTCTGAACCCCCTAACTCAAAGCGTTTACAAATGAATCTTGAATCGTTAGTTACTCATTACAAAGGATGTTTTAAAGCATGCATGGTCATAGAACCCCATTTGAATTACTGTCAAACGCATGATTTGTTCCCTTTATTACAAAGTAGTTGTTACTTTTTCTCTTTGAAAGTACTTTCCGATTTTGGAACACCTTCAATAAATATTATAATAATTAATACAAAAAAAAATTAAAGAAAAAATCATTCGATAACTCAAAAATATTAATTTTTCAATTTAGTGTAAGTAATTCCATTGAGAAAGTTTTTATTGTTCTTGTTAAGTGCTCATTTTACTCGGGGAAGACGACGGTATACAAATTTGATCACATGAGACACTAGGTGGATTTAATTGTGTCAAATTAACTATGTGATGTGAACGTGATTAATCTTTTTTTTTTGCTATACGAATATTTTATTTAACAATCAGTATAAATGTCAAATTAAAACAAAACAGCAAAATTTAACAAGTAGGTTGGAAGAATTCGTTCATTGTCGCTACTATGGGCATCGATCTTAGCATCGAGCAGCCTCGTTGCACCCACAAACTGATTGTTTGTATCTTATCCACCAAATCCTTTACATCATCCCCAGGGTCTTATTTTCTGAACAGTAAAAGCTGAGAAATCGTAATGGACCGATATAAATATATTTGTGATGCCTAAGTGGCTAGGAACTACGATATCAACACAAATCGCGGCCCACACTAAGGCTCTTCCTTGATGCCAAGATATCAGCGTCACCCAGTTAGGTCTTTTTTCATCGTCACGCGAAATGCAGGGAATGTTTGAAGTGGCGTGGGATCGTCTAATAGTTTCATGAAGAGCGTGAGTAAGTGCGTTCCGCATTATATGTACATGTATGCTCTTGGTACAATCTAGCTCGAATTCTTACACTCCCACAAATTCTGAGAGAGTCCTTATCCATAATCGTACCCAAGTTAGAAGAAGGATACGCCTCTGGCCTCGTACCGGATTCGTTTGCTGAGGCAGCCAGAATGCGCGCAGGGTCGATTTCTAGTGAATTATTTAAGGAGTGAAGAAGTTTTACCATTGCAATTGTATACCAATTTGCCTGAGAACATGAAAAAGTGGACAATCTTCAAACGGAAAAATTGTCTTACAGGCTACAACAGCTTATTCTAAGTCCGAGACCTCAAAATCCGGCAAGGATGGACTAAAGATAGAACCAATTAATATCTCAGTCAGTACTACAAATAAAGAAATAAAATTTGGAAAAGACTGGTCAACCATTATTCGAACGCTTATCACCAAAACGTATTGGTAAAGAAGCTTGTTTGAATGTAAAGACTTGTCGAAGAAAAACAAGAAAAAAAATTAATGATATTTTCATTTACAATTTATCGTTGTAGGTGTAAAAACATAAAAATACATTTTTTTAAATGTATGACAATTTTCGAACCTTTCGCTTAATAATATTGCTTTCGTAAGGATTTGTACAATAGCAATACTTAATGAATCAACAGCTTTCCTGTATTTATTTTCGAATATTATGAATTCCATGGTTGTACTTTTGGTTTTATTAAGATTTTGTTTAATTGACTTAATAAACAGCTAGTTCTTTGCATTTTCAGTATAAAATTCATGGAATTTTGAGTATAAAATTAAAATCGTTCCTACTATAATAGTAGGTCACCAAATCAGGCTAGAACAAAGGTGGGGGTATCCTGGGATATCAGAAAGGGCAGCAAAATTTTCCAAAGGCATTCTGTTAAATAAATGTCTCCATTTATGAATCCCATTTTACCACATTGTTGCGAAAAGTGTGGATTTTAAGACACCAGAAAAATGGCTTGCTAAATCAGGTAATGTTTTGGATTTTTTAGACTTGTTCTTTAACTTCCGCTAACACAAAATTAGACCAGTTGAATTTTACTAATTATTTATGCGACATTCGCGGATTTGTAACGCGTTTGCAAAAAAATGAATTTACTTTTAATTACTTCTTCACACTCCATATCTTTTAACACTAAACATTCGAATACAATTAATAATATGCCTATTTTTGGAAACTTATGTTGCATCCAAAAGTACTAAAATTTCAAAGTTTGACATATAAATTCTACTTTCACGACAATCTTTAATATTAAATTTTAAGAGCTTTGGTCTAGGTTAAAATTGTAGCTTTTTCGTGTGAGAGAATCATTTTACAACAATTTTATGCATTGGGTAGTGATGCTTCCAATAGGCACATAGTCGTTGAGGTTCTATGGGTTGTGTATTGTAATTTATATACCAATACGGATCTGAAGAGATGAATATCAGTATTATAAAACCTGATTAACATCAAAACGTCGTCCAGTAAGGTTATATTGAATTTTTAATTTGACTACTGTATTTGCATTTAATCGTGATTCTGAAGACGACTCCAATTATTGTTGATGGTCGTGATGAATGTTTCTGTTAAAAGGATTTTATATAACTACTTTAAAAGTAAATATTTACTCAATACCTCAATTTTTCAATTTATTATAAAATTTTCGGACCAGTCTCTTACTTTTATAAAGTTCAGCCTTTAACAGATTGACGGGGTAAGAAGAATGAAAGAACAAACAATATTTTGATTATTTATATTTAGCATCAGTTCAACTTTTTTTTAAACAGTCGAATTTAAAACTTCTCAAGAGTTATAACATGTTTAATTACCTACTTCAAATTTGAGTTCCAATTAGTAATTTAAAAAATCCCTCGCTCGTTAAAGTTATTAATAGGATTACGTTTTTGCCTTAAGTTTTTCTTTTTGTTACCGGCGCGACGGAGTATTGAGAAAATGGTAATTTTTAATTCACTGCCAAGTTTATTCAGAAATGTTTAAATTTAACTTTTATGGAAATTAATTTCCTGTTACATAAATTGATAACAAAGAATAATTCTTTACAACTATGCTCTCTAACTCTTAAAACCACTATAAAACTACTGCAAGTTTTTTTTGTTATAATTTAAACTTTTATCGGTTAATTTTCCTGTTATTCATTGATTCTTGAAGAAAAACTTTACTCCGCACCGTAGATAATGTAATGATTAATAGCGATAAAATTGACACCTTTTATTAAAGAATTTAGCCGTAAGCTTGAAAAATCAAAAAATTGTGGTAGAATTATTTACCAAATTTGGCACCTACTGGATAAGATTTACGATATTTAATTATATGATATACAGAAGTATAATAAAACATGCGGGATAATAACTGTTTTAATTTTGAAATACTTTATATTAAATTAACCGGATCAATAGATTTAAATAAAATTTTTAAGTGAACTCCATAATTTTTTTAATTGGGCCAATTAATACATTAATAATAAATTTAATATTTATTATACTATTACTCATAGTAGTTTCATTTAATATTGTTTGATTTATATGAGAAAAATTTACTCGTGTTGTTTTGGAATACTTTTAGTGACCATTGAAGAGCACTTGCTTTTTGTTATTAAAACTGAAGACTTTCAATTGTTGATCGACAACTGTACGGTGTTTACAAGCAGGAAAATGAATTATAGGTTTTATATAATAGCAACTCGTTTTATATTAAAATTTAAATTTATTTATAAGAAAGCATATAGTTAATTTGCAATTTCAATACAATTTATAAGTTGCCTTTTTCGAATAATTGTAATTAAACAGGAAGAAGTGAAAATAAATCAGTTACTTCATATGATACTTGTGACACTTGCGTCAGTGAAAATTTGTTGTGAAAAGGTATTGTAATTGTTAATTGAATTAGATGTAGAAAGTATAAATTAATTAATCGATTACGCTAATGACACTACACCTAACAAGCCATTGTGTTAAAAACATTTAATTAATTATGCATTTTGCAACAAAGTCTGAATTGTTTTATAGAATAAATTAAGTAAGATTATTGGAGCAAGAAGTTTATTCGATAAGTATAAAAACTTGTCTGGACTCGACAAAGAAGGTAACTTACAAACATTTTTGCTCAAGATGCAAGCGGAAGTTGTTCGGATGCTTAACTCCTGTGTAATATAGCATGGAAAATAACTATAAAACAACCCAGAAATAGACCAGATTGCTCAATTAGTAAGTGAGATAGTCGAAAAAAATTAGTCGGCGTTGAGGATTTTTTGAAATAAATATGCGAACTCTGTGTCAATCCAGTAAAACTTGATCCTTTATATGGTCAGAGACTTTCTTTTCTAGATGAACGTTTTAGGTATGGTGAAAACAATTTCTTTGGTTATCAGTAAGAACAAACACAGTATTTGAAACAAATTATCCTATTAGGATCAAAAAGGAAACTTCACGAAGTCTCTGTTAGTATGGTTTATTCAACGATTAACTCTAATTCAAGAGTTGACCCTTGCTAAGCACTTTTATGTTTAATTGTCTGCAAGGATCACGAATTTACAATATTTGGATCTGAATGAATTTTATTATCTGATAGACAATAATTACGTTAAATTTCTATTCAAATAATAATCATTACCATATTAGATTATTCAATAAGGTTAAATGTACGTAAATATACACCATTATTGATACTATAATTTCAATATTTTTGTACCTATATGAGAAAGTGATTCTATTCTGATTCCACAAATTAGATATGTAATTACAAATTTCAATAATCGATCAAAATACGAAAATATACCCACTAAAATGTTTTCAACGATTATCATTGGAAAATTTACAATCACCCAACTTATTTGCTATAAAAATGAATCAAAAAAGAAACTAATATATTCATTGACGTTTCAATATTATAAAATATAATACTTTCGCTTCGATGTTTACCATATTAGTACACCATTTATTGTCTTTACAAAAATAAAAGTTCAAAGGATAACAATAATAAGTAAATCAATTTGAAATGTTTTTGTTGTGTTCAATTTAGACTCTGAACGTAAAAAATTGTATTAATTTTCAGTTTGGTTTTGCAATCATTAATCATGATGATTAACAATTTTACGTCTTGGCACGAATATTATTTGAAGGCATGCACATGATAACAATAAAAAGCACAATGCAGTATATACTCGTGTCGGTATTATTATTACTATTAGCTAAATTTATTATATAAACAAAAACAGTGAAAAAGTGTATCTTACTTACGTTAGGTGCTACGTGAACATAACCGAAAAGTTTTGCACAAAGGAAATTGGTCCTGAAACAAAAATAAAAATTATATTTTTATATATACCCTTTTGTCCATAATATTTAATAGTAAATGAAATTAATATAATATTTTGAATCATTGCTACATTCCATTATGATAATACTCGAAAATGGTTTATGTTTTTCCTAATTTTCGGATATTCGCTAAGGATTATTTAATTATAAATTAACATATTATTAAAATTATATAGTAGCATGTTCGATTGTTATCAGTTAATTCCAGTGGTGTATAAATAACTATGTCGATATAATTTTGGAATACAAGCAGGGCCCACAAGCTTTATTCTATTTTCTACAATTCAATGTTATGACAAGTACGCATGGTTGTGGTATAACAAAATTAATTTAAATATTTGAATGCAGTTAAATGTTTGATTTGGTATTATAATTTACTTACATGCGTGGTTGTGCGTATAAGTTCCAGAATAAGTAAAGAGTAGCAAAAGGAAATAAGTAACCAACAGGTGCACTGACCTCACTTACACCTTTGAACACCAAGAAATTATCTTACACTCTCAAAGTACCCATAAACTAATGCAATAACATTTTACTTGCGCAATTCAATGTTATTTATTTGTGTGTTTATGTATCTATTATTATTAATACAATAAACGTTAATATAATATCTGATATGTAGGTATGCTGTCTTAAGATTGGAGTAGTATATAATTAAGTAACGAAGTTAATTTGTCACACCCACAGTTAAAAAACGTTAAAAATATTTTTATTTTCAAATGCCTACCACTTAGAAAATGTTAAACTTTTCATTTTTAAAACAAACATTTACTTTAACCGCTTTTGAAAGTATGTTGTGTTAAACAAATAGCCATTCTTTAATAATTAATTTATTCGTGAATAAAAGTGATCCCGTAGGAAATTATGATTTGTATTTAGAAATTGAAATTTTGTATCAAATGATTAGTACAATGTTAAGGACTTAACAATTTAGTGAAAGTACACATATTACAATTTACTACATGATAGATCAAGTGTAGGTATGTTATGTGTGTGGGTAAAATTCTCACATTATTAAGTGACATCTCAAGTCGCTTATGCTTAATGAGATTGCAGTTTGTTACAAACTACTTTTTATTAATTAACATAACAAAGCATCGAGAAGCGATTTTCCTATTCTTGTCGTATCTATCCTGAGAATCTCGAGTTTATTCACGTATGAGGAAAAACATAAAAATTAATTAATTAGCCGCTCGCTCTTCATACCGAAATTGTTTAAATTATTTTGAAAGGCGTTTTCATATCAAATATTTCAATTTAAAATTGTAATGTAACAGTAATTTGGTTTACTTTCTTCGGCGTAATGGTTTAAATTGAAATTACTCGATCCGGATATGTTACTTTTTGGCACTTTTTTAATTTTTAAGGAAAAGTGTTTGCTATACAATTTTCTGTAAGTATTTCACACAAAACGCACACTAGCCACCGTTACGAATGTATCGTAATTTACTTCCTACTTGAACAAAAATATTATCGCATTATTATTTATCTTATGCATGAAAAATTTGTACCTATTCAATACACCTGCGATATATTTTCTTCTTTACCCCCCAACTTCTCGTAATTGAAAATACAGTGAGTGTTAAAAGTATTCGTTATCTAACATATTTTGAATTAAAAACGGTATAACTTTTCTAAATTATACGTAATTTCAAAAATAAAAAATGCAATAGGAACTATAAACGTATCTGTTCATGATTTAACTTTTTCTATTTAAAAAATTTTAAACACATTCGCTTAAAAAATAAAATAAGAAGATAGTAACATACTTTTCCACGTGTAAAAAGTATTCGACATCATATAATTTCAGACAAAAAGCCTTAAAAAAAATATTTGCTACTTTGACTGAAATTTAAAACTTTCTGTAAGTTAATATAGACTTGATTGTAAGATGTAATTTTTTTATTGTAATATACACATTTTAAAGAAAGGGAGCGTAAAATTGTTATGAATTTACATAATAAATTAAAATCAGCCAAAGAAATTTCGGAAATAATCAACAGACCACGTATAACAATTATGTAAAAGTATTCTCTTACAAAATGTTTTTAAAATAAGCTGCGTGGAATCATTCAATTACAATAAAAATCAAAAAACCCTAAATTTAGTGGCGTGAAAATGGCACCTGAATGTTTTGCAAAAATTATGATTTTATGGAAAAATTACCCGTGGTTCAAATTGCAGGTAATTTGTGTAGAAAAAGAAAAAATACAAAGCTAAATAAAGAAAATTTATCACTATTTGTATGGGGTTATGCGAGTGCCTCTGGTGCAGCAAATTTCCATTTTATCGATGGTACGGTGGACCCAACGCCGTATCTAGGCGGTGGCGAGATGGGCGCCCGCTAAGGGCGCAGCTACCGGGGGGGGGGGGGGGGCGCAAAATCGGCCATGAAAAATAATTTTTTTTTAGATTAGTGCATTTTGTTAAGGACAAAAATTTCACGTTATTGAAATGAATGTTATTCCAGATTGTTAAGTTACTGTCCGCTAAAAAAGTTGAAGACCTACGTAAAGAAGGAATTAAGAAATACATAGAAAAAGCCAAAGCTACATGTGGTTTCTTGGAAATTACAAGTTGTTTTCCTGTTAAGAGACTGAAAAAAGTCAAAAGAATGGCTAGTGAAATGGCTGAAGATGAATCCCACTTGCTGAGTGCTGAAAAATCATTTGAGAGAGAGTGTTTCGTTGTATTTGATAGGATTAGAAGCGAAATGGACAAGAGGGCAAACATCTACCATTCGGTTTCATCTGACTTTAATTTTTTATCCGGAAAGTCTTTAAGTGAGTATTCTGATTCTCTTCTTGAAAGAGAAAAAAAGAAAGAAAGTGTGCAGCTAATCTTGGTGCGATGTATGCCAAAGATATAGATACGTTAGAGCTTGTGAACGAAGTAGTTACTTTCAAGTATCATGCAAAAGAGCTGATAAAGGACATCAATAAGGCCTCCCATTTGGATGTTCTGAACGTTATTTCTAATTATGAATTAAGAGACGCCTATCCGAACATTGAAATTGCGTTGAGGATATTTTTAACAATGCCTGTAAGTGTGGCGTCTTGTGAGCGTTTGTTCAGCAAGTTAAAAATGATCAAGAACTATTTAAGATCAAGTATGTCTGAAAACAGATTGACAAGCTTAGCAATTCTGAATATAGAATACGACATTGCGTTTCAGATTGATTTTAACGATATCATCGACGATTTTGCCCTGGTAAAAGCAAGAAAAGTACAGTTTTGACTCATGATTGATCAAAAAACTTTGAACCTACAACTTTGCACTTTAATTTTGTAAAATTTCCGCGGAAGGACCCCCAAACCCCCCGGTGTGGGGGGCGCAAATGTTAAGTCCCGCCAAAGGCGCGGCCGTACCTAGATACGGCGTTGGGTGGACCACAAATGTATATGAACATTTTACGCCACAATTTAACAAAGTTCGTATATTTAATGATCACAATATGGGGCTACAAAATAATTATATATTTATTCAAGATAATGATTTGAAGCATGGATCTTTGATCATGGAAGCGTGGATCCTTTATAACGCACTAAAATATTTGGAAATTTCTCCTCAAAGCCCAGACATTAATCATGTTGAACATCTATGCGATCACCTTGACAAAAAAATTAGAGCAAGGCAAATTAGAATTAAAAATGATTCGAAAACCGTTCTTAAGAAAAATGGGATAAAATTTCCCCCTTCAGTGACATAAAATTTAGTGGAATCTATGCCTAAATATTTAATGGCAATTATAAAGACTAAAGACAATCCCACTAAAAAATATTAAACACTTCTTTAACGATGTCGAATACTTTGTACGCGTATATAAATGTGCTTTTTCGTATTTTATTTTTTAAGCGAATGTGTTTGAATTTTTTTAAATATAAAAAGTTAAATTGTGAAAAGACATGTTTATAGTTTATATTTAATTTATTTATTTTTAAAATTACATGTAATTTAGAAAAGTTATATCGTTTTCAATTAAAAATATATTAGGTGACGAATACTTCGTACTTACATATTATATTAACTTTTTTCACTGAAAGGGCAAAAGTAAAAAACTTTGTGAAGTCGAGGAGACGAAAAACATAATTTTCACAATATATGTATTTTGGTTACTTGTGAAACTTAGAAGAAATTGTATACGTACTTCTGTTTAAAATTTAACAGTTTTATAAATATTAATATTTATTTAACCTTAATGAATGACAGGTAAGATTTTTCACAAAAAGAAACAGCTATAACTTGCTTGCTTTTAGAAGAGCCTACACAGTATTGTGTTTAAAATTTAACTATTTTCCAAATAATGATAAATTGCAAAGTTGTTTACAACAAAAACAAACTTCGATAAAAGTTCAAGTTCCGACCGTTAGTTATGAAGAATATAATAATACGTCTTTTTCAGAGGTACGGAAATATAATAATTAATCTAAAAAGTCATAAAAGTGTAATAAGTTACTGGTACATTACACACTGCTTACCGGAAATGCTTAAAGTATCCCAAAGAAAAGAAAAAAGTTTTAATGCGCTGAAGATATAATAATAATCGACGCACCGCACCAGTTTTTGTTCGCTGATTTATTTTACATCTCATATTCTCCAAAGACAGTAAAATATTTTACGAAGAAATTGCTTTGCAAAAATGATTAATAATTAAAAAGTAATTTTTTAAAAGATTGAATTAAAAGTTAACCCGATAATCACGGTTTAGTACAAGATCCGTAAGGTGTGCTATAATATGGTACGCAGTTACTCACACGATTATAAATGCGGGCGTGCACACAATGTTTGCCATAATAGTGTAAATTATTTGCTTGTACATTTACTATTCATACATTTGAATCTCAATTACATTATTAGGTAGTATAATGCTGCAAACTCCATGTATTCAAAATATTGATAGTTAAACAGGTACAGGTTTGTGGGATTTGAACAATGAAATAACTACTTTTATATTCAATCTGAAGTTCTTTCATTGTCCAAAACCCACGAAATCGTATTGGAGTTTCATTCAATATGGAAAAATGTTAGCGTAATTGCCAATGAATTGTGAATATAACTTTTACCGTAGCAATAGCACCAAATGACCACTTACTGATTATTTATGGCTAAATCAAGTTTCAAATAAATGTTCTAGATTTTTTAAATATTTAATTGGTTTGTTACCTTGTTAGTACAACGTAAACGGGGTGTCTCAGTTCTCCTGTTCCGAAAAACCTTCCAAATTGTCGTATTTTTGTATATTTATATTTTAATAAAATATTATATTATATTATTTAAATATCCTGACTGTCTATAATAATAGATAGTTTAACGTGGAATTTTAACCATGGCATAAATAATTTAGGGGCCGAATAAGAATCAAACCCATGACCGATTAATCTAAAATTTTAAGTAAGTGCGTACCGATTTTAGGATTAGGTACCTCTACTAAGTATTTTTTAATAATAACCTTTTAAAATTTAATTTTCTTGACTGAAGGTTCTTTGTTTTAATTTCTACCTTCAGCCATATCAGGTACTGTTAAATTTTGTTTTTGAAATCGTACTCTTTCAAAATTGCGTACATAATGAATTGCTGGAGAACTCTTGTACTTCAAATTTGGCTGCATGTACTTCAAACTATGTACATATATGTATGTATGTGTAATACATAATGATGTAATAAATAACTTAACTTTTTTTGCACAATCGTTATGTTAGAAAACAATTCATTCGAACCGATGTTGAACATCAAGAATGGCTAAGCTAAAACCCTTGAAACTTTTCAAAGTGCGTTCTTGTAATGCTTACAACTCGAGTGATTTAATAGATATTAAAATGCTTTTTAAACCAGCCATTGTTTAAAGCGCTCAAAGTTTAAATTATATAATAAAATACAATTTAAATCCTTGATGAAGGATTTTGCTTGTACACTTTTTTAGAAATCAAATTTAGCTAGTCAAAACTGTGATTTTTCTGTATTCAAAATAAAGATTTATGGCATTGGCGATGGCGTACGGACGTAGCATTAAATGTTGATTTTGGAATACGGGTTCCCAAAATTCAGCAATTATATTTTTTTAATTGATCTCTTTTTGACATTATAATCAAATTCTAGCTACACTTTGTGTAGTACAGAGAGCAATCATGCAATTAATTTGTATATAATAAATGCGAACAGCACCAATAATCTTCCTTTCAATCTTATTCTCTATCCAATGAATCTCAACACCTTCAATGAACCAAAATGAGCACTCGACCAATGTCAAATTTTTACAGAACATTTTGCTGCGAATTTCTAGGTAAAAGTCATTATTTCCGTTTTAGATTATTTGTGGTGTGGGGTACGTAGACAAGAAATATTGAATACTCCTATACATTAGGGCTTAAAAAGGGGTGACAATAAAAATTGAAATCAGAATTCAATGTAGTTTCTGCAAAAGTAAACTAACTGTTGCGATAGCAACAACGTTTTAGAATTATAGGATTAGATTAAGTCATAAACTTAAAAGCACCATTGTCAATTTGTGTCTCCACGTCTGTAATAAACTTAGCCGACAAACAAACATGAGGTATTTTTGTACAAATGTAAGCTCCCTTCTTTGAAGAGGTAGATAGTTGTACGTGACTTGACAATGGTGATTTCAAGACAATTTTGTTCCCATGAAATGGGAAACTTTCCTAAACATTGTACCGTTATAAATAATTTAAAATCTGTAAATTTGTATTAGTTGTAAGTTGTAGATAAAAGGGCCGTCTTGTCGAACGAGCCTCAGTATTCACCTAGCTTCTGCCAAGTGACAAATAAGGAAACACTACGCTTTTCTTGTGACTTGACAAAAAGAACAAAAAGGTTACTCATTAGTGTAATTGAGTTGTGCAGTTGTACTAATTATTAATTTAGTGTCAATAAAGACTTTTATAATAATCACGTTATTTGAATTCGTCTTTGACATCAAATCACGACTGGTCCTTCGTTTTTTATACAATCAAGAAGTATTTCGGCAGCCGTACACTTTTACAGTGAAAAAATCAATTAGGCCCGATCATTTGGTCCATTCGACCCGGATTAATCAGTATCAGTCCATCGAAGTGGAAAACTACAGCATTCTATATTTGGAAAAAATTGGCTCTACAACTCAAGATAGTGTGCCCAACTTCAAATATTAAAAAGAATCATCAACAATCATCGAAAGAGGTTTAGAAGTTGATAAGTAAGTGATCAATACCGCATCATTTCTTATCAAATCCAGCTCATCAAGGAAAATTCGCACAAAGAAGTGAAATTGCATCACAGTGTAAGTGAAAATAAACTACAAATTAATTATTGGAAGAGTCCAGGGTACAAGGAAGTCAGCATCATCTATTCACCGTGGATCAGCGATCGTCAGTGAAATTGATTTAGTGGTTTTGTTTAAAATTGTGATAAGTGAATCAAAGACAAGTGCATCAACATTGTAACATAAAGGTCAGAAAACTTAAGGTTAATTAATTTTAGGTTAATTTTGTAATTAGTTATTTTAATTTCTATACCTGAAAGTTCATTAGCGTATCACTATGGATAATTTAATTAAATCTAGATCAATTGCGAAAGGAAAAATCACTAGAATCGAATCTGCAATTGTCAAGTATGAAACATCTAATGATTTTAACATTCACGAACTTTCATGTAGGGAAAATTATTTAATGTCAGCATTTGATGATTATTCAACTGCTCAAAATGCGCTAGAAGCTGCTGATACGGATGAGGAAGTAATATATGCTCCTGATCGCCCAGTAATTGAGGAGAAATTCTTCTCCTTATTGGGACGATTAAAGAGCTTGATTCAATCTAAGAGCACTTCGGCTACTATCAGATCAGCTTCGCAAAATAGCGATATAGGTGTATTAACCGAGCCCCCCGTTGTTAACAATAATTTTAGTTCTAGCATTAAATTACCGCATGTTAATATTAAGACTTTTACGGGAGAACAAACGGAGTGGACATCATTTAAAGATTTGTTTGATGCGGTTATTCATACTAATTCGAATTTATCTAATATTCAAAAATTCCTTCACTTGAAATCGGTTTTAAGAGGTGAGCCGTTAGAAATCATAGATAGGTTGCCATTATCAAATGACAATTATGTAGGTGCCATTGATTTGTTAAACAAAAGATACGACAACAAAATTTTCATGATCAACGCGGTTGTTAAAACATTGCTAGAAATTCCAATGATTGCTAAAGGCAATGGGCCGCAATTACGTAAATTTATAACGAAAGCAAACCAATGCTTGACCACCCTTGAATCAAGTACCTTAACTCCAGAACAAAAATTGGATCTTATTTGGTTGTATCTTTTGTCAAACAAATTAGATGTAAATACTCTAGAAGCTTACCATCTAAATACGAATAAAACTACTATCCCAACTCTAAAAGACTTCCTAAATTTTGTAGAAGAAAGGTGCAAATCCTTTGAAAATATAGTACAAAAGCCAACAGTTGCAACGAACCATAAAAGTGCTGTTAAGCAGGTAAACTATTTCATACGGTCAGAAACTAACTTTCATTGTGAAATTTGCGCAGAAAATCACGTAGTCCGACAATGTCCCAAATTTGCCGAACTACCGATTCCTGAAAAATTAAAAGTCGTGCAGACTCGAAAGCTATGCCATAATTGCCTCAGCTCACGGCACATGTCGCGTCAATGCGCTTCAAAGTATCGATGTAAAACATGCAAAGGTAAACACCACTCGTCAATTCATACTGACGCAGTTCAAAATGCGGGTTTTCAAGAACATTCTAAAAAGGTTGGATATAATCAAAATCCGCATCCTTTCCGCGATAAAGATAACAATGTTGTCGCTAATCCTACTATAGTTGCAAATACGGCAACTACGGAACAAAACGTTTTTATATCGCGTGGTCCCAAAACGCAAATTTTACTAGCCACCGCGCAAGTTGAAATATTATCTGGCAAAGGCGAACGCATTGTAGCACGAGCTCTATTGGACTCGGGGTCACAAATGAGCATCATTACGAGCCATCTTGTTAAAAAACTTGGGTTACAACCATACAAAACAATGCAGACAATCACCGGGGTGACGGGACATGCAACTTGCTCAACCAATTTGATAGATTTGACAATAAAGTCAAGAATAAATGAGTCTCAGTTCAAAACGTCATATGTCGTCTTAGATAAAATTACAGATCCCTTACCGAGCGCATTTGTCAATAGGCAATTGTTAAACATTAATCCGGTGTATATATTGGCTGACCCAGAGTTCTATAAGCCAGGTACAATCGATTTATTGCTGGGCGTAGATTTATACTACGAAATTCTATCCCCAGGATTAGTAAAATTAGGCAAATCGTTACCGACTTTACAAAACAGTAATTTAGGTTGGCTCGTGGGAGGTCACGCCCCTACGGAAACTGGAGCAAATGTTGCAGTTTCGTTAATAGTCAACGTTAATGACATGATCCCAAAATTTTGGCAACTCGAAGAGTTGTCAACCAAACAAATAATGTCTCCAGAGGACAAATTGTCAGAAGGCATTTTTAAAAAATCAATAAAAAGGCTAGACAATGGACGGTTTGAAGTAGAGGTACCATTCAAACCTGGTCAAGAGTCTATGTTAGGCGATTCGTATGCTCAGGCGAAAAGAAGATTCCTTTGGCTAGAAAAATGTCTTAATAAGAACAAAGAGCTTTTCAACGCATATAAAAAATTTATTGAGGAATACATAGCTTTAGGGCATGGTAAATACGTTAACAGTAATCAATTTTTAGACAGGTACATAATGGGTCATCGAGAGGTCATTAAAAATGAAAGTACCAGCACTAAAATACGGGTTGTTTTCGATGCTAGTATGAAAACTAGCAATGGGCTTTCATTAAATGATATTACGCTGAAGGGTTTTACAGTACAGCCTGATCTTTTTGAAATTCATAGATGCATCTGCAAAAAGGCAATTTACCATGAAGGCACTATATCAACTGCGCTATTGTGCTCGAAATCACGGGTAGCACCATTAAAGATAATTTCATTACCAAGACTTGAACTTTGCGCCGCGTTGTTGCTAAGTAGGCTTGTCCATAAGGTAATACCGATGCTGCAATTAAAAATCTCCAACGTAACGCTGTGGTCAGATTCACAGATAGTCCTGTGTTGGTTGAATTCAACACCATCACGATGGACAACATTTGTGGCAAATCGAGTATCTGAAATCCAAGAAACAACTGGAGGCTATAAGTGGCACCATGTCAGGTCGCAGGATAATATGGCAGACCATATATCGCGCGGCATTTGTCCTTCAAAAATTAACGCCCTGAAATCCTGGTGGGCGGGTCCAGATTTATTATTAAATAGTACCCCAGTGAATGATAAAATAGTATCTGAAGCGTTGGAACGAATTCCAGAGCAAAAGACTACATTAGCTATAACTGGTGTCACGGAATCGTTCGAAAATCAATTCACGAGGTTTTCAACTTTGAACAGACTGCAGCGGGTAATTGCATATTGCTTTCGATTTGTACACAATACTAGGTGTAAAGAAGAAAGGTGGATAGGGCCGCTTAGTGTTAAAGAGTTGAGGTCCTCTTTAAATAATGTGATTAGAGGCGTACAAAATTCCTATTTTCACCGTGATATTTCTGAGCTAACCGCTGGTAATGAATGCAAGAATAGCGTTTTGATCCCACTTCACCCTTTTTTAGATGATAATCAAATACTTCGAGTAGGAGGACGGTTATCTCGCGCAAAGTTACAATTTGATCAAAAATTCCCAATAATATTACCTTCTAAATGTCATATTACAAAATTAATTTTGCATAATGAACATCAGCGATTACTCCATGCTGGAGCACAGTTGACATTATCACATACTAGGTTACGGTATTGGCCTATAAATGGTTTGCGCGAGATCAAGTTTATCATAAAAAATTGCATACGTTGTCACAGATTTAAAGCTCAAGCCGCACAGCAATTAATGAGCAGCTTACCCCCAGAAAGGGTTAACATGACACATCCATTCTATAATGTGGGTGTTGACTTTGGCGGTCCAGTAATGGTTCGCGAATCTAGACTACGCCGTTCTGTTGTATCTAAAACATACATTGCTCTATTTGTGTGCATGGTTACTAAAGCCATACATTTAGAGTTAGTCTCTAAATTGAGCACTGATGCCTTTATACTAACTTTGAATCGATTCATAGCGCGACGGGGTTGCCCCGGAATTATATTCAGTGATAACGGTACTAACTTTAAAGGTGCACATAATAAATTAAGGGAAGTTCACAATTTTTTAAGCAGCAAAGAAACTCTCGCTAGGATAAAAACCTCATTGTCTTTAAAAGAAATCACATGGAAATTCATTCCGCCTCACAGTCCTCACTGGGGTGGTCTATGGGAAGCGGGAATAAAGTCAACCAAACATCATCTTAGACGAGCGTTAGGAACACAAGTGTTGAGTTTTGAGGAGGTAACAACACTTCTAGCTCAAATAGAATCTATTCTAAACTCGCGACCATTATGCCCACTGTCAAATGATCCATCAGATCTGTCATGCTTAACGCCTGGTCATTTCTTGATCGGTAGATCATTAACTGCGATTCCCGAAAGAGATTATTCAACAGTTCACACGAATAGGTTATCCTACTACCAAATGTGTTATCAAATTCGCAATCACTTTTGGAAACGGTGGTCCGTTGAATATTTAAATAATTTGCAAAATCGTCCGAAATGGCTTAGATCATTTAAAAACTTAGAACCAAATATGTTGGTACTAATAAAGGAAGACAACGTACCTCCCCTTAAGTGGTCTCTCGCACGCATATTAGAAGTACTACCCGGTCACGACGGGAAAGTTAGGGCGGCAAGGGTAAAAACTGCTGAAGGTGAGGCAACGCGAGCAATCGTTAAGTTATGTCCACTCCCGATCGAACCCGTTTAATCCACATTTGCATCTCGCGGGGGGAGAATGTTGCGATAGCAACAACGTTTTAGAATTATAGGATTAGATTAAGTCATAAACTTAAAAGCACCATTGTCAATTTGTGTCTCCACGTCTGTAATAAACTTAGCCGACAAACAAACATGAGGTATTTTTGTACAAATGTAAGCTCCCTTCTTTGAAGAGGTAGATAGTTGTACGTGACTTGACAATGGTGATTTCAAGACAATTTTGTTCCCATGAAATGGGAAACTTTCCTAAACATTGTACCGTTATAAATAATTTAAAATCTGTAAATTTGTATTAGTTGTAAGTTGTAGATAAAAGGGCCGTCTTGTCGAACGAGCCTCAGTATTCACCTAGCTTCTGCCAAGTGACAAATAAGGAAACACTGCGCTTTTCTTGTGACTTGACAAAAAGAACAAAAAGGTTACTCATTAGTGTAATTGAGTTGTGCAGTTGTACTAATTATTAATTTAGTGTCAATAAAGACTTTTATAATAATCACGTTATTTGAATTCGTCTTTGACATCAAATCACGACTGGTCCTTCGTTTTTTATACAATCAAGAAGTATTTCGGCAGCCGTACACTTTTACAGTGAAAAAATCAATTAGGCCCGATCACTAACAATTTAAAGTAGTCACAACCAAAGCATTCTAACACAGACATACAGATTTCATCAATAGCGTATAGAAGGAAAACTTTTGGTTGTGAAAATGATTTACTTTTGTTTATATAGATCTTACTGGATACGATTGGAGGTTTAACCCTCGAAGTTCTTTATACACGTTTGAATTGGAATTAGGGCAACGTACTTTGAGTTTATTGAAAAGTAAATTACATAAAGGCTTAATTATTTCTTAACATTGACCGCAAGATTTCACCGATCGCTTCAAAACGGTACAATTTAAGAAAATAATTGAATTCAATATCGCACCAATATAAGCAAAATATCAACACTCCCTTTTTGGCGACTTAAATTAAAAAAATGAATTCAGAATTAAAATCAGTATCTTCTGCAAAATAACCAACTTATGAACATAAATTTTGATCTAAAATCAATTTTGCGCTCTGAAGCCCTCCTTGTGAAGGAGAGAAAGCTCGCTCAAAGCTACAGAAAGACATCTCTGAATTCATGTGTTACCAAGTTGGGAATTATCTTAAAACTCTGAACTTGAAATTCTGACGATCTGAATTTGAAGTTAAAAATTTCAAGTTACCAATTTGGGATTCAAGTTTACTAGTATTTGAAATTCTGAAGATCAGAATTTGAAGTTAAGTTCAGGATTATTTTTTTAATTCCTGCATGACTCAGGTGGCTTTGCACGAATCTTTATCAAATTTTCGTAACTACTCTAACCTTTGGATATATTTCAGATGATCTTATTTTAAATTAACTAACTTTAAAAACAATTAATTAAATTAAATCAATTTGTCCCATAAAATTATAATGTGACGTCATAAAATTTACCCTGATATTTCATTACATATGAAATATTTCTTATGCTAAAAATACAAATAACTCAATTTCACCTTTTTTGGGTTCTATGGTTCGATATGACTGAATATATAAAAATCCAATACTTCATCAAAAATTTAAAGTACGTTAAGGCACAAAATTATCACACCAATACAATCAATTAAAAGAAATACCCCAAGATTAGTATTAAGTGTAACCTCATTTCTTATCTCCATCAATCATATAATAACGAACATAAATTATCCAATAAAAGCTGACCTAACCATAACTTCGGTCATAAAAATATATCAATTTTGGAAAACGATATAAAATATTAAATTTAAAAAAATAAAAATTATAAGATTAGTGCTACAATTTCTCTGCAAAAAAAGTATTCTGTTTAGAAAATATAAAGTATGCCCGCATCTCCCGATTCTGAAACTCAAAACCATGAATAACCACACCTTGACTGGGGCTGTACCGAAAAACACTTTTGTAAGTATATTGAAAACAATTATCAGATCGAAATTGGATTACGCAAGCTTTGTACATAATACTATAACACACAGCAACAAAAATAAAAAGAACAACTTCATAATGATCTGGAAATATGGAATAAGTTTGTTTTCGGCCAAATTGAGTTAGGTACATATTCGGATAGAGCTGGTTATTCTGCATCTAAGTTTAAATCAGTGTGTCGTCAAGTAGCTTCTAACTTGCAATATAAAATCATGTGCATAACTCGTCATGTTTGTAAATTATTATGGTCAAAAAATAAACGATTTATTAAATAATTAATATATCATCTTAAAGAGCGTAATATTTTGCATTTAATGTACCATATCTCAAAATTCTTATTTATTTGCCTGATTTACTGTAATTACGTAAACTTTAAAAGCCGCGCCAACTTTAAAATCACTCTACTGAAAAAGGCTAAAAACAGATGTATCCCCTTTTTCCGCCCACCATGGAACTGAATGGCACGTTTCCAAAATTACTGCTTTCTGCATTTGAATGAGTAATTTAGAAGATAGGTCTAATTTTGACAAGTGGGTTTTAAATTTGCTAGATACACCACCAGTAACCGATTTACTATCGGCACCAATAAAATTTTAGTGAGACCCTACAGCCTCTGAACTTTTTCCTATCTGTATTTATTACATTTTTGGATGTGGGCACAGCAACATCTATGATAACTATATGTCGATCTTGTTTGTTAATTAGCACAATCTAAGGTCTATTATGACTAATTTGCTTGTCTGTTAATATCAACCAGCCCCAATAAAGAAGGGAGAGGTTGTCCTCTAGGACAAGTTCAGGTAGATAATCATCATATGCACTCACATTGTCTAACAAGTTGGATTTCTTTCCAATTTGTTGCTGTAATATTTTACAAACCCGGTTATGTCTTATATTATGGTAATAATATGCTCTATAGTTTTGTTTGGCACATTGTATTTTCGACAACGATCCGAAACTTTCAGATTCATGATGTGCACATGAACTCCCGCTTCAACTATTCTACTGACATCTCCTTATCTATTCCATTGGGGTATAATAGTCGGTTATTTACCATGGAGCAACTTTATTTTACCAATTTATGTCTAAATGTGACTTTTGTTCAAAATCTAAATTTATAGTTTTCAAATTTAATCTACTAAAATTTTTGTCGAGACTTTTCATAAACAAAGGAGTATTCGACCATCTTGAAACTCCAAAAGAATATGGTAAGATTGGAACCACCCACAAGTGTATAGCCAAAAGCTTATTTCCAGAAGTTAATTTTAATTTAAGTATAATTTATAATCTAGTAATATACTTTTGCCTAAATTCGTTTTTAAAAGTGTGTGATTCAATTAAAATTAATCCAACACTTAATATTATTGTTATATTGTACTATAATAATTATTATGTTATTAAAAAGTGTTAATACCTTCATGTGTGATGTACACGTTTTTGTATGTGTTTGTTAATATTTTTTTCTTTCGGTAAAATAAAAACAAACTTTGTTTATAAATTTGTTATTGTCTACGTTTGTCCATCTAACAAAAAACAATCTGGTGATTATTATTTGACCTATGTTATATTATCATAAACTTTTCAACCAATGAGGTTGTTATTACGAAAAAATTTCTATGTATAAAATCCCAAAACATTTTAAAATATCAACAAAAATTCAGAATTGTGGTGTATTAGCAAGCACGTTTTTTTGAAATTTTAATGTATACACCTTTTTCACAAAGCGTAGAATTTAAACATTATTTAAAAAATTTACTACCATGATGGACAGTAATTTTATGAAGAATAACAATCATAATATTTTTTAAAAAAATGAGAACATTAATTGTTATAATTATTTGTACTATTTATGTTTAATGTACTATATGATCACAGCAAAAATTATGTAAATATCATTTATGATATTGGTGAACCTGAAAAGTTAATATCCATTTATATAACAAAGATCCACTGATTATTTTATCAATAAATCTTTATCAACAATAAATATTTATACTTAATCAAAGATTGAACTAAATCTATTGAGGTTTATTTATTAACTTAAAATGTATCCCAATTATTTACTAATTGGACCTTTAGAAGTAATAAGGTTGTAATTATAGTAGGTAAATGTAATTAAGGCACTAACAAGCTATGCTCCTATACTACCTAGTAGTTATAAAAATTAGACGACTCATTTCACATGACATACTCGATATCCACCGTTATTTGAGAAATTTTGAATTTTAATTTAGAATTTTTGATGCATAATTATAATATTTCATTTTTATGGCGTTTTCTATTATTTAAAATACACCTCGTGTGTGAATTCGAGTTTTGCATAAATTAATCTCGAAAATTAAAAAACATATTTATGGTAGGTACAGTAAATTATTACAATTTAATTCTAATGCCATTAAGAATATCAGCGCTGCTTTAATTGCTTTCGATTAACCTAACGTATTAAAACTTAAAAATATACTATCCATAACTTTTAACACATTCAGTTGTATTTTATTACCTGTGTAATAAATAAGATGTCAAGTGTTAGTATTAATAAAAAATAAATAAATAAATGTAACAAAAAAAATTACAACATATAAGATCTGATAAAACATACATTACAACTATAAATGGTAGCGATTTTTTAAAAGCAAGGTTGTTGAATAGTTATCAAGGACAGAGATCATTGGAGAAATTGCTAATACATACACGTTTTAAAATTGTACTACTTTCTAACATGGGGGAGTCTGTGTCGGTTTACTACAATACATTCTCTGCAATCGCTTAAGGCGATCAATTATTATTTATTAAATATAAAATGTCGCTATTTTCCCATATTAATTCTAATAGCCAACGCTTATGGGTGTGGGGAATTCAAACAATTGCCACTGCACTTCTTCTTTTTCCTTTTTAACATAACAATAAACGAAAATATTAAATTTACTAATAATATTATATTATTTTAACTTTGGATAAACTAAGAACTTCAATATTTGTTTTGCTCATAAAATAAGAATCTACAGGGGGGTTTAAAATCACCAAACATTTTGAGAAAGCCATTATAATAAAATGGTTTGGCGATATCAGTGTAGTACAAATGCATCAAATAAAAAGTAACTCTTCCGGCAAGAAAGATTAGAAATTAGGCAAAACTTGAACATTCACGTTACAATTTATTATTCTTACAATTCATTAATAATTTTCAAATACATATCATAATAACTCATAAAGGACAAGTAATAAATAAAAAGAGAATATGCACGAAAATTGAACCATGATCATTAATTTAAAAAATTCCAGTTCAGATTAAGTTGTTACACATGTTAATAGATTACCATCAATTTAGTGATGAAATTCACAGAATCATGTTTTCGAGTTAACGAAATTTATTTCAGATAACAAAAAATCTAGAACACTTTCGAGCATAACCTAAAAATGTATTTTGTGCATAAAACTTGAATTAATTTCAACTTATATTCTTCATATCAGAACGGTTTCTGAAACTGATAATTATTTAATGGTTATTGAAAGTTCAAAATTATGTACTCTCTGTACCTGAACCATAAATCGATCTTTCATTCAGTCAACTGCAATTAATACGACATCGGATGATAACTTCAAGATAAATTCGCAGAGAAAATAATTACTCTTGATGTTTATTTCAAAAAAACGATTTATTGTTATATACCTTTACTGCATTTGTATGAGTCAAATCGACAATTAAAACTATGTATTCAATAAAACTAAATTGCACCTTTTCTATTAGAAAAGCCATTCGATTGACGCTTAAAATGAATGGATTAACGCTGCTACAGATGACCAAGATATTAATACGAGTATATACAAGAATGTGTTATAAAGAAGATGTTCGATATAAGTTTTAGATCAAAAAATTATTGAATGTAAAAAAGAAATTTAACTCATGATTAGACACAAAAATTTCGTGTTTACTAACCCGAATCACCTAGCCGAGTTTTGATCACTTTTAAACTTTTATCAAGAAAAACATAGCAGTGGTACGCAATAAAATATTAAAGTTGAAAACCATCACTTGAAATAATAGCAAAAGATTAGCATCGGTGTAAAAGTTGATCAAGCGTAATAATTGCAAGTTGTAATTTTAAATTGATAGGTTAAGTATTACTCAATTAATTTAATAATTATAGTAATGTATTTACACTTGTACTCATGAACTGATAACCTAGACTGCTACTTAAACTGTTGCTAAATAAATTTGGTAAATTATTTTTGTTTTTTCAATTAGCTGCGTGCAAAGAGATTTCTATGTATAAATTAGCAATTTTTTTAAAAACGCACAATTACCAAAACATAAATTTTCTCGTTTAATTACTTCCCACTATTCAATTATGTAATAAAAATAACATGTTTAACACATTAAATTTATTAGAGAAAACTTATTAACATTTTCTAATGATATTGAATCATTAAAAGAAAATCTATAACACCTAATTTATTTAACCAGAAGTGTATTATAATTAGTAAATAAGATCAAGAAACGACTTATACGGATTCAAATATTTTAGAAGTCACAGCTAGCAGGCTCTTATATTAATTTATTATGGTAAACAAATAATAATACAGTAATTCAAATAACATTAAAATTAATGTGTTCAAAAAATGTTAACAAATTTCACCGCCATGCCAATTAAAAATTTGCTTTTAAAACTCTTCTATATACGGTCTTACGGTATATACCTACTTACCATACATCACTCAAATTTTTATACACATAGGGTGCTATTCACTAAAACCGATATAAAAGAAAACCAATGCATGAAGTTTGATTTATTATTAAAGAAAATAAACACTGAATGGTACAATGTCTGAATTGTATTGATATTCTCGAGATTCAATACCGATGTAAATATTATATAAAGCGGAATTTATAAATATGTAGATTATGTATGTAAATGTACTAGAATCATTATAAAATACACAAAACATTTTTCAGAATTTAAATTAACAAAATAAATTTTACAAATAAAATACACTGAAAGTATTCGCTTTTTTGGTAATGCTGAAATACAGATACGGTTACTAATTTCACTACATGAACTCGAATAAAAAAACGATTTTTTAATAAATTAAAATACAGATTCATTAAAAAGAATGTATCTGCTTTGAGGGAAGGGGAATCAAATTCTGTGTTACAAAATGCAACTATTATGCCCAGTTTCAGCAACTTTAATTTAGGAATTTAATCATAGATTAAATATTTAATCATAGATTAAGTCCGATTTGGGTTTTAGCAATATAATTTTTAACACAGGTTAAATTTAATCAATGATTAGCGTAATCATAGATTAAATCTGTAGTTTGGGTTGTAGCAACGTTAATTTATGCTTAACACAGGTTAAATACCCAAAGTATTTAATTACTAGTTGACCAGTGATTAAAGTTAAATTACCAAAAACCTAACCTCCTTTTATTATAGAAAAGTGTGTAAATACGCAATTAATATAAATTTGACCGTCTCATACAGAGAAAACCAGAGAAAAAAATTATTACAATTTTGTTTAAAATGTTTTTTTCAAATTCCAGGCGTGATAGGTGCCATCGACTGCACACACGTGCGAATTAATTTTTAAAGCTTTATTAAATTTACAATAAAATAAAATAAAAGTTTAATATTTTTTTATGAGCACCTGAGTACTTTTTGAGAAAAAAAATTCAGTTATTAACAAATTAACAATTTATTTATCAATATCACGTAATTTTACATTTAGTAGCCGCAATTGTCTTCCTTCTCTACTTCTTATAATTTTTTGTTCTTTTCTGTGCCATTTCAGTAAAATATATGTAAAATATAAAATATTTCAATGAACTGTATTCACAGAATATAGGTTATAAACCTCACTTGTTGATAATTTTCGAACTAATTGAACTACTTGCATAGTATGAAGTAGGCGTTGTTGTCGTTTCAGGAGTACCACCATGACTATTCTACACATAATCCGAGATTAACTAATTACATATTAGAAAAGGTTGCTACAACCCATTCAAAATTTAACAACGGATTATTTTTAATTTGTGTTAACTAACACAGGTTAAGGTTAAGGTTGCTGAAACCGGCCCTTAGGGGGTGATGTAATGAGTAATACAGAATGTAACTGGTCTATAAAGGTTAAATTTTCAGATGTCAAGTTTGTTGTCAAATTTTAAATACTCATTAGGTTCTTGGGGGATATTTAAAATCGTATATTTTTTAAATTAACAAAATAAATTTTACAAATAAAATAAATAAAATAAAAATAAAAAGCTTTTTCGCTGCTTTTTCAATGATTTATTTTTATAATTTATTATAAGTTATAAATTACATCCAGTATAAAATTTATCAAAAATTTATATAAATGCTAAAACATGCTAAAATATTTGAATTTTTACCTATAAGTTTGATACACATATTATAAATAAATTTTCATCAAATAAGCTTCAGAAGAGATTTGTTTTTACCCTTTGTGACAGAGCCGGAGTAAAATGTTTTCTTGAGGTAAGACAAGAACTATTCTCTTGTGAAATTACGTGAATTTTGTTGAAATATAAATTGTTAATTAAAGTAAAAAGAAAGGTGTTTCATATTACAATATAGCTCTATTTCATGTTCATTAACAATCGTCTGTTATACAGCTCCTGCCATTCAATTAGGACCACAAGTAAATTTTTCATTTTTCGAAGGACAACACTTTGTTATTAATAACAAACTGTGTCCAACCTGTACAAATTATTAGTATTTAAATAAATAAAAGTTGAGGTATACAATCTAACTATCCTAAAAAAACGACCCCATCAAAAGCCAACCACCAATATACGAAAGTATCCGATATTCATTGATGAAAATTATAATCTTTTATTATTTTCAACAATCGTAAAACGAATTCCTTTTTCTTGTTTTGAGTGCAAGTTTTTTCTATAATGTTTTACGTAATTACCTATAGAATACACATAGTTTCTTTAGACCGAACAAAAATTAAACAACTCCCAAAAATAGGGCTGGGTCATCATTGACCCAACGATACCAGTTGTGTGACTCGGAAACCACCATACCAGTTGAGGGTTAAAGTTGATTTTGAGTAGCCTGCCTTCCTTTAAGGAATCTCGATAATCCATTCATGCGCGTCCCATAGGGACGCGCATGAATGGATTATCGAGATTCCTTAAAGGAAGGCAGGCTACTCAAAATCAACTTTCCTTTCCTTTGCGAATTTTTGCATTATAATTTGCTACATAACTTTGTAGGAATTATTGTTTTGATAATAAGATATAATTAATCAAAATTTAATATCGGGAAACGACAGGATATCCCAAATGAAAATAAGGCTTATATTATTGGTTTTCTTAAAACTGGCAACTTATTTTAGCGGCAAATTCCGAAAAATGGAGGCTGAAAATTGCCAACCGTATGAAGGAGTCTGTATCTAAATCATTCAAGTAAAACCGTTGGAAAACTTCTGTTTACCTGCCTGAGTACGTGTGGAAACTTTAAATAACCGTGGAGTTATCTAAGAGCACATTAAGAAGACAACTTCATGAAGCCAATACAAAATGCAAACGACTAGCAAAAAAAACCTAAATTAATCTTAAAAATAAAAAAATCTCGATTGGAATTGGTGAAGGCTCATTGTAACCTAACAATAAAAAAATTGCGAATAAGTAATTTACATTAATGTATGCACTAAAGTCGCCATTTTATGACTCCGATGACATTGTTAAATTTTCACAAACTCCTTTATGTTCAATAGGTGCTTTTTAGAGATGAAACACGGTTAGAGGCGGTTACAGAAAAGACTCGATTTTTCAAGGAGAAAGCTTGTAGAGCTATTTTATCTAGACTGTGCAGTACAAGCTGGGAAACATCCCCAATAAATAATGGTGTTTTAAAAACTGTTCTTTTTGTTTATTGCGCATCTCTAAGAACACGGAAAACACGGAAATGGAAAAAAATGCCACAGAGAGCCAAACTGTCTATCCAAAAGCTGGTCAGGCAATTCGCCCGATTTAACTATACTATGAAAAATTCCTGAAGTCTGCCCTAATACATCCCCACACAATTCAAAGATAAAAATCGCAATTGTTTGGCAAAATAATGCGGACATTAAACACATAAATCCAGGATTACTTGAAAGGGTGCAGAATGTAATTAAGGCAAAGGGTGGAAATGCGAATTGTTAATAATATGTATATTTATAACACCTTAATAAACAAGGAAGTTTGATATTAGATTTTATTTACGCCATTTAATTTTATTAAAAAAAGGAAATAGTAAAATATTCTGAGTGGTCCAAATTAAATGGGGAGGGACTGTACAGTATTTTTTATAATCATCAATTACACCTAGAATTGAAAATTCAAAAAATATTTTTTAGAATAATTAAAAATATAATCGTTCAACGGGAGATTATGGACGAAAAAGTTTATAATCTTAGCGAATTAAAATCAAGATGACAAAAAATCGAAAAATGTGTCACGAAATTTGAAAATTCTAAAATAAAATTCAATGAGAATTTTAAATGTGATGATTTAATAATATAATGAATACAAAAATGATTATCGGGCGAATAATAATTGTTAAAATAGGTATCAAATGGGCGGAAACTCACCATAGAAAAACAGAATGAAATCGTCACTCACCACAGGAATTTTTAAATGAGTGAAGCATCAATGAAAAAATATTTTTTGCTATCCTCAAAGCCTTGAAATACACTTTATTAAAAATGGCTTTTAAGAAAAGAATTTGAAAACAGTAATAAAATCTTTTTCTCAATTTTTCCTTATTGCAAACACATATTTGCCCCAAATAATATAAAAACTACAAAGAAAACAATTTTCTATTTATATATCAGACTCAAATAGTATTTGAAATATTTCCTATATTGCATGAATTATTGTTTGTTGTACGTATATATAGACGAGTGCATTATTTATGATTGATGTAAAGTGTTCTTCTAAATGGATTAGTGGAAATTCAATCCTTTTCACAGTTTTCGAAAAATTACTAACAGCGTTTGTACAGGGTTTACACTTTTAAAAATCGAAATGATTTCAAGCTTTATATTATATTAACTGTTTGACGACTTGGTTCGATATATTCATTGCTTCGAGGGGCTAACAAATGGCGCAACACCCCAGGATAGGGGTGAACATCCAATATTAATAAAAATTAATAAATTTAGATTATATACTGTATATAAAGTATCTCAATAACTGAGAAATGTCATTAGAACAAAAAGTTTTTTAGTTGATGAAATTGAAAATTTTGCACCAAATAATCAGCAAAATCTTGTATTAATAACATTCGAAATACCGTTTTAGTCTGGGAGCTGTCAGCAAGTGATTGAAGACTAATGTATTTTGTTGGTTTATATTTGTGAATTTACATTTTTATTGATTGTCAAACTACATACTCAATTGTTCATTATTTTTTATTGATCATTTCAAAAATATAAGTGCATTCAAATAGTCTTTTATGACTTTACTGGCAAAAAACGTAGAATTTCTCAAATTCCTTATTTTTCATTGACGATTTATATCAATAATAAATAATTTAGTATTTAGAATATTTTAATTGGAATAATTTAATATATTAAGTATCAACTCTCAGCAAAGATTACATTAATTATCGATGTACATTGTTAAAAAAGTAATAAACATACATTTTTATGAAGAAAAAAAGGATAGCCGGATTTGGATGAAACATTTTTAAGTTAATTAAAAAATTCTTTAGTTTAAAACTTTGCAAATGATTTCTGCTAATGAGTTAAAAAATATTGTTACTTGCGTTCTATATTCATCACAAAAGCTGATTACTAATTAATGATCATTCGCCGTTAAAAAATTTACCTTTAATTTTTCGAATACCTGCTAACATTAATGAATGTGAACAGAATGCATTGTTTGATTCTGAAATTTCACACGCAAAGTAATCACCTGTAACTAATGAAAACTTATAGGTAATTGTTTGAATATAACCAGATCTGTGAATATAATTAATTATTGTTTAGTAAACAAAAATCTTATTAAACTTGTTTATTTCTTCAATCAAATGACATTTCAATATTTACTTTCTCCAGATTGTGGTACCACATAAAATGGAAGAATCGTTTTAAAATGAATATGTTAAATAAAATTCGATGAAAGCACAATTTCATTGTAATATGTAATTATGTACTTTGCGTTACATGATAATTACATTTCCTGCTGATTATTAAACAATGAGTGGTCGTTTAATGTAACAATTATATATAAATTATTCAAATAGATAACTTCATTTAGCAATTTCTTTGGATTAAACTCATTAAATAGGCTTTTTTGCCTTTTCAATTTTTTTTGGTTAGAAAGTTTATAATAAAATAATTAAAAAATGATTAAATTGTTAACTCAATAAATCAGATTATTGTTTAAAAATTGCTTCCTAAGTTTTAAATCAAAATTGGATAAATTTACTTGGAATAAAATTTCAAGATTATGCACGGTGATTCAGAATGACATCACAAATCAATTCTTCAATGCATTTGTATTCCACAGTTATCCTGTCTTCTTCATCACGTTTCGTGTTTCCCATTACAATACGAAGTTAGAATTTGGGTTTACCTACTTAATTCTATTACCACGTTCCACAATATTCATAACATTAATCATTGCAAGGCATGTAATTAACGACAACAATAAAGTCATGCTTTTGGATGCAACAAATTTTGGATACAATAAATTTTATCAAATTAATTTAGTTACAGCATAAATAAAAATATCTCAAGAAAATAAATGGAACCGGTATATCGGGAATTTTGTTGACGCGAAAACTTGCATTTCCAGTATACTCGAGAAAAAATAAAGAAATTACAATGTTAGTAGCATCAGATATAAAAATAACTAATTCTTCAATAATAAAAAAATATATGCAACTGGATCGAAATAACTCCTACATAAAGTTAACTTTTTGACAATTTAACTCATCCAGTTTTGGTAACTTGGCTTTAGACGATCCAATTTTACCTTACAACTCTTTACAATAAATTTTTTTTTGAAATCCAAGAAAAATAATTAAGCAAATAATATTTTTGTTCACTGCGATATGAAAATTTAAACCAATAAATAAATGCACAAATTATGAATTTTAACTGTTTTCCGTATTATTGGTAATTAAAAAATGTATTGAAATGATTTTACATGATTTTCAATAACCATGTAATTTTAAACTTTTTTGTATTTTATAATATTCTCGACAATCGGTTTTAAACAAAAAGTCTGAGAAATACAAATTGTATGTGAAAATACAGTTTCTGATTTATATAGCTTCAGAATCAAAAAAAATAATTAATTAGCACTTGCAATTTCTATTTTGGTCTTTTGACAAATCAAGTGTTACAAAGAAGTTGTTAACTAAAAATTTAGAAAACTAATTAAATAAAGTAACCGTGAGAAATGAAATTACTTTTTAAATGGAAATTAGGATAATATAGAGACTAAAGACAAATTTATAATTAACCGGAAACAATCAAACTAACTTATAAATATTTATATATGTATTAGTTAGCACTTGACCAAATTTACGAGATTTATAATTGCAGACGATGTTATAGTATATAAAAAATATTTTTAATGCCGTTACAAATTTGAAAATAATTTATTACCAAAATATTTGAACTACATTAATTTTTTTTAACTTGAAGTTCCATTTGCCTATCCTACACAATTAATAATTATATTTATGTTTACTTGAAGGCTATAACAATTGCAATTGAATTTCAATTAATTATAATAAAATCTCAAAAGAAATACCGCAATTAATGTGCTATTAAGAATAATAAATTAATAAAGGACGTTATGTAATTTACAGAGGCATATAAATGAAAATGACTATAGAAGTTTTAATTCTGAAATTAAAATTAATTCCGAGAATAGGGAATACGATTAAAAATCCAATACTTTCTTCAAGGGTCTTTCATTATTGCGAAGGAAACGTTCGCTCATTGATTTAACTACTTGATGATTTAAATAAAATAAAGTTTTACATGCAAATTTTAAATTTTTTATAATATCAATTTCATTAATAAATTATAACAGAATAGTAATTCAAATGGCTACCAATTATAATATCCCTTAACTTTTAAATTGGCAACGTTAGATCTGAGATATTTAATTAAAATTACAATTAAAAGAAAACTTTAATGGATGTCGTTAAACTGATTTTCTAACTTGCAATAAATAAATAACAACCAATTAATAGGTATGATTAAATTGATACAGTTGGATTTTACAGTCATGTTGTCTTTCCAATAAGCTTAATTAAGCATGGTATGAATGAATTACTGTACGTATGTAATAGAGTATCGTTTGATGTAAGATATATACGTATTAATATAATTTGACTACCAATTAGCTACATATTATATCAAACAAGAGCAATACAATTTTGAAAAACAGCACATCAACAGTTAAGTTTTAATCAGTCACAAATCGGAACTTAAATTTTTTGAAAATTTAGTATTATGTTTACATCTGAAGAATATATTAAATTTAAACAGTAGCCAAAACTTCTGCGATTAATTAATTTGTTAAAGTGAAAATTTTTAATTGATTTTATGAAAGAACTTTCTCGCATGTGTGTATGTCTCGTATGTATGTAGTAGTCAAAAGATGAAAAATTTCCAAACGAAAATAGTAATTTAATTGTAATTAGTGGTTTGTACCTATCTAAAATCATATGCCCGGTTTGTTACAATTTATTACAAGTGGGTGATTTAAATGCTAGATAGCAGACATACCTGAAATAAAATATTTAATAAAATATTTTGCTTATCTAGGCCCTCGTATGTTACAGGAAACAATATTGACATTATTTTCAAATAAAATAACTTCGAGCATTGCATTGGTGGTGAAGGTTTAGGGGAAAAAATGCTTCTCCAGCATATTGATTTATAGCAGTTTACCAAAAGTATTGCCGTACTTTCTTTGTGTACTTTCAAGTAATAATTTTTAGAATTTTACTAAAATTGTAGACAAAAAATGGTTAACCGATAATTAAATTTTTTTATTTTATTGCCTTTAGATAATTATTGTTTTCTTTTGAATATAAAACTATCATGTCATTCATGTAATAGACTCAGTTTCACTTCCTTTAAAGATGAAGGTTTAAAAGTTTAATCAATCTTAAATTATTGTAGAAATTTTAGCTCGACAAAATAATTGTACGATGAACGCTAATTAATCAACGTAAATTACATAAAATTAATTATAATGTTACTTACATCCACGAGACAAAAATTAAGCTTTCACGATTTTTGATAGATAAATTCAATTTCTTCTAAGAGAAAAATATATAATTAACATATTTTAGTAAGAACTTCAAACATTATGCAATTTAATTACGTCTAGTAAAATGGCATAAAGAAGCAAGTATCGGTGCAACGTCTTCGATAATTAAAATAATTATTTTTTTATTCTGATTATTTCTCACTTATGAGTTGCAAAAATATTATAAGGTATCACCGGTGATAATAGTAGTAGATAACAATCCAATGAAATATCTCCAAATAATAAAATAGGTAAGCATGTATGGTGAACGATAAAAGATTTAGAATTAAGCAGTTTGTGAGATGAACAATTTGAAAAGTTAATTAAAAAAGAAAAACAAGATTCAAATATGAACGGAGAGAATAGAACTTGTTTTGTGGGGATTTGGTTAGTAACCTGGAGACAAATAATAATTAGTAAATAAAATCTGGTATTGAGAGGAGGTGAAAATATTATCTCCCGAGTAATCGCAGTTGATGTGGTAAAGGACAGACAAATTATTGAATGCATAACCAAATGGAATCGATTGAAGTAATGGAAAATCGAAATAGGATTTAAAAGTTAAATCGAAATAAAAATTGGATAATCATTGGTATAAATTATGGAAATTTTGGAGTCGAATTGTGGGATAAAGAGATGACTATTGTAAGGAGGGGTATTGAACGGTCAGGATTGACGCAGGAAGAAAAAAGGAACAATAAAAGATAGTATTCTCCGTGCGTACGTTTTATTGAATTATTTTTTTATTTATATGTTATTCGTTAATTGTTGCTATTTTATGTGCAAAGGTTCATGTTATTATTGTAGAATTGGTTAATTTATTGTATAAATCATTTCAATGTATAAGGATATTTCATTGGATAAAAAAAGTTTAAATAGAAATAAGTAAGAAAGGAGACCAATTGATTTAAAAGGCTAGCAAATTAATGAAGTTTAATTACTTTTAAAATGACTAAAATGATCAAGTTAACCGCGGTGTGCAATAAGTTGAAACTTTACAAGTTTACATAATTATACTAATTAATAAAAGGAATATAAGGCTTAATATTAATAATGCCAAATAATTAAATTGAATTGGGACAAATCACTAAAGGGGATTTCAGTTGGAAGGATAAAGTATACATACTATATAAATTTGGCTTTCAATAGTGGGGCAAATCAAAATTGGGGATTTTAGTGGGAGGACAGAGCAATACTTATAAAATTTTATAACAGGTAGCTGGTTTTAATCATGACATTATTTATAACATACTCCCCCTGCATAACTTAACGCCACTTTTCCTCAAAACCAAGCAATATCCAAAATTAGGCGAATAAATCAAAGAGCTGTGCCTTAGAATTCCAGAGTACCAAACTGACAATACAAAATTGCGTGTCACTTGACATAAACATCAGTTATGGGTTCGAATCCCATAGGCAAATTTAAGAGAGCGTAATATCCTAATTTATAGTATCCCTATATTCCACTTGTTCTTCTTCGGAATAGGCCTTCGACCTGTTCTTTCTAATTTCAGCAGTGGCTTTGTGTGATCACTGGTTGAATTACAACGTGAAAATTGTGAGTTCGAATCTCGGACTTCACAAAATTTCTTAGCGTGGCCTTCCGGTGAACATCGACACTCTTGGAACGAATTAAGTTATAATGTTCAAGAGAAAGAAGAGGATGGATCCATTGTAAAGCTTGAATTGAATGAATCTTTATTTCCAATCTTCTTAGCATGCGCTTAGTTTTGTTTGTTTCGGCTCTAGCTTGTTTTATAAATACATATTTTTATCTTGGTACCTTATTGTTCCATATTAAATCCTTCATGCAACATATTCCTTCTTGTCCTTCTTGCAGCGTTAGCGCGTTGGTTATTTTGCTATAACGAGCGTTTTTATTTTTTCGATAGCTATTTTCAAGTTGTATCTCATGCCTATTTTCTAGAAAGAGTGGAGAAGTCATTATAAATTTTCTTCGTCTTCTGAAATTAAGACCGCATCGTCAGCATAACAACATTTTTAGTTCCCCTTTATCTAATCTGTATCCAACACCTCCTTTTTTCATCTCACTAATTATTTGGTCCATTATTGAATTACGGAATATAGGGCTATCATTATACAAGATATTAAATTAAAATATTACAATATTTACAAAAATATAATACGTATTATACGCCGTGAACAGGAAGTTCTTAACTTAATTGGGTTCAATATGCAATAAATGTTTTTAAATAATTCCACCTTTTGCCTTGTTAACCAGAATGAATCGCTTCTCAAAAGAATTGCAAGTCCATGGGCATTTCATCCCAAATTTGTATGATGATTTTTTAAATTGTTCCAATTTCTTCAATTTACAATCTTTAAGTTTTGACATCTACGACCTGACAAAATAATCCAATGGATTCAAACCAGGTGAGCTGAGAGGCCATTCATTCTTACACAAAAAATTTATTAACTTAGCTTTACACCAATCTTGAACAATATTTGAGGTTCCTTCCTGTTCTCCATCTCCAAATAAATTCTAAGCACTAGCTAAAAGAACTGCCTTCATAACTTATTCCAGATAGTATTTTTCGTTTAATTTAACCCCCTTTCAATAAACTTCAATGGAAGTTTACATCTTTTGCAAACTGAAGCCCAAACCATCTCAGATGAAGCACCCTGATATTGCAGCACATATTTTTGTCTTCAGGAATACTCTCGATTCTAATAATGGCCCACACTCGATCATTTTGTGGGTTGTGAGATTGTTGCCAAACGAAAAGTTTCTCGCCTGAAAAAATGCTTGCCAATCAAGTATGAAAGAAATTCTTTGCTTACCTTTTTCTTTGCACGCATTTGAAACTTCATGATTTGATGTTTCTCGTAAGTCTTATTATCGAGGTCCATTTTAAGAATATTCATCACTGCCGTTTGAGGTCTTCAAATCGTGTGCCAGTTTTCGTGATAAACGCTAACCATTTCGACGAAGACGTTCTCTAACAACCTAATGGTAGCTCGGGTACATGCCGTACATGTACAACCAGATTTTTTACGGTCATCTGCAGAGGAAGTATCTACAAATCGTTTGATGGTATTATAAATAAAATTCTTTGGATTCCAATATGTTTCAATTCTTTGAAAATTGCGCTAACATTTTTGCCCAACACAAAATTTGTATTGCGAGATCTCGAAATTTTCATTTGAATAAACTGCTGCTTACACTAGGAAAAAATTTACTTATTTACAGGTTCGAACTTTCTGTTCGCGAGGTAGATAATGTCTTAATGGTATGAAATGATGAAAAATTAAAGAAAAGAAAATTGTCATGTTTAGATAATTCGATATTAAATACATAACTTCGGATTAGTGCGAATAACATTTAGGAATTTAGTCCGACCACATCAAAAATTACTTACATTTTAGAAAACCACTCTAAATTCTTGAATATCACTATAAATTGTAAATTTCTTGCAACTTTGTGAAAGAGCTAAGAAGTTTACTTAATTGGGGATGGTTTATAAAATCATATCTTGCTCATTTATCAGACATTCCGGCTGAATGATTATGATGATAAAATTCCAAGTTTGCTATTAGTCATACATTGTTATGTTTTACACTATAAAAATTTAAACCCGTTTCGTTTGACAGCTACGGTTTTATAAATAATTTTGCTACAAGTTTCGGTGCATATCATAAGAATAAATTAATCTCGTTTCAAATATTTTGTTCATACAAATTAAATGTTTCAATATAAATATATTTATTACACTAAAATTACATCCTTTACGTTGGTAGTAATGAATACTACAATTATTTATGATATGCATATAATACTAAGTAGTTTAATTAAAAATATAGTATTTGAAGCAGAACTTGAGAAAAGTACAGGAATTTATGTTATATTATGTAGTGTGAGAACTGGATGATTGTTAATTATTTGAATCCTTAGCAAGGATATTCTATGACTCATGTTACGCTCCGACGAACCATGCGTTGACGAGATTATAATCGTATTACTTAGTTAAATATTGTAATACAGTAAAAGAATCAAATACATTTAAATGTATTTATAAACAAAAATTCCATTGCACTACATTATAAAATTTAATCAATTCAGTCTTTTTTTTTAGCCACTATTTCGAAGGACGGCAAATATATCCTATCACCTAGTTTGGACCATCCTGTCAACTAAGGGTGAAAAGGTACTTTGGGCTGTCAGCAAAGCGGAGAGCAAAAGCTGCGACGAGAGCAATAACAAGAAAATAATATAATTTTGTTAAAAAAAGTACAATCTATTCACTTAGTTCGAGACAAAACACAACAGGAAAAAAACAGCAAAAGACGTGCTGCTAGTATTAATTAGCCTCTTTGCTTCACCATGTGCGTTTCCACTTGAAAACGTTGGTCTGTTTTTACAGCAGCTACGCTATATTTTCACCCTAAGTATTGTATAATGAAAGCTACGACTGTGATCATTGTAAAACTGATGAAATTATTATGCAGCACTCGCGGTGGTAAAACAGCTAAGGGCAGTCGTGCTAAAGTTCTTTAGTTGCATAATCAATTATTGGAAACCTTTTAAGCAAGGTAGTTGTCCTTTTTATATATTTTTCTGCAAATTTAACCAAGAGCTTTCCATTTTGATTTGGCTAAATTAATGTCATTGGAGTCGAATTTCGATTTCATACTGTGTTATTTTAATTCCAGCTTTTCCCCAACTTTCGAATTTCGAAGAATGCTTTTGGTTGATTTGAAGTAAACTTGAAGCATCAAATTGTTTGTATAATATATGTAATATCTTCTAGTTCCGCATCATTAATGAGGCACCGATCTGTGAATTTCTAAATTATTTGGTGTTTTAATGTTTATAGTCATGATTCCCACCCGTGTGAATTGTGGTAAATTTCTTTAAAGTAATTTTATCATAAATAATCTATTCGAAACTGGAAATTAAAGTGTTTGTTTTATTGTATGTATTTTTTAATACATAATTATGGACGATAAACTTGTGTTTGATTTTATAATTTTCCGACGTTCTGCACCAAGTATGTTAAACTCGTTTTGTACCGATGGCAGCATATTATGAACTTTTGCATTATATGTCGACAACCGCATATTTGCAACATTTAAATATTAAACAAGAAAATACGTTTTTTTAAAGATTACTTTAAACACAATCATAATGCTTAATGATACCTAATTTTCTTATTATTTTTAAGGTTCGGTGAGCTAAAGCTTTACTCTTGGGAAGTTTCATGTTAGAGTGCCTGATGATCTACACCACGTAATGTGAGCTAGACAGAGATCGGTAAAGTCAAAATCAACATCTTGCAAAAATCTTCTTGGTATGTCGTGAAAGTCTGAACAATTTTTAAGATTACGTTAAATTACCTCTTTAACGTTAAAGGTTTAAAAAATTCCGTACTAAAAATATAGGAAAGTTTGATTTCGCTACAAATTCTTCATCATCAATTCTTCAAAATAATTTATTTATATTATGTCACTGCAGCTGTAACATAGATACTCACACTAAAGGATCTTTTTGGGAATTTTCTTTGGGTTAAAATTTTCTTATTATTTCCTATCGTCACCGTTTGAAAATCACTTCCTCCTGTATAAATAATTCCAGTTTGGACAAGGCCGGATGAATACGATAGATCAAATTCATTCCTCGAACGGTATTCAAATTCGAATTTCCGCTTTATAACCCAGTCAGCAGTAAAATCTGGGCACTACTACATATAATCAAAAGTATTTTGCAGTTTCTTCCTTACTGTACAATTAATTTTAATTAACAAAAACACATTAATTAAATTTACGCACATCTTTACGTATAACCTGATACAAAATACTGTAATTAAATTCACCACTTTTCAATTAACAAACCAACAATTATTTTGCGAGTCCAATGGACGGATGTACGAAATTTGCATATTATTTCACTTACAATTGCATATAAAACATCCACCATTTCTACACTTAATTAAACTATCAATTGAATAATTGTAAGTTTAACACAAGATTTTATCGTTGAATGCGATATTTCACAACTTAGTAGTGTCGGCTTTTAACTTGAGGTTTTTCAGAAAAATAAATGGATTGATAATTTCGCAGTTACACAGTTACATAAAGCAAGACAACTTTATCAAACGGCATAAAATAAATTTTTTTTTCAAATTTAATTTTTATTTAAAGTTTGGTATTTATGCAGAAATTCACTTCTTACTTTCTAGCGGTAGGAACTGCTTATGTCTTTCACTTACTATTCACAAGTCTGTATTATTATTATATTACACTTTTAATAAGAGCATCAGGTATTAGCTATAAATAATAATTAAAATTAATAAGAAATAGAACTTAAACATCTGCAAATTTGAATAATCGCCAACTCAAGTTCTTAGTTCTCACGGTGGTTTTTAAAATTCTAGAACGCAGTGTCATTTATTAATTAGTTTCTATTTATCACACCTTTTTAATCCAAATGTTAACTAATTACTTCATGTGCCTACGAGTGGGTTAACAAAAAGGAACATATTATATTACATTAACAAATCGCACTCTTGAGATGTTTCAAATTTATAATACATCAATCAATTGAATTATTTATTATTGTTACTAAATAATATATGATAATGGTTTCATCATTTAAATAAAGTAGATTTGTTATAGGTAATGTGAAAACAAGCTACTGACGGCTATCAAGTTTTTTAGAATTAATCTCCTATATTGTTGTTAGGATTTCTAATAACGATCCAGTCTTGCAGTTTCAATTCGTGCTTTAGGCAAAAAGAAATTTAAAGTTTTTGTAACAATAGAAGCGTATCGATTTGCAAATGAAAGTATTTTTTGTATTGATAATAAACATGTAAAAAAATAATAATTGAAATGACCATACCACGCTGATTATTGCAATACAAATAAATTTCACGCTTTATACATACATTAAATAGGACCGTAAAAACTGATTTTGTCTGTACTATATGATACGGTTTAATTTAACACTTTTTTATTGTGACAATAAAGAAATATGCGGATTTCTTACCATTATTTTCAGGCGAACTATAAAACGATTTGTCGGTGAACTAATGTGTTTAAGACGAATATCATCGATCTCGAATTGATTGGGATGGTTCTAAAAATATACACTCGAATTTGTGGAGATAATTTTCTCTATTATTAATCCTTTATTTCACGATAACAAATATTTACACAATAGTTGGGGATCATAATGTAGTTGCAAGCATCACGCTATTTACACCAATTTATGTTATTTACGTAAGTAGGTATCGTACATTTACGTAGGTACACCATGTTATCTAACATAATTTCACTGTATCATGGTAATTAACTACTAAGATTTTATATTAAATTTTGATGCATATTTCATAATAATCGCAAAGTTCAATTAAAAATCAAGCAAGCAGAACAAGATAAATCAACAATTTTTTTTACATAAAAAACGGTTTAAAAAACATAAATACTACAATATCAATGTCAATCCTTAAGGTCAAATCGTAAGAAAATAACTAACTTTATTCTATTTAAAATATTTATAAAGTGTAAACAAAAGGTTATTAAAGGAAACGCTAAATCAACAATTAATAATAAAACTAAAGGTGAAAGAAAGTCATTGTAATCGCCCCAAATCGGCTATTCAACCATTACTATTATAGTTCCAACATTTTTTCATGAATATTTTTATAATTACATAAGATAGATCTCCTTCCTACCTTTAGAAAATTACCCATTGTATTATCCATCGGGAACTAAACTAAGCACGCTATAAATTTTTGAAAACGTTTTAAGCGTTCGCCATAAAAATTATACACTTGTGTTAGGATAACTTTATAATCAGTTTTATCAATATAATTTCTAGATATAATCTTTAATTTGCTTACAATAATTATAAACATTCTAAATTATGAAATTTAAATAACAAACTACTCCAATTTATAGACAATTTATTACTTAAAACCCAATCTATTTTACATTAATGTTTAAAAAAGCGGAACTAATAATGATAATTTAATTATAAAAGTCAAAATATAAACAAATTTTCTCCGAAAAAATAATAATAACATATTAATTGATGTTAAGAACCAATCGCCTATTACTTAATTATAAATGCAAGTAGTGAAAGTCAAAATCTATTAAATTATTGTACCTATTTATAATATTCAAAGGAGTAATTTCAATAAATAATAATAAACTATAAACAAACACTTTACAAATCGTTAAATAAAAGGTGAAATAATAAGTTAAGTTCAATTAAATGAAATGCAGTAAAAAAAATTTTAATCTTAAAATTGCATAAAGAAAGTCATCAGCTACCGCATAATTAATCAACTCATCAGAAGAGGTATTGGTGGGCCAAAATAAAAAATTTGAAATATCACCGCGTAAATGATGAATAAATTAATTTCTAATTAAAATGTCATACTTTCGCATTGTGATGCAAAAATACTTTTTTAATTAAAAATAAAAAAACAAAGGAAACGGATTCTTTGATGAGTAATATTTTGATGGTTGAATAGATGTGAACTTGTATCTTGATGTGTAACAAGAAGAATAAATAATATTCTTGGCAAATTCAGCTGAGCTCAAAATAAACAAAAGCTTCATAAATACAATCGTAATTCCATTTATTGGAGTCGTTAAAACCTCAAGGCATTATACTATAAGGAAGGGTGATGCTAGCCCTACATGGGACATATGATTGCAACGGAATCTAATTTACTCCCTTTGTATTAGTCATCATCGATTACTACAGTCGGTGTAGCAGACACTCGACAGACACTGTAAAGACTAAAACAGTTCACAAAGGCAGTCGTAATTTGGAAAAATAAAATTTCCCAACGGAAATTGATAACTTAATTTAGCGGCATCTAAAATATCCAGAGAATAGTCGGGTTCGTAATATAAAAGTTTTCCGATATACCTGTGAAAAACTAAAAAAAATTATGATATGAGAAAGATGTGACGTGAAATAAACTTATATATTTGAGTTCCATATACAGACGAACAGCATGACATGAAAATATTTTTCATACCTTACCCAATCCTTGGTTGGTAAATAGCATGACTTGAATTTACAAAACTGCATTTTATTAAGTTCTATCTCAACAATAAAATGCAATAAAGTACAAAAATAAATTCACTTTTCAAGAAATTTAAAAGCTAAATTTAAAAATTAACAAATACCAGAAGTCAATAAGTTATTAGCATTATACACATAGATTCATAAATCATAGTTATGATTTATTTATACGTGTAGCTGCTTATTGTTTTTATTATCCTTTTTTTATTTGTTTTACTTGAAATTACTCAATATTATTTTATAATATATAATTTATGATTTATGATCAATTACTCATTAATTTCACCTCACCCCCATTTCAATATTTCATAATTTTCATAGTTTCATGATAATTTTCATTGTTTTGGAAACAAAACTATGTTTTAGTATTTTATTTTTCTATTATTGACAATTAATAAATTTTTAAAGTTTAATTTATTATTAATTTTTGTTTTGGCTGAAGAATTTGCTTGCAAGTAAATTTACTGTTGACATTTCAGCCAAGTTCTAAATACCGCTCTGTATGTGATAGGTATAAAATTATTATTTCGAATTACCTATAGATTTTCTTATATTTTATGTAATATAAATTTACATAAAATGTGCGATTGTGACTGAAAAAAATAAAGTAAAATTACACAAATACCTACAAGAGAGAAAACAAATTATTTTGTTGATTGTAAGTGCTTAATATTCAATCAATTATTGTAAAATTAGTGAAACAGGTTTACACAAGCTGAATTTATAGAATTATAATTGATTGTTTAATGAATTATATTTCACAGAATAGCTTTTAAAACCAGTATTTTTTAATATTGATTAATTAACAAATCATACACATATCGACACTACTGGATTAAAAAGGTATTATAACACTGTCAAAGTAATTAGTAAGGTAATTTCATGTAATTTATAAAAAATTAACCATTTAATATTTTAATATATTAGGTAATGAAATTAACTTTCTAACCAAGTTGTGCAAGAAAAGCATCAATACTGTTGGTAAGTGTAAAATTGAAAATACTTATTTTTGAAATTTTTAAAACCAGACGGAAACGGATTAAACATTCTAGAGATTAAATATCTATTTACATACTACAGAATAATCGGAAATTCTAATTAGTTATGGTTGTATATGTAATATGTTTACTTGTATGTAAATATAAATCATAAGTATAACATTTTATAGAATGTGTAAGTATTGAATATAATAAATCAAAATAAATTATATAGTACTTCCTTTTTGTAAATCAGTTTCTATCAAATTTTCAACAAAGAAAACTGTTGAGGTGTTTTTCTTTTTATTAAAATCACAATAAATTAAAATCGATTAAAAAGGATAGTATTTTTGTCAATTCCTTTTATCCTTCTTTTTCAACGCATATTATTATGAAAGCGTTAGATAATTTTATATCTATACGAAGGCCAATTTAAATAATCAGAAAAGGGGAAGCTGCATCATGCCTTTCGTGCCCTATCTTTTGGAAATTAAATTGTTATAATTATGTACATCTCTTATCAAAATAACCATGAAAAAATCTTAAATTTATAAGCTCAACGTTTATTGTTAATTGCCTAAATGTGTCCAAAAAATTAATAAACAAATTTACCATTTTGTAAAATTAAACGTGAAAGCCATGTCACTTAGAAGAACAACTTAAAACATTAAGTACGTCTAAACAACATGCAATTTATTTTTTATCTATTAAAATGAAACCTTGTTAATATTTTTTTAAATGTTGCAAATTACAAAATTTTATTGTTGCGTGCGCCGAATGACATTGTTTTACATGTTTACATAACATTTTTGTAACAATTCTTTCCTAATTTATAATTATTAATATTTTTGGAATGTGACTTAAGACTTTAATTTGCAATGAGTGTTTAATAAATGTTCAGCTCTTGCAGCACATTCAATAGGGAGAGCTCGTCATCACTAAATAGTCATGGTTTTTAGTTCCTTATCCTTCTAAATTCCAACGGGTAAGTATCATAACAGTTATCAGACGTTATTTATTGATTAACACCTGCTAGTTTAAAATGTGAAAAATTTGAAAAATCAACTTGATATCTAATTTGCAACTCATAAAACTGGAATAAAAAGTTTGGTATATCTTTAAAGTGCAAGTGATTGTTTAAAATTACCTATTGTTAAATTGCTTATTATTATTAGTATAAATTTTTATTTTGTAATAGTCGATTATTATAGTTGTAGTTGACATCGTGGTAGGTAGGTACCTAATCGTATAATAATTACAACTGTTGCGGAATAAATAATCATTATAATTTAGGCTTCGTCAGTTTATAAAATGACAATATTTTTAAACTTGTAAGTTGCAACTGTACCTATGCATTAAAAATTTTCTAATGCATAATAAGTTAATTCGTGTTTAGATTACTTTTATCAACTTTTTTATACCAGCTAATATTTTACAAGAACAAAAACAATAACAATGTTATTATATTTTTTTAAATTAATCGTAACAGGTAAAATGAAACAAAAGTGTAGTTCTGTTATGTAATGAAGTATTGCAGCATTTTGGCCGCTCACGTGCGGTCTGTCGATTTTGGTATCTTCTTTTGGTCGTCGACATAATTTCTATAATTCTTGTGAGCGTCCACGAGCTTTGATATAATCCCAAAAAGAGAACGGATTTATAATTTTCAAAATTATAGAAAAGGTTAATAGAATGTAAAACACTCGAACCAACAAATTAATTGATTGCATTTCTTTCATTAAAAATTAAATAATGCAAATTGATAAAATATTCAGAAAGTTTTAAATGATTTTCTTTGTTAGTATCTCGAACTGGTCAGCCAACAAATGTGCGATTAAGATAACTGTAACTTGCCATATACGGAGGCCACACGGGAGTTAAATCGCTGTCGACCAGGAGGATATATCCGATTCAGGACACCTTCTATGACCTAAGTAATATATTTTTAAATTTGGATCAAAATAATAAATAATTCATATTATTTTAAATTAAAAGACGTGCATATGTACATAAAATTAATGTAAATGCCTATGAATACATCAACTACAAGAAAACACTTTTATATAGCAGAATAAAGCATTGAAAATTCAAAACCAAAAACTTTATTTTATGCATTTTTGTGTAATAAAAACAATTAATAATGTGTGAGAAAGTCTATTTTGCATAATTTTTTTATTCAAAATTGAATTTATTGTCAAAATTAGCGTATTAGTGAGGTAAGATGGTATATAGTAACAGTAAGTAAATAAGTAGTAACTTACTGAACTTTGGAGAGTCAGAAAGTTGTCGAGATTTAAAAACATACGTAGGTATTTTTAACATACAAAACGTGATCAAAATATTGTAAGCAATAGAAACATTAATTAATAATTTAAAAATACAATGGAATGTTATTTGTTTTCATATTAACGTAATTACCTTACATTGACAATTTATCACTAATATCGACATCAAATCTCATTATTGTATCCGTGAGAAGGAAATAACTTTATTGTAAAAGTATAACTTGAATGTACTTCCATTCAAAGATTAGCATTGGTTTAGTTATGGCATTATTGACATAATTAATTACTTAAACTCCGTACTTCTATTAAATTAGGTGTTAATAATACCTAGTTCGGATAATCTTTATTTAATTAATTAGGAAAATTTATATTAACATACATTTAAAAAATCATAAACTAGGTAGCTATTAATAAAATTATGAAGATATCCGTAACTTCTCGAATTAGCTTTGTAAATTATAAATCTATTCTATTTATATGTGCTTTCAAATATAGCCATACAATTACTTCTTCATACACATAGTTAAATTAGCTTTTATATTTTTATTAGCGGTGGGTTAATTAGTATCTTTTATGCCTCTTTTATGTATATTTATGTATGTATACGTACATATAGTAAAGTTACAAATTTTTTATGTTCTATTTGAGTGCAATTTACCGCCATTAATAGATAACTGGGTAATATCTAATTGGTACAATTTGATTTACTTCATTACTTCTTTATGATTTTTTTTCTCTAAGAATTATTTGATCTATGTATATGAAAAACTCTAAACTAACGGATAATAGAAAAACATCCGCATACGAAAAATAAAGAAAAAAACAGGAAAAACAAAAAGTAGAATTTCATTAAAAATGGTGTTCTAAAAATATTTCAACTTAAGAAAACTGGCATTTTAAATAAATTTTCCGTTACATATTTAAGGACCTTCCGGTTAACTAAGAGTTAATTCTCTAGAATTCCAATTAGAGCCGAGAAGATCGGCCCTTAGGAAAAATAAACATAATGGATTAAATTAACATTTTCTTTTTAGTCTCGCAATAATAATGTTAATTAAAACGTTTTGAAAAGAAGGTGACTACTAAATAAATATAGGACAGTTTCACTATAGCGTAATTATACCTGCTAAGTTGGTAAGTAAAATAATGACTATTCATATAGCACAATTTTAATAGCAAATAAATAAAAAACACAAATTTGTATTTATTTCAATATTGCAATTTGTTGATTAATGATTTGCCTATTTTACATTGCCTACCTAATTAGTAATTATGTACTAATTAGTATGTAATCACTAATCACCCTGTAAGTACGTCGAATCTGTATTACCTACTTTCTATTGAATAAATTTTCTGGGTCCATCGTATCCACCTTTGTACTTACGCTTATTTTATTAAAACTTAAAAAATATTTTCAAAAATTCGTAACAACTAATAAATTTTCACAAATTTACTAAATCTTGAAGTTTATCAACATATTATTTTTGTGTAGGTTATCATCAGCACGAGATGATTTCGTGGTTTTCGAGACGAATAAAAACCATGCAGATAACTTTTCATTTATAGATAAAATTTTTATTATTTTTTTAAACTAACAAAGTTTGCAAAATTAAAAATTTTAAGCTTAATTATGTGTAAATAATAGGAATAATCTTTTATTGACCGTTAAATTTCGTACAAAGCTTTTCTTCTTGGTTTCAATATCATTAGCATATTTCAAGATCTTCACGTTAAGTAATTACATATTGTGAGCAATTAATGTACACTAATAATTCATTAATAACGGTTTTAATTTTTCTTCCAATTTTGTTTTTTGTTATTTAGCTTTCTCCTGCGTTTCTCTTATTTTATTGTGCATCACTTTCGTAATTGTTTAATTAAGAAACTGCAATAATATTATTTTTTAAATTTTGCATTTATGCACCCATCAAAGTAGACTTCCTTATTACATTTTTTAATACGATTTAAAACTAATTAATATATTATATTAATTGCACAACTTGGTCATTCGATTGTATGAGCTGTCAATAAATTTTATATTTTATGTAAGAAAACACGGCAAAAGCTATTAACTGCACCAAGAGATGTTAATTATAATAAATCAATTAAAACTACCATCACTCAGCAAAATTTTTTAAATATATAAAACAATCGTTACACCTATTCAATGTCAAATTATTGCCATTATACAGTATAATTATGCTAATAAAATAACATTTTTTTAATAATTATTTCTAATAGTTTTGGTATTGAAAACTTTTATTATTGTCAATTTTTTTTATGTTATGTCATAAAGTTAATTTTCAATTTATTACGGCTTGACACAAATTTAAAAAGTAGTAAATTTTAGTATGAAATTATCAGAAAATTTGCAAAGGTCGCTTCCTCCCACTTTCACATCTTCATCTACCATTTATACACAGTTAAAAATAAAAATGTTTCGTAATACCTGCAAAGAATAATTAAATATTTAAATTAAACCAACAAATTGTTCTGTAGCAGATTATTAATTTAATAAAAAGCAGTAAATTAAAACATTAGAAATACCAAGTATAATAAAATCTTACAATTTTATTACGAATTAAAGCGTTTACGATCAGAATTAATTATGACGACTTCTGCTGATGATGAAGATAAAAAACATTTTTATCACTTTATCTTCTTCTTGTATTTTTGAATTTTCCTCGATCAATTTTTAAACTAAAGCGGGAATGTATTTTACTGGGAAAGTTTTGATGATAATCAAGTTTAATTTATTATAAATCTTAGCAAAACAAAGTTATTCAAGTGTCAATCCAGTGTGATTGATACTTTCTTCGGTGGTTGCAACAAATACTCTAGGTGCATAATGATTATACCTACTTGATCTAATTTAATACTTTCAAATATCGAATATCTACAAAAACTTAAATAACCACATAAAATTGTTTGTAGGGTAGTTTACCGCCAATGTAATGGAAATGAATTAAATAAATTGCAAAAACACTACCTATAAAGCGGATTCACACAGATCTAGTTGAGATATCCGCAAAATACTCTTCTCTTGAATTAACTATTATCTATGCTCCATAAAATTTATTTCATTTTCTATATTTAGTTACACAACGTAAATTAAGAGATTATCTCAAGTGTAATTCATTTTAATTTGAAAACATAAATAATATAGCAATAAATTTTCGCTACTACCTAATACCCGAAGAATCAAAAGTTTTACCATCTTTAGCTAATAACAATTTTCAAGAAAACTATTAAGGTAATCTTTGATATAATTAGCGTTATTTAGATTCGTGATGATTGGTTTTCTTTGATTAATATTTAATGTTTTTAACAATTTCTAGGAAATAAAAACTTCATAAGTAATTAACCATCGCGAACGAAACTAAAAGTTGAAAATGAAGACATAAAAGTCACGGTATATTGCTTGATTATCATATAATGTTATAGTACAGAAAAAATTCCAGAGCATCGAAGAATTAAATAAAAATTTTACTTAATAATTATTAATGTTGTATATAAATTAATCTAATTGTTCAATAAATCAGTTTTTTATTAAATAATAATTTTATAAGGAACAGGAAGTGTTAATACACATATGAAATAAAATTAATCTGTGCATGCCGACCTAAGACCAACAAACCTTTACAGAAATTGTGGAGAAAGTGAGTAAATAAAATAATAATTTGTTGTCATTAAATATTTCAAAGTCACGATCAAAACTGACGATTTAATTTTTGCATTTAACTACACATTATCACCAAATTGAAGTTTTGAAAGTATTGTTAATTTATATTTTTGTTGTATTGTTACAGCATAAACGAATAAGAAGCTATCGAGATTTTGGGCTTCCAGGTTCTGTATTTACAGGGAGGGAATTTAAAGTTCAATTCAATTTGGCCCGTGTTAAGTTTTATGCTGCCAACAAAACGTTAGCAAAAGTTCAAAGAAGCAGCAATATCCTCAGATCCGATTTTAACAGCGAGTTTTATAACGGAATCTCAAAAGAAACACGAAAATTGTTCCTATACATCCAAGATCACTTTATATTCCAGACGTGTTTGTTCGCCAAAATAACAAAACGTCTCCCCGTATCGTAAAGGCATTTATTTACTGGAAAAGTTTCTCAGAAAATTTTATTTTTCTATAATTTACGGAAATCAAAATTTGCTGCAAGTAAATTTTTTTTATTTAGACAAGTTAATTACAAACAAAGCATTAGCAATTAAGAGAAAGTATAATTATGCACATTGTTTAAAACAAAGACCTGGTTTAACCTACCCTTAGGGCGACATTGGTATACGTATGTATTAAAATTAATATTAATGATAAAGAAAAAAAATAAAAATATTTTATCTCAATAAAATAATGAAAGTAAATGTTTAATATAATTTATTGATTTTTCACTAAAAGGTACTGTACGTATTTATCAGATTTTAAAAGTACGATGTAGGTATATGTTGTATGGTATACAGATATGTAAATGAGGGAGAAATCATCATCAGGTCAACTCAATCTAGTTATAATAAATTACAGATTTTCTGCACTGTTACAGTAAATGTAATTTTACTTATGCAGACATGATGAATATTACAATAATGTATAGCAGGGGTGGACAACCTTTTGTATAACAGAGGCCAGAATAATATTTACGTTTCGTCCGCGGGCCTTAGTATAGTTAATGGACACATTTTTGTTACTTGTATTTTTTTCTGAAAATATGTTCCCTATAGACTCCTAAACCGTTTGACCGATCGGAACCAAATTTGGCACAGTTATTATGTAGGTCCCTGCGCATGTTTTTGTATTGAAATAGTGCAAAAATTCGCAAAGGAAAAGAAAGTTGATTTTGAGTAGCCTGCCTTCCTTTAAGGAATCTCGATAATCCATTCATGCGCGTCCCATAGGGACGCGCATGAATGGATTATCGAGATTCCTTAAAGGAAGGCAGGCTACTCAAAATCAACTTAAAAAACAATAATGAATGCTGTCAAGTTGTCAACCGATCGACAATGCAAATACGCGTGCACGTGCTTTACGTTTCTATTTGACCAATCTTAACCAAATTTGGTGTAGAAGTTACGATATTTACAACGCTACGAAAAACATAGGCTACTTTAGAACCTTGTAGTGAGGCCGAAGGCCGAAAAAAATTTTTGTTTCTGAAGATATTTATTTATTATTTCTTCTAAAGATCTCGCGGGCCGGATTAGAACTTTACGCGGACCGGAGTTGGCCCGCGGGCCGGAGGTTACCCACCGTTGATGTGTAGCATATACAGGGTTTCTCACTTCGATGAACTTCTTCCATACATCCATTGGTAATTTTATAAAAAGAACTGCAGTAGCAGTAGATAGAAACACAATTTATTATAGTATTTACGTGAGGTTATTTTTGCATTTTATTTTTGTTTACTAACTAACAAATTGGTTTTTGGAAGAAAAATGAGTTTTCAATTCTTTAGCAGATATAACTTAATATAACTATATATTACAGAAGGCATTAAATAATATTTTATAATGAATATAGCGTTATAACATGTACATAAAGTAGTCTCCCAAAATCCAATTTGTTACTTAGGACGTTTTAACTAAGGACGGCAGAGTATAAATTTAGATTAATTTATGAAATATTAATCAAGGTGTTTATTTCCCGAGCTAAACAAAACACTGGATAATAGATTGATAATATAAGTATAGAACTATTTTTAGGCATAGAGGAAGTCCTCGTTGGTGAGACACCCTGTATATGCCAAACCTTACCTTCTTATACGATACAATAAAATGTAAATTTCAAATACACATTTTCTACGTGATTTCCTAATATTGAATACCTATTTGTTATTTTAAATTTTGAGAGCAATGCTATCCATATAATAAACTTGAACAAAACCTGCTATATGCAAGAATTTTAAGAGATATTTATTACAAATTGCAATACACCATAAGGTGCGTTTAATTTATTAATGCTATTTGCAATTTTGGAAAAACTGGTACGATTGAGAAATGTAAACTGGATTTAGTTACGAAATAAATTTTGTTTAAAAAGCTACCCATCTGCTCCAAAGGGTTTAAATAAAAATGGAACGTGAATCTAATACTAATTGGTTCTACCTTGTCGGCTCTTCTTCGATATTTAATAATTTCTCTTTCGTATTAATTGTAAACTTTTTGCAAATAATTAATAAACACTTCTGTGACATTAAACAAAAAATCTTAATGTAACACTTACCTAGATATAAAAGAGCAGGTTTGAATACACTAACTTGGTTTATTTACTATTCAATGCACAAATACAAAATGCATATACAATCACATGTACCTACTTATGTATATTTAAAAAGTTTACACAAAACAATAAAAAAGTTTTCCAAATTAAATACATACAACAAAACCACCGAAAATTTATTAAAAAAAAAGTTCACTTCATTTAAATTTATAAAATGTTTTTGTAAATTAATTGTTGCAAGTTACGATTGTTTAAACGGCCGTTAAAATTAAACGTATCTCTATGTGTTTCTAACATTCTCTAAATTTAAGTTCGCCATCAACTGATGTTGACAGCGTACTGGAATTCATATATTTTTGAGAATGCAACCGGTTTCGCTTCGGGTTTATTCGCTGAAGCTGTAAGAGTTAAACTTGAATCAAAAATTTTAACCCCTAGTTAACGAAGAACGCCGACCGCAGATGAAGAAAGACTCAGGTTTATATTTTAAAAAAACTTGTTGCGTGGGGTTTGGTAAGATTATGACGGTGTATATTGCAAGTAATCTGAACTTGTCAGGCAAAATAATTATGTACTATATTATTATATTTTTGATAAAAGTTTAATTTTACCTTAAACGTTTTTTGTAAATATTGTTTTGTTTTAAGACATAAAAAAACATAAAACTAAAAAAATATCAAAGGAAAAGGAAATACAAGAAAATTATTATTGTGCTCATGGGATTCGCGGTCTGTCTTCTGTTATCGACTATTTATTGTAGGTGTATTTTACCAAAACCTATTAAAATATAAACATTAAAATTATAGTAGCAAATTTAATTAACTGATAAGTGCGTAAATATAATTACGCTCTTAATTGCTTTATTACAATAAAATTAAAACAACGTGTAAACAAATTTTCAGATTAATCTATACAACAATATTTAATTACAAGCCAGATATTCGACGTTAATTTTATTGTTATAGTTTTTATCATCGTTTAATCGGGTTTGATTTTTTTCAAACATAATAGAAATATTATTAATTAAAAGAGAAAATTTTAATAATTACTTTATAATAAGTTATTAATAGTTTTTTTTTGTAACTGTTACAATTAATTTACTAACCCGTGCCCAACTTTTTGTCGCTGCTAGGTGTATCAAATTTTACGTATAATAATTCGAACTGATTGCTTTATGAAAAAATCTGTTATAAAAATTAAAGCTCGATATACTTTAGTAATTATGTTGCAGAAAACTTGATCATTTCTTTTATCAGTTTTATTAATTTGTTATGACTGTCAACGAGGATTAAAGAAAGTTGACCGTTTTATTTAAAAATTGCAATTTTCGAATATTTTCATTTATCGAACTCCGTGGGAGTAGCAATTATTATAATTTGACTTTGTTGAAGTTTATCGCCTGAAAAGTAAAATCTTTTATGAATAAATTAAACTATTTATAAAAATGTTCAGTCAAAAAGTTTATAATGGAATTCCTTAGTAATTAAGTACTAACAATAATAAGTTATGTTAATAAAATAAATTTTAGTAGATCGTCCTTCTTAATTTATACACAAGGTAACCTCGTTAATTTCGCTATCATGAGGAACACTTTTCCAAGTCGTCCCAGTCAACTACTTTTCTTAAATTTTTATTTTGAGAATATTATCTTATCGTTAAGTCTTTAACAATGCAAATTATTTTCTTTTGCAAAGAGTTACGTTTCTGCATTTCCAACAAAGTAACAAAAGTAGCAGAGTAAGAACTAAGAAGTTATAAAATATTGCAGATTGTTTCCCAACATGCATTATCATATATTTAATGTAGTAATAAACTCTTCGCAAATAGAATAATGATACATTTAACAGAATTGAATTACGAAGTAAGACTTGTTGTTCAGCATGTGAAACAGGAAATAGTAAAAATATTCAACAGTATATCCTCTATATAATAATAGTAATTGTACATTTATACAAGATGCGTTGCTGAAATTTAAAAGTTAAAAATCGGGAAAAGTATTTTAAATTTTATTTCCTTTTTATGATTATCGCGTGCTGAAAAGTTTCAATTCCACTTGGTGACTTTTAAAAATTCACTAATGATTACATTTTTAACTACTGAATCGGTGACTCAAATTTGCATAAATTTCATTGCATATTAATTTATGCCCACAAATATGTCGCAGTTTTGATCGACTAACTGCATAATAAAAGTATACAAAGTACCCTAAATTAAGGGTTAAAATTAATCTGATAAGGGCAGGTTGATGCCTGTTTGTTTGTCAACCGTTGGTCCAAATTATATAAAAAAAATCGGTTGTAAGATCTATAGCCAGACTTGTTGCCCAATTTGTTTTATGATTGGTTAGGACTCTCTTGTGGATAATTTAGCTTTATCAACCTTCTCATTTTCCAATTGAGTGATTTCACATGTATGGGTCTCAGTGGTATTTTGACAGAAGGAGCGCGAACGAGATATCCAAAATCTCGTAATATAATAATACAATTATTCAGAAAATCCATTAGTGCAACTGTATGCACAATAACTAGATAGTTATTGTTTAAAGTTTTTATACTATAAAAACTTGTTTAGTAGATTCTCCGGACTATTAAATTTAGTTTGATGCTTTGATGGTCTTTTAAAAAAATATTTTTTATAAGTAATAGAGAGTACCTATCACTTTTTTCCAAGCTGTTATTTCATGCATTACATTCTAGTTCAACGGTGGGCAACCTCCGGCCCGCGGGCCAACTCCGGTCCGCGTAAAGTTCTAATCCGGCCCGCGAGATCTTTAGAAGAAATAATAAATAAATATTTTCAAAAACAAAAATTTTAAAGAAAAGGATTAGGTTAGTACCTAACATAAGGAAAAAGGAGAGATCTACAGTTTAATTTTCGATATAATTCGTCTTATTTAAATTAAATTAAAAAGTATTGTAAAAAGTAAATTGAAAAGTACACTAGACCCTCCATGTACGCGAATTCAGAATAACGCGAATTAGATTTTGATACCTGAATTTTTTATACGCGAAGCAAAATTCCCTTTAACGCGAATTAAGTTTTCGCGTATTATTAAAATAACTAGGTGGCACAGTCGGCCTACCGGCCGCCTTTAGCCATCTAGACCGTGTCGAATGTGGTTGTTCGGCCTTCGGCCTCACTACAAGGTTCTAAAGTAGCCTATGTTTTTCGTAGCGTTGTAAATATCGTAACTTCTACACCTAATTTGGTTAAGATTGGTCAAATAGAAACGTAAAGCAAGTGCACGCGTATTTGCATTGTCGATCGGTTGACAGCTTGACAGCATTCATTATTGTTTTTTAAGTTGATTTTGAGTAGCCTGCCTTCCTTTAAGGAATGTGGTTGTTCGGCCTTCGGCCTCACTACAAGGTTCTAAAGTAGCCTATGTTTTTCGTAGCGTTGTAAATATCGTAACTTCTACACCTAATTTGGTTAAGATTGGTCAAATAGAAACGTAAAGCAAGTGCACGCGTATTTGCATTGTCGATCGGTTGACAGCTTGACAGCATTCATTATTGTTTTTTAAGTTGATTTTGAGTAGCCTGCCTTCCTTTAAGGAATCTCGATAATCCATTCATGCGCGTCCCACAGGGACGCGCATGAATGGATTATCGAGATTCCTTAAAGGAAGGCAGGCTACTCAAAATCAACTTTCCTTTCCTTTGCGAATTTTTGCACTATTTCAGTACAAAAACATGAGCAGGGACCTAATAGGGAACATATTTTCAGAAAAAAATACAAGTAACATAAATGTGTCCATTAACTATACTAAGGCCCGCGGACGAAACGTAAATATTATTCTGGCCCCTGTCATACAAAAGGTTGCCCACCCCTGTTCTAGTTGACCACGTTATATCCGCCAGAATTTACGTGCATTACAACATATAACAGTATAATATACGCCTCCAAATTGAAAAACCACGTTGTGATTCTTCGATTTCCATTCAAGCTGTTGCAATAATTAACAATAATTTTTTTATACTATTTATACAGCTTCCGGTTTTCCTTGCCTGCATCTGTATCTTACAGGTTAACGTTAATTCCGAACCACCAGTATGGACGATTATTATACCGTCCATTTCAGATCAGGGAAGCCAATATTTAGCGGAATCGAAAAAAAAGTCAAGAAGAAAAGTGCTGAAAACTGAAGTTTGGAGTAGATGGAAGCTGCTTTTAAAACTGTTGCACGGGGCAATCTATCCCATAGAGCTATTGCTGAGAAATTTAGAATACCCGTAGATCCCTGCGGCATAGTAGGGTAGATCCCGAAACATCGCGGATTCTCCAAACGAATGGGATGAGGATGACGACATTCCATTAGCACAACTCTTCTACATATCCTTTAGAAAAATATTTACCTACGCCAACGCCAAAAGCAGATACGCTTCTCCGTGCAAAAAGCAGAAAGGTTTTAAATTACAAAGCTCAAAGGGCAAATAAAAATTTATTTACAAAGCGCTCTCCAGACCAATAGGACCAACCACCAACATCAAACATCAACAGCCACACCATCAGCTATATGGTTTTGTAGTGCATGTGAAGAGGGCAGTATTGAAAACAAGAGACAGTGATTTTGAATGTTGGTAACTTTTTAAACCTAATATTGCCCAATGAGACTTTGTTTTGGTGTTTACAACAATTTTATAAGTAGTTTAGAAAACAATGCTTAGTTTTTGTATTAATTTTAATGTATTTTTGATTCGGGCCTTAATAAACACCTTACCACATAATAAGGCCCAAAATTAGATTTTGTTTGGGAATTTTTTTTTGCTTTTTATATTAATTCTACGAGAACAAAATATTTTATTTTCGTGCCAGTATGAAAAAGAAATAAAGATTTTATTCTTAGTTGTGTATTTAAATATCTCCAAAAGAGAGCTATAAAAAATTAAATAAGTTAAGTGGACCTTATTCGGCTCAGGTACCTTAAGCTCGTCTTACATCAGGACATTTCTGGCGTCATTTCTTGAGCCATTTCTGCGCAGAGACGAGTTCATAGTATTTGCGCGTGCGTATACCGTTGTGCGCAGAAATGGCTCAAGAAATGACGCCAGAAATGTCCTGATGTAAGACGAGCTTTAAGCCCGTCTTACATCAGGACATTTCTGGCGTCATTTCTTGAGCCATTTCTGCGCACAACGGTATACGCACGCGCAAATACTATGAACTCGTCTCTGCGCAGAAATGGCTCAAGAAATGACGCCAGAAATGTCCTGATGTAAGACGGGCTTTAGATATATTTCAACAAAACAATTTCACAACAGATATCGACGGTCAGGGTCGTATTTCTTTGATCCCTTATTTTGAACAGGGCCCTGGCTAATTTGCATAGAATATAATGACCAATTATTCCACTATAAAGTTACGATCACTTATTTATAAATTATTTCATATATTATTTAAAATTTAATTCAATAATATTTAATCAAAAAATATCATACCAAAGAAATATATTTTGGTGCGGCACTAGGGGTTTTCTAGTATTAGAATAAAATAATTATAATATAAATGGAATAATAAATTAGGTACTTACAAAATTTTAAAAGCAGTAAAAATTAATGAAATTGTTGGAAAAAAACAAAATTAAATTGGAGTCAAACATCTCGTCTAGTGAAATTAAATAGGTTCAAATACAGGTTTAATGCAATTAAACTAATGTGACTTTATTGCAAATTGTAAGTTGATAGCACAATAGCCGTAAACCGCATTCGTACAATCCATTTGTATACTGCACTGATGAAGACTAACAAGTCTGAAACACGTGTATGATTTTCAAATTGGATTGTGCGAAAATTTTTGTTGAATCTTTGTTATGTTACAACATTGATTTAAAAAGAATTTTAGTTTGTCCCCTGTAAAAAAAATTCTATCAACACCCATGATTGCATTTCTCTGGGTAGTTTTTTTTCCTGTTTCCCCATTGGGTTAAACCACCCAACGGGGGAGTATATTCTGTCATTGGATACAGACATAAAGTTAAAACTAATTAATTGACATAAATTATGTAATTAATGTGATATAAACGCAAACTTATAACTAGGGAAAAATGGAAACACTTATTTGGTAGAACTATTAAAACTTAAATCGATAACGAGAACAAATTACACAAACACATATTAAGGCAAGAGATTGACTGTCCCTGCCCTGTATGTGTTAGTGTTGGTGTTTTAATCTGTAGATATGAGTCAAGGTGTGAGCCATGGCCAGAACGAGAGAATGAAAGATTAGAAAAACGAAACCGGGTTTGAGCATATAATGGCCCTTCAATATTCGAATAGTTAGGTAAGAATATAAAAATTATTTAAAAACTTTTCTAATTAACAAATTTTTTATTTTTAAATTAAGTAACAAACTGATATTTCGAACCTTTTACATTATAAAAGGTTAGGTTTTTTTTAATACTTCATTTTACATTGAATATCAAAGCTTCAATCAAATTTGAAAAATTTGTAAACTAAAAATGAATAAAATTATTAGAATCTTTACCTGTGCCCCTCCGGTTTATGGATTATGCTTTCGTTCTGTAAAGCATTGATCGAAAAGGGGTATTGTTTATTTTATTCTTTAATTTTTACCAAAATCTTTTTAAAAAATTCGAAAAATGCAGAAACCATATTGATATTCTTTGGAGGAGTGTTAATAGTTTTAAAAGGTGCATTTAAAAAATATTTCTTGAAATTCATTTTTACCCACTAAATCTATTTTATTTATATACCAATTTATTATACACCACAAATTTTTCACTCTTTAATTCGAAACAATTTAGTTCTACCTTGTCATGAGATAATACAAGTTTGAAATGGAATGCAAACTTTTTCTTGGCCAACACGGCCGTGACATTTTTTATGACACGATTTTTTTTTCAATTTTGACCTTGCCGGGATAAGTTTAAAAATTTTATGAGCCTGCGATTCGAACTCGGAATACCTGCGCTGTGACTTAGCCAGCGATCACACGAGCTGTTGTGGTTTTACAAAACCTTATAAGCTGGTTTTGAACCTTCAAGAAACTTAACCATTTTAATAATAAAATATTGTTTTACATCATTTATGTTTAAAATTTTTCCTTAATAAATAACAAATTAGTCGCGATATTTTATCTTCGCGGTATTTTAACTCGTAGTATTTTGTCTTGGGGGTATTTTACCTCGCGGAATTTCATCCCGGCGGAATTATCGCTACGGACATTTGATCGCGGCCAAAATACCGCAGCCAAATGTCCTAGACGGAGTATTTATGTAGACTATTTATAATGTAATCAGATGTAATCTACGAAAATCGACTTTGAAGTTGGTTCATAATTTTCAAGCCAAAGTTTAAATAATCAAAACAAATTTGACAATATAATTTATTAAATTTCCAAATTAATCAATAATTTTTAGTTGGTAATTAATGCAATGTAAATTAGCACAATTCTTTTTCTTTCTTAACTTCTCTTAATCCAACGTTGAATATAGGCCTCCTCATCTTGTCCGCCGGAACTTTGGTTAGCCTTCATTGTCATCCAGAGAAATCGATAGTCTTCTTAAGTCCTCCAGCCATCACACCTGTGGTCGTCCTTTTCCTATCTTCTCTATACTCTCCACTGTTGAATCTTTTATTTTGTTCTTATAAACAAATAATTGATAAATTAAGGTTTTAGAGCCATATCTACTTGCAAAGTAGACATTTAAAGTCCTTTCAATAAAACATTCACAACTAATAGCTGATATTATCACCTTCTGAATCACCATTGTGATTCAATGCGAGTACAGTAATCAAGTCATACATACATAAATTCAAGATAACCTTACTGAATGACGTGTCGATATTAATCAGGTTTGATTCAGATATTGATTTCCTCAGCTATGTATTGGTACATGATTAACATTCCAATCCACGACCCATATACATTGGAAAACGTTTAGACATAACCTCAAACACTAAATGCAAATGAAATGCTTATAACTAATACTAAATGTTTGATTGAAAAAATGTTATAAGAAATATGCTACTTTATAAGTGAACAGAAAACCTCAATGGTTACAATCATTTGATCACAAATGTGTTTAATTAAAATATTAAATTTGAATTGCCTTATGTAAGGGGGGGGGGTTTACTATACCTCCCATGAATTTTGAAATATCGAAATTAAACGATGAAATCCACTAGAATTTCTATAAAAATTTATCCTTTTATCCTCATATACTGTGGCTAAATCCTCCCTTGAATTATACACAGTTTGGGACTCGTGCTATTTAATTTGACCATCGTTATAGTAAAGACAAAGTTTTAATTCAAAATCTAAATTAGTACCCCCATAAATGTACATATACTGTATATTTTGATACCTGAAGTGCAGTCTTGAGTAGGTACTCCAATATTTGAGATTCTTCGCCTAATAAACAGTAGACACCTCTTAATGTGATCACATCGGGACTAACGGGTTTTGATCGCAATAACCGATTGATAAAAAAAACATCTACTTTAAACATAAAAATTTTAAAAATTGAAAAATAACAGTATGTGTCTTTTCAACGTTCTACGTCTTCCAATTTCTCTGTCTGTGCTTGTTGCGTGCTGAAACTGTGTGACGAGCACAGAGAACCTACAGATTAATGTGGATTCCAAACTACGTGAATAGATTAATTTTACACCGTTTACTCCGCCAGGGAAGTTTTTTTAGCCATATATAAAAATGGTAAAAAAATAAAAGTAATATTCCTTTAATGGGTTTAAAAAGATCATCTAATCTTGTTTTTGTAATTCTGTTGCAAAATGTTTGCTTTTTTAATGTCATTTAACTTATAAAAAATTCATTATTTTATCATTAGGGATAAAATGGTTAATGTTTATCACTATAGTGATAAAATGAAAATAGTTAAGTAAGTAACTTGATATTATTCGATGAGTAAATTATTTTGCGCCTATCGATCTGAATGTTTACATATAAGCCTTCCTACCGACAAATCGCCAGGGGGGGGGGTTCCAATGAGTACAAGGCAGGGCGGAAGTTTTTTTGCTCAGTTTTTCGATATCTAGCGCCGTTCTCAAGTTATTGCTAATTAAAAAAATTCCGTTTCCGTGATCGGTTTAGAACGCCTTGCGAATTATTGTTCACCATCACTTTTAAGATTTAATTCAATTTTCGGTTTTTTAAATAAATTTTTATTTTTTTGTGTTCTTTGTTTCTGTTCTTCGTCAACCTAATCATACCCACAATCCGAAAAATAATTGTTTTTTCTTTAGTCTCACTTAACCGGAGAATTTTCAAAACTTTATAATAAACAAAGTGACACATTACAAGTTGTATCAACCTTTTAGTACCGAAAAATCTGTAATTAGTATTTTATAGATTGGGGAGTGTAGAAGACAAGTGAAATAAGTTCAAAATTCATATTTAAAAAATTTAATTTTTCTTGAAACTGTTATAAAAATTCTTAAGTTTTGAGTATAAACTCGATAGTTTAAAAAATGTTATACTTGACTTTTGTCCTCTATTATCCTGAATTATGATAATACAGTGAAATCTGTATATGCCGGAATCTGCAAAAGCCGGAATCGTGTGCATCACGGAAATTGTCTGTGGTCCCGAATTATTGGTTTACAATACTAAGTAAAATGAATTTCATAAGCCGGAATCTGTCTAACGCGAACACGGAAAGCTTATTTTAAGCATAAGCCGGAAGCGAAATTCAGAAATTAATTTTACTATTTATAAAAATTGCGATGTAAGACGCACATTTTTATCCAATGTTTAGACTACTCTTAGTATGTAATAATTTCTTTTGCGGTAGGTATATTATTTTACATTGCATACATTGATTGCATACCTACCAAATAATATTGCGTTACAAACAGCATGCAAATGAATCATTTTTTCATTTGCTGCCTGCTTTCTGCATATCTTGTATTTTTTGTGTAGTGTATAAGTATGCAAATTATGTATCTATACGCATTATTATGTATTAATACAATTTATTATTATTAAATTGTTTAATATAAATCTATTAAAAAAAAATTCCGTCTTATGCAGATTTTTTTCCGTTTTAGGCAGAGGATCTGCTAAAAACGGAACTTGCTTAACACGGAACGATTTTTCGGTCCCGAGCGGTTCCGGCTTATACAGATTTCACTGTATAATATTTTTCTGCAACTGTCAGCAAAGTAACAACGTCAGAGAAGTCTTGCCACTTTACTTGCATTTTCAGGGAAATTCTTTACGAGACTAATTTTTGAATATCAAGAACACAAAATTTTATGTTGTAAATAAAAATTTATTGTAAATAAGTAGTAATATAAGAGAGAATATATTTAGAATTTAGAAAACTATACTTCGTGAATTTCCATCAAATTTTATTATACTGAAATTTTATACTTTTTGAGTAAATTTTTAATTGTGCAATTGCAGAAAATTTTTTACACTCGAGGCTTGCCCACTTGTCCATGTATTACTTTCCTGAGCTGTTACGTAGATAGCTATTAAAATATAGTTTACTTGAGAAAATTTGAGTGTTTTAGTTCTGAAAAGACAGAACTGTTTCTAACGACGCGGTATTGGTAGTGGCTATTATTCTGCTGATAGACTTCCTCCTGAATGAAAGAGCAGCAAAATATAGAGGAAACAGGACAACTGAAGAAAGAAGTAGGAGAGAACATAATTAATAGCCGAGTGGCAAAAATGTGGAATGAAATCGACAAGGGAGCGTATAGACCAGAGCACTGATTCCAGAAATTAAACCCTGGTTAGAAATTAAGCTTGATAGGCTGAGCTGCCATGTATCGCAAGCCTTGGTGGGACATGAGTACTTCAACCCTTATTTGCATAGATTTAGAAAGAGAAAAACGAAAAACCCAAAATACAACAAATAAAAAATACAATCTGTAAAGAAATAGACCCCCCCCCCTCCCGAACATATACATATTGTTTAGGTGTTGCAAATGGGAAATAGTCAGAAGAAACCACCACATACACAATGTGACACTACAAAACATGGTTGCATAGATGCTCACCTCTGAAGAGCAATGGAAGAAAACATCCGATATACTAAACGAGATTTTAAGTATAAAAGAACCCAACAAGTGAAAAGAAAGCAACAAGACTAGTAAAAAAGAAGGACTAAATATCTTACATGCCATTAATTGAAAAGGAAAATGATGAAAGGGCGAAGACAAATTAAATGTGAAAAAATTAAAAATGAAGACAAATCGACAAATTAGTCGATAATAAAGAAGGTAGGAAAATTTATAAATAAATTAATAAACAGAAGAAAGTAAATCAAAAGATTAAAATTATAAATTGAATATTTAAGTGAAAAAAAGTAAAAGGATTGAATAACGGTCAGTCGGGTCTAGCGTGTGAAGGCAGATGGGATTGCGCATCATAAATTTGGAACAATTTTTTCTAATTAATTTTTTAATTTTCTAACTAATTTTCAATTAGACAGATTTGCCAATGAGGGTTGTGTAGGTAGTTATAAAAATTAAATAAAATAGTAATTACATTTTGAAGTACAATTAAAGGAAGGAAATGGTAACAAAGTAAATGAGGATCGAGTTATGTAACCCTGGTAAGCTGAAAAAAAATTTCTTCAGCTACACACTAAAGAACAGGCTTATTTTAGTCTATATAAAAAATGTTTTGCGTGAATCCATTAAAAACAACCCCAATATCGACTTTTTAAAAGTAGGGAAATTAGCATTGAATGGGCCGCGCCCCCCATACAGACGCGATCAAATGCATCGGCGTTCCCTTTAGAACGGGTGAAATTTTTTCGCTCGTATTTGATTTTTTCTTTGAAATTCGGATAGGTGGGGGTGTGATTAGTAGATATTAGTAATAAACATTAGAAAAAAAAATCGTAAATTACCCGTGTATTGACAAAAAAGTGAAAAAATTAATTTTTTTTTTTCGATTTTTGGGGTGTGCATTCGATTAGGAGGTTTATCCATCGTCAAAACTCACCCTTTCGGGGCGCCGCTCCGCTCCGCTCTGCACCCCTCCAGGGCGGTTTTGACTTTGGTTTACTGAGCTAAACATACGAGAAGCGCCTTCCATCAAGAAAACCGGGATGAAGGAAACCGGGAGCTTAGAGACCCTTGAAATAGCATTAAAAAGTATAGTTGCGGTATGGGACAGTAAACTATGACGTTTCACCCCCAAAATATCGAATAAAACAAAAAATAAATCGATGTTACATGTACGAGAGACGAGCTGCATCTGCCGGTGCGAAATTTTCTAAGTGTTAGGGTCATACATTCCACACGTACCGTCAACAAAATGACGACGCGCGAAATCTCGTTCGGATTATACATGTAAATTTGCTAAATTCAAATTCGATTTATTCAAAAGTTTGGGCCTAATTCTCGAAAATATTTTTACAATTTGCTATATTAACTGTGTTCTTTAATGTATAGCAGAAGAAATTTTGATTCGAGTTGCCAGGGATAGGTAACCCTAGCCGTAAATGAAAATACAATTTATTAACTTGAAATAAAAATTTTTAAAATATACGGAAGTTTTTATAAGAAGATTTTATTTATGTGCTTGAAATCTCACCCTTGTAAAAATTTGGGAGGGTAATAGAAGGTAATATTTTCGATGATTAGAAATAAATTACCATATCAACCAACTTGATCGAAAAGTTCCACTTCAACACTGTCGTATTTCCCATTGACTATCAATTTCTTCTTTTACAATATTTTTTGAATACGTATCTATGAAATATCTTTTTGATTAAAATTTGTATTCGTGAACATCCACCAAGCTGTGGATTTAAGAATTGGTTCCATATTTTGTGCAATTGATAAATTGGCTATGAAGGTCAATAGATAAATTTAAAAAATAGTCACAATACACATTAACAAATAAAAATTGGAATTATTATCCTCGATATGCGTTGCTTTTTTTATATGATTTATTAAAGGTGATTAAAACTTCAAAGCACATAGCTCTTCAAATTTTGAATGTAGAAAGATCATTTTACCACTAAAATGCTCAATCATTTAACGGTAGTTGTAATTCCGTCATTATTTTAGTATAGTATAATACTAAACTTATGAAAGGTAGTAAATATCATGGTATATTAAAGTTGATAGTGGTTATTAAATTAAAAAAAAAAGCTCATGCAACGAAATATTCAACAGAAATACGTCAAATATTTGAGCATAACAAAGTAACAGCACGTACATTCCAATTTGCCGAGATTTTTTTAAATTAATAAACCAATCCAGTAGGTCTTTTTAATTTGACGATGACGTGGCGTTTTAAAATAAAATAAATTTATAATAAATTTAAAAAATTATCAACACATCTGATACCATAATCTTAACTAATATAAACCATAATATTTCAAGTTTTTAAGGTACGGAAAATACCGGAAAAGTTTCTTTTAAAATTGTAGTGCTTGATGAATATAATTTATATTTATTGGATTTCAAAACGCAGCATAGTTCTTAGCTAATTAGTAATAAAACAAATACAACAAATTAAAATTATATTATATATTAAATAGTATTCACAAGACGATACACGTATTTTTTTACTTAATACTAAACTAAAAAATTCTATAACTAGAAATTACAATTTACTCAAAAGATTGTTTCTTTTGTATCATAATTTAAATTTTTATAGGGTACCATTTTTATTACTATATTTGATGATTCCAAAATACGAATATTGCTAAATATAAATGAATGTAAAAGTATGAAATTTACAATGATCGATTGATACGTAGAACGCGAGTGATACCCTATATTATTAAAAAGTCTTTAATTATTTTAATACACAAACATTATTTCTCATTTTGTTGCCAATGAAAAGCAGCATAAATGTCTGCAAAACCATATGTACAAATTCCCAAACTAATCTAATAAACAAATATTTGGTATGGCGTTGTCGAGTTTTACTTAAAAATTTTCTATTGCAGCAATAGAAAAAAAATTACTCACTAAAAAACTCACATTAAAATTTCCCTAAAAATTTCGATAGAATGCTTTTACTAAAACCTCATTTTAATTCATAAAATTGGCAAATTTACTTAATTTCGACACTGCAATTTTTCGTATGACACTTTTGAATAAAATGTAAAAAAAACTAGTAAGTTCACACAAAAAACATGGCGATTTAAAAAAATTAATATACAAAACTTGGTTTCTTAATTAATTAAATTATTTGGCATCAAACACTCAAAATGTGTTTGTGATTTTTCTAATTATAATCTTAATCAAGACCTTTACTTTACAATATTATGCATTTGATAGGCGTATCAAGAATACTATAAATATTTTATCTTGCTTTGTCAAAAATATACTTTTAGACTACAAAGGGGGCAACCCTATTATTATAAACACACAATAATTAATAAATATGCACAGCTAAATATTTTATCAAAAGTAAATTATCACGATTAATATCATAAAATGCAAATTATTTTAAAAACATCATAAAAAAGTATATTATTTAAGTAGTTTCTTTAATTATTTACATTGCAATATTTATATCTGCATTAATTTATTAATCGGCAAAGTATAAGATATTGAAGGTGATAATTTATTTTTAAAATAAACTTTATAAAAATTTCAACAGGAATTCATTTCCACACCATGAAAATATTGGTAATTAGGTCACATAAAAGTTATATACAGCAAGAAGCAAAACCTATTACATTGCTTTTATTGTATTCAAGATATTTTTTGTGAATAAGTAATGTAAAAAAATACTGCTATACTGATATTAGGATTGGTAAGGTGTAGGATATGCAATTAAGTATAAAACTGCACTTAAACTTTTAAAATTTGAAAAACGAAATTGATTTAAAATAAAAATCGTAAAATGCAGGTGTAAATGAAAAATTGCATTTTTCATCATCAATTTACAATTTAACAATTTTTGGAATGAATTTAAAATTTTTAATAAGTGAGTATACAAAACTATGTACAATATCGATTATATCTGGCAATTTTCTTTTCTCATCTGTATAAACAAGAAATTTGAGGTAAATATGCACGTAATGCTGCAAATTTTGTATAACTTTAATATTACTTTCGAAATTTTATAACATCATTTTTGTACAATAAAAATAATACTTTATTTTCATTGAAAGGAGGTATTAAGTTCATAATATATCTTTTTTATTAAAATTTCTACATTCCCGTTTATCATTAAACAAGAGTTTAAAATTTATATATTACAAGAGCAACTGTTATAATGCAGCATCATAATTCGTTATAAAAGGATGAATTTTCGCTTGTTCTTCTCAACTCAAAAAAAAATAAATAAATAAAACAAAATAAACAATAATTACTAAAAATTCTCACAATATTAACATTTTTCTCGAAGTTCTTTGGAAGTTCTTAAAATAATTAAAAAATATACACTATTTTTGTCAATATTCTTAATATTAAAATGAACACGACACCGTACCAAAACAATGGCACAAATATATTAAAATCAATAATTTAAAATAATAGTAATAATAAAATGCCACTTGTGTAAAATCAATACCTACAAATTATTCAACTATCTAAACATAAATTAACTAATAAATACCTAATATTAAATAAGTGCTATGTATTAAAAAATAGTACAATCTACGTGACTTTTTGACTATACAGTCAACATTTTATTATGTGTTAGTTAATCTGTTAGTGTATGGAATAAATTTTTGTACTGTAAATTTGTTAATTTTTTTGGAAACGAGCTCTGAGATCATATAGGCACTATTGTTTAATAAAATTCCATATGCAATTAATTACTTTGAAAATCCATCAATAACATCGTTTTAAATTCGGTAACAAATTAAACGTCCCTTTATCTTTTATCAAAATTTAAGTAATCTTATTTAAAATAATAATTACGTGAAAAAATTCAAGTCAAAATTGTCAAGCAATAAATCGGTTACGCACACTTTATCCCTTCTTGGTACGGTCCTGTAACCATGCAAGGATACATAGGAAATTTAGTTGTTACCGAAGCCGTAGTCATAGTAGGCACTCTGTTCATCATCTCTCTTGTCACATAATCGTCTTCAGATAAAATATACGGTATGTGATCTTTAAATTCTGATTTATCCAAATCTGAATCTTTCGCAATCATGTCCAACTTTTTCAGCCTCATTTTTTCCTCATGCTCTTCCCACCCATGTCTCGCGTTATTTAAATTTCTATGCTGATAAAATACCAAAGATATACGCGTTGGAGTTTTTCTACTTGGATACTTCAACGCGGTCGTTGCATGTAACTCATGTTTTGCACATTCAAATAAAACACTGCCGTGACTTAACGCAATTGCTACACCACCAACTTGTGAATCGGTAAAACACTCGTTATTATCAATTACATCGGTCACCTGGCCCAAAACTTTGGGTTTTTCTTCCACTGGTGACCAACTTGGAGACGTTTGATACCAATTCGGATGTGGTGGCGTAACAGGCACGTAATAATTCGAAGGTGAGCTGTTCCAATTGGAATAATAATTATCGCAATCAAAATCAGGCGGTTTGATGCTATTTGGGCTGTGGAGTAAAGAATCGTCAAACGGATTTTGTATAAGAACGCTAGGCGAATCGATTTCTTTAGAATAGAAAGACAAATTCGAATAATTTTTGAAATTTTTAAACTGCGTAAAAGGCGGTAACGTTGGAGTTTTGGTACTTTCTATTGATGTTTTGTTTGGAAGATGTGAATTTTCTAACGGCGACTGATTTTGATTAGACAATACAGGCAAAGAATATTGATGATCTGAGTAACTATCACAATTTATATTATATGTATTTTTAGTAATAAACGGCGAGGTATTCGATTCTCTTAGATTGATAATACTTTCGGCAGTATTTTGATTGAATTGCAAAACGTTAGATTTAATGTGATTTACATTTTGTTGTAATGTGTTTTTGTAACTATGCGGATATGTTGAATGTAAGGCAGAATTTGGTTGCTCTTGTAGTAATACTGGATTATTAACATTATTTTTAAATATTTCATAACTTGTATAATTCTCTATTACCTTTGAATTATTTACAGCACTAGAAATATGTTGGTATTTAGCATTATTAACACTATTTTTAAAAGTATGATTAAATGGAACTTGTCCAATAACTTTACTACGCTGGTGATCTAAAGCTGGATTGTAGTACAAATTATTAACATACCCATAGGGAGACAAAGGACCTGAATTTTCGATTACAGTACTCGATACATGGTTACTTTGAAGTTGTTTGGTTGGCGTTTTCAACTGTGGAGACTTTAAAGATTGTGGTGAATCTTTCTTATCCTTTTTGCATTTTTCCTGCGATTCGTCCTTTTTCTTTTTACCCGCTCGTCTACAAGTTGGTTGAGGCACATCACGAACTCTAACTTCACACTGATACCTAAAAGTAATACCATCATTAAAACTTTGTATTATAATCGCTCCAATTTGACTTACTTATGCAAAACTTCTATACTTCCATTAATTATTTTATTTTCTTGATCTTCTTTAGAACCAAATTCGTCAGTTGTATCAATCACGTACAAAGGTAAAACGTGCAACTGTTCATCCTCGGGCTTTGATAAGCCCCTATGTTTGGTTAAAGTTACTACTACGGTACATCCATTATTCATGTTGTGTGTATCTTTGTGAGCATGGGCGCAAAAATCCAAACAAGCTGTTACACCAGAAAACGGCCTACCCGTTTTCAAACCCAATCTGCAATCTGACGCAATTTCTTCAAATTCGCACTGATTTTTAAAAGATTCCGGAGCTAACACTTGATACAACGGCGTTAAATGTGTAGTCAATAACTGCAAACGTTCTTCCACTTCTTCCTCTTCCGTTTTTTCGCTTAATCGAAATTTCCGCACAATTTTAGAACGCGCAAACTTACATCCATTGTAGTACATACTCCAAGAACAACCAAACGAAAAACTGGCTCCGCAATTATCCGGATCTAAACCTTGACAAGCACAAGTGCGCGATTCGTTGGTAGCGCAACGTCTGGTAGTTGGAAGTCCAAAGTTATTTAATTTACTGCACAGCATATTGTATATACCATCTGCATCTCCTTGCAATACTCCATCCCAAGCCACAATACACACTACTATGATTGCAGCTTGACAAAAATGTCCTGGTCTGTGTTTCACCACTATCAAATACTTTTCTTCGTAACTGGCTCTGCGTATAATCTACAAAAAAAAATTAGTTATTAAGCAATCAATCGTTTAGAATTAAATAAATAAATTACCCATTTAGCTATAGGGCAACCTTGCGGTGTTTTTCCTTCTTTCCCAGTGTAGCAAATTTTTTCTACGCGTAAAGCATTTCCATTTACTCCTGTTCTAGTTTCAAGATCCTTTCGTAAATTTGGAAGATTACTTGCACAACCTGTACATTTTTTTATTATTACTTCATTAAATTTCGCATAATTAAAATTTAAATTACCTAAATGAGTGTAATAACTTCCCGGTTCGGGTGAAAATTGATGGGGCGGAAGACAACTGCATTGGGGAATTTCCAATCCTACTATGTTGTTTTGTTTCGGGACATTTTCAAAAGTGGTAATTGAAGACTCTTGTTTTATTTGACTTTTTAGCAAATTTGGTGAATTTTTTGCGCACATTTGACTTTTTAATTTTGAGTTTTTTTTAGGAGAATCTTCTTGCTTGATGGCACTTTGCTGCTGAATAATTGAACGTACAAAATCTTGGTCTGATAATTGCTGATATGAAGGAACTGAACTGTGTAAGTATCGATATTGCAAATTTTTGCCTTGTTCGATGGAATCAAATATTTTTTCACTTTTATTTTGTAACACATTATTATTGTTAGTTGAAACAAATTTATTTGTAATAAGGCCCTGTTTATTTTGATTTTTATGATAATCAATTGCAGAATTATTAACGTTTAAATGCTTCTGTGGTGTTATGGGACGTGAAACATGGTGATGTGGTATGCCACCACCGTCATCTATATTATAGTGACGACGATGGTGGCTATACCATAAAAAATGACCGGTCTGGTTTTGTTCAATTTTTTGGGATTCGTCCATTTTATTTTCTAGCTGCTGTTGCTGTTTATTCAGTATCATAGTTTTTAACCTCGAATTTAAATTAATTCTATCCGCTTGAGAAAATTGATTTTCCGTTCCGTTCTGCATTTGAAGATGAGAGATTTGCTGCTGATGGTTTGATTTATCATTTTGATGATTATTATACTGCATTTCTTCATTTTGATGAGTTAAACCGTTTTGAGTGTATTGCATTTCGTTTTGATCTGATTTGGCACTTTCATTATTGCATGCTTGTTGTATAACATTTTGTTCCCACATACTATCGTTCGAATTTGTAGACCAATGTTGATTATTTTCATTGTGAGGACTTTCCATGGGATTGTTTTGCCCGCTCATTTGATTGCCTGGATATCCGCCACTATAGTTGTGTGAAGCTAGCTGCGGGTGGCTGCTCACCGGAGGATATCCAGGCATCGCGTTTCCCGAATTCGTATTAATATTACTATTAACAAAATTTGTCGTGCTATTTGATACGGGACTAAAATTTGAACTTGAAATTGGTGTAAAATTAACTGCGTGTTGCGTTTGGAAGTTTTGATTACTAGAAGGAGCATTTACAGTACTATTCACCGAATTTGGACGTGACATTCCCCCTGATTGCGAACTATCTACAATATTACCGGTAGGTGTTGTCGATGGTGCAGCATAGTTTTGATTGTTAGTAGCATATTCTTGCTGATATTGTCCTGATATGTTCGTTCTTTGGTTATTTTGCTGTGTTTGGCCAGGTACAGGACTAGGTGTGTGCGAATAACTACCGTTAGGGCGATTTGCTATCTGAACTTGATTTGGAGCACTTGGTGGTCTGGTAAGAACTTGAACTGCGCCAGTATAAAAAGTATTGGTTTCAAATCCAGTCGGTTGTTGGTATGTAGTTTGATAGATTCCGTTGGGATATTGCTGCGTATAACCTTCTAAGGGAGGTTGAGCCGCAGCAGGAATTTGTTGAATGAATTGCCCTTGGGCCCACCCTATAAACAACGATTTCGTTTTAGATTCTGTTTTAATTTCAGAACGAGAAATTAATTAATTAATTTTGAAGAATACCTTGCGTAGGATCGGCTTGCCATACTGGTGTAGTAAATCGATTTGGATCGGCATAGAAAGGCATTGGTGTCTGAAACAAATACTTCATATTACACTGCAAATTTGTAATTATTATTATTATTTTTTTCAAATTTTTTCAAATCAAACATGTTAAGCCAATAAGGAATTAGTAAAGATACGTAAATATATTTTATGCTAAGTATATTATAGAAATAGGTCAAATTATAAAACGTTTGTTAATCATAAAAATATATTTCTTATCAATTCTTTATCAGTGAATATTATTACTTTCGTTAGAAGTTTATTGACTATTCATATATTTAACATTGGTATATTAAATTTTATAAAGCTTAATCAAAAATTGTAGCTTGAAAATTAATAAAATACTACAAAAAAAAAGTTTATTTTGCGATTTACTTTATTACGAAAGAATTAATTAAAAACAATATTTTACATGCAGCAAAAAAAATAATAAATAAATCGAATAGTTGTAAGTTATGAATTCGTATTTTAAAAGAAAATAAGAAGTGAAAATCCATTTCAAATTTCCTTTTTCCGTAATAGAACGTTTGTCTGCGATTTGTAAAGCAGGGGAAGTGCCATGGGTTGTTATCGTTCTCATATTGGGGAAGGTCGGGAAAGAGGGTTGATAGCCTACAGACATTTACAAAACACAATTTCTTAATTCAAAGCTTTTACAAGAAAACAAACGGAAGCTATATTTATAACTACATTTTGCAATTATAAAGGCGCTAATTTCAAAAATTGGAAAGTATTGAAAACAATCTTATCGACTTGCATCAAATTAGCTTGCAAATTTAATAATTTCATTAAATTTATCTCTAAAATTTAACAGTTAACATTGTTTATAAACTTTCCAGAACTCCCAAATTTTTAATCAATGCAGTTAATACAAACTAAAGCTTGAGTAAACTACGTTATATTGTTAATTAAATTCAATTTATCAATACTCGGTATTTTTTTTGATAAAAACTAATTAAATGTGCGATATTCTATTAGATTACTTATTTTTAAATTTTATACGAATCTATATTTTCTAGAATAATTGCAATATATCATTTTTTCAAACGGTTTAGTTATATTCTATTTCCGCCAATTTTGTTCAATTAGTGGAAAATTGATTAAAAGTTCAAGTGTTAGATTCTTAATAATTTGAGAATGGTGGTGATACACAGAAATTCTATAATATTTAGATAATAACAAAACAATAATTATAATATAATGACCATTAATTAACTCCAAATTGACATACACATGTACAGGATGTCTTTCATGTACTGCTACCATTTTGTATGGCCGCCATTAGATCTTTTTCTTAGGGGATACTTAAAGGAATAAGTTTATATTCTAGCAAACCAACAATCATTTGCCTCGAGATTAATCAAATAACATCCGAAAAATGCAAAATGAGGTTGGAAAAGCGGGTCAATGGAAAAAACATCTGCCATGGCTAGAGGTGGTAATTTGGTCAATATAATTTTTTATACTTGATGTTAAAAAATATACTAGTAAAATATGCAAGAAAAATTCATTCCTGTTGTTTTATTTCGAAGGTATTTGGTTTTGAAATGGTGACGCTACATAAAGTAATAAAATATTTCTACAATTTTTATTTTGATATCTTTTTAATAATTTTTATATTATCTTATTTTTATTTTTTCTGTATTTGATTTCTTTTCGTTGTTTTAGATTGTTCACTTTATTTTCCGTTTATTTATCGAGCCCCTCAGCTTACCTGAAGATCTAAGAAAATCGAAACTATTCCAGTAAGTAAAAATGATTTACACATTGCAAACATCCGAAACTTAAGCAGAAGTGAAGATGAACACAAAACTATATGCAATAAACACCGACAGACGGTGCGAGCATTGATGATTCGTTTGAAGTTGAAACGTTGTGAATATTACGTAAGTGAGTGTCCTCTTCACGGGGTGACGACGAAACCGCGATCACATGATAAGGCAAATGTGGTCCAATTTTGCTAAGCTGCTTGCGTTCCCAACTTATACGGATGGCGTTGTTCATCTCCGTTGTTCGGATGCTTTTGCAATGGTTTTGTATTCGGATAATATACTGTGTTAATCAAACAGATACCCACTATACCTTGTGTATAAATTTTCATTTAACAATTACGGGTTGTTAATCTTTGTTGATTTTTTTCAATTTATCATTCATAATTTTTTATTTTCTTCTTTTTGAATATTTTATTAAATAGTTATTATTGTGTTTAAAATATAGATTGAAATTTTATTGTGACAAATAAGTCCGTGGCGGTCAGGGAATAAGTTTGGTTTTGCAATTTTTCAGCAGAGCTATTATGTCAAGTTTTCGTATAGTTACGGTAAATCAGACAAACAAATAATATTTATGAGATATGATATCAGTCACTTAGATTCAAAACCCTTACAAATCCAGATAAATAAAAATGGGGTAATGCAGAAAACCTCATGAAATCTTTATTTCAGCAAATTAAGTAACGAATTTTTTTGACGTAGGTTACTATTGACATTTAAGAATAAAAAATCAATTGAGGAAATCAGGGGCAGACTGAAGTCTTTAAAATTTGGTTATCAGAATGGACATGTCGGTTTTGCACTAAAAGTCTTAAATATTTATTTATAAAATGTCAGTATGTACTGATAATATATGATTTCCAAAATCAACCATTTTTCCTTCAGCAATTTGTCCCCTCTCTAAGGCCCAGTTTTCAGTCTGTAGCTATTTTTTAACCTGGGTTAATTTCTATAAAAATAATTGTTTCAAGAATTGTATACCCGGGTTAAAAGATAACTCGGGACTGAACAATTTTTTTCCTTATACCTGGTAATAGGTGCCCGAATTTCTAACACCTTTGGGCTCATTAAAAAAAATTTCTTATCCTATTAAATAAGCTTCTGGATGTGCATAAGTAAAATATTGACCGAACTAGGAAAAAAATTAGTATAAAGATGAAACTTTCTGGATGTCATCTTTTTAGCATTAGTAACATTCTCATCCTTAAAACCACCCCCAAAGATATCATTTTACAGTTTTTACTTATAATTTAGTTAATCATCGAATTACGTCAAAATATGAAGATAGCTAATTTGTAGAAAATTAAATTCCTTTTCCAAAGGTATATAATATGATAAATATAATATTTATAGTTGCTGTTTCATTCATGCTGGTTAAAACCGCGTGGTGGTCAATGCAATGCATTCTGATGTGTACATTTGTAACCTCGTTTGTAGTCTATTTAATTTCTGTATAAACAAAGAACGCGATGCTGTTTAGTTATTCAAATATCTCGAAAAGTAAGCAAAATACTGTGGATATTTTTTTGCAGAACGTTAAATTTTCTATAATATTTATTCGGCCAACAGTTATCGTAATTCAGTCGCGTTTAGCTTACACGCGCTGTCATACTCTGAAACTGGGGTTTCAAAAATTATTTTTGATGTTGCGCCGATAATTCTTTTATCAGAAAAAAATCACATATCGCCAAGAACTTCAAAATTACTTTTTGACAACTAATTTTTCGACCCTTTGTTTAATTTCTTTTTGGATCAGTCTTAGATGTTTGCTGTTTTTAGGTCTTAGGAATACTAGAGATGAAATCTTAAACAAAAAAAATCATTGTTTTTTTCGTACGACGAACCTCAATTTTTTTATTTACATGCAAAATTGCGGTAGGTTGGATAACGATTGTTTTTGCGCGTCAATAAAAAATTCCACGTTTATCATAAGAAAGAAATAAAAATAGTCTTTCTTGTTCAAAATTTTGTCTCCAATACGATGCATGTAAGACCTCAAAACAGTAAAAAACTAAGATCACTTAGTTAGATAGATAGCTAAATCAATAACAAATATTGTGTGAAATACTCGCGATATTTTATTCTTTGGTATTTTAACTAGAGGTATTTTAACTTGCGGTATTTCACGTCGGCAGTATTTTCGCTGCCGGTTTTATATACCCGATATTTATCTGCGTTTTCTAACCAATGTTGAACTGGCAAGCAGCACCTAAAATAAATTACTATAGTTTATATAATAATTGCTGTGTTTCTCGGCTTAATTTTCAAATGAATTTATCTTCTAGCACACTATTTTTCATCAATATATTGAAAGTAATTTTTCTTCCTTTTATCTTTTTTTCTAATTTATCTAATTTTCAAAATCTTCAATTTCAAACTTTAAAATTTAGAAAAATCATGGCAATATATTAATTTTCTACAAATTAGCTATCTTCATATTTTGATGTAAGTCTTTGAATAACTAAGTTATTCTCGCCCCACGGGGGGGGGGAGGTTCACCTGTTATTACTAATACTAAAACGATGGCATCCTGAAGGTTTCATCTTTATACTAATTATTTCCGAGTCAAATCGTATTTGAACAGGATTAAAGTTATTTTAGAAAAACTGCACCTCTTATAAGAAGTGGTGGTTCACTTCTTCCTTTATCAATAACTATTATTTTTAAAATACGTCGAAGCATATTAGTTTTCAACTAACAATACTTTTAAATGAGTCAGCTTTCAGGAAAATGTTTAGGACCTGTATTTTTTAGACAAGATTTTAATTTCAAATAACATTGGATTTATCGCAATTTTCTTCATAATTTCACTGTAGACTTTCGCGTTATTAATTTTTTGATATATTAATGTTATTTTCGGAAAATTGTTACTTGTCGGGTTTTAAATCTAAGCGGCTGATATATTATTATTAATAAAATAGCATAATTAGCTCTTAAATTTTTTGATTATTTTGACCAAATAATTAACAAAACCCATGAGTTATCCTTTCGAATTTAAATAAATTTTGAGTTATTCTGTTAGTTTAATTTTTTTTATTTTTACCTCAATGATCCCATTTTGAACTTATCATAATTTAACTGAGATTTGAGTTGTCCCATTTGGTCTCTATTTTTAGTAAGTTCTAAAGAAAAAATGCATGGATATGTCGACTTATCTCCTTAAGAACCACACATAGTATGAGTTATCCCCTTATGTATTATGACCATATGACTATATCGCAAGCTTAGAAGCTATTTAACGACACGATACGCTGATTTAAACTTACTTTTAGATGCAGAATGACCAGCTCTCTTCTAAATAGACTTACATATCTCTTTTTTCCCGACCGCCACGAAAAGTGATATTTTACAAAAAAATAATTAGATTAAAGTGTAGACTTTCATTTTAGATAATAATATATTAATTATTATTATCGTATTATGTTACACAAATAACAAAATTTTAGTTTTAAGCTTATCGCATTTTTTTATATTTACAATTAATATTTAAAAAATCATAGATATCCTACTTTAAATGGTAGAATTTAATTTTTTACTATTCCAACAACAGTTTATCACAGATTCTCGAAACGCATCTCGAAATTTTAAATTAAAGGACTTTGGAGAAAAAGGCTGACTTTTATTTATTAATTAACTCAAAATATTGGGAATGTGATTTTTCATATACATTTACAAAATACTCGTACCTAATGTTATTTAAAATTTCTTACCATTGGTTGTTGCTGTGGCGCTTGTTCTGGCTTTAACATATGAACTGGCTGAGGACTTGGTCTTGAAGGTGGTGGACCACTTGGCTCAGGTACTGAACTGGTGGGTAACGATACAGGACCACTAGGTTTACGCCCCCGATAACTCTGAAATTAAATTAACTTCATGGTAAAATCATATATTTCATATTTTTTTATATGTAGAAATGTTATTAAAATAATATCATAATAGATACAGTGATTGTATTTTATTTTGATATTACCAATGTTGGTTTAGGTGTGTACTAATTATTCGGAATAATAATATTTAATTTTGACTTAGATTTTTATCATTTATTCTATTATATTTATGAATTTATCTACCAACACAAATAGTAATCAAATTTCAAATTACTCATTATAATAATATCGATGTATTTACTTAAGAATTGCTGGTGTTTACTGTATTTGTTGATGGTTTGGGATAATATAGAATTTTAAATAAAATGCCATCTATTGACTTTCTCATTTTTCTAAATAGTATATTTGGTCAATATTCCATTAAATCAAAGCAGTATACCTGAAGCTTCCCTTTCCAGACACATCAGGTTAGAACTATCAGTTATCTTATTATAAATCTCAAGAGACTGTTGAAATGTGCAAGTAACGCTCAATATTCAACTTTAAAAGTTTAATGATGCTTCCTGGCTGCATTTTACCTATGAACATTCATTTCAAACCGCTTCACAAAGAATCACTTAGGAATAGCTTATCGGTTATTTTGTAGTATATATTAAAAATAATTTTTGCGAGAATAATGTTTCACAAATTTGAAAAATGATCCAAGCTACCGTTATTACCTGAAGGTATAAATAGTGTATTCAGACAAAGCACGTCGTTATGATTTTGGTTTTGATTTTGATGTATTATGTATGTTCATCTGTGGAATAAATGGGGGAAAATTTTTCAATCAACTTGATTTAATAAAGACCGAAATAGTGAAACATTTTTATGCCAAAAATAGGAAACTTATATTAGATATATTGAGGAATATTCAGTATAATATTATTAATAAGGATAATTTATTATGAATATTGGTTTCAACAATAATAAACCATAAAAAATGTTTCACTTCAAAGTTATGTTTATGCAAGTTAAATGGCCCTTGAAAACTGGAGAACCGAAGTTCGACAGCATAAAATTTATGTATGTATGTATATTGCTGCTACTGTATATTATAAAATAAACAATATATTATTTATGGTTTTAAAGAAAAGTTTGTTTTTTAAATCGGCAATTCATTAAAAAGACAGATTACAAATTCTCTCGGTTAATATAAATAAAATAAAATCATCGGGACCGAAATTGAACTTAAATTATTTATCAAAGTATTTAATTGCTTTAAAATGATAACCTGAATAAATTATATTCGACCAATAAAAACAATTGTTTTTGTATTATACATAGCGCAATATACATACATAACCTACTATACTAAAGCAATATTCGTAAAAAAATATATTAGGTATAAAATACACTGTAAGTATATTCGCACGATACAACACAAGGGCTAGGACAATACTCGCTGAATCTTTGAGTATTGTCCGAACCCGCGTTGCTGTTGCGGTGATAATTCCGTGAAGAAACGCCACAACTTAAAAGCACAACATCACATACGAAAATCGACATTTCAAACGCCATTTTTAATGTCGAAAATTGTGAAACAAATTGACCATATCGCATTACAATCATTGCAAAAAAAAATCAAACAAAAAATTTCGTAAGTACCGAAAAAAATGGAAGCATAATCGCACTAAATTTGTAATATAAAATTCGTTAGAAGTACATTGCTTTAAGTGAACTCGGGTTGGAAATAATGCGTTGAACCGGTTTCCTACATCGCATCTGTTGAGTGCGTTAGTCATACACACTACATAAATTATAATATTCGAAGAGATTTTGGGAACTGTGCAGTTATTCTGACCAGCTGAAAAAAATTTTCTTCAGCTACACACTAAAGAACAGGCTTATTTTAGGCTATAGAAAAAATTTCATGCGAGAAATCCTAAAAAACAACCCCAAATCGACTTTTGAAAAGTACGGGAAATTAGCATCGAGTATGCGGCAGACCCCGGTCAGACGCTATACAATTGAACGACGGTCCCTTGAAAATGCGTAAAATCTTTTCGCTCCGATTTGAATTTTTCTTTGAAATTCGGATAGATGGGGGTGTGATTAGTGGATATTAGTAATAAATATAATTAAAAAAATGGAAAATAACCCGTGTATTGCCGAAAAAGTGAAAAAATTAAATTTTTTTTTCCTTCGAATTTTGGGGTGTGCATTCGATAAGGAGGGTAATCCATCGTCAAAACCTACCCTTTCGGGGCGCCGCTCCGCTCCACTCCGCTCTGCACCCCTCCAGGGCGGTTTTGACTCTGGTTACTAGGCTAAACATACGAGAAGGCGCCACCAATCAAGAAAACCGGGATAAATAAAATCGGGGTGTGAGAGAACCTCGAAATAGCATTAAAAAGTATAGTTGCGGTATGGGGCAGTAAACTATTACGTTTCACCCCCAAAAAATCGCGTAAAAACAAAAAATAATCGATGTTACATGTACGAGAGACGAGCTGCATCTGCCGGTGCGAAATACTCTAAGTGTTAGGGTCATTAAAACTGCACGGACTGTCAATAGAATGTGCGACGCGCGGGAATCTCGTTAATTTTACCACTGAATCTCGTAAAATTTGCTAAGTTCAAATGCGTTTTTTTCAAAAATTTGGGCCCTTTTCTCGCATAATATTTATATAAATCTACTCTATAAACCTTGATCTTTAGTGTGTAGCTGAAGAAAATTTGTTTCGAGTGGTCAGAACAACTGCACAGTACCCGAGATTTTTTATTGCGTATGAATTCTTTTACGCTCTACTACAAATATTCGATATTCTGGTAGGGTATTTGGAATATTTTTTATTTTCGGATATTATTCGACTGTGCATGCGTTGTACCCATTTAACTACAATGTAAAATAACGCACGCTGATTGGTCGAAACGACAAAATTTGACCCTGAATGGAATTATCGCAATTATATGAGGGATTTTGTGCATTGTTTTATTATCCAATAGGATATAGATTCCACTATATGAACTAACATAATATAAAGTTATTTTAAAACTCTTTATCTATGAAATTATCTATAATATAAATATCATACAGAGATTTATTTTTAGCAATTGAAATATTCAAAATATTTATCAATTTCATTGCATTTTTTATACAATTAACATAAAAAGTATAGATTTATAATTTGCCAAATTTAATCTGTTCGTTATAAAACTTTAACCTTATCTATCAGAATTCAAATTTCCACCTTTATTGGTTTCTAGTTAAGTGCTGACTACCGTATATCAAAATTTATGTTAAATATAAGTTTTTAGATATTATATTGGCCTTGTTAATAAGTTACGTAAGCTATGTACTATAAAGATGTACATAGTACATACATATATATGAAAACAATTCCAATCTTTATTTAAGTACAGTGCAAACAGACCAACGCAAAGAATAACCAAACAATGCTCTAAATGTGAAAATGTTTTATATACTGGTAAAACAATAACAGAGGAATACTTAATTGATATGTAAAATATAGTCGATTCTTATCAAGGCTATATATATTCACCTTCTACTATTTATAAACAGTGGTATGTTATACCTATAGGTACAATAAAAACATTTTTTTATAAGAAATATTACAATTTTTAAAGCACTCTTGGATTTTTTTTTGTAAAATGCGCAACTGAGCAAAGAGTTAATTTTTTCGTCGATATTACAATCAATTACAACACGACACTTATTACAAAAGTGTGTAAAAATGAACACATAGGCACGATATGAAAATGAACACAATTGTATGAGATCAAAAATCTCGAACCGTTATTGATTAGAAATATGTATACGGCTTTAAAAACAATAATATGTACACATTGCGCGTGTTTAAATTTATAAATTATGGACAAAATAATAAAATGGAGCACGTGATTTGCGTAAAAAATACGTATAACGCGAACAGTAGGGTCATCACAACTAAAATTATTGGTTATTTTTACCCCACCTACATAAATTATAATATACGAACTTATAAAAAGCTTACTGGCAGGTTGTTAAATCAAGCTTTCCTTATACCATGTTCCAAGTTTTCTCTTAAAACGTATGTCTGATAATATGGTTACACAACAACGAAAGCTACCGGTGGCCGACGGTTAAAGCCGAATTTTGAATGCCAATAATATTGAAATATTTAATAAAAACCGCCAAAAAGTATTAGTAGTACTGGATAATTTAAATATTTTCATAAATATTATGCAAAAATCGATAATACCCTTATGGAACACGACTGAAATGTTGCCTCTTATCGTATAATACCGTTTAAAATTATGAAACTGAAATACAATGCATGACGAGATAGTCAAATTACAAATGATTATATAAATTATAAATAATCAAATATGAAATGCATATAATTATGATAATTTAAAATAAAACTTATAAAAATAATAACAATGAAAGATAAAAAAATTTTAATATAGTAAAAACATCAAGTTTGTTACTATTCTGACTACTACTTACTAAATACAAATACATACTACCCTCTAAACTTGAACAAGTATATTTCTGATAAGTAACTCATAAAAAATGCAAATGTACGTAATGATAAAAAATGTAAAGTAAAGAAAGCTTTCTTATTAATGAAATAGAAGAATATGGTAGATATTTTTTTAACTTTGACGAAAAGCTTTTTAATTAAAGATCTGAAAATTATTATTCTGCAGCTTTATTTCTTTAATTAAATTTTGTTATTAATATATGAATTCGCATGTAAAACCAAAATTGTAGCGGTTATAATAGTAATTTATCCCGAACTGTAGGTACCGATAGAGAATTAGGTAATTAAACTGTATTATGCAGTAAAACAAATTAAATTTGAAATACACATAAATAACTGAAAATTTTGGTATATACCATTTGCTTATTATATCGATAAATATTAGAAATATTTGACCTGGAACTGATTTTAAACAAAATTTTCATTTTATTTAATTAAGCTGTTTGTAGGTACAACATTCTAATTCCTTATATTTTCTGTAATTCCAAAATGCATAGGCAACCAACACATCTTCATTGCTGTAGCAGCAGTTGACTGACAGCCGAAAATTTTAAAATCACATCAACAATTTTCATAATTTATTATACTAGTAAATCAGCATTAAAAAAACCGTACAGTTGTTTTATGTAAAACGTAAAAGGATTAAGTCACTCGGGATACTTTTCGGAATATTAAGCAGAATAGTAAAATGAGCAAGAATCTTTTCGTCTGGTTTATATTAACTATGATCTGAAATATCACTTTCCCAACTTATAAGCATCCTTGTGCGGAAAACATAATCTTCCCTTTACTTTATAATTGGATTGAAATTTATCGCTTGATCTGTTTCGATCCTAAATCGTTTAAATAAAGTAAAATTGCACACTTCATCATACGTTCCATCATAATATTTTTACGCTAAAAAACAAAATTTTTAAGTTTCGCCGAAATATATTAAAAAAAAAAGAATTAGTTATTTTACCACTATTAACTTGATTCGACGTTTTCCCGCAATATTAAAAGTTAAAACCCGAAAGTCTTAACGATAGAGTGAACTTAAATTTGTTTCAATATTTTTGCGACAAGTATTTTATTAGGCATAAAATCTGGAAAAGAAAAATTTCCATCATGGTCTTATTGAAAACTCAACCATGCAAAAAGAATGGTTTGCTTGCAAAATTTAAATGTTTTTCTGCCTTCTGCTTTTTTACCTATCACTTTCGCAAATGCGAAAAAATGTCTCAATTTCATCAGGGATGCAATGTACCACCACAAGACGTCAAATTGAGTGACGGGTTGATCTAAACGTCTGTTCAAATTTAATCACCATCATTCTAACTTCAAGTAGATTTATCCTAATAAGTTGCACTCATTTTGTTGTAATTATTTTTAAGCTTTAAACTTTAATTGTAAAAGTATTGTATAACTTAAGAAGTTGCGGTAAAGCTAATAAAATACCTAACGAAAACTCTACTTAAGGATCAGGATAACTCATTTTTGGCACATTCGAGGAAATTATATTGCTGATTAAATAAAATACAATTTTGTAATGAAATATGAAATTTATATTGCGTAAAATTGGAAATGCAATTAATGTTAATGCAAGACTAATTACAATCGACTGTCGAATAATATTCATAGAAAGCTAAAATATTTGCAAATTTATTTTTAATTAAATGAAATGCATAAACTTTCATCCCCAGGGAATAACGAAGTCATTAAAAACCTTATCAAGTTCGAGCATAATTTTGTGGTGTGCTGTACTCGGTAATTGCAAATTTTGTTGAAAATGTATTCAAGTTACGCGCATGCGTTTATCATTAATCAATATCTGAACGCACCTTGTACACTCGGGTTTAAAAATTTAAGTATGAGCTTTAGAGAAAAAAGATACCTGTCTATAGAATAAGCTTCGATGCATTCGAAAATAAATAGTTACAATGATTGTTACTATTTTTTCGTCTTCCAAGTAACGCGCGTTACATTGGAAGATAATTTTTCAATAAATTTTAAAAAAAAGAAGTCGTCGTGTCGTACCACTAATGTAGATTTTATCTCAAACCACGCCAAGTTTTTATTAAATATATATTTTCTACATCCTCCGTTTTTTCAATTTTCCTGGAGACATTTTTTTAATTTTCAACCAAAAAATAATGCTGCGTCGCACGAGGTACACAATTGAGTTTGTAATTGCCTATTCAAATATTAAACAATTCAAAATTTAATTTTGGATATTACCTTTTAATTATTAAAATGTATCGATTCGAAAAACGAAAAAACATTTTAAGAAGTTCCCTTTCATTAGTTGCCGCTATTTAAATTTGTGGAAAGTTTGTCAAAAACTACGTTTCTAACATTTTTATCAGTTAAAATTTATATCTTTACATTTATTGATTAAACATTCTGAATAATAAATTTCCGGAAGCGCTCGTAAAATTTGATTACAATTGTAATTAACACGGAAGCTTGATTGATATATAAGAAATTTCGATTACAAATTTTCAAAATGAAGATTCTGCTATTATGAATTATTACAAAAATATCATGATAAACGGTCACAAAATTTAAATGTTTAAAAAGGAATAGAAATAATAGCTTATGAAATTACAACGACTTGTAAAATATGGTAGAAAATTTGGTAATTTTCTAGTCAATCGAACAGTAAAGTGTTTTGCTCAAACCAAGGTTTACGAAAAAAGTTTAGCTTCCGCTTTAAGATCAATTTTATAAGTTTAATGGAATTAATGGATCAAAGTATACGTAAAATTTGTTGGAAATATTTTGTGAAAATTAATAACACAAAAAAGTTTCTTAGTTGTGATTTTAATAAAGTAAAAATTCGTATGTAAAATAACGACCCAAGTACGTAAATATTATGATAAGATGATATACATGCAACAGCATTCATTGTATTTGATGAACATATTCATGACTTGCTAATAATACATAGTACCTTTATAATGATCAACTTGTCACCCTGCTAATAAGAATTGTCACTTAATTCGCACTATCCTTCCCACCCTATATAATTTAAATTAAGTACGAATTTCACCCGTAACTTTGAAAAACCCCATTTAAATCGTGAATTTTCGAGCGACGAAACTATAAAGGAAAAATTTTAACTTGTGTATAAAAATACAAATTAGGTAAATCTAAATAATGCAAAACTCTTACACTTGAAAATCAAAAAACCAGCGCTCTAATAATAATAAATTTGTGTTATCTGCAACATACTAGGTACATAAAATACTGTAATCAGATTAATAGTAACTGCTTGCATGTATATTAATTGTAAATTATAAATTCTGTACATTTTACTAAACACATTTAACTTACAAATTAAAAACTGAATTGAAACACACGAAAAAAAATTAATCAAGTTCTTAACAAGAACGTGCTTACTCTTTGTACTTGTGTGACTTATTTAATGAAAACGTGATCATTGTGTAATTTCTTGAATTATTCAAAATCTTGATTGGAAGTTAATTAATTTTTTCAAAAATTGGTACATCACCAAGTAATGTAGGAAACGATAAACTCCGCACAATTTAAAAAAAAAGTGAATTGAAGAAGGAAAAGCCAAAAACTAATAACTCACAGATTATAAAAAGTTCAATATAAAATCAATATCGTGTTTAGAACTTGAGTTTTCAAACCTTTGTATAAAATTCGCTTTTTATATTTTGAAAACGTCTATAAAGTTAGTAAAATTAAAATTTTGAAATAATCTCAAAAATATTGATATAAATACTCGTACGTTATGGAGTTGATACTTTTTGTAAGTCGATATAAATAATATATAAACCTGAAAAATGTATTTTGTTTTATTTTGAATCCCAATTTATTTCATACAAAGATTTTGTAACAGAAATGTAATTTTAGAATCACATCTGATTCTTGAATGCTTTATGAGTAATGGGAGTTTCATTCATATAAATACCAAACATACTACGATACCTAAATTTGCGAATCCACATTTTCTTTTTAATTTGTTTTTCAACATTAACCAATTTATGTAATATTTTGTTTTTCGAACCACATGGTAAATGTAAATAGTTAGTAGTAAAAAATTACGATGAAGTGGATAATTAAAAACTGCATGCGATTTTGATAAGCCCCTGTTAAAAGGTGTTGCCCTATTTGTATGTAGCGTGTACCTACTAAGTGATATGCATTTCAGTGCAGTATTTCCAATGGAATCCATGCTAATCGGGAGTTTGACCATGTACGAGTATTATTAACCCCTCGTGACATATTCACGTAAGCTACTGAAACACATTGTATAGATCAATAAATAAGAGACACCTCATCATCATATTCAACATTTCATTACAATATTGAACATTAACCTTTTTTTTGTTATACACTCGAAAAGTATAGGGAACCTACAGTTTAAAATCGGTTCCGAACGATTAATGTTAAAAAAAGACCCCACGGCTACTTACAGCAAATTAGAAAATTGTGTACGGTTGATGCAGCATAAATTTTAATTTTGTTACGTCAAGCGCTCAAATACTAGCATAACACAGCGTGAATATTTTTGTAAAATTTTTTACAATGAGAAAGATCCTTCATGCGAGCTTTTGTCATAATTCCTTGTGGGTTTCGCGTTTAGCTAAATTTTCTTGGTTCGTGGGAACCATTCTTGAATTGAAAAGCATAAAGCTTACTCATCGGTTATTTTCTTTAATACTTACTGGCGTTGTCTGATTGGTTACTGCTTAGCAGAACCATTAAGTTAAAACGCTAATTCGGCGACGAAAACTCCAATATTGAAAATACTTTCAATTTTCGAAAATTATTTCTCTCAATTTCATAAAAATTTGTGACTTGCAATAAGATATTGGTGTAAAAAAATTACGAAAAAAAATCCAAAATCGGTCTTCTGCTATTTTTCGACGGATTTCGTTAGGTAATTGTTCGCACTTTAACATAGTACTAAAAAACGTCCTCTCGGAATCCTGAGCTTCTTACTGAATTCTTCGTCTGAAGTTGAAATTCTTTATGAAGTACTGAAAATTATGTTTTCGGCAAAATATTTTTAAACAAATTTCTATTTCAGCTATATTGTTATCATATAACTCATTAAAATAAATTAAAAACACTAAAAATATTTTAACAACATCCTCGAAATCATGAAAAGAAGAGTTTCCTAAAAATGGTCAGGGGGTTCTGATTTTTGGATATTATGTTAAATAAATTAAAAAATTGGCGAAAACAAAATGTTTCTTAGCAATATTTCTTTACCAGTTACTTTAGGACGAAAATCACTTCTATAAATCTTATATGCCGACATTAAAAAAAAAGGCGGCACTTAAAACATATCCAAAAATCAGAACCCCCTGACCATTTTTAGGAAACTTTTCTTTTCATGATTTCGAGGTTGTTAGAATATTTTAAGTGTTTTTAATTTTTTTAACGAGTTATATGATAACAATATAGTTGAAATAGAAATTTGTTTAAAAATATTTTGCCGAAAAACATAATTTTCACTCCTTCATAAAAAATGTCAACTTCAGACGAAGAATTCGGTAAGAAGCTCAGGGTTCCGAGAGGACGTTATTTAGTACGTTAAAGTGCGAACAATTACCTAACGAAATCCGTCGAAAAATAGCAGAAAACCGATTTTGGATTTTTTTGATCAAAATGTGCCCAATTTTCTTACACTATATAGTGTCTCTCTCTGTAAGTTGCCCTTTCACTAAATTTGCATAATCTAGACTGCTTAAAATTCAATTTATTCTTGAATTCTTAAAATATATAAAATTGGTTAATGAATTTTTGTTTCTCCGAAAAGAAGGGGTTGAGAAAGAACGAGTAAAAAGTAAAATAATTATTTTGAAAGATGGTCACGAAATCAACAAAATTAGAAACATGCAATAAAGTAAAGATTCAAGTTGAAACAACGGAAGTTATTAGTTACTGTATAAAATAAGCGAAATTAATGAAAATTTAAAAACCAATACATAGATTTACAACACGTTTTGTTCAAATTTTTCAGCTAATTTTTGTAATTTTCATTAATTTCGCCCCAAGTCATAATTTCCATTGTTTCAACTTAAATTTTCAATTTATGGCACGTTTCTAATCTTTGTTTTGGTTAAACAATTTATATGTATTTAAACTTACAGTTAACATTAAATTATTTTAGCATTTCAATTGAAAGTTGAAAATTGAGTTAAAATATTCCGAATTACATTATAATAATTTCAGGATAAATAATGATAACGAGAAAAATAATTTGAGAAGTTTGAGCATAATTTAGCACTACAATTAGTTGTATTTGCAGATAATATAAAACAAGTAATTGGTGGAATTAATAATAGAACGTCCAAAGGATTTACCAGGTAAAATAGTTCTGCTAAAGACGCATTTTTAAGAGGAAGATTTATTTAAAAAATATACTAAAGGGATGAACAATTTAAAAAATCTTTTGCAATTTATTATATATTGTTCAGTTCATAATAATTGAACAATTATTGGTTCCACGGTTGCTTGTACAATTCTCGTCCATTCATTTCAAGTATATTTTAAAAGATTTTTTTAATTATTTGTTTAACAATTGGGCAAAAATAATTATTACATTTCGGTTTTTCAAAAATTCAAAATTTAAACTACTTGCGATTAGAGGAATATTCGATATTTTCGTAGGAAAGGGTCATTCTACAGGCAAGACTGCTCGTATTGTGCTGGAAGTTCTTTCTAGCAGGACAGTCAGATGATTGCACGTTCTATCATTAAAATAAATTTTAATAGTGTATTTGTAAATATAGTTGACCTTTCAGATAATAATGGTAAAATTATAGTCGGTTATAGGCCAATTAAAACAATTTTATTGTCCGACATTTCAGGACATTTACATTTGCCCCATTTTCAAGGCTTCTGAAGATGTAAGACACTTTTTTAATATAAGTAACGAATGGAGTTTTGTTCTACATTTTCCTTCTTCCGCTTGACAATTTTGACAAATAAAAGTTTTACTTATATTTAAAAAGTGTTTTACATTCATCTTCATCTTCAAAAACTTTAAAAATGGGCTTAATTTAAATGGGCTTTAATGGGCCTTATATATCTGACTGTGAATTTACCATTAAAATAAATTTCTAGAATTTTAGCAAAATACAACTATATACTTAATTTAAAGAATCTGTACTAAAATAGCTATTTATGGGTAAGCGAGAAAAACTGATACTCTACCCAATGAACAAGCAAATAGCAGATCGAGCCGCAATGGCGAGCTTTGCTAGCTTACGATCTACGTCAAGGACTGTTTTAGCGCTAATCACGTATGCAGCTTTTTCTTCGGGACAGGGATATCATTTTCCGAAATAAAAAGTAACATATTTAATTAGTAGAAAATTAACCAAGCTAAAAAGATAAAAATGAGAATATTTTAACACAATTTCAATGTGTTATATTTAAAAATAATCATAAAGTGAGTAGCAGCAGGGAGTGTCACAGCAGTGGTTTGGTGTGATCGCTGGTTACAGCGCGGAAATTGTGAGTTGGAATCTCGGACTTCATCAAATTTCTTTGCGCGGCCCTCCAGTGAACATCAACACTCTGGAGGCGAGTTAAGTTGGAAAGTTCAAGAGAGAAAAGAATTGATCCACCTCAAAAAATTGAACCGTAAAGACTTATTGAGAAGCAGAGTATCAATATTCTGAATGGAATGGAAAAGCTTGAATTAAATTATAAGTAGGGAAGACAAGGGAGCCTTGATACACGGAATGTTCTGCTACGGTATGTATGCGGGTGTAATTCGATCTGCTTTTGAAGCATAGGACTAGAATGACATTTTGTAACCAAAATAGGTAAAGTGGCCGTTTTGCAGGTTACAAAAATCTGTTAATTTTAAAACCACATGATTTTGCATTTCATTTAGAACATTAAATAAAGTATTAGTAAATCTTAAATGGGGTACCACTAAACAAATGGGCGGTGGTAAATGTGCCACCAGTAATGTTATTCTACCTGCTACGAATTTAGGATATTAAAAGTACACAGGTATTTGTGCCACCGGAGAAAACGGCATCTACCTGATGCATCTCCTACATGTAACATCGATTATTTTTTGATTTTACACGATTTTTTGGGGGTGAAACGTAATAGTTTACTGCCCCATACCGCAACTATACTTTTTAATGCTATTTCGAGGGTCTCTCACATTCCGGTTTCATTTATCCCGGTTTTCTTGATGTGTGGCGCCTTCTCGTATGTTTAGCCTAGTAACCAGAGTCAAAACCGCCCTGGAGGGGTGCAACGCTGAGCGGAGCGCAGCGGCGCCCCGTAAGGGTAGGTTTTGACGATGGATTACCCTCCTTATCGAATGCACACCCCAAAATTCGAAGGCAAAAAAAATTTAATTTTTTCACTGTTAGTGGCACAAATACCTGTGTTTATTTAAAGAACCCGTTTGGTCGGTGGCACATTTACCGGTACCCTTTTCTGGTCAGGTACATTTGGTGGCACATTTACCTCCGCCCAAACAAATTTAGTAGAGTTTTTTTACGTAAATACGATCCGTAAGATGTCCTTTGCCATGTTATGTGGATTAGAAATAGTTGTAGAAATAGTGTAACATTGTTAAATAGTGTAACATTTGTAGAAATAGTGTAACAATAGTGTAACAGATTATGCATCCATGCATAATCTGGTTCGATAGTGGTTGCCATAAGCCATAACAGTTTTAACGTTGTTTTTCTGAAAAATGTATCAACTCTCCGACGTTTCTTCTAGCACTCACACAAGAACGTCACTTACAAAACATAAACCAGTGTTACTTGATATAATATCGCCAGGAGATAAAACACTTAGAAAGTAATACTTTCTATCCATATTACATCAGGTTACATCTTGTGTATCAGATTCTTTAATGATGAAGAAAAATAGTGACCTACAGCTTAATGTGGACTCCGGACCACGGCACAAATAATTTGTCAACAACTGTGTAGTGTAAGTGTAGTACCAAGATAGAGAAATTATCAGTGTAATTTTCATTTGAACTACATATGAAATATTTTATTAAAAATAAAAAGTTTTATATCAACAAACCCAAATTTTTTGGGTTCAATTTTTTGGGAAATTTTTTGGGATCAAAAAACCCAAAAAAAATCAACAAATTTTTGTTTATTTAGGTTATTAGGCTAAATAAATAATTTAGCCTATTTAATGGAATGGGTAAAAAAATTACTACAAAATTGAATTTTAATTGAAGAATGAATGTGTTATGTTATCATTTTACGTATTTTAAATATCTATAAATATAAAGATAAACAAATTATTGAAACTTATAAAAACGTAAATATTTCATTCTCCCCTATTCGCACAAATTAAAGTAGATAGTAAATTGCGATATGATGTGTTAAAATGGTCTTAAATATAATACTGTTGACCCACTATTACGTAGTTCATCTTTTTTAATTCCTTAATAAGGATTTCTCCCATCACCATAAAACAATAAAAAATGGATCACCCTGTACGTAATATTCAAAGTTCAATAATTGTTTTATATTAGAATTGTAAATCGCAAAACTGATTATTTTCCTAACTTTAATGATTTGAATTTAAATTTAAATCGACAACTTACAATAAGAATCAATAAAATGTGACACCCTTTTTCATATTCATCACTTTTTACTTGGTATGCTATTTACCAATCTTGATTTTACAGTTTACGCACACAATCGGAACGGGAGACCTTAGAAAATTTTTTAAAATAGCAATTGCGAGAAACGTTTGCAATTCTATCATCACTATTTCGCATGCAGAAAATAAAAAATATCGCGGTTCATCAAATATATTTTTTTAAATATTGTCGTTTTATTTCGGAGTTCACTTTTTCTGTAGATGGCGCTTAATAATGTTGAAAACATCGAAGCCAAGTAAAACTTTTCCCCTAATTCTGATTAGTCTGATATCGTTAAGCAATGGAAATGCTTGTATACTAATAAATTTGAATACTTCTTGTATCATATTCTATATTGTACCTATACTGTGTGTTACTGATTGTATGTCTTTAAACTTTTTTGCACATTATGTATACTGGTATAGTGGTATGTCATAGAAAAAGATTATGTAATCTATTATTATAGTATAAGTAGTATAGATTATAGGGCATACCCACAGTAAACGAAGAAGAAAAAATATAACTTAGTTTCTTTAATAAAATATTTAAATTATGGTGAAGTTTTTTACTATTAAATAATTTATATTATTTTTAAGTTTTCTGAAAAAATTCGAGCTTTGAAAAAACCATCTTCGTGTTCAGTTGTTATACAAATCTCATAAATCTATTCACGCGCGCCAGCTGTTAGTCGCATGAGAGTTGTGTTTTATGAATATTTTTTTATTTAATTTTTTAATTACGATATCAAGAAATACATTGTTATACATAGTAGGTATAGTATTGAGGTGATTAATTGACACAACATAACGAGAAAGCTTTGGTTGGAACACCAAGTTTTACATTTAAAAAAAAATAAATTTAAAAAAAGTAAATTTTTTTAAATTTTTGTGGTATAGCGTTTCTATTGCACTTATAATTCCACTAATTTTTCGTGATACCAAAAGAGCAAATAACCAAACAAATAAAATTACATTTTATTCGAAATTATGCCCGAAGATAACAGCAGTCGTAAAATATCTAATAAGTAAATTTTTGTACGTTAATTATTAATATTTTTGGCGTTTAGTGAAGATAGTAGTAAATCTAGTTTTTAGCTTAGGGGAGCATAGGTAACAGTGAGATACGGGTAACAGTGAGACATTTGAAATATTTTTTATTCTAATCCGCTTACTCAAATGGCACTGTAGTATAACAGATTTGAACAAAATTCATACGTAAAGTATGTTAATAGCGACGTGGTCAATTGAAACAACATTTTGTTAGTTGAACAAACTAACAGTTATTAGTTCAGTCAACTGTATAGCAAGTATATCCAATATAGCTAGTATATCTGTTCAAGTTGTAATCACAGATAGCTCATCAAAAGATGGACCACTTTGTAACCGCGGTTTCGTTGTCACCCCGTAAAAAGGACTCAGCTCGTCAATGGCTAACACATGCCGTCAATCAGCCACGACGCCAAAAACATCCTTAACAAATTAATACTGGTCGTTAATCTTTGTTGAATTTGTTTTTTCAAACAACATGAAAATTTTGCAATACAAATGCTTAGGCTGCTGGAAAGGGTTCTGAAAACAATATGATAAAACACATATAAAATTTGGTAAATTACTTGATCGCTTTTGATATTAATACACTTTTGCTTACGTTGGAACCAATTTGCAAAACATTTTTTCCGCTCTGAAGCTGATACCTCAGAAAGCAGTGTTTGAAATGTTTCTACATCTGCTTCGGGCGACGAGAAACGCTCACCACGCATTTTATTTTTGATATTTGGAAAATGAAGTCATTAGGTGACAAATCAGGCGAATACGGACAATGAATCATTAAATCAACATTTTTACTGGATAAGAAGTCAACTGTTTGATGCGCTGTGTGAGAGCTTGCATTGTCATGATGCAGAATAATTCGCCGATTTTGATTGCTTCCTCTTATTTTCTCAATGACTTCCGACAAACAAATTGTAGTATACTAATTAGCATTCACGGTTCTTCGATCTTCTAAAGCAATGGCTGCCACATGTCCAATAATACTAAAGAAACAAGCGACCATTTGCTTTGCAGCTCTACGTGAACGGACAACTTTTGTCGGTTTAGGCTCATTCTGAAATACCCAAACGGTGGACTATTGTTTATTTTCGGGTTCATATGAATAAATCCAAGTTAGAAATTTCACAAGACCAAATTTGAAAGACCTCGGTTAAATTTCTTGAGCAATTGTTTGCACAATTTGACACGACTTTGTTTTTGAGCTTCTGTCAAATTGTGTGGGATCCAACGACTGAAAAGCTTCCGTACGTCTAAATGATCATGAAAAATCGTGTGTTTGCTTTCATGTCAATGCCTAAGAATGCTTGAATCTCTCGATATGTCACGTGGCGATCTCGCTCAATCATTTCAAGTACAGCATTAACATTAATGGCAACAACGGTCCTTGCTGGACGACCTGCACGAAATTCGTCACTGAGAGTGGTGCGTCCACGCTGGAATTCGGAAAACTAGCTATCCTAAACAGTATTCTTGGATGGTGCTTTTATTTCCGAAAGCCAAAACAAGCCGATCGATGGATTGTTTCATGGCACGAAAATTTTCACAGGAAAGTTCCATTTTTCACCACAATTACTTTCTTTAAAATGCTGTGTAAACAAAACTTGTCTACTTCAGTACGAACTGTCAACTGAATTATAAGTTAAAAATGTGAAATTTTACTAATACGACAGTTAAAAACCATTAACACCACTAGAACTACTAGATTCCGGAAACTTTTCCAGCAACCACGTATTTAACCTTCAAATGTACCGTTTTATCCAATATCAATGTATTTGTGGTGGCAGTTTTGGGAGTTATATGAGGTTACTACTGGTTTTCGAGAGACAAAAGTAATTTTCAACAGTAATTTCTTAAGTTTGAATAATTAGGAAATTTTGCATAAGATATTTTTAAATTAACAGTGAAGTTACCGTATTTTTTTTACGTTTGAAAATTTTGGCGATATGGGTAACAGAGAGATATTTGAAATATGTAACAGTATTAAGAAGTTCTAAGTATTTCTTATTACTATTTTTTAAAGTTCTGTTAAGTGAAGTGTTCTGTAAAGGAAAAGTTTCAATTTACTAGGATTCCTTGAAATTCATGAAGTAAAACTAATTTTGGAACATTTTCTGACGAAAAAATGAGTAGCAGTAGAAATAATTCTCAAAGAACCAAGTATAAGATCTGTGGCAAAAGAGAAGAATTTAATTAATTTTTATTCAATAACACATTCATTGAAGTCTTGAACTTAGCACCTAAGCACAATATTTTATCTATATTTTTGGGTGAATAAATGGTAAAAAATATTTTATTGATCTCAAAAATTAATGTCTCACTGTTACCTACGCATGGGTAACAGCACGCGTATGCCTCAGGTGCATTTAATAATGTCTGTTTTTGAGAATAGTCCACTCATTACTAAATTGACCAGTGAAAACTAACAACCATATATGCCAGAATGTAAACAAGGAATTTTAATTATCGCTAATAATCCCTATTTTAGGGCATTAGAAAAATAGCATCTTACTGTTAACCATGCTCCCCTATACGAATAAGTGCAATTCTATATTATTTTTAAACATCGAGATATAAAATATAAAATTGCACTACCTAAACCAGAATTAATTAAATATTGATATTATTACTCTATCTTTAACTTTTCGAGGAATAAATATTTAGTGATAAATCAAAAATGTTAATTTCTGCAATAATTTTTGCAAAATGTCTTTAAAAAGACGTACCCCTCCTCCTCGACCCTTCCCCCTTCCACGCCTAGAATCTCCACGAATGTATCCATCATCTCCGTATAGCTAAAACAAAATAAAAAATAAAATAAATAAAATAATAATTAAAAAATAATTAAATAATAAAAAAAATATTGCAACGGGTGAAATATCCAATCAACTAACCAATCAACTAACCAATTTTTTAAATAAAACTAAATACGTTAGGTGCCACTAATTATGCTACAAAAATATGCTTTGTGTTAAATTTAAAAAGTAATAACCTAACATCAGAATAAATTATAAATCAACTAAAAATCATGCGATACCCCATAAATTCACTCAATTTGTTGCTAAAGCTGAAATATTCTTTTTTAAGCTATTGCAGTATGAAGTTGTAATAGATGAAACCAATTAATTTTGTAAAAAGGGTTAAAAATTAAAACTTCAGTATAATTCAAAACTACTTACCAATGCTTGAACTACAATAAAATAAAAAATATGTAGTAATATTTATTTATTTAAATTTAAAAAAAGTTTCTATTTAACTGATAGTATACGATTATAAAATTTTGAATAGATATACTATTTAATTAATTTCGAAATTAATTAAAATATATAACACGGTATTTTTAATATAGAGGTGTATACCATATTGGGTATAAACCGCCCGTCTGGTAGAAGCATATCCGGTAGCTCTTAACCAGGTGCGCTCTTTCAGGGTTGTCCAACTATTAAGGGTGGCGCTTGTTTTTATGAATACTTTCCTCCTTGGTGTCTAAGTAGTAACCTTTCAGATTGTAATTCATCTTTTAATCACCACTGCTTAGCATACTATATTACACCCTTAACCCGGTTTAATATTCCCTGACGCGATAAGTTGATTAAAATTGGTATTTATGGATAAAATGTATTATTAATTATTCTGCAAAATTTTAAATTGTTCCAGTGTATAGAGCACCTATAGGCATGTAATAGTAATGTTGTTTTCTAAAAGCTGTGCACCCCTGACATCACACACGTGGTTGGTGTCTGCTGACAGCTGGGTTATGTTCCACCCACTTCACCGTTATCCGAGAATCCATGAAAGTTTCACTATAAAATTACTATATTTATCGAATACCGTCAATGTAAAAAATATGTACTATATAAACTATCAAGAGTTTAAAGTAGGTCTGACAAAACTATAGAATCATCGAGTTTGCCAAATATTATGCGAAAAACTGCGTGCTGATTGCCGCCGAGTCATTGCCAATAAATATAGTGCTGAAGTTGTTAATAAATTTGAATGAATTCAATTAATTTGGGTAGATTGAATTCGGATACAATTAACGTGATATATTTGATAGGTCGTAATATTTATTACCGGTCTTATTATTTTGATAAATTTTTAGCTCTAATTGTTATTTCAGCAGTTATTAAAAAAAATTTCATGTTCGATAATTCTATTTTAACACATAAATTTTATTCAGATTAAAGTTTTTTTTTAATATTGCTTTATTATGAAATTATAAGCACTCTCCATCTGTTACACATGCAGGTCTTCCTGTTTTGACTAAATCTCTAAAAACTGAATTTTGTATAATATACATTTTAAAAACGGAAATCATAATTCTAATATCTCGATGGAACTCATTTGGAAGACTAAATTTTACATAAAAAAGGTATTTAGTGCTTGAACATTATTTACCTCGATGAATATCAGATATGTTCGTTCCCAAATCAAATTGTTAGATCTTAACCCTACAAAGCCATATTTTTTCATACCTTCATTTTGTTTTAAGTATTATGTAAAGATGTCACTTTTGTTTCCCATATCAATCACAACGAAGACAATTTCGGTTTTTTGGTATAGAGTCTTTATTATCTCGCTGATTAACTTTAATACCAAGTCGACAATTTCGGTTTTTTGTATCGATCTCCAACAGACAACAGTTTTAGTTTCTAATACCGGATTACTAAATTAATTTATTGTTAAAGTAAACCACATGCCCTTTATGATTTTAATTCTCATTAAATATTTAATCTTCTCAAGGTTTAAATAGACAGCAACAGTTTGGTAACATCTGTTTGATAGGAAGTAGGTAAAGTATGATAAGTAGTTTAGGATGGTGGTTGGTATCCTATTAACGAAAAAGATTTACTTAGGTCTCCGAGCTTTTTTTCCGAAGAAAATGTTGAAGTAAAACATTGTATGTAAACAATTAAAATTTAAATTAAACTTTAATTACAAAAACGATGAAGATGTATTTCGGAGTTTGAAGGAACAGTCGAAGTACTTTTTTAATTATGTAAATGGAAATTTCTATTAATTCGAGAAAGCGAGTGTTTGAGAAGTGCAATGGCATCGTTATCCTGTGCGTTAAGGAATTGAGAGCAAAAAGTGGTCGAGGATAGCATGACAAGTAGTGAAGTTATCTAGGAGGCGGCGAGAGAATAAAAGCATGACAATGGGTGTGGGTGACAGTGATCCATTAGTAGTGTGAAGGGTGCATCGCGGCGCGTTGAGTGAGGTAAGGGCCGGCATTTGAACGGTCAGCGGTCGTTAAGCGGGTGCGGGGCCGAACGGCTAGACATTTGCCAGACGGGATGGTCGCTCGGGGATATGACTTTGTTGCTGTTCCGGGAAAGCTCACCCTATTTGCCCGAAAGGATTCAACGTCTGTGTATATAGCTTATTTGGGTTACTTGGGTCGGTTATTTCTGGAGTCAGACACGTGCTTAGTTGCGGTTCGCATGTCAACTAAAAAAGGTCTTTATACACGAACACATCAAATTTAGGACAAAAATAAAATTCTCTTTCAGTAATCGCACGTTTTATTTGTTGTCATTCCACACGTTTACCTCGACGAAAATAATTAACTTACGCCAATCAATTCTTGCATATATTAAATAAAAATAAACGAACTACACAGCGATGCCAATGGTATGGAATATTATGCTAAAGATAAACGTAGAAGATTAAGTTGCTACATTTCGTAGCTTATTAAATCAACAATAGCTACCTGTACGAAAACGAAAATACCGATTCATTAAAAAATTCAAAGGTGTTCACCCTTGGAAATAATTTAACATTTAAATGTAACCAAAACATTCCTATTCACACCCTCGTAAAGACATCATCAAGGCGATAAACGCCAAGTGCCCAACCATTCACAACCCAAATCACCTGAGCGCGAGGCGAGGGTCTATGGCGCGTCTTTAGACCTACCCTAATACCGACGCCCCCGCATTGTGCGGCACGCGACCACCACACGCCTTGCAGGTGGCCGGTTAAGAAGGGGTGAGGTACACAGTGGCTATTTACGTAGCTTTAGAAGGGAATCCCCTTCGTGATTCAGCAAGGGTTTACTGTTATGCACAAAACGGGACAGATACCCCTGTTTTCCAATTCAGATCACACCAAGGTCAATTCGATACTCCAAACGATTCCCCCAAATAAGGTAACATCTACAAGTAGTTTGCAATATGCACGTTGGCATATTTCCAGTTATAATGCCAACACAATTATTGCAACAGTTCCTTTCAGGTGCAGGTGTAACAATGTTAACGATTATTATTACCACATTAATAGGACTATTGAACCCTTGGTAAGTTTAAAGGAAGCATAAAATAACGATTGCAATATAATCAAAAAAATAAAGTTGAGACAATCACGCATAAACAATTAATCAGTGGAAGAAAACAATTTCAAAATTATCCTTCTAAATGGAGTAGTTTAAACCAATTTACTACCTAAATAATTACATTTAATTTACCTTGTTTAAAAATGAATTTATGAATTAACACAAAAGTATCATCCAAGTTCGCAAGCTGATAGCAGAATAACACTTGTAGAGAATACGTCAATATTGCGTCTCATGCACCGGAGGAGCTTTCATTGCGGTTCCAACTTTTTTCAATAATTATAAATTTGCAAACCAAAAATAAAAATTAATTGATTCGCAGCATCAATTTTCAAATCTAGAACATTATATAATTTAACGATGAGAATACTTTTACAGCGGAAGTACCCAGTCGGATGCAAGTTGAACTCTGTTAGATTTAACAATCCATTTCCTAAATTAAAGCTTGGCTATTTTACTAAGTAGAGTGTTTATCACTAGTGAGATTTAGACTGTCATACACTTACATATGGATAAGCAGCAAAATCATATCGACTTCATTCAAGATTTATTTCAATTGCATTTTGCAAACTTCGGTTATCCCAAAATATTTCCACATTTACAGTAAGGATTTCTTTAAATTAACCAATTGCTAAAATTTTACACAAATTTATTAATCAGCGTGAAAATGTTTTTAAGTTATTAAAATTTTCTCAATAAATTATTAAAAAAATTGCTTGAAAGAAAACTATTTAGATACGACACCTAAATCTTATATGACATCTAAAATTAGATTGCATTCTAGTTGGTCGAGATGAGATTCAAGACTGGGACGAAAATTACTCTGACCGTACCCTTTGACTGCACAGGTGGCTCCCTAAGGAAATTATTTAATCGTTCTCTAACTCCGCCGAGTTATTTCGTCCAAATAGGTATATAGAACATACGTAGATGTAATAGAAGGAAATCTTCAAAGGGTTACTAGTATACAAAACTTTTGGACGAAAGTTTTCTAATTTCAACTTTTAATTACGTCGTCGCACGATTAAAAGATTTAATTTAATAAAAGGCAAAATTGGGACATTTTTGGGACCACTCGCTCATCTTTCTGGAGTTCGTATTTCGGCATTGTAAAATTTTTAGGCCATATTTGCTTAACAATAAGAAATGCGATACTTTTTATTTCAAAACGGTACATTCTTCGCGTGAGATAATGTGTACCTATGTTTCCTTCGATTTCAGGTTGACACCCGGCGGTCATAGGTGACCGGAAGCGATTCTCAACATATGTGGCTACATCCGCCCGCTAAACTTGAACCCCCACCCCCGTGTGACGTAACACATTTCCGCCCCGTTTAAGTAATTTATGTTACGCGCTTTTTTTAATTACTAAGCTGCACTGTACGCTACGAACTCTGCCAATTTCATTATAATTATTTATGGGTTTGATATTTTTATTTGGAACATGACCAAAGAATTTTTTTCAAAATAATTTATATTGGTATAACTGACATAAAACAAAATTGATATATTTGTATGGTTTAAGATAAATTATTACAATATAAGTTTCGATTTGTATTGAAAATTCTTTGTTTTTCTTGAAAAATTTAGCATAAAGTAATAAATTATTGTAAAAATCAGACATTCGTTTTGCTAACCATAATTTTGCATACATTTAAATATTTTTAGGTTAAAAATCGTAAAAATTAATGATATTACAAATTACATTTAGAGCGTACAAACCCTGTATATACATTGTGGCAAATTCCCCTATAAAATTAGTTCCGGCTAAAAGCACCACTAAAATATTATGGCGAATACGTAAAAACAACCTTTACTGTAATATCAACCAAGTAATTTTAGTAATAAATTGTCGATAAAAATAAAGATATAATTTAAACAAGAAAAATGCTGTATAACCTTAAGTTGAGCTTTACCGTCAAAGTACTAAAACATAAACTTTTCTGTCTACTGAAAAAATAATACAATTTGTTACAAGTTAAGTAACCGTCGAACTTTTCTATCATTTTTCATTTTATAGACTTGTTTATTATAGTAAATTAAAAATTATATTGCACAACAAAAATGTTGACGATCTTATACTATAAAAAGAGATATTAAAAGGGAGTAATTGTGTACCGTATGCTGTTGATATCCACAGAGTTTCCACTACTTCAAATTTAATTTTCTTTTATACAATACTTCATGAGTCACTAAATTTTAGGTGACAATAAACTACAAAATACTATAAGGATTAAATCCAACAATAAAGAGAAATCAATGTAACGAATGTTGCTAGCAGCATGCAGGACATATGGTAAATATAAGAGAAAAATTCAGGATGGAGTAAATTTATTTTTCTTTGTTGGCAATTCAAACGGTCAAACCTACAGTAGAAATATTTTATCTATCCTGCTGGTGTAACGTATAAACGTCTTTTCGAACACTACTTCACGTAGCTGCATTTTTATTGATTTTTTAGGTCGGACTTAGTAAACGAGGGGTTAGTGTTTCGTCACTTGAAACGAACTTATATATAAGCTTCTTCTCTATAATTAGTTAGTTTTCTGTTTTGCGTAATTAACTTTAATACGTAGTAATAAAAAAATAATCAAACTGTTTGTGTCGCATCATAACAAATTTTTTGAAATTGTTATTTTCGATAAGAGCTCCCCTCAAGCTCCAGAATCCAATTTTCTTGTTCTTTTTTTGGGAATCTACATAACGCAATCATGTGAAAAATAAAACAATAGTCATGCATTTAAATGTAACAACTGAAATTGACAGTGTCAAATTTGGCGAAAGAAAACTAATTTGTTAAAAGCTTAACCTTGTGTTTTATTGCCTTGTTTTATAAGGATCTGTCTAAAGTAGAGGTGAAAAGATTTTAGCCATTATAATTGCACCAGAAAATTAACTAACCTACGCATCAACGCACCACCGACAGTATCCTACCAGATCGATAAGAATACGAGTGCAATGATGACTCATACGACACCCCCGACCCTCTCCAGTCTGCAACTGCTACGCACCTCGCTAAAAAAAATCAATCTCGGCTACGTAACTGGCAAATGTCAAATGTTGCCAAATTTAAGATCTTTGTGACACTTTTGAATTCATTAATCTTAAAGTTCAAACATACAAGTTTTTAATATTCTCTACGTATTTGAACAACGCAATATGTTTTATTCCTAAGGGTTAATAATTTCTTTCTCGCAATTTCGACGTCGACATTTTAGCATAATTGAGACCGAGCCATTTTTCTTTGGGCACATAACATACAAATGCATTTAGGACTCGTAAACTGAAAAATCAAGCGGTATACAAAAGTGCAGCCCCTAAAAATTAAATGAGGCATATCTTATTTCTTTCTTAAATGGTAGATTTATTGATTGAACTTTTGAAACAGATACAGTACCTACTTGAATGGCACTCAATGTAATACCGGATTGTGTTTTTAGGGTAGGAACTGAATTTACGATTGTAAGAGAAAGTTTGCACCTTTCACAATTAAAGAAAATTTGGGATTAAGGTTTGGAGTTCTCGACTTATCTGTTTTATGTTCTATAATGGAGACAAAGAAATGGAATCAGTTGGTACAGTAATCTTCACCACGCTAGCATTGCTAAATGATCATAAAAATAAAATGTCGTGATTCACCGATTGTGACGCCTTTATTACCAAACTGATAGCCTCTAAGAGTATCCTAGAAAACCAAGAATAAAACAAATTACTTAGTGTTACGAGCCCCAAAAAAGCTTATCCTAACAACGTAACAGCGACTTCGTTTCCTTTACAGCATTCTTTACAAAATTGCTCGACTTCCAAATATTTAAACTAAATTGTTTAATAAATTGGATTTGCAATATTTTTCTGTTTGCCGAAAATCATTTTCAGTTTAAATTCGCATTTTGTAATGGAAATGTCACAACAGTTATTTTAATAATTTTTACACCCGGTCTTTTCATTTTGCCATGCTTTATTTTCAAATGATATTATCGATCCTCGCAGAGAAGTTATTGGTGGTTACATTTATATTTGATAAAATTTACAAACCGTAATAATTATTACTATAATCACTTGAGCATATATAGTAGTAGACTTATAATATAATGAATGTATGAATAGAATCACAGAGGTGTATACATTATATTTGGAATTGTTAATTACCTAAACTGTGTTAGTGCGATAATAATGGAATAATTAATTAATTAATAATTACGATATATGTATGTACGTACATATTATAATGATGTAATTAGAAGTTCTACATTATTATTATTATTAATTAATAACAGAATAGAATTAATTAATAGAACAATTCCCCTTAAAAGTTTCAAATAAAGTGATGTTGGTAATTTTAGGGAAATAACATGGAAAAGCCTGTAATGAACCAATTGCTCAAGTCCCGGCTGAAAAATTCGAATGTTCCGTAACCCAACGTAATTTAAATTTTGATAATCTGTAATAATATTTGGTAAGTATGTATTACATAATACATCTTTACATATTGCTATGTTTTGAGTCAAATATTTCCTTTTCTTTATGCCCCAAGCTGATTGGAAAAACTTAAAAAAAATACCTTAAATAAATATGTTTCGTTGTTTATTACGGGACTTTTTTTCAGAATTACGTGAACCTTGCACGTATACGCCAAAAATAAAAAAATGGTAAAATTCATAATATGTAATCCTTTTACATAAGAACACACATCGTGATTCTGATAATTATTTATAATCATGTATTTTTACAAAAATTGCCATCTAGAAAAAATTAAATTATTTCAATTTATCTCGTTAATTCTTTCAGATAGAAGTAATTTTCCTTATCGACCCTCAACAAAACTAAAACTGTTACAAAAATATAATTACAAAAACGTAGAGCAACTTTTCATAAAAATGGGTAGAAATACAGTCTTTTATAACTTTCACCTACACCGTTTGTTAATTTTATTAAACTGGAAATAATTCAAAAACAAAATCTGTTTCTTACCGCAGAGTAAGTTCAAATTTTCCTAACCTGGTACCGATCAACTATTGTTCATCATACTTCCTGCTTTATCTGCTAATAAAACTTATCATATCGCTTTTGTTGGTAATTCAATTTTTGCAATTTTTACCATCAGCATTGACTTCTATTGTTCCAGTTTATACAACTTCGATCTCCAACTCTACACTTTATGCAGCAACCAAATTTTTTCCATTCAACACACACAATTCGATAATAAATTTCCAAAAACTATCCAAAAATTCTACATTTCGAGCTAAATTGTCTCATCCGAAAACTTTTGCATGTCCATACTTTCGTTTTCCTATATAATCTCTTTCGTCTTGTTAACCTTGCACCGTGCTGGTCAAAATTTTTAATAACGTTCATTTCCGGTAACCAACTTTCAATTAAATTCTTTCTTATTTTATTTTGAATCTTACTTCTTAATTTAAATTTATAATAATGAAAACTTGCTCTCAAGTAAAAAATACAATTATAAATCCTATTTCTCTAAAATTCTTGATACACAATAAATCAAAATTCTCAGTCACGACTGCTGATGTTCTTTTAGTTTGCGCATTATTTTGTAAATGCAAAATTTTCAAATAACTTATGTTTTTATAAATCACCCAAAGTTTAAGTGTGCTTATAAAGATCTCCACTAATCCATTTCTTTATCAAAATTCTAAAAAAAGCAAAAAAAATCTTGGCAAAAGGTAAGGGTCTCACTCACTCACTCCAATTAAAGAGTTCCAATATAAGGTGTTAGCAATATGAAAATTACAAAATCTACTTATTCATGTTGAGATGATATAATATTCGTTTTACAAACGGGGTGCAACCAAATTTGAGAGAAATTACCCTTCTTTCAAAATTTTTATATTTTTGATTTAATTTTTAAATTTATAAATTGATATTTGTACTGATTTTTAGTTTTAATATCCATGCCCTTTTGTTCAAATCAAAAATTTATTTATTGTAGTCACATATTCATCATCTCCATTCGCGATTGAAATTAACCACGTTATCTTTTTATTTTAAATTATTGAGTAAAACGTGGGTATTTTGTTATACTTTTCCAACAGTTTTCCCTCACTTGGTAATAGTTATTTACATAAAAGTCAGGAAAATGACATATTACTGACGAGGGGAAATGTTGAAATACGAGGCACTTCGTGCCGAGTATTTTAGAACTCCGAGTCAAGTGAGACATTTTACTGACATGTTTTGTATTAAATTTTTCCGAAAATCGTAAAAAATCGAAATTTAAAATCGTAATTTTAAAGCACTAATTTAACGACATTTTTTGACATTGACATTTGTCTATTTTATTTTGTTATTATTAACCTTACTAATTATTACCGGACTAGTCAGTAAAGTTCAATTTCCCTGCGCTTGCATAAGCAGGGAAATGTTGTTTCAATGACGATTTCCGGAAAACTTAATTAATTAAATTACACATCTTTAAATTTATTTCAATCCACTTTTTATTTAAATTTTTCTTATTGTTCCAAATTGCCAAATTCTTCAATTCTAATTTTCTCTGCACTTATCTTCTCTCTTCACTATCAACTCAAATTTTATTTTAAACTTATTAATGTCAAATTATAACATTTTGTTTTTTGATAGGAACAACAGATACAATCTCAACTGATCTCTCATCTCAAGCAAGTTAAGCCTGGCTACCCAAAAAATGTGGGAAAATAATATTTTCTATATATTATTATGTTCCTGTGAGATTTGCAAAATTTATTTTTCTGCCACACTTGCTATTTTTTATTTCAACCATGCATGTTTTCGTTAATTTCTCTCATAGTCTTCCACATATGTATATCTTCCATCAAATTTTCAAATTATAATTATCTCTTAAATATTAAATTACTAAATTTATGCTCACCAGCCAGCTTTTTGGTTCGAGCAATCGACTCTGTTTCAACAGCAGGTTCTATTTAAATTTTCTATCGTGCGTATTTGATTATCGTCCCAGGTTTGTGGGATGCCATATTCTATGTTTTGCGAGCTTTTATAAACGCACCTCGTTGTACCTCATCAGGTCATCAGTGTCTTACTAAAATTCTTCGTTCACTAATTATGAAACTTATTTTCTAAATTATAAACACTTTTCTATTTAAGTAATCTTGTTTCTCTCCATGTTATAACTTTGTACTACAAAAATTAAAGTGGCTCCTTAAATCAAGGCTAAAGAAAAGCAGTTCTCAAAAATTTAAAAAAGAAACAATCGCCAACTCCAAATCTAAAAATTCAAATTCAAAAAACCAAAACAAGTTTTAAAATTTAAAAAAAATAACCCAACGCAACGACCTTGTCGAAGTTACAAAACCAACACCGCAGAATATAATTAATATTAAATACAATCTATTTTTGTTATATTTTGAGAATTTTCATAATTTATACTCAAAATGCTTTCTTACGATCCAAAAAAGAGGAATATTGGCCGCCCTAGAAAATGTTGGCAAGACTTGTGATCGGGACAGGTAACAACAATACCTAAACTTTGAAAGGAAGAATTATAAAATGTTCCTTATTTGCCTATGTAGATCGTTCTTTTAGCGACGGTGGTGTGCATCATAATTCTGGAGTAATTTAAATTGAAAGCAACTATAGTTTGTAGATATATTTTGGGACCTTTAAATAGCTTTGGTGCTACAAGCATTTTAAGTCAGAAATAAGAAAAGTTGTTTTAAGGTCCCTGAAGGTCTGGATTTAAATAAAAATCTTAGCAAAGTGTCTATGAAATTTGAATTGGTGAGTGGGAGACTCAATATTTTACATTCAAAAAAACATCCTGCAATTTTTATCTATGCTTAATAATTTACTGACCTACTGAAAACGATAAATTCGTTTTGTCAATATTGGTTGTATTTCTTACTACATCATAATATACTGGTTACTGGTACCGAAACAAAGTATAATGACAGCGTGTAATGTCTGAAAAGTAACGGAGCTGTAATAATGGAGTATTAATGAAAGTAAGTATTGAAAATATTATTGATCGTGTAAGATATCGCTTACACGGTATTACATAATTAAAAAAAGCATTAGAATTTTAAATTTCTAGGAATTCCTAAAATTTTAAACGTACAGTTAACCAATTTATCATAGAATAATAAATTATAGTTAAGGAATAATATGTCATAAATCATAATAATCTATAAACTAGACAGGTTTCTAACCTTGCATAAATCTTCAGAATCACCTTTAAATAAAAATAACCGCAAAACAAAATCATAAAATTTAAAAAAAAAAGTTGACAAATGACATGTTTCGAACTTATAGACGATTTGGCGAGAGTTATGTAACTCTGACTAGCTGAAGAAAAATTTCTTCAGCTACACACTAAAGAACAGGCTTATATTTGTCTAATAAAACAACAAAAAGGGTGAATATGGTAAAAATAACGAAAATATCGACTATTGAAAAGAAGGGAAAGTAAATTCATGTAGCCGGTCGAACCCGGGGTCTGCACATGTATCGGGTTACAGTCCCTTGAAATGGAGTGAAATTTTTTCGGTCCGATTTTAATTTTTCTTTGAAATTCGGGTAGGGGGGGGTGTGCTTAGTAGATATTAGTATAAATATTCGCGAAAAAATGGAAAATAAGGCGGTTGTTGCCGAAAAAGTGAAAAAATTAAAATTTTTTTTGCCTTCGAATTTTAGGGGTGTGCATTCGAAAGGGAGGGTCAGCCATCGTCAAATCCTACTCCTCCGGGGCGCCGCTCCGCTCTGCACCCCTACGGAGCGGATTTGACTCTGGTTACTAGGCTAAACATACGAGAAGCGCGACAGATCAATGAAGCCGGGATCTATGCAACCGGGATGTGAGAGACCCTCGAAATAGCATTAAAAGGGGATAATTACCTATCACCTGTCACCCGAAATCGCCCCAAAATATTGTTTTTAGCAAAAGGAACCTTATTAGAGTGTCCTGTAAAAATTTCGCCCGAGAAAGTATAGTCAAAATTTTGAGAAAAATCGATTTGAAAAGTAGGGAAAATTTTTTTTGCCTTCTAATTTTTGGCTTGCCCAGAGCTGTGAGCATCAAAAAACCTACCCTCCGATGCTCCGCATCTCCGGGCGGTTTTTCGTGCTCAGAGCCGCTACGCGGCGGAGCTAAACATACGACAAGGCGCCACCAATCAAGCAAACCGGGATGAAGGCAAAAATACTCTAAGTCTTAAATGAGTGATGCGCGGGAATCTCGTTAATTTTACATGTAAATTAGCAAACTTCAAAATCGATTTACTCAAAATTTTGATAATACATTCTCAGAATTTTTTTGCAGGAGGGGCCTATATAAACCTTCCTCTTTGCGATTGCAAAAGTTTCAACTCATTCGGAGTGACAGGTGTTAGGACATCCTCACCAAATAATCGATGTTGCATGTACGACGCTCGAGGTGCATCTGCTGCTGCGAAATTTTCTAAGTGTAAGAGTATATCTAGCTGCACGTACCGTCAACAAAATGCGCGCCGGCCGGGCGAAGCTAGTGGCATCGACCGGTTGTGTGGCACGATCATGCTACTTTTTCGTACTTTTCAAATTCGAATATTTCGGTCATTTGGACCCGATTCACATGTTTTACTTTTACAATTTGCTAAAATAAGTGTGTTCTTTAGTGTGTAGCAGAAGAAATTTTGTTTCGAGTAGTAAGAGTTAGCTAACTCTCACCGACGATTTAAAACGTGACATTGATATACAAGTATCGCAAAGAACATCAACAAGCAGGACAGTCTACAGAATCAGTGCTAAATGAAAAACAACCACATATTTCTTATGTAGTTTATGAACTAACCAAATTCTCCACTAATTTAATATGATTCTGATTTTCTACTAAATAGCCATGTTATAAATTATTAATTAGGTAAGTCTAACATTTCAGGACGAAACATATAATTATATATTTTATTAAAACAAAATACTTTTTTTAAATATGGAAACTGAAATTTCAGATTATTAAAATAAAATTAGGAAAATTTATTTATTACACTAAAAAAGGTTTTAAATGTTTAAAATTAATTTAAAAATGTAATATATTTTTAATATAAAATAAATTACTTTTAAATTTAATTCAACGATATTATAAAAAATTGTAACACATTTTCAAACAAATTACGGGTGAGTCATGGTTTTCCATTCAAACGATCATACAATAAAGCTCTAATTGCACTTTACCTTAACACACTGCTTGATCCTTCATTAAATTATTCATGGGTGCATGTGTGTATGCACTTACAGAGAAAATTACAACAAATTTTAATTATTTAATGTGATTACAAACGCTCGTCAATTGATTTATTGCGAATAGAATTTTTGTAACAAGATTACTGAAGTTATTTATTATTGGCATTGAAACTTAATCGTGGAAATGCATGCTATTTTGTTACGAGTGGCCGTGGAACATTCAAAATTTACAACATTGCTACGGGAATCTTAAAAAATATATCAAAAAGTTAAAAAATATTTAACAAAAAAATGGTCTGGATTATTAATGCATTTACATCGTGATCCACGTTAGATTCCCATGACGCATCTGTAATTTCATAAAAATTTGTACCTTATAAATCTCAATTTCCACTGAAATTGCGTTTAGACCCTTAAAAATTTACCTATGATTCATAACCGACTTAATACTAATTATTGTTGAATAACGTTGTGAAATATTTTTTACTCGCGATAGGGAAATTAAATAAAATTAATTTAGAAATATATTCTTGCGAAAAGCAGTTTCACGAAGTATTCATTCAAGAATAACTCGAGCGTTGTTTTTCAAATTTCAAGTGCTATTTTTTATCTAAAGTTTTAAAAGCAAGATATTGAGCTTTTCATTGCAAAAGAACCGGGTTCAAAAGGTTATTTTATCTTATAGAAAATATCTCTTGAAGTTGATAAAGCAAATATATAAAGGACCTAATACTTTAAGGAAATTCAATGATGATAATAATTATAATAAACTGATTTTTTAAAGAATATTGTAAAGTAAGTTATTTTTGCAGATAATTTGTTTTTGAAAAAGTTAAGTGAAATAGCGAAGACTGATATCGTAATCTTGAAAGAAAAGTGTCTTACTATTGTGATATATAAATTTAAGACAGTATTATAGTATAGTTGTGACATGGATTGTTTCACGCGAATGGTGTGCAATAATAATTGAAATAGACTATCGACGGTTTATTTGAAACCTTTCAATTGTTACAAGTTACAAATTATCTTGATTTACTGATTACTAAATACAAAAGACCTACGTTGACTATATCAACTACAAAGGTGTAGGTATGTTGGCCCAGTGGTCGTTTGAATCGAAGGTAGGAGCAGATGAAATAACACAATTGACACAGATAAAGATTTCTTGTCGCGTGCCGTTCACATCTGCCACTGTGAACACATTTAAAATAACGTTCAATGCAATGCTCCATCATGATACAAAACTTAAGTTTTGATGACACACATTATACACAATGAAATATTCCAAATAAACGTTTTATACCAAAAACACTTTTTTATTCCCAAAGAAAACAAAACTAAAAAAACACAGATTGAACTGGAAAAAAAACTTGCAACAATAAGTTACCGTTTCGAGAAATTTTTTTAATTATTTTAAAATAATGATAGTTTAAATAAATAACCATAAAGCAAAAATTTATCGGTTAGAAAAAAGTTTACATAATTCCGGAAACATAGTAAAACAGCTGGCCACTAAAAAATTCTCATTTTGAGTAGCTGAAAATTACACTTCCGTTAAATTTTACCAGTCGGTTAATTATTTCTGCCTTATTTCAAATATTTTGACAAATAATTACAAAAATTCAATTTTTTATGTTGGCTGTAATGGGTAGAATGACGAAGAACAATTTTAATTAGTTTTACTTGCAAAAATCTCTGTGGCAAAATAATCTGCAAATTTTTTTATAAAATAAATATGGGTATTTCAAATGAGATAACGAGAAAGACAAATAAAACCACCTGGTATAAGTAAAGTTTAGATAATTTTACGTATATAAATTGTATTAAACTACCCTAAATACTGATGAAAAGCTTTATGCAATCTGCTGATTATTTTAATATTAGATATTTTATCTAGAAATTTTTTAGTGTAAAATTTATAGTACCAAAACATTTATTCTGAAAACATGTGTATAAGTCATACTGAAAAATTTTATGTGATGGCTTTACAAGAAAAACCACATCGATATATTGTAGTAAGGAAGTCATTTCTAAGAATATTTATTCTCATAAAAATTGTGACCTCTTAACGTTACTATGCAATGAAATGCAAAACTGGTCCAAATTCATAGTAAATACGAACTTGAACCCTACTATGTGAAGGTATTACACATTGCTGCAACTATATAAACATATTTTTGCACCGCCGCGCCGCGCCCCTTTAAAGGGACCTCTAAAATGCAAAGCTTCCCCAAATATACACCACAGGGAACATTACACCTGTGGAATCAAACTTCCATCAAAATTCAAATCGCCTACTGAAATGGTGCAAAACTGTATTTGAAAAATGTTCAGTGAGATAACAGTAATTGCGAGGGTTAAATTTCTTAGTTACATTTTATGTCTACCAAATAAACGATGTTAGCTATAGCAAAAACTTATAATTTGTGTCTCTACTTTAAATACGATCTATTTACTTTGGTAATTTAACATTAGCATAAATGTAATGGGCAATATAACAAAAATGTACAAACCAACAGTTGACGGAGAATAAAACTTAAAAACCAGATCCCAATCTACTTAGAAGGAAATTTTATAAAATATTTTACACCCGAGGATAGAACTTGGAATTTTTTTTTGTAGCAAACGAAGTAACATACTTTGGTTTATGTCATTCTATGCTAAACGGAAATTGTATCGAGCACCTATTCAACAGCCGCAGTGAAACAAAATGCACCTTTTTCTTATTTCTTTTTATCGTGAAAAGTTAGTTTCAAACGCAATGAAAATGCGATTTGCAATAATTAGCAATTCGTAATAAAATAATCCCTATTGATTTATTACACGAGGAAATTTTCATTCTCGTGGAAATATCTCTGACTTTCCACAGAATAATATCATTTAGTTAAAAATAAAACGAACAAGATTTTTCCTTTAACGGGTAGTAAGTCAAAGGCCATAATATAACGAGCTGCCGGTTGCAATTTTTATTTTATCCACTTCAAATTTGGCATGCACACGAGATCTGCAGGTTTTCAAATGATTAAAATCGGTCTAAAGTTTTGCGATTTATGGATTTTGAAAGGACTCGCGAAGAAAAGTAGTACGTGCGCGCGGTAGCGTCTACAAATTACTGCGCTCGACAAGTTGTATGTTTACAACCTTATAAAACTTTTTGTATGATCAAAAGCTTTAAATCAAACTTGAAAAGTGTTTACAAATCGGAAAAGTGATTTATTTCATTGCAAATTGTTTTGTTTTTATGCGTTAAATATTAGCTTTATTTCGTTGAACTTGTATGCAAATTAAAAAGTAACTTGTGAAATGTCGGCCGCAGGATCGGTGTAATTTTATAGAGGGGCACAAATTTGCAAAAATATCAAATAGCTGACCGTTTTTCACTTTTTTCAATCACGCTAATTACCGTTAAATTTAAAGAATTCCTGAAATCACGTAAACGATTAATTTACCGAATTTAATACAACCTTTTTGAGCTGCGGCTTAATTCTTTCGGCTGACTTGCGCTACGCTTGACGAATTCCTAGTATTTATTACATATTTCAGTCAATTGCCTTCAATTCAAGCCAAAAATTCAAACCACGGCATAAATAATTTTGGGACGGAACTAATATTTGTTCAATTCAACTTTAGTCAAAATGGTCATACTGCAAGTTTTTCGATATATATTTTATCGGGGTTTAGACATTTTAACGAAATATTATTAGAAAAAATAAACTGTGATTCGCATTCTTGCCGTACTGCTTGTTGTTTTTCTTACTAAAATTAGTAAGGAAAAGAGGGTAAGAAAACACCCTTCGATATTAGAGATATGGTAACTTATCAGAACCGATTAGGTTAATTAAAAAAAAAAGAAGTAATATTAAGTGTTATGAAAAATTTCAAAAGAAGTTTGAAATGAAATTGTTTGCGTTGTCATTACAGTTTAGGATAAAATTAGAAAACATAAATTATTAAGCAACTTTTTAAGTTATTAAAAACTTAGAAATACACTAAACCCCCATTAGTCATCAAAGTTTTGCTCAAGTTTGTAATGGAAGTGAAATTATACAACTTTTTGTAACTGAAAATGTAAAATATGAGAAGAAAACTAGCTTCCCACTGCAGCACCGTAAATAATACATTTTTACATAATACAAAGTAAAAACTGCGTTTTCCTCCATCAATCAGACAATACAATTTTCTTTAATAAAATAATGGCATGGCTTGAGAAAAAAATTGCCGGTTGATAATTGTAACTACGAAAGTACCGAACCATAGCAAATTCTACAAACCACAAAAAAATGACGGAAGTATGTATATAGAAAATAAATTCAAATATGGTCGATCAATTTGTTTGTCAAAGTTTGTTGCAGTTTCAAACCAAAACAAATTTTACAAATTAAAAATTTAGGCTGGAACCAAGTGTCCCATCCCATACGACATAAATAATTTCCCCACTTCGGAAGTGGGTATACCACATGTAGGTACACAAATAAAATAAGTTAATTCAACTTTTCGAATAAATTCAAAAAACGATGTTATTGTTGTCACAATTAAATACTTTCACGATTCTTTTTCGCCTCCATAATTCATAATCAACGAAATCTACAGAGTATTATTAAGTTTGCTTTTTTTATATGCATTTTGCCATTATATGCATTTCTAGATATCCAACCTAATATTGACGTGAATTAAACGAGACACAATGAAGGAAAATATACAGGGCTGTTTATATGGTCTACTATATTACAAACAGCTGGCAAAAGTTTATTCTTCAAATGCAGCTGTTGGAGTCGACCGTATACCTGGTTTAAGCACATAATGTGGCATATGTTAGACCGGCAAAAGTAGTTTCAGTTATATTTCATTTCGTTAAAACTTGGCAATCAAAATTCATTTCTTTATGCACCTCCAAGCTAAGAAAATTTGCTAATCTGATAGATTACCTTTGGGTCATTTAATAACTGTAAAATTTATTGCACTACCTGCAATGCAAAACGTATAAAATCGAACGTTAAAGCCGGAAGTCATACTTAACGTTCCAAAATATGCATAATTAAGTAATTTACATGTTAAAATTGACAAACGGTAGATATAAAAAATCATTTTGACCCTTCAAAATGGAGAGAGAATGGGTTCTCGCAAATCCATAACCCGAAATGCATCTCCAACCCGCAAGGCCGGTAATATTTTATGACCCATATTGCATTCGGTTTAAAATTTTGCTTATCATCAAAACACTCCCAAATTTTAGAACAAATGATTTCCAGTCGAATGATTTTATTATTACAAAGTTCGTTATATTTTGAAGTAATTTTAAATGATAATTTAATCAAAATATTCTCAAGAATGATGAATAATTTGTATTTACACTTGTCAACATCCATTGAAAAATTATCTTTTGTAGTACTACTATCCCTGCATCTAAAAAAAATTCATACTAGATGCTAGACAAGCCGAACTAGTTTTTTCCACTTTTGTCTAGCTGAATCTATGTGGTTTTCTATGAGAACAAGCTTGTTTTAATTCGATGATGTAAATCATTTTTCAGATAGAGATGCTGGGAAACCACCGTGAGATAAATTTTAGTTAAAAAACCGGGACCTGCATAAAACCGTTGTGTAACTCACCCATCGAGTCTAAAAGTTTTTCAATCAAGTTTTTAGGGAAAAAATTACGCCATTCCAGCTTTTTTGTTCTTTTCTTATTAGTAAAAAAATCTCGTAGTTTTGTTTTCAATTTCGTTTTCTATATTTATATTATGGAAGATTTTTGTGAAGGAGTGTCTGTCACATCTAAATGATATTTTATTTTTTAAACATATGTATTTCAGTTGACATTGAATGAGGAAAAGTGTGTTTGACACAGCTTTAATCTAGCGACCAAATGACGCGTTACTGGGAGAATACACGCGATCGATAGCGAATGAAAGTGACATCGCTCGCTTTGCACATATTATATATTATGTGTATGACGCATCTAACCCCCCTGTACTCTTTTCAGGAGAACACCAAAGCAATATAATATAAAGCATAAACATGCCTAATCTCATATTATCAAAATAGTAACAAAGTGACGTTTAATACAAAACAATCGGTAATTTAACTTTATTTATAAAAAAAAACTGAGGGACTTCAACGATAGATGAGAACGGAACCCATACCCATATACCATCATGTATCAAATTTCTGTTGGCCATCCTCTGCGACCATTTTGGAACAAACATTTTAAACATGAGAGACTAAATTAACAAACAAATCGATACGTATATTATGCAAACATAATTATTAATAAAATTTTTAATTTTCTAAACACTTGAGGTATATTGGAAGAAAAGTATACGAAGAGAAGTTTTTACGATAATTAATTGATATGGTTTTTCTCCCATTTCAAATTGATCAAAATATAAAATTACAAAAAATTAAGATACCATCATGTAACTTAATAGTGACAGCAGTTGTGGTTATATAATAAAAATGAAAGATTATACAAAAATGTCAAGTTAAGAGTTTTAAACATCCAATGTAACCCTGAAGCCGTTTATGCACACGCACATTCGCACAGCTGTAAATTGGGTCGGTCCATGTCGCACGCACTTTAGGGTAGGTTCCCTTATATTCTCGCGACAAACATCACGAGTCCGGAGAGCTTTACCGGACTTTTACAATGACAACATTGTTTAAAATACTTTAAACAAAATTAAATTTTATTTTGATGCTTATTTTAACCGGATATGATATAGGTAATAAAATAAGGCTTTTTTTAAATTTATAAATACAAATGGGTATGAAGATTGCAGAGAACGTGAAAAACTTCATACTGAAAATCTTTTTAGCATTACTCGCGTGGTTGAAATTCAATATTCATGTTTCAACTAAATTTAATTTGAGGTCGGCTTTTAATGAGAATTTTATGAAATTTTTGCTCGGCCCAAAATTGAAGCAAAAATGAACCGAGTTATCAATTTTTCAGGAACTTTTGTTGAGAAGTTCAGTAAACTATAAACTTATAAACACAAAAGCTTTTCTGATTTACGTTGAAGTTTGTTTCATGCTGTGACTTCTCTAATATAATGGTAGTATAACGTATACGGTTATGTGTATCAATTTTACAAGTTGTAAGAAATATTTTTCTAGTTGTAACACATTAGTACAAATATTAACGTAAAATCGTTTTGGTACTTTGCTTAGGAGCATTGAACAATTGAATTAAATTAATAAATAGCATAATACACTCAAATTAGACACTAAAATGTTTGTTATTGTTCAATCAACGTTTTTCCGGCACACAATTTCTATTGCATTTACATAATATTTTCGTTTAGATTATATTTGCAAAAATGTATTTTCATTACTCTTGTGAAAATGTACATAATATACAAATGCGATTTTCAAGTCGAATCTAATTTTGTTATAAAATTTACAAAATTTCCTTAGAAAGTTGCAAAAAATGTTGATGTATTGAAATCGCTATGAGATAACGAATATACATTGCTAACTTCCAGTAATAAAAGACGACATCCTAAAGATTATTTTTCGGACGTTTTCCAAAAGTAATTGTCAATATTTTTTGTTTCTGTGTTATTTTTCTTCTTAAAAATTAAAAAGTTTTTTCCAAGCAAAAAAGTAATTATCATAAATAATAAAGCGGTACAAATTTAAAATTTGTAAGACATTCGCGATACCTAACTAGATTTCAGGAAATCTGCTTAGTAGCTAAAACTGACAGCAAAAAAATGATTTACTTATTACTTGCCCCTAGTTTTATCAAGTTTGTATCCCTCGTGAGTATGAAAATAGCGTCATTCTCATATTGAAATGAATTAAAAATTCAACAATTACACAACAAACAGTAAAAATTAAATTTGATCCTTTTCCTTGTTTAAAGAGTAAATAAATACATTTTTATATAGATATATTTTTTGTATTGTATAAATAATACATAACAATTTGATTCAGACGGCTATTTTTAAAAAAATGTATTGCGTACATATTTTAATGGAAATCGTAGAAACTCAAAGTAGAAAGGAAAGAAGACCTTCGTAACCCAGTTTCTTATAGCATCAAAACAATTTTTTGTTTTCATTGCAAAACCACCAACACCATCACCAAGTTACATTATCCAATAAACTACTAAAGAAATAACAAAAATTATAAACTAACCTTTTTTTCGGTGAGTTTTTCGCATCTTCTTTGTTTGCAAATTTGATGACTTTTATCGTTTCTGCACGGTGCACAATCACCACAATTGTCTTTCCGTTGGCAACCGATACATTCTCCGCACCGTTTCCGTTTCTTCTTGACTTGTTTATCTACGTTTCCACCACTTATTTCGTCTGCTTCCATGCCACCGTTGCCGGATAACACATGATGCGTTTTAAAACTAGCGGTACTAGACACAGAAGCAACTTGTCCCGAATTTTCTGAACTTACCTCCATATTACTAGAAGCACCGTCACTTTCCGCCGAACTTTCTAAACTAGAAGCGCGAATTTTTCTGCGTTCCTTTTTACGAAAATCGTTACGCGTTGGTGAGTCCATTGCGGCATTAATGCCGTTTAATTTTTTATCTAGTCCGTTATAAATGCCGTTGTGATCCAAAACTGTAGACATTGGATTTTGAAATTGCGTGTGATGAAGACCGACATTTTGTAGTTTCAAATCAGAATCCTGAATCGTTAAGTTTGTCCCAAGTTTTAGTTCCGACATGTGAGTTGGTTCCGATTTTAACACTGTCACTACGGTTGGAGTTGTTATTATTTGGTTATTTGGTAATATCGTACCATTTTGGCTTGGAAAAATGGTGGCCGAATGTATTGTATTGTTTAATGCGGTAAGACTAGTAGTTGGGTGGGTAAATAACTGAATGTGGCGTTCATCCAAGAATTGCTGTTGTATGGACGGGATTTCACGTGCTTGGATAGGTGCCGGAACCAAGGGATAATTACGTGTATTAACTGCACTTAGGGTGTGAAAACTGGAGTTTAGTGTTGTTAAGTGACCACCACCAGGACTAGACGAATTTGGCGAGACTGGAGTAAGATTTGTAAGTGTTGTTAACGTAGGTTCACTTGTGGTAACCGTTGTTGGTTCGTTAAAAGTTTGAAATTGCGATTGGAATGAAGGAAGTTTTGGAACACCATTTTGGGCAAACGCATCGGCAAATGTACTAATAGGCGTCGAAGAACTAAAACTATGTCTGAGAGATTCTTGAGAAGTGGAATCGATGGGTTTCGATTCCCAAGGTCTGTATTGAGGCTGCGACGAAATGACCGATATTCCATTTTCCGTTCTATCGAGTAGACGTGTTTCTCCGTAATAATCCCAGCTCGAAATATCTAGTAGGCGAGTGTCGGTAAATAGTCGATCCGAACCAAATCCAGTGGCTGCGTCCATATCTGAAGAGAAAGTAGAAAACGGTGGCAAATTAGATCCCGGCGCATCTTGCACCGTGGAACTCGGAGTGGCCGCTGTAGGGGGATACGAAGAGGCCAGGACATACCCGGAGCCTAAATTCTCCGGGTCCTGGCTTAAAGTTTCGCTCATCGTATCATCGCGTTTTCAACCTCATCTTGAGCAAATTAAATAAACAAAATTTTTTTGATCAATTATAACGAAACTTATTTTATTGTCATTATCATCCTGAATTTCACTGAGATACGTTGTGAAGAGACGTGGTAAAAGGAAGTTAATAACGTTTCAGCCTTATATTTGTACTTTTTGGATTTTGTACTATTTGTTTAAATGTGAATTTCATATAAAAATAATGTCTTTGCCACTTTGCTTGGAATTATCTTGTACAAAAATATCTGAAAACAGAAAAACAGAATAAATACAACGCTAAATATCGCACAAAGAAAAACTTGACGTACGTTAAAATTTTTAAAATGCAATTTAATTTTTTTTTTGCAAGAATGTGATATAAAGAAAGTTATTATTCATCACTTCTTACAAGTATCCTTTAAAACGTCGGAGCAGATCTTCAACAAAAAATAGATTTATGATAAAGTTGCGTAAATGCTTATTAGACGTGAGGTACACAGTGGAACTTTGACAAATGGCGTTGCTTAATTCTCAACGTAAATTAACAGTCCAAGTTATTAAAATTATTACACTCTCAATTTACTTTTATTGATCAAACTAGTAGCATTTATTTGTATAGATAAAATCATCAAATTAGCTTTTAAATTGAGGAAATATAGTATATAAGTTCGAAATAATATGACATGAATCAAAATAATAGTATATTATGTCCAATATACAGAGTGGTGCGTGCATTTTGTATTTGTTACATTTACATACCAAGTTTAATTATTTAGTTTCGTATAAATTTGAATTCTAGCCACGACTGCTTCTCTAATTTACGTACTATAGTTTAGTGCTATCCTAGGCCTGTTATTTATCCAAGAATTACAACACTTTACAAACCTAATTAACAGAAGCTTATTCGGTTGTAATAATTTGGCCAATGCAAATTTAATGAAATTCTATATAAATTTTAATATTTTTATCGAATTAACGATATATTTTGAGTGGAGTTCTTTTCTCGAACCAAACTATTTCAAAACAAAAATTAAATACAAAACATACGCTTTGAAAGAATGGACAAAACTAAGATAAAAGTTTAACTTTTGTTTTATTTGACAAAATATTTACTCTTATTTCTGTCCAAGTGCGGAAACGAGTATCTGAAACTTGATAGAAAACAGCAATTGTTTGATCTTCACCGACTGGCCGGCCAAAGTGAAGCAAATTGCATAAAACGTAAACATTTGAAAAGGTAGAACCATCAAGTTATAAAAATGTTATTTTTTCAAGTGTCAATTTGTAGGTTAGAATGGTAAATTTTGATGACGTTTTTCTTTGTATAGTAAATTTTTGCATTGTACAGTAATAGAAAACAAAAATTAAAACAAACTACAAATTTACATTTGGGAACACCTGCCGCATTGTTAATATGTTAACTAAATTTTTATAATAATTTTAAACACAAAATGATGATACGTTGTCGCCTTCATTAAATTTAATTAAATATTTCTCAAAATTTGAATTTTTTTACTGCGACGTAATTTCATCGATATTAAAATTAATCAACAAAATTAAAAAAATTATTTAGTCGTAAATTTGACAAGTTACGAAAGCAATCTAAAAGCTTAATTATTTACGTCCTTTAAAAGTAAGAGGAAAAATCTTGCAATATTATTAAATATTTAAGTTGTAGGGGTAAAAATCATTTAACTTATAATTCAAACACTTTTCCAAGATTAAACAATTTTAATTTAACTCTAAAATTTTTAGTATGCAATAAATTTTTTAATTATTAAATTTTCCAGATCTCACTAGGAAGGTTTAACGGTTGATTTTTCCGTATGATATTGAAAAACCAAACAATTCCAGATAAATTAATATTAATGTATATGTACTTAAAAATATTTAATGTTTAACAAAAAAAGGCACATTCATGTTAACGCATTTCCTAGTTATTGGTAGAAGGGTCACGGTCGTGAAATTGGAAAAGCGCTTGCGCTTCCACCCCCGGTCGATCTCGCTAACGTGCACTAACGCATAGCAAACTTTCGCAATCTCTGTACCTACTCACCCCCTAAATAAAAAACTTTCACTTATTTACTTAAAGTATCTCAAAATTTATTCCCAATTTGTTATGATATCCACGTTTACGGTGGCAGCTGCAAGTTGCTTTATCACACCTACCCACATAACCGATAAATTATTTAAATATTTCCTATCATAATTTTTTAATATATAATAATGCAATTTATAAAAAAAAGAAAAAGTATTTACATTAAAATACCTATTTCCCAAATTTCATTTTATCATTTTGCGGGCTAGAATTGAAACAACCTTGATTTGGAAGTGCGTAGGGTGGAAGGTCAATGGCTTCCGTTTACCCTTTACATCGCAAAATTCTCATTTTTATAAAAAAAATCTCAATAACCATCATTTATTATTTTTAATTAGTATGTACAAAACAAATTATTTTTGCTTATTTTCGAATATGTACTGCATTAATTAAAAAATAATCACTAATGGTATTTTCAATTTTGAATTAATTAAAAATATTTCATTCTTTACGAGGGAGAGAAAAATTCTAATTTTTTTGCTACTCATTTCGTTGCAGCTGTAAATCCACTGAAATCAATCGCATACATTGTAATAGAACAAATTAATTATCAATTTAAAAAATTGTATCCATACATAGATTTAACACCTGCCTGGTTCAATTTAGACACATCAACGGGTTTCAATCAATGTATCAACACTTCTTACTTTATCTAATATACAATCATATAATTATCTTCAGAGAAAATTTATAGAACTTTATATTAATTTCAAAACTTCGGTCAGATTGTAACAAAAATCAAGGGGGGTCAAAATTTTCCAAAATTTCAGTTTAATTTGAACTCCAACAGCGGAGCTTTTAAAAACAAAAGCAAGCTTTATCAAGACAAAATTCTCTTCGGTGAAAATTGCGCATTGTCGTTATTTTTTCCCCCAAAAATTAAGTATAACTTGAGAGTGTGGTAAATTTTATTGTTGTCGATGATATATAATTTTTCGGATATGTGACTGAATGGATACTTTCTTCAAAATCAAGTTTTTGATTCACTTCTATGCTACGACATGTTGGTGTACTTCGATATAAAATGCACCTTTCACGGGGGGCAAAGATATGCTAATATGATAATAGCGCGACTTCCGTTATGTACAAAACAAAGAAAAACTTTCAAAGCGACATCATTCGACATATCATTATGCTCTCTTTTTATAATTCTAAAATTATAACTCAATGAAAACACAATTTCGAGATAAGCAATTAATTTTCGTCTTGGTTTCCTCGCGAATTGGTCATTTTCGTGTGCGTAAGGAGCAACCTTAATGTGGCAAGACCATTAAGAATAATAATTAACCACTGCATAATGTAGCAAACTTTGTATTAAATGTAAATTAAGTTTTGCATACAAATTGATAAAATCGTATGTGCTATGTTTTGTTTATGCCATTAAATATATGGGAAAGTTAATCGAATAACCACAGAATAATGCAGTCGCCAAAAAGGGATGCAATATGAGTCACGATTCCATCGGGGTAGGTATCGCATATAGTAAAAGAAGAGTTTGGTCGCATTTAAAATTAAAAATAGTTTGTTTTCCGATCTCCGTCTATTGCAACGCATTACCAAATAATATTTTAATAAAAGCTCCAAACTTTCCCATTGACAAAGTTTAAATTAGATTCTAGTTCATACAATAATTGTTTTAAGAAAAGCATTTAGGAAAACTTGTAACATTGTAAATAAGCTTAATTTAATTTATTAATTAATTTATACAAAAGCAACTTTAAATTTAACTAAATTATCATTCAATCAACTGCTAAAATTATTATAACTCTGTTACCGAATTCCAAATTTCATAATTAAAACTATTATTAATTAATAAACCCAAATTAATTAATTTAAATAGACAGATGCGCTGATATAATTTTATTAATTAAAATTCGTGCTTTTTAATATTTCAGAAAACCATTTTATTTTATTACTTAAAAACTTAATTAAAACGTTAGCACCACAATAATTTTTGAAACTAATTTTCGAAAGGTCCCGGTCGCGCTTAAATTTCCCAAAATTTACATAGTTTATTAAATTCAACAAAAATAAATATACCGGATATTGTAAAATACCATTTGCTAATAAATTCTTGTTTCAAAATTCGGCCGAAATATTGCATTTAAACAATAACGTCAGACATTTTGTTGTTTAAAAATTTTGAAAACAAAATTTGTTTTGAAAACAACGAATCAAAATTTTGCGTTTTTCAAATTTTTAACGTACGACAAACTTTACCAACAATCACGTAACAATAGTTTGGACAAATCCTGTTTTTATTCAAATTTTGCGGGAATAAAAGTAAAAACAAAATCGGTAACTCACTAACCATGTGTAAACAAAAATAAAACACACACGCACACCACCACACACGCGTGAAGCGAAATAACGACTGACGCTACGCTTTTACGCAAAGTTCGCAGCTTTCATGTCTCGCGCTCACATCTGCCGTGCTTTACACCAATCAGCGTCGTTCTTTGACGGCGCTTTCGGTGACGCTCGCCAAATATCGCTTTATTATTGTCAGCTTTCGCTTTCATTTCCCAGTTTGTCACTTTTTAATACGGCTTTTGCCCTTTGTGATGCGGTATAAAATAAAGATTTTTCTTATAACTTCAGCAATAATCGATGGTGCCTAATAGAAAATCGTACTTTTTCGCTCAAATAAAGCGCAACTTATAATATCTGAAGTTTGCATTTCCTTAGTTTAGGAAGTACAATACTCCAGAGCTTTGACATTAAAACTAAATAAGAAGAGTTGATCGATTTTTGAAAACCACGTCGTAATAGTTCGTTTTCATTCTGACTGATGCTTCATAATTTAATATTTTATTACCGTGCTGCTATTATTAATAATTAATTCTTTTGTGAAATTAGGTGATTAATAACGCACCAGAAAATTGACACGAAAATGGACCTAATAACTCATTTTGCCTTTGGCTATTGTATAAAAACTGTTAAAAGTATACTTGGATAGATTAAATTAAATAATAACAATAATATTTTGTAATAGTATTTTCTACTTTTCAATTTCAAATTTATTCCTTTTGGAAAGCTAACTTATAAGAAAATTTGTATAGATTGTAAACAAATCAACTTGAGCTTTGCGTGACAAAATAATAATTCACAATTTATTTTAAGTATTAGTTACTACATAACATAACATGTATAACCTATAATGTACATTTACAAAATGTATGGTTTCAAAACTTTAAGTAACAGTAACAGGAAAGAAAGACACTCAAAAATAATTCACACTGCACAATTATGGTACCATTAGATTTTACCTGAGATATTTCGAATAAATATTGTTATTGGGCTTTCCATAGTTGTTATAATACATTGCCCACCAATTTGCTTATTATAGTACATTGCTCCACCAAATTTACGGATTTGTTATTTCAATAACAAATTTATAAAGACTTGATACGGAAGAAACGGTTATAACAACACGAGAAAATGCCAGGATTCACCTCTCAATTGCTTGCGACAGCTATCAATACCGTTTACTTTATTTCGGTTTTTCAAATAACTTCTATCTTGCCGTATTTTTAAAAATAATGTGAAGGAAAATACACTCTTTAATTTGATATTTTATGCTTTCAAAACTTTTAATGAAAGCTAATTTAAAAATACGTAGATAATTTCCATAATGATAATCTATAACAGAAATTATTAAAAATACCTAGTTCCAATAATATATTTGGAAACAGAACAAAACAAAACACTGAAGTGGTGGTAATGTGAACATTCATAACATGAACATCCAGAAACGTGAATGCCCATTTTGATATTCTAGATATTCTAAAACGCGAACAAAAAAGTATTTATACGTTAAAACGTTAAAAAAGAAATGCAAAATTGCATAATAATATTTGTTAAATAGTTAGAAAATGAAATATTAGTCCAAAAAAGAGCATTTTGAGGAAACTTTATTTGAGATAATTTTGTCTTTTTTCTTTTAAATTCAGTTTTTATTCATAAATTTGCAAGAAAAAGACATTTTTAGTAAAAAAAATGCGTATCTGCTTTCCCTTCACAAAATCGTACACCTACGAAATCGTTCTTCATATGATAAAGTTATATCAAAAGTTAATCATGAAAAAAACATTTTTGTTAAGCTGGTTTCCAACCTTTAATTTTTTTTTTTTATTTATTTATTTTTTTTTTATTAACCCTGTAAATTTACAATCTGTCCAAAGACAATAAGTAAATAGTTTGACTCAAAATACATTAACAACTCAAAATAGATTAACACATTTAGGTATATCCCACTGGCTTATACCTTTAAATTATCAATTCACAAAGTGAATTTACATATGGAGCCGGGCAACTTTTGTGTACACATTATCAATAATTAGATGCTAAATCGTTTCATTAGGTCTTGCGGTTTAAACCTTTTTAGTCTACGCCTGACGGATTGTTCATTGAGCAAGTTCACTGTTAACTTATTTGGATGTGCACTAATCCTGTCTTTATATTTCGCACTATAGGTGCCAATTTCTTTCTTCACTGACGGAATATCAAGATCCTTACGTATGACCTCATTTGGGACGAACCAGGGAGCATTCACCATGTTTCTTAGAACTTTTGCTTGGAACCTTTCTAGTATCTCGATGTTGGAGATTGATGCGGAGCCCCACAGCTGGATTCCATACGTCCATATAGGTTTGAGTATGATTTTGTAAATCAGAACCTTGTTTTCGAGTGAGAGCTTAGATTTGGCGCCAATTAGCCAGTACATTTTCTGAGATTGTATGTACAGTTGCTTTCTTTTGGTCCAGATATGGGTTTTCTAAGTCAAGCGACGATTCAGATGCATCCCCAAGTATTTCACGGTTTCTGGCTGAGGAACCTGTTTTCCATTCAGGGTTACCAAGGGACATGTTTCATTGCGCAACGTGAATGTTATATGTGCCGATTTGGCAGGGGCGTAACAAGGTAGCCACGGGCCTGTGTCCTGGTAACAAACCGGGCCCCAAAGTAGTTAATAAAAATAACGCTAAAATTTTTTAATGGGTATAAGCTGGGCATTATATTTTCAAAACAAAATCAAATTCACAATTAATATTTTGGAAATTTATTGGTTGTTTTAAACAAAAAAAAAGCAAATAATATAAAATAGATTTAATTAAAAACAATTATATAAAAAATAATAAATAAAAAAACGAAAACAAAACGAATATTTTTTAACACTTACCCCAAATACTGTAGACTTATATGTTTATGTAAAAAGAGAAAGAAAAGGACGCACAATAAACTTTATACATAAATAAATTACTATCTATTATAAATATATAAACTTATAAATAATTATAATAAATTTATTTAAAATTTTTTTTCCTTGCTTTAAGATGAGCAAAACTAGATATAATGCTAGAAATATCTATTGTCCTCGCAATTTGGTTTTCTATTGATATGATTGATAACGCAGATAATCTTTGTTCACTGATGGTGCTTCTTAAAAAATTTTTAATTATTTTTAATTTAGAAAATGACCTTTCTGCCGAAGCTACCGATACAGGAATAGTTAGAAATATATAGCATGCAGTTAAAATTTCACTAAAACTGCTGCACGAAGAAAAATTCTTTATCAATATGAACTCAGTTAATTCCATGATTGAATTAATTTTGGATAAATCATTTTTAAAACATTGTCAAAATGATAGCAATTGCGAAGAAATCGTGTCTGAAATATCTTCCGAATATTTTAAGTAAAGCTCCCGACCCATTTTATATAAGTTTTCGTCAGATACAGAAGTATTACATAAAATATTTGGAGATAAAACTTGAAAAACTGTGTAAAGTTCATTCAGTCCAGAACTTCGATTTTTCAATTGAACTATCATAATATCCAATGTTTTGAAAAATACATTTATTTTGAACCAGTCTTCGCTTGTTTCTATTCTAAAATGATTACTAGCTTCATCAAAAAACCGTTTAGGCCTAGAAATTCTTTTTTTAGAAAATTCGACAGTAGTTCCCCATTTTTCACCTAAATTAATTGCTTCGGTTTTCAACAATTGAAAATCGTCCCTCATTTTCCTCATATTTTCATATGAGGTACTAAAAATTTTTGTTGATTGCTCAATATTTTGTTCTTTACTTTGCAATAATTTAGAAACAGTATCAATATTTTTTAAAATTTTTGTTTCAAGAACAATTAAAAAAACCGTCTCGAACTTTTCTAATTGGTTTTTTAACGATTTGGCTTCATCGATTTCAGCTTTATTGCTAGATGTTAACATGATTTTTGAAATCGCTCTTAAGACATCAACATATCTAAACCGAAGAGCCTCTAGGGCATCGTGTCTTGATGACCACCGGGTAGGTGTTAATTTTTTAAGCGTTATTTTGCTTTGCGCTATATTCAAAATTGCTTGTAAAAGAGCCCACCTCTTTATGCTGTGCCCAAAAAATACATAAACGCTCTCTACTAAATTATAAAAATTACGAATTTCCTCAACATTTTTAACCGAGTCGTTAAGTATTATATTTAAATTATGAGCAGCACAATGTACATATGGTGCATTAGGTGCAACTTTTAATATTTCGGCTTGAACACCTTTATATATTCCGCTCATATTCGCGGCCCCATCGTAACCTTGCCCACGAAGTTTTTCTAAAGGCAACCCATTGCTTTTCAATATTTCTAAAATATTATATTTTAGAGCTGCACCAGTTTGACTTTCAATAGAAATAAATCCCAAAAAAGATTCTTTAATTATTACCTTTATTGGCTTATGATCTGCATACTCAATTGTTACATAGCGAACAATAGTACTCAGCTGATCAATTTTTGAAACATCCTGAGTGGTATCTATTATTATTGAATAAAATGATGGCGCATTTTTAATTTGCTTGATTATTTCATTTTTTACAGCAGTACCTACCTAATAGTCCAATTATTTCGTTTTGAATAGCAGGAATTAAATATGTTACTGTATTTTTTTTCTTATTTTCTCATAAATTTTTTAATACTAAGTCATACTTAGAAAGCAAATTAATTACCGATAAAAACATTCCAGGATTTGCAGAAGTCGAACTTTCATTATGTCCCCTAAATGGCATGTTACAGGAAGCCAATGTTAGAGTAACTTCAATAACACGCTCCAAAATTTGCCTCCATACAGATATTTCATGGCGAATTCTGGACTCATGTTCATGATCAATGGTTTTATTAAGTCTGCATCGATCAAAAGTAGCACAAGACTCATTATGACTGAGTTTTTGCTCGTGTCTATTAACTGCCTGATGTAAATGTATCCAATCATTAAACCCATTGGCCATAGTGTCTTTAGAATCAGCAAACAACCAGCAAGGTTGACAATAGCATTTATTTAATATTGGCGAATAGCATAGCCACAAACGCTCCATTTTTAATCCCGACTTGTTTGTTTTATTGTAATAAAAACTGGAAAAACTTCTACCTTGATCGTCAGAAGGAAAGGGTCCCATAGGTCGACTTGGTTTATATTCAACTAAAAACCTTTTTTGGTCAAACGTTAAATCACTTGTATAATATCCTTTATCGTTTGTTATAATGTCACTTTTATTACTAATGTCACTATCTATAATTATTTCGGTAGTTTTTACACCGGAATCTACGATTTCACAGTCTTCGGGAGGATTAATGCTGTAACAACCTGAAGTGGAAGGCAAAGGATCTTGTTCGTTTGGCGGATTTAATGCCTTATTATTATTTTCAACTGAAATAGAAATCAAAGTGGAATAAAAAAATTATTATGTGAATTAAATTAATTTACTTTTTGGCTGCGAACTGAAAAATTCGGTAATTTTTGGCATTTTCCTTCTTTTTTCCTCCGCGTCTTCCCGGTCTTTGCGCTTTTGTGCACCCGATTTATGTTTATAAGAATTCATTCTACAATAAGTTCAGTAAAGTCTTTTATATACCTACTAAAGTTGAATTGTAATATAATACTTACTTAAAAATTTTAATTAAGCCGAAACAATTAGCAAAACAAAAACACTATAAAACTACACTTTCACTGAAAATTGAAAAAATTTAACGAAACAAATAGGTCAATCCGTCTTTACTTGTTATCATGGACTTAGAAAGTAAGGACTGGGCATATTGCAAATTTTTGAAAATGTGAGATTATAGCATTTACCACCAGAAACGGTAACAGATCAAAAAGGGTATTTGCATAAAATTTGCTTGCAATTTTGTAAAAGTAAAAGGGATTAAAACTATTTAAAATAGTTGGAAACAGTAGGTATCAATCGTGGTACCGTGGTAGGTATATATTGTTATTCATCACCATCTGTTTATCTTTTCATTTGGAGAAGTAACAGTTTTACAACTAAAGAATTTATTGTTTTTTTTTGTAGGGACAATTTATTGACCAAATATAATATTTTGTAGGGCTCATTCTGTTTCTAAGAAAAAAAGCCGCGTTTGTTAAAAATATTTTGTAGAAAATAATAAACTTGTTTTTAAGCGTGGCGCCAGTGAAGTCTCGGGCCCTGTGAAGTCTCGGGCCCTGTGAAGTCTCGGGCCCTTGTTTCATCGAACACCCGGAACACTGGTAGTTACGCCACTGCGATTTGGCTTCGTTTGCTTGAATTCTCCATGTTTTTAACCAACGTTGGATTTTGTTTAAATGTATTTGTAAGAGTTCTGAAGCAAGCACAGGATTGGTATGAGACGCCATAATAGCCGTATCATCCGCAAACGTAGCCGTAGTATTTTGTTTCATCGTTGGAAGGTCTGACGTATACAACAAATACAAGATTGGCCCCAGAACACTACCTTGTGGAACCCCGGATTTAATTGGATATATTCCCGTATATTCTTCTTGGCATTTAACAAGAAAATGTCTATCACTGATATATGATTTAAGTAATTGGTAGTAATCATATGGAAGCAGCTTCTTTATTTTATACAGCAGCCCCACATGCCAGACCTTGTCAAACGCCTGCGAAACATCTAAGAACACCGCCGAACAGTATCTTTTCTCTTCTAGATCTTTATTAATTTTTTGAACAACTCTGTGGACTTGCTCTATCATCGAATGTTGCTCCCTAAACCCAAATTGGTGGTCTGGAATTAATTTCTTCGTCTGTAGAATTGTTTTCAACCGTTTCATTAGTAATTTTTCAAGAACCTTTGACATTATAGGAATCAAACTAATAGGTCTGTAAGATGTTACTTCTACCGGATTTTTTCCTGGCTTAGGGATCATAATTACTTGTGCCACCTTCCACTGCAGTGGAAAGTAGCTAAGTCTAAGTACTGCATTGAATAAGATGGTCATTATTCTGATTGATTTTATAGGAAGTTCGTTCAGTACTGTACCAGTTATCAGATCGTAACCCGGCGCCTTTTTGTGACTAAGTTCTTTTAATATTACATTTTGTACTTCTCTTACTTGGAACTTTTTTATTGGAAAATCCATCTGGAGGGGTACTTCAAGGAATTCGTTGATTTTCCTATCTTCCTCATCACTTATCTCTGAAGGGAAGGGTTCGAAGACCTTTTGTAGATGTTCCGCGAATTTTTCTGCCCTCTCCTTATCAGTCTTGGCCCATTTTCCATTTTCAAGTCTAATCGGTGGGATGTGGGATTGTGGTCGTTTTATCTTTCTTGTCGCCTTCCACAACGAATACTCCGTGGTTTTAGTTGCAGTCAAACTCTCCAGGTATTCCTGGATTGCTGCATTTTTTTCATCATTCAAAAGATATTTTAGTTCTCTTATTGCCTTATTGAACTTTGCTCTGTAATGTGGAGATCTTGATGTTTGCCACATTTTCCGGAGTTGACGCTTCTCTGCAATTTTATTTTTAACAATTGTTGAACAGGTTTGAATTTTTTTCGTTGTTTTATATTTTGGAGTAGCTTCCCAGGCTGCTTCCTGGATCGTTGTGTTGAAGATTTCGATTTCTGTTTCAAGTTCTTCCTTAGTTTTTAGTGATATGTCATAGCTGGTTCGAATGTTCAGAATATTTCTGAATTCGTTCCAATCTGTTGTGTTACTATGGAGAGTTGGGGGCTTTTGTTTCTCTATTATCTGGGAGCTCAGAGTGACTATTTATGGGAGAGTGATCGGAAGACAAATCTAGACAGGACTCGGCTGTTATGTTATTTGCTGGTATTCATTTTGTCACGCAGAAATCAATTAGATCGGGGGTTTTTCTTCGATCTGCAGGCCAATATGTAGGTTCCCCTGTCGATACTGTTTGTAAATTGCCCTTTTGCAATGCAAGGTATAACTGTCTACCCTTTGGAGTAGGATTATTCGATCTTGAGCCCCACCACGGGTGTTTAGCATTATAATCGCCACCGCAAATGAATCTATTGCCAAGTGTTTCAAAAAATTGTGTAAACTGTTGTTCTTTGATCGCGTATTTTGGTGGACAATAAATGGCTGAGACTGTTATTGGTCCAATCCAGTCCTCAAGGCTAACGCTGGTTGCTTGCAGATATTCTTGCTTAAATGGGTCTTGCTCGTTATGTTTAATTGATGTTTTAATTATTATTGCAATACCTCCGTAAGCAGCACCATCTGGGCGCTGTGTACTATATATGGTATATCTTGGAATTTTTAAGTAACTTTTTTCCGTAAAATGTGTTTCGGAAATCAACGCTATGTCTATATCATGATTAATCAAAAATGTTTTGAGTTCTGGTCCTCTTTGGACCAGTCCGTTGGCATTCCAGACTGCGATTTTTAAAGGCATTTATTTATGGCATTTTGGAAATGAGGGCTGTTAGAAGGTTTAGGATAGTGTCCATCTTTCCCATTAATTGTGTCAGCATGTTCTCCAGATTATTGTTAGATTGCTGTACTGTCGCAATTGTTTGTTGAATATTTCTAGGTTCGCGTTGTGGGAGGTTTTGACTTAATTGTTGCGCGTATGTTATTCCTGGTATAATATTGGCTTAGTGATTTGTTTGATTATTAATTTGGTCAATTTGTTTATTTCTGAGTGGAGGAAACATTTTTTGAATCAACTGTTTACGTACCTTGCAACCTTTGTAACTCGTCGGGTGATTACCATCGCAATTACAGCATTTTACGTCTGGACTCTTTTCCTTCATTGGACAATCTTTAGTTAAATGCCTTCCTGCACACTTAACACAGTTGGGGGTTTTGTAGCAGAAACTTTTAGTGTGTCCATATGCTTGACATTTAATACATTGAGGGATGTCTCTTTTTTTATGTGGCTGCTCAAAGTTTATTACAGAGTTCATTAGGTATCTTATTTTGTAGATGTCTTTGTTGGTTTCATTTGCTTTCAGTTCCACTAAAAATAGTGGCAGTGGAATTTTTGAACTACTTTGTATATTTGTAATTCTTAACACTTCGTGATTTTTAGCTTCAATTTCTTTTTTTAATATTGTTCTATGTCTACCGTTGGATGTAAATTACGAAGCACTACTTTGAAGCTTCGGTCTTGTTTTCTTTGGTACGTATGAAATTCAGTGTTTTTCTCTTTTAGTGCTTCAATCACAGGCAAGAATTTTTCTGTGCAATTTAATTGGATTTTAACCTGGTTGTTATGTAATGTTTTTACGATGTACTTATCCTTTGCTATGCTATTCAATAGATCATATAGGGGACGTATGTTATCAACACCATTTACGAAAATTTTAATTTAACGAATAATCTGTTTTTTAAATTGGTATAATCATTGCCAATTAAAAATTCTGTACATAAGCAAAATGGAACAAAATTTTTTTTTTAATATTATCTTCGACATTCATATGATCAACTTCGTAAGCTTAGTGGTTTATCTGTCTAACCCCCCCCCCCCTTTGGTGTAATTTCTTCTTTTCATGCATTTCCCGTGCTTTTCGAACTTCTCATCGTTAAACATCTCTAAACTATGATCGAAAACATCTCGATGGCACTTGCAGAATAGGGGGGTTAATGTGGACTATTGGATTAATTTCTTGGAATTAGTAATGATACTAATGATTAATTTACTATGTAAGCTAATTAAAGTTCTTCTGAGTATGTTCCTTTCTGCTACTGACTTTTTTTTATAAATTTGAAGTTTTGAAGGCAGTTAGAGGGTCCCCCACAAAGCTCCCAAAATTTCGCTGTGCGTCACGAGATAAGGTTATTTTTTTATATATCTCAGCTGCTATTGGTGTGATTTACATTTTTTTTTAAATGTTCGGAAAAATATTAGGAAGAACTTTAGTCTGAAACTTTTTTTTATAACTATTCAAGGAAAAGTGCTATAAGCCAAAACGCGGCGATTTACGGGGTGAGTTTTTCAATATATTCAATCTGATTTTCTATTATAGTTATGAGAAAACTGTTCAAACTAAAGTTGTAGCACCTACAAATCGCCAAAAACGCAAAATAACCCTTAAAGGGAATATTTTATAAACGGGGCTGACTTTGGCACCCTGTGGGCTGTGGGGCGAGTAATTTTTGCGGCACGAAAAATTTTTTTACGTAAAAGTTATAAGGAATCTTGGGTGAAGTGACCTATCTCTAACTACTCGAAACAAAATTTCTTCTGCTACACACTAAAGAACACAGTTAATATAACAAATTGTCAAAATATTTTGCGACAATTTATTATCAAAATTTTGAAATAATCGATTTTGAACTTAACAAATTTACATGTAAAATTTAACGAGATTCCGCGCGTCGCTCATTCTGTTGACGGTGCGTGCAGAAAGAACTAGTCTTAAACTTAGCGTTTTACGGACCGGCAGTTCCGATCTAGATCTGAACTACACCGCACGTCAATTTTTGCGTTCTTTAATTTTCACGAATTAAGTTCAAAAAGTAATTTTCATTACTGTTCTCTAAACGATAATCTAATATAGAAGTGAAAGTGCTACATCAAGACCCCTTTCTATTTAAATTTTCGTTTTCAAAGCGTTTAAACACGCTTATAAGTGACTTCCCAGTTTCCCGGCAAAAAAGAACCCGCCATTTGTTAATGTGACGTAGCTAGCTACGTCACAATTAGCAAACGGTTGCGCGCTCTGTTGCCCCCTTCCCCTTTCGAGGTCATCACCGACGTTCAGAAGCGAACGTAAACAAGGTTAGTGTACTGAACTTGACCTAGATTCTTTTCAGATTATAATTTTATCGCAACCTAACAAAAATTTTGTCAGTCAACAAATTCCTTTTCCTTTTAAATTTTCAAGTTCATTCTGATTTAAATAAAGGTTGATTCACAACACTTAATTAAATTTCATATTTAAAAATTAAACTTGCATTCAATTAAAACCAGCTGCTTCACAGATATAAATTTATTCAAATTTAATCTAATCATTTTAGATTTCGCAACATAATTTAATTTAAAAAAAAAAAAAAATTTTTATTTTAATATTTAAATTAACTGTACGACATGACGATTACTAACGACATGACCATGACCCCTGAAAACTTCAAAACCCTCCTCACGTTATTTGCTAGTCAAACTGCCATCATCGAAGGTTTACGCGCTGAAATCAGCAAACTTACCGCCCAATTAGCCGCGAAAGACGCCAAACCTCCCAAGGTCGTGCAACCACCTCCGGTCGCACAACCACGCGCAGACGCCCCCTCAGGGAAAAGGAAGGAGAAGATCCCCTTCCCCCCTCTACCGACCTCCTCCTCCACCAAAAAGGTAGCCCCTATCAAGGCCAAAACGATCAAACCAGCCACGACCAAGAAAGCTGACCCTCCGCGCCCCCTTATGGAATCCGCTATTCCTAAGCCGCGACGCTCGCTCCGTGCAGTTATACCTGCACATACCCTCTCCATTGTCCAACCTCCATCAGAGGCAATGGATATCCAAGCCTCCACCTCCACTGGCGGTGACACCTTCGTCACCCCAAGCGACCGCAATCTTAAACGCGCCCGCTCCAACGTCAGCAATGACAGTGAAACTTCCGGGCCCGCTACCAAGAACAGGTTCGCCTGTCTCGAGGTAGAAGACACCCCAACCGATACCCAAGCCGAACGCGACGATGATAACGGCATGGACACCAATAGCCCCCAAATCGACATCAACGATTCCCAATCGAACTCCCAGGGTGCTTCACACCCAGACCCTACCACATACTCCTCCTCCAGCCGAATCCCCCCAATTGTCCTCCGTACAAAGGACAACTGGCCGGCCATCAACAAAATGATTCGCGATCGGAAAATTGCCACCACCAAAATCCGCACGCTCGTGGACGGCATCTCAATCCAGCCGGCCACCGAGACAGACTACCGGGCCCTCAGCCGTTTACTTGAGGAAAAATCCCTCCCCTCGCACTCCTATTCTCTCCCTCAGGACAAACCACTTAAAGTGGTTATCCGAGGTCTTCCAATCACAATAACAGCCGCAGAAGTCAAAGAAGACCTTGAATATCAGGGCTTCAATATTCAATCAGTTTTTCAGATGCGCCAAGGTCGCGATAAAAAACCTATGCCATTATACCTTGTCCATCTAACCCATAACACAGATGGCAAGAAAATTTTCGACATGACATCAGTCCTGTCTATCAATACTCGTACCGAAACCCCCCACAAACGTACAGAGGTCGGTCAATGCCACCGTTGTCAACGATTCGGTCATGCCCAAACCCTCTGCCGCGCCCCACCCAAATGCGTCAAATGCGCAGGGGATCATTTAACACCTTCCTGTCAAAAAATCCGAGAGGACCCGGCCACTTGCGCTAACTGCGGGGGAAACCACCCCGCAAACTACAAAGGTTGCGCCTCGTTCCCCAAGCCCAAGAGGCGAGAACTTTCAGCCCGCGAAGCATCTTCCCGCTTCGCTGGCCGCCCCACTTACAATTACCCCTCCTCTCAAGGCCCCAATCGACCATCTTATATAGGAGTCGCTAGCCAACATGCCCCTCACAGGGAAGCAACACATGCCACCCCCACGCCCTCCACCTCCTACGAGGAGGCCCCCTCCCGACAAATGAGAGCAGTTCTTGATCTCCTTCAGAGAGAAAGAGTCAGCGACAAAGTCATTGACCATTTCAAATCAATCACGAACTTCAATGCCATTAGCAACGCATCCGTTAATGTCTAAACCCAGATTCCAACCCACCACTTTGCAGACGGCTTTTTGGAACGCCAACGGCCTTTCAGCCAAACGAAATGAACTTCTCGCGTTCGCGCACGATCACGACCTTGACGTAATCTTGGTCAACGAAACCCACTTCAGAGCTGGCCAACTGGCAAAACTCCCTTGTTATTCACTTTATAGGAACGACCGTGACGGACGCGGCGGCGGAACCGCAATTTACGTAAAATCATCCATCGAACACGTCGCAATACCGACCCCCGACCTAGAGTACCTTGAAGTCACTACGGTGAGCATCCACACCGCACATCACGGTTGGTTGCAAATCTCTTCCGTCTATAATCGCCCTCAGCAACGCATCCTCAAAGAGGACCTAGAAACCCTCCTTGAAGGCCCCGACGCGAAGATCATCGCCGGCGATTTCAATGCTAAACACTCCAACTGGTTGTGCAAACACACAAACCATGTAGGACGTGACCTACTTTCACTAGCAAACGAGCTGGACTTCGCGATCATCGCTCCCACCTCCCCTACCCACTTTTCTAACGCAGGTACGCCGTCCATTCTGGACATAGCCATTTTCAAAGACGTACAACTTCAATACGACATCTCCACCAGCGAAGAGCTAAACTCAGATCACTACCCGGTCCTTCTGACACTCGGACCGCTGTTACCCCCAAAGGGCCCTCCCACGAGAACGACAACAGACTGGACCTCTTTCAAAGACACTCTGTCAAAAAACCTTGGACCAATCCCATTCTTTGAGTCCCCCACTGACCTAGACCAATTCATTGTCAATTTCCAAGACAACATCAAAAAATCCGTTGACGAAACTTCTTTTCAAGTCAACACCACGGACGTCAGAGACAAACTCACTCCCTCCCTCAAAGATCTTATCAGAGCCAAAAACCGAGCGAGGAAACTCGCCCGGCGAACTCGTAACCCCGATGACCAAAGGTCATACAACCGGTTCAAAGAGCAAGTAGACGTTAAAGTCAAAGAATTTCATGACAATGAATGGTTAGACACCATCAACTCCCTATCATTTAAAGACATGTCCGCATGGCGCATGGCCACCGCCCTCCAGGGGAAAAAGAAAGTCACCATCCCAATTCTCTCCCGCCCTGACGGCACTATTGCCCGGAGCGATCTTGAAAAGGCTGAAATCTTCGCCGACAGCCTCCAAGCTCAATGCTCCCCCAACACCACAAAATTAGACCAAGACCATATCAATTCGGTCGAAAATTATGTCACCACCACCCTAAACACCTCCGATGACACACATATCACCCCCGCCTCTCTTCCGGAGGTCACCATTGCCATTAAACGCCTCAAAAAGAGGAAAGCCCCAGGTCCCGATGGCATCACCAATACTGCCCTCAAAGAACTTCCCCAAAAAGCCAAAGTTGCCATCACCGGCGTAATTAACGCATGTTTTCGACTCAACTACTACCCACAAATTTGGAAAACCGCTGACGTAGTGGTAATCCCCAAACCCGGTCAAAATCTCAAACTTCCGAAAAGCTATAGACCAATCAGCCTGCTCCCTTCTATTGGAAAAGTAGTTGAAAAAGTCATTCTCACCCGTCTCCAAGAAGCCATGTTCGATAACAGTATTATTCAAAACGAACAATTCGGCTTCCGTGCTGGACACAGCACGACCCACCAAGCCCTCCGATTAGTTGAGCACGTCACGCAGGCACTCAACAAAAAAGAATTCACCGGCCTAGTGCTACTCGACGTATCGAAAGCTTTCGATAAGGTCTGGCACGAAGGCCTCCTGTTCAAAATGCTTCAATCTAAAATTCAAATTCCACTAGTCCGACTTATTGCCTCCTACCTTCACGACAGAAAACTCCAAGTCAAACTCATGAACACTAGATCCACAAAGCGCCCCATCACCTCCGGGGTCCCCCAGGGTTCGATCCTTGCAGCTTCACTGTTTAACATCTTTATGAGCGACATTCCAACCCCCTCAGATCCCGCAACAAAAATTTCATTATATGCAGATGACACTGCAATATACACGTCCTCAATCCACCCGGACATAGCCACAACCCGCCTCCAGGAGGCGATCAACGATCTCGGGAGGTGGTACGAAACTTGGCGCATCGAGGTTAACTCGAGCAAAAGTTCCGCGATCATGTTTCGAAATCGTTGCAAGCCTCACAAGTCCAGTGTCTGGATGTTTGAGGAGCAAATCCCCTGGAAAACCAAGGTCAAGTACCTTGGCGTTACCATGGACCGACGTCTCAAATGGGACGCTCACATTTCCTCCGCAACCGGTAAAGCCAAATGCCTCTTCAATAGATTGTTCGTCCTCATGAACAGTAAAAGTACCATGTCCCCCGCTAACAAACTAAGATTATACAAAGCCATAATCCGCCCGACAATGATTTATGCCTCCCCTGTCTGGGGATACGCACGCCCTAGGGCCATAAATAAACTTCAAGTCATTCAAAACAAAAATCTCCGAGCTATTTTCAGCGCCCCCTATTACGTCACTAACAGGCGACTACATGCAGACGCCAAACTAGATCTTATTAACACTCTTAACCGCAAACATGCCACCAATCTTTACAACAAATCCAAATTTTCAGAAAACCCACTAGTAAATCAACTAGGTCAATACAACCCAGCCGACTTCTTCATTCCCCGTCCCAAATCACTCCTGACCACGGACAACTCCTGACCATAACTCACCCCCACACAGACTAATGTATGTTCACAGGTTTAACTTACACAAATTCTCTTCGAAAGTGAATTTATTCACTAGATTTGTGTAATTTTTCGATCAATTTCCACAAGCTTCGATAAATCACCCCCCATAGTATCACTACAATCCCACTAGTCGCCAATTCTGACTAGTTCCAAGTAGAAGCCACTCACTTCGAGGTCATCAATAGAAATTATAATTTCTTTCTTCGAATTAGGGACTCTACTATATCGGCAAACGTAAAAATTTCTTTTTCTTCACATATCTCATATTCACAGTCACAGCCCAGGTTTCTAACCAGTCAGTCCGCCAAGCGCCAATTCCCAGAGACCCACCGGTCTCTACAACTTCCAATGTCATTAATGTATTCTTTCAGATGAAGGAGAAGGCCGGCCATGCCGGGATGCTCCATCAAATACATATCAGGTAAAGGTAAAGGTACGGACCGGCAGATGCAGCTCGTCTCTCCTACATGTAACATCGATTATTTTTTGTTTTTACGCGATTTTTTGGAGGAGAAACGTAATAGTTTACTGCCCCATACCGCAACTATACTTTTTAATGCTAACTTTTTAAACTAAACTTTTTAATCAAGGGTCTCTAAGCTCCCAGTTTTTTAGATCCCGGTTTTCTTGATCGAAGGCGCTTCTCGTATGTTTAGCCTAGTAACCAGAGTCAAAACCGCCCTGGAGGGGTGCAGAGCGTAGCGGAGCGAAGCGGCGCCCCGGAAGGGTAGGTTTTGACGATGGATAACCCTCCTTATCGAATGCACACCCCAAAAATCGAAGAAAAAAAAATTTAATTTTTTCACTTTTTCGGCAATACACGGGTTATTTTCCATTTTTTTGATAATATTTATTACTAATATCTACTAATCACACCCACACCTATCCGAATTTCAAAGAAAAATTCAAATCGGAGCAAAAAAATTTTACGCGATTTCAAGGGACCGTCTTTGAATTGTATCGCGTCTGCCTGGGGTGTGCGGCATATTCGATGCTAATTTCCCGTACTTTTCAAAAGTCGATATTTTGTGTTTTTTTCATCGGATTCACGCAAAATATTATTTCTATAGACTAAAATAAGCCTGTTCTTTAGTGTGTAGCTGAAGAAATTTTGTTTCAGCTAGTCAGAGATAGATAACTCTCCCCGGAATCTTAGACGCTACAACTTTGGTTTGAATATTTTTCTCATAACTATCATAGAAAAGCAGATAGAAAATATTGAGAAACCCACCCCCTAAAACGCCGCTTTTTGGTTTATAGCATTTTTATTATTTGAATGACTATGGAAAAAAAATTTAGACAGAAGTTGTATCAAATATTTTTCCAAATAGTTCAAAAAAATTAAAATCGTACCAATAGTTAGCATCTGAGGTATAAAAACCACTCTTATCTCGTGACGCACAGGAAAATTTTGGTGTATTTTTGCGGTTCAGGACTTTGGGGGGGACCCTTTAACTACCCTCAAAAATTTCGCCATCCTATCAATTTTGTAGATATTAGCCAGGTTGACTGGACTATTGGAACATTCATATCGATGGATATGAATTTTTGATGAACTTATTTTTCATAACTATTCAAGGAAGAGTGCTACAAGCCAAAAAGCGGCTTTTTACGGAGTGAGTTTTTCAATATTTTCTATCTGATTTTCTATGATAAATATGAGAAAAATGTTCAAACTAAAGTTGTAGTGCCTACGATTCCCCAAAAACGTGAAATGACCCTTAAAGGGAATATTTTATAAACGGGGCTGACTTTGGCGCCCTGTGAGGTGAGTAATTTTTGCGACACGAAAAAATTTTTTATATAAAAGTTGCAATGAATCGTAGACGCTACAACTTTACTTTACACTTATATCATTTTGTGCAAATCCGGTGCAAATGTATTTTTTTTCATCATGTAACTAAACGTTCTACTTTATATCAATTTATCCAAAAATCGATTTATACCACTTTCGGTTTTGCCAATATAATTTTTTTTTAATGGAAACCCCAACTGTATAGGGCCGCAGCTACGAAAAAATGCGCTTTTGTATACCGGGTGTTCATTTCAAAAGTAACCAGTCGAAATAATTTTTTTGGAGTAAATTTGAGAAAAACAAAAAACTACGTCGGTTTAGATAGCGGAGGAGGGGGTTCAAAACTAATACTGTTTCAATTTTAAGTTTAACAACTTCCTCACCAGCTACCAGTTCTTTGAAATTTTAAATAGCACTCCCTACCTTGCGATATATCATTTTAAAGGGGAAAAAAGTCCTCCTTCATCTATGTTAAAAAATTAGATTTAGTGGATCAGTTTAAGAGTTAGAGGTAAAAATTAAAATATAGAACAAAAATTAATTTTATTCGTAAATTATTAAAATTTTAGAAAATTCATGAAATTAAATTATCAAAATGTTCTCCGTTATTAGCCAAACAATAATACAACTTATTTTGGAACTTTTCACGGACTTCCTGAATTGTTTCTGGACTAATTATATTCTTGGGGTAACCTATTTTTCAGTTCTAGAAGATTCTCGGAGCAGTTTTGTAAACTACCGTTTTCCCCAGTGGAAGAAGCGTCAAATCGACGAATCTTGCAGGCCCTCTCCTGCCGATATCCATTTTGGGAGGAAAGTTTGTATCCAACCATTGTCGCACATTGAGGTGCCCCATCTTGTTGAAAATGTAAATTCTGGTCATCTGATCGATAAGTGGTACAATTGCGTCCGCGAAGTTGGCTCTCATTTCTGGAATTTTAAAATGTAAATAATAGTGCCGGGTTGTTCCAAAGTTGCGCTGGGTCGTATGAGTTTTAAAATAAATTTTCCGTTTTCAATTTACGCAAAAAACAAAAAGAACTGTTTTTCACTCTGGCTCCCCATTTTTATAATAATAAATGTATTTCGTTTTAGTCTGTTCTGAACATTGTGCAAAAGTTTCAATTTAAAATTGTGAACCGATTTCTGGAAAATCGAAAAAAAAAAAACAATTTGATGATGGCCCCCTATTTTTGAAAAATTTTACTTTTTTACCTGTTCTGAATGTCGATCTAAAATTGGACGTAGTTATGCAGAAATGATCCATCCCACAAAAAGTAAAAAAAATGAGTTAACCACGCTATTGCATACACCACGTCAAAATTTGTATTATGGTAAAACAATCTAATATTATTGCCGATAATAACGATATAACAATAATATTTCCGATATTATTTACCCAGACGCTTATGCAAACTAAAATGTTCGAAGCTAAATTACTCAAAACTTTACTTATGTGGGTTGGATCATTTCTGCATAACTACGTCCAATTTCAGTTTGATATTACCTACGTTTAGATAAAAAAAATATTATTTCAGTAATATTCCACATTTTCATTATTCCATCAAATCAACCAACGTATTTCCATGTCCTTCGATTTTGTTCAAATTTGATATACATACTTCTAAGTTATGCCAAATAAACGAGCCCTTATCGTTTTGTTTGGCCCTAAAGTGACCCGCTTACATTGTACAGCCCTCCAAAACAATTCAAATTTAGCTAGTAGAGCTTTGATAAATTATTTCTACTGGCCGAACTGTACCACTTGAAAACACGATTTTTTTGTGAAATAAAGATATTGAATAGGCCTTTTCAGTGAGTGTTTTTGTGTAAATAATGAACGTCACAAAATGGGGGCTCTGATCAAATTTTGACTTTGAGTGTCTTTCCCCCAAAGAAGGAATAATTATAATTCCCGAAAAAATATATTATCTTTATTGTACTTTTGGATACTTTTATACCAACTTTTAAAGTGGGAGTGCTTTTGGTTTAGGAGTGACATCGAAATGAATGGTCGTGGTCATAAATCGAAACACTTTACCACAAGTACCAAAACAACCAAAGGTGTGCCCAATCTAAAATTTGGTATACAAGTAGTCAAAAGTATGGCAAAGATAATATATTTTTTTGAGAATTTTAAATTCCCCCATTTTTGGGGGAGGGGCAATCAAAGTCAAAATTTGATCATGGCCATGTTGTAACCTTAATTATTTACACGAAAAAACTCTATATCCCAAATTAGAATTAATTTGGATGTCTGTACAATGTAAACAGGGCACTTTAGGGCTAAACAAAAAAAAAATAAAGTAGGCTATGTTCGGGGACATGGCCGTATGGTTTAACGTGTATACGTCGTCGCAGATACCCATTTTCGTTCAGGTCTACCGATCAGATAACATCCATTTGAAAACATTCAAACAACTTCCAAGCTTTGACTGAATATCTAATAACAATTCGAAATTTATCATTTCTACACTTTTCGTACACACACACAATTTTCGTTATACATTTTTATTAAGTTTTTAAACACGTTACCGATTTTATAGACGTATTCACGTCAAAAAATACGAGTCCATTTATTTGGCATAACTTAGAAGCATACCAAATTTGTGCAAAATCGAAGAGTAACATGAAAATAATTACAAAAAATTGGTTGATTTCATATGGAATGAAATCCATTTCATTTTATTATTGTAATCGAATTTACGACTGCACACATGAAGAGACCTTTGTTTTGTAGTGCCTATGTACTTGCTCTATATACTTACATACGGTTTACTATTTAGTTAGATGCGGATTTCCGAAGGAACTGATTAAAAATAACCGTTGGTAGCCATTTGCAAAAAAATTTGACATGCCGTAAATATACAATTGGATTGCACGAGTGCGGCTTACAAGCTTCTAACTATCCACCTACATACCGCATGAACATGCAGAACAGTAGGTTTCAGTAACACGTGTATGCACTTCAAGTTGGATTGTACGAACTTTTGTTGTATTGAACATAGTACATACTGGCTACGTTAGCCGAGATTCCTATTTCTCATGCCGTAATTAGTTGCCAAAGAACTACAAAGTTTGGTCCTCAAATAATTTAGTAACCTTTACAATCAATTCATAAAAACGATGACTGAAAAATTTGATCTTCCAATTAAACAAGCAATAACTCAAATTAAAAACTTATGGTACTATAGGAAAAATGATTGGTTGGAATGCAATGAACTCTTGAAAAAGCCAAAGTAAATATCTTCCGAAACTCGACTCTCGATAGAGATAGATTTTCTCGAAATTTATTAAACGTAATATCATACTGAAATTTGGGGACGGACGCCTAAGGGTGTCCACTTCAAATAAATTGAAAATTTCCTATAGCAAAGAGTAAGGTTTATAGAGTATACTGTAAAAATTTCACTTGCGAAAGTATTATCAAAATTTCGAGAAAAATCAATTTGAAAGTACGTAAATTTAGCGCATTTTTCTTCGATTTTTGGGGTGTGCATTCGATAAGGAGGGTAATCCATCGTCAAAACCTACCCTTTCGGGGTGCCACTGCGCTTCGCTCCGCTCTGCACCCCTCCAGGGCGGTTTTGACTCTGGTTACTATGCTAAACATACGAGAAGGCGCCTCCCATAAAAAAAAACCGGGATAAATGAAACCGGGAGCTTAGAGACCCTTGAAATAGAATTAAAAAGTATAGTTGCGGTATGGGGCAGTAAACTATTACGTTTCACCCCCAAAAAATTGCGTAAAAACAAAAAATAATCGGTGTTACATGTACGAGAGACGAGCTGCATCTGCCGGTGCGAAATTCATTCATTCATTCATTTTAACTGGCTTAAGAGCATCCCAGCATGGCCGGCCTATCTCTATATCGCAACTGGTCAGTGGCTTTGAATTTTGTTTGACGGTAGTCAAAATGTTGGAGCTTTACTCCGGTGGTGCCTTTGGCTAGTCGCAGTGGTGTATATTTGGGAGAGGAGAGGAGGGGAGGTTTTTGTCATCTTTTCTGAATTTTCACTCGCGTGATTGGTTTTTCACCCGTGTGAATTTGTCTAAAAGTTTTTCACTGGTTCGCGTGAATGGTTTTTCACTCTTGTGAAATTGTCTAATTGTTTTTCACTGCACTCGCGTGATGAAATTGTTTTTGTGCACTCGCGCGCGGAGGTCCTTGACCGGGGCTAAAAGTATTATCTTTTTAATTGGTATGCGTGTTCACTACATTGGTGACACTAGTGATAATGGTTTTTTGTACTTCAGCATCAATTCCCGCTTCCCTCAAAGCAGTGACGATTGCTGAAGTCATGAGGGCAATAATCTGTGATATATTTAAAGTTTCTGTGTCGCGTTGGGAAAGTGCCGGTTCGCGAACTGATTGTTCATTTTGGATTGAAGGTGTTTCAACGTTTTCACGTGAAACGCGTCGGGTGGGCTGCATATTGTTGGTATGATGGGTTTCTTGTAGTTGTCGGGCTGTTTGTTGTTGCTGACGAGGTTTGGGGCGGGAGGGACACCCTTTGTAGCTCGCCGTGTGAGCACCGCCGCAATTTGCGCAGACCGCTGGCTCGCTGCGTGGCTTTTCACAGGATGCAGTCAAGTGGTCACCGGCGCACTTTACGCACTTTGGGTCAGCACGGCAGTTCCTCTGCGTGTGGCCAAAGTGTTGGCATCGGTGGCATTGACAAACACCTACGGTTTTCTTGTTGGGCGTCTCGATGGTGACATTAATGCCGAGGATGGTGGTGGTATTCCAGATGGTGCATCCAAGCGGCGTCTTTTCTAGGGTTACCAAGAAAAGAGGCATTGGATGCTTGTCGCGCCCGTGGAGCAGTTGGTGCACGGAGTAAATGGTGAAACTCCGGTCTTCTAGGTGTTCTTTAATATCGTTAGGCTTCAACGAGGCGTGTAACCCTCGGATCACGACTTTGAGGGGTTTGTCTCTCGGAAGGGAGTAAGTGTGCGATGGGATTTTTTCTCGTTCCAAGAGATTTGACAAAACGCGGTAGTCCGTTTCAGTTTTAGGGTGGATAGATGTTCCGTTTGCTACGGTTTTAATCTTATCCCACTTAATGTTTTTGTTTTTAATGAGATTAAAAATCTGAGGCCAATTGTTGTTTGCGCGTACAACAATTGGAGGCACTTTGGTCGCCCGTACCGGATGTACGGGAGCCGTGTTGGTAGGTGAAGTGGCGCGAGGTGATGTGTCCGTGCCGATCGCGTTTGCTTGCGCGGAGTTCGCATGCAAGTTTGTCGAGGGGGAGGAGCCTACGGTTACAACTGGAAGGGTGGAGCTTGTGGGAGCAAGCGGAGTTAGTGGTCGGGAAACCACTGGACTAACCTGCTTTGACGTCCGTGGTTTTTTGTTTTTGTCCTTCCAATCATCTTCGTCATCGGTGTCGCTTCCAAGGTCTTCGAGCGAGCAGAATTTGTTATAGAGTTCCGTGTTTTCAGGAGAAGATTCGGGGGAGTTGGGTAGTTTGCGCTTGGAAACTTTCCTCGGGGTCTCGAAGTGCTGTTTGTTTGAGCAGGATGGAATTTCTTCGATTGGTACTTCAGTTGTCATTTCCATCACGTTGTCAGGCGGTAGGCCTAACGCATCAAGGATGAAAGCGCACTGTTCTGGTGATCCCTCTTTAATATTGGACGCCGTTTCGTGTACCCACTGTAGGTGTTCGTTGCGCTTGGTGATTTCTGCGTATCTACTGTCTGCTAATGCTATCAACTTCTTGGCTTCCTCTCTTAACCTCTTCGATTCTATTATTTCGGCTTTTACGTCGCACATGTCTTGTCTGAGTTTTTCAGATGCAGGTGACGAGCCGGGAGGTATTACCCTGGCGGCTGGTGGGGGCACTAGTACAGTGGGGTCCTTCGACTCCACTGCACCGAGGTGTTTGGTTTTCTTGGATTTATTACCCATTTTTCACTTATCACTGACTTTGCACTAGGCACTGTTACTAGGCACTATTCACTGCTCACTGCGCGACTAACTGGACGCGAATGTTGCCGGTGCGAAATACTCTAAGTGTTAGGGTCATTCATATTGCACGTACCGTCAACAGAATGAGCGACGCGCGGGAATCTCGTTAATTTTACATGTAAATTTGCAAACTTCAAATTCGATTTACTCGAAATTTTGATAATACTTTCGCAGGTTTAAATTATATCAGTAAACTATATAAACCTTCCTCTTTGCAATAGGAAATTTTCAATTTATTTGGAGCGGACACCCTTAGGCAGCCGTACCCTGAAATTTTAACAGTGCATTCAGAACTATCCGCGTACAATCAAATGTGCCAAAGAAATATATATGTTTTCGAAAGTGGGGCCTATGGGCTACCACTAAATCAATATTTTCTATTTTCTCCGAATTGGTTTGTAATATCAAACTGATATTTAAAATATTTCAAAAATGGGGGCTATCGTCAAATTGCTTTTTGGTATTCTAGAAATCCGTTCACAATTTTAAATTGAAATTCTGGCACAATGTTGAGAACTAGCACATTACATTAATAGAAAAAAATTAGGGGTTAGAGTGAGAAACAGTTTTTTATTTTTTGCGGAAATTAAAAACGGAAAATTTGTTTTCAACCCGGTATTCCCTTGGAACAACCTCGCACATTTATTTAAATTTCAAAATTCAAAAAACGGGTAGCCAACTTCACGGACGCGAGACAATTTTATTTTCTAATAGATTATTATTATTATTATTATTATTTGTTCGTTTATTTAGCCGCTTTGGCTATACTGCAACTTACATAATATAATACATATTTACACAAAAACAAATAAAAATATAATACACATAACTTTAACTATATAAAATTTTGGTCTTCCATCTTGTTCGCATAGTAAATCTTCAATTGGGTTTTGAAGTTTTTAAACATTGTAATGCTCCGCAAATTCCCTGGCAAATCTGTCCGGTCAGATTTCCTTCAATAGAAATTGGCCACTATCCGTTCATAAAATAACTAGATTCGCCGCTGAAACAAATACTTTTTACCAAATTTGGGCAACCTTGAATCCACTGGGATATCAGTTCATAAAACTCGATTTTTCTATCAAAATCGTCTTCGCCAAGTTTTTGGTGAGTTTTAATTTTATAAGAAACTAGCTGGCACGGGCGGCATCCGCCGCCCTTAGCCATCTAGACCCAGAATAGATCCGAGTAGGCCATAGTTGTTCGGCCTTCGGCCTCACAGGAGGAGGACCATAATAGATCCGCGAAGGCCATAGTTGTTCGGCCTTCGGCCTCACAGAGAGAGGACCATGATAGATCCGCGAAGGCCATAGTTGTTCGGCCTTCGGCCTCACAGGGGGAAGACCATAATAGATCGGTGAAGGCCATAGTTGTTCGGCCTTCGGTCTCACAGGGCGAACCATAATAGATCCGTGATGGCCATAGTTGTTCGGCCTTCGGCCTCACAGACCGGACCATAATAGATCCGTGAAGGCCAAAGTTGTTCGGCCTTCATCTGTCATCTGTCATCTGTCATCCGTCATCTGTCATCCGTCATCCGTCATCTGTCATCTGTCTTCCGTCATCTGTCATCCGTCATCTGTCATACATACATACATACATACATACATACATACATAATCTTCACGTAAAATTAAATCTTCCGCAAAGAGGTGGATCTTCCACGAAGAGGTGGATCTGCGTCTTCTTGCACAATTCCGGCGAGTTCTGCGACCTATATATAAAGTGCTCCGGTCTTATTCGCGGCATTCAGATTAATTTGTTAGTGGTTTGCATTTTTCGAATTAAAGCCGCCATCCCCGCCATCTGTTGACAGTATTTTCAGATTAATTTGTTAGTGGTTTTTTGTTAGTGGTTTGCATTTTTCGAATTAAAGCCGCCATCCCCGCCATCTGTTGACAGTATTTTGAATCACTGACTGTACGTCAGATTAATTATTTGACAAATTAAATTTTTTGTCAAACTTGTGATTTGATTTTCGAAAAAAGCGAATAACTTTTTCCCCGCCACTGACTGTACGTCAGATTAATTATTTGACAAATTAAATTTTTTGTCAAACTTGTGATTTGATTTTCGAAAAAAGCGAATAACTTTTTTCCCCGAGCGAATTTCTTCTCCATTTTATAAAAAAAAACTGCGCCTGGAGCTACAAAATAACTGTGCAAAATTTGGTTGAGATCGGTCCACGGGTCTAGGAACGAATAGTGAACAAACACGCAAGCAAGCAAGCAGATCTTCTCTTTTATATATTTAGATAAACTTGTTGATTTTTAGCATGACAAAATTTTGCATTGTTTATTAATTATTTTGTTGCATATTATGGAACCAGTTCTGCCGTCCTACGCTATAAAGCAGTATCTCCAAAATCGTTGTTTTGAGACAACACGCATTTAGGTATTTATGGTTGGGCCTTCAAGAAATAATTTATTAATTTTAAAATTAGCTAGGCATATAAAATGTTTAGGTTTCATACTTCAATAACGATTAGTATTGCAGGATCACAGATATTGTTGTAATAATCCTAAAAACCGATATAACTAAAATTCGTAAAAAATGGAGATACTGCTTTTTAGCGTAGGACGGCAGAGTTGCTTTTATTACTGGGCGACTTTCACTGAAAATTCGAGATGTTCTACGAGCACAATAATTTTCAGCCTAGTAAATTAATATTATTTTTATTTTTTCATGCAAAGTATACGCCATTTTCAAGCAACTTTTATTTTTAACAATATACGACCTTTTATAAATGTTAAAATTCAAATAATAGATTTAAAATGGATTGCTTTATTATCTTAATTATTTTTTCCTTCATCTTTCAATTTAACGAATCCACTAAATCAAATTTTCTAGCGTGGATGAACAAGAATACTTTCCACCTTTAAAATGAAGTATCGCAAGGTAGAGGGTGCTATTTGAATTTTCAAAGTAAGATTAGCTGGTGGGGAGGGAGTTAAACTTAAATTCAAACAGTATTGCCTTTAAAAGTTCCCCTTGTCTGTCATCTAAACCGACTTGTTATTTGTTTATCTCAAATTTACTCAAAAAAAGTTATTTTGACTGGCTACTTTTGAAATGAACACCCGGTATTCTGTATTGTTTTACCCATGCATTCAATTTTGTATTATGATTGTATTGTATTTTATTTTCTCCACGAAGATTAATGTACTGCGGTGTTGCGAAGGGCGCTCGATTAGGTAATAAACACCTTTTGTTTTAACAACAAAAAGGTTAAGATACCACTTTTGAATGTACTTGAGTCGACAAATACCTCTATTATTTTTAAAGCTGTTTGATCTCAAATCTGACCAACTAAATTAAGTCTCCCCAAAAATCAATTCATTGCTAAAAATGTAAAGATACAAAGTTATGAGTATTCATGAAAAAGTTCAGTTAGTTGGAAAACAAATTAAGTACTAACTTCAAAATTGTTAAGTTAGGTAACGTGATAATTAAAATGTGTGATAAATGAAAGAGAAGGTAACTGGAAAAGGACAAAGGTGGTGCTGTCAAGTTTTGAAAGTTGGTAACGCGCGCCTGCTCATGAATTTTTGGAAAGGGGAGATTTGTGGAATGATTAGGGGACTCACGGTGTGTCCGTCGGGACGTGAGGACGTATTTTGGAAAGATTCGCTTGACGTCCGTGGAGAAGTAAGGACGATTTTTGGTTTTTGGGAATTAAATTTGGTTAAAAAGGATTTGATTTGTTACGAGTAAGAAGTATAATTGTGGTCATTGAATATTAGTACGAGATTAAGACAACAACGGATATTATAGTGCGGGAGCCCACTGCATAAAAGTCTACGTCATATAACTGTCGGATGAATTGTACTTTATTTGGAAGGTTTTATAGTGAGGAATAATAAACCGTCGGTGTGCCTAGGTCTATCCTGGCGGGGCATCCTTAATTAAGGTGATTTACCTGGCGTAAATGGGTATGTCACCTACGTGACAGAACATGCGGCTCAAATTTATACAGAATACGCAGAAATATCAGTTATTTGAAAATATATTGGTGTGCCTAACTTCACCCTGGCGGGAGTGCCCGGCACACCACCCTGAAAGGGTGCATTGCCGGTATGTCACCTACGTCACAGAACATACTTTTTTTTTTCATTTTCAAGTTTTAACCGTCTACTATCGAAATATTCTGGTGTGCCTCATCAAAAACTGGCGTGTGTGTGTGGCAGACCAGATCTTCACGAGCATATTTCCCTGAAGCATAATACAGGGACAGATGAGTTTGAGAGGATTTCCATTTCGTCGAGCTGAATCTTTTTCTTTTTCCCCCTCCGTTCTTCCTTTGTTACGACCGGGTTACTTCGTGTACCTGAGTTATAAATAGAACTGCGCTTAGGGTAGACTCCGTAGGACTCGGGCGTTGGGGCATCAGTCCGCATTAGCCGTTCGTCCAGTTAGGAGTTCAAAATAACGCACGCACAGTAAACTGTGTGTCCTTCAAAGTATTTTTCCTATAGTTTGTATATGAAAAAACCATCATTATGGAGTGTGTTTTATGCAAACAGGGAGGGAAAATTATCCCTTTCAGTATTGAAAAACTGAGTAGATTAAAATTGATGATAAATTACCGTAGCATCAAAAAGTTCAAATACGGTGATGTCGTCATCAGGACAGAATCCGCTGAGAATCTCGGTTATCATATTGAGTGTTATCGTAAAGTAATGGTTCTGAAGGCGCAATACAAAGAAGAATTTGACCAATTCGCACAAGAAAATGTAAGTAAAAATCGATATGTACATCAAGAAATTCATGTATACACGATTCTGTGGTGGAAACAGGATTTACAATACCCCTCTATTCACATTTAAATATATTGTAGGTTGTACCGGTCACATCTGCTGTTCCTCCGACGATGGAACACGAAGAAGGGAATGATGGAGATACAAAAATGAAGGATGTTACTTCTGTTACAGGGTCTTCTGATACAGATATTGATAAAATCAGTAAGCCCAGTGACATTGTATCAATGACTGTGGAGGTGTGTAATTTAATAAAGAATTCACTTTCATTGATTTGTCATTATTAATTCCAGGACCAACCGAGTACTTCACATACGTCACCGGAGAACATTGAGAAATCACGTGAAGACGTTCCTTTAGATAGAAAACTGACGAAAAAGAAATGTATATTTTGCTCAAAATACGAAACGCGCGTAGGCTTGGGTAAGCAGTCCACGACAATCTGTCGAACAGAAAATTATTTAGAAAAGATGAAAAGAATGGCTGAAATTACCGAGAACACTGAGCTACTCAAAAAAATCGATAATCACACAGGTACTTTAGCGTATCATCAGGTGTGGCGGTTAAATTTTGAAAGAAAAATTAAATCTACTGTTGATACCCTCAAACCGGATAAGACTGACAATGAGTGGCATGAAACGAGGCAAGTTCATAAAGAAGCGTTTGAGTCATTGCAAATATTTCTGTATGACCAAGTTGTCGGTAAAGAGAAAGTATTTTATCTAGCCGATATATTACGATACTATAAAGATGTACTGCGAGAATTAGCTTCAGATGTTTCGTCCTTGGCATCGGCCGATTTCAAGAATTATACACCGCAACACCTGCAGGATAAAATTGTAACAAAATTTGGTAACGACATAATTATTAGTGGCATAGATCACTACACACAGAAAAAAATAGTTTACAAGGCCGGATTATCTCTTGATAAATTACTATACGATAAATGCATACAAAGCAGTTCAGAAAGAACAAAACTACAAGACGTAGCTTTTGAACTTCGGCATGCCGTAAAAAATGGTCAGACGAGACGTATAACGAAATTTGAACCAGATGAAATTACAAATGCCGAATGCGACATCCCTGACGAATTGTACGATTTCATTCGTTATCTAGTTCAAGGTCCAGATCTTCGAAGAAAATCGTGTGATGACGACGACGTTAAAATACGTCTGTATGTGCTGACCTTATTTATATTATCACGAAAGGCAGAGTAAAGCCAGGAAAACATTAATTTGATGTTAGGCCTTACTATGAAATCTTTAACAAGTAGCAAAAAAGTTGATGAAGAATGCGTTGATGATGAATTGGGCGAAGATTCCGATCCACAATCCGCGGCTACCTTTTACGAATCCGGTACCGACGAATAAGTCACAAAAGAGGACTTTTGGAACCTATTTTTAAGTGTTTAAGTTGCTTTGTATATACTGCTATTTTTACGATACCTCTTTTTTTTACGTCAAATATCAAGATTTTTGAAAATAAATGATACGAAAACATGATGTTCTCTCATTACTTGATTTGCATGATGATATTGCGCTTATATAACATATTCGCAAGTACTCACACAAATGTGGTCTGCCACACACACACGCCAGTTTTTGATGAGGCACACCAGAATATTTCGATAGTAGACGGTTAAAACTTGAAAATGAAAAAAAAAAAGTATGTTCTGTGACGTAGGTGACATACCGGCAATGCACCCTTTCAGGGTGGTGTGCCGGGCACTCCCGCCAGGGTGAAGTTAGGCACACCAATATATTTTAAATAACTGATATTTCTGCGTATTCTGTATAAATTTGAGCCGCATGTTCTGTCACGTAGGTGACATACCCATTTACGCCAGGTAAATCACCTTAATTAAGGATGCCCCGCCAGGATAGACCTAGGCACACCGACGGTTTATTATTCCTCACTATAAAACCTTCCAAATAAAGTACAATTCATCCGACAGTTATATGACGTAGACTTTTATGCAGTGGGCTCCCGGACTTTAATAAAATTTTTGGTACCGCTGTGAAATATTTGTTGGTTAAAATTTGGAGTATGGTTAGAAGTTAGTAACTGGGGAAGATTAATAATTACCTGAGAAAACGGAAAGAAGATTAATTTTTTTGAAAACAAAATATCTATGGTCGTTGATTCCTTCGATAATTTGAACTGTGAATGGATAAATTGGATGCGAGATTCCGTCAACATCAGCGAATTCTACAAACAACAGTACTGGTTCTTTTCTTCGACGGTGGACAGTAAAGCCGGTAAGAAAATAAATTGTGCGCGCACCGTTTTGATATGTTTGACAATATTTTTTAAAATTAAATTAGTTCGAATAAATCGGGGGTTAGTTAAAATATTAAAATTTTATAGTAACTGTACACTTAATTTGTTTAACTTTGTAGATAACTTTGTTTCTTCATAAATTTAATTTGTTTAATAAATGAATCGATGGTTTTTTTTAAAGAGGAGATTTATTTGAGTTTTTAATTAAAGTTTGATGCAGCAAAAGAGGTACGAGTAGATTCAGGTACTCATAAGAGTTAGTTGCTAATTTGAATCGGTTGTAATTAGCGAACCGATGAGGTGTTTAATTACTTTCAATCGAACTATTGTCACGCCCACAAAAGCTAGCCGGAGCAATTAAAAAAAAAGAGCCGTACATTTTCCCCGCTATACAAATTAAATTAAGATGATATAGAAAAACTCTCGTCCAATTGCTCAGAATTATAAATTAATACTATTGGGATAGTGGATCGCAATAAAACTACAATGTTGTCAAGTCGACGTTTCGGAAATTTTATATTTCCATCCTCAGGACTGAAACAAAGAGGAGTCATGAGCAAAACATACGTAAACATATCTCATTAATTCTCATTGTGATCAGACATTACCTTCATAGGGCTTGAGTGCGTAATCCCCCCCCCCCCCCCCCCCCCGGTTGCTTTAACGCAGGTGTTTCGTGTGTTTTTTCGTCGGTTTGGATGATTATGGTGAACAACTATTTTTCTACGTTTCTTGTGAGGATTGGGGTTAATTTTCAATGAACATGCTCCCGTTTCTGTGCAATTTTGTTTGGTCTGGTTTAGGGTTTGTTTGTTTGCATGTATTGCCAACCATACACGGTTGTTTGTTTTTTAAACTCGCGGCAATATTTGAAAATCGTATGTTTGTCCTAAATTTGTTATCTCGTTGCGGTTGGTTGGCAATTATTTGCAAATTTGACTGATTTAACGATATTTTTTGTGACATTAGTTTTTATTCAAGCTATTTTGTACATGTTTTAATGATATTTTTAATTTTACAATTGTTAAGTTTTCATAGTCATATTGTTACATATTTTAGTTTATTGCACGACACTCATTTTAAGAGTGAATTTACATTTTATTATTTTATGCGCATGAAACGATTAATAGCTGTTTGTTTAGGTATGTTTATTATATTGTATTTGGCCCCATACCTGTTCAATGAGATATGTTTACGTATGTTTTGCTCATGACTCCTCTTTGTTTCAGTCCTGAGGATGGAAATATAAAATTTCCGAAACGTCGACTTGACAACATTGTAGTTTTATTGCGATCCACTATCCCAATAGTATTAATTTATAAATTAAATTAAGTTCAGTAGCTTATCACGGCAGTACTATCAATAAGGTAACGAGGGGGGACTATGGACTTCAGCCCCTCCAAGCATTTGAATAGGCCTCAAGAAAATATTAAGTTAGTGTTATATGGTATTATATAAGTTTGTGATAAAGTTGTACCTAACGTTTTGGATTAAGAAAAATATTCATAATGAAATATTTTGTTTGCTTTGATATTATATTATATCTAGAAAATATTATGCCGCTAATACGAAAAGGGGTGTCAAAAATTGTTAATTTGCGGTACTATATCAGACCGCGAGCCGGTATTGACAACATTACACATTTCTAAACAAAAGTATTAAATATATACTTTTTCAGGTTGTAATCGTCTAAATTTATTCACAAATTTTAAAAAGCACGCACTAAAGAAAAAAAGAAATCAATTCTCTTACAATTTTATCACATTATGTACCAAATTTATCTGACGAAAGCAACATAGAAAAATTAAGAAAAATAATTATGTGAAAAAAGCAAAACCTATTAAATTAAAAATTATGATTATATAAAATGCATACAAATATTTTGAAATTCAGTTATATGTATCTGCTTGTGATCGGGTTTGAAGATTATTGTGAATTAATATTATATTGTATAGAAAAGTCTGCGAAAACGAATAAAATCTACAACGAAACTAAATAAATTTAATTTTAATCGATGGATTCGTGGTTAATGTAGTGAACATTGATATTAATCAATTACAATAATAATAATAAATACAGATATATCGGTATTTTTACTGAAACCTTTTAGTTTAAGCCTAATGATCCCACAGTGTTTACGAATTAAACATAAAGTGCAATTTACTTGTAAACATTTGTGCTTTTTTAGTTCTAAAAAGTGTTGTGGATTTTTTAAGTTACTCTAAAAATATAGATAAGAAAATTAAATTTTGTTACATTTTCTTACGTACCTTGTTAATATTTACAGTAATTTACATATTTTGAAATAAAAAATATTTATTAAAAATAATTGAAAAAAGTACAATCATAAATGAAGTAGTGAAAATAAGGCTTCAGCTTTATGCGCAATAGAAGCCTAAAACTAAGAAAAAGTGAAACTAATAATAGTTAATAAAATAAATGAAGTTATTTCAGGGTAATATTTGGGTCGGAGAGCTGGAAAGATTATGTAAGTTTTGAATAATGAAAGCTGCCCTCACTAAACTCAAGTAAATTTACCCCCCTTTTTTATATATTTTTTTGTTTTGGCTAAAGAATTTATTTATTTCAGTTAATACTTAAAATTCTTTTATTTTGACGTTTCAATACTAATTTTTGAAAGTATTTTTATGTACTACTCCATTACTTTTGATCATTTCGACACCGTTTGAGTCGGGGATCTGCTTATTCGAATATTGTGTGATTGCAGTTCTTGGACTCAAACGGTCTTCCAATGTTCACATAAAAACAAGCAGAAAGTAATGTTTCATTTGGACACACTACTTACACATTTTTGCCCCCAATAATGAATACAGAATAGATTAGAATACTTTTCCCCCAGCCAAATATAATCGATATAGTAGTTAGAATTAATTTGAACGAATTATTTCTTGTTCGTATATTTTTATGCTGTCCGGAGCTTCAAAACCCGATAACCAACAAATTCATCTAAACTATTAAACAAATATCAGTAAATAATCAAATCTTTACTGATTAACACTTATTGACAACCCCTGGCTATTATACGGTACACTTTTGTTTGTTCCAAGTTCTTGACTTCTGTAAGAAATATGAAGGTGGGGTATCTCCTTGCATAAAAAAACAAAAATCTTTGTGTCGATTTGTTTCGAACTTTTATTAGATGTCCATCTTCAAGATACAGTGCCAATACTGAAAGAATGCACAAACAAAATCATTATATTATATTAACCCCTTTCACAAAAGTATATGTAGTATTATTCATTATTTTTTATTTGTATTTATTGTTTTTCTTCTTTCAAAAAACAAGTACTATGTTATTTATATACATTGTAAATAGAATTAAGACAAAACTTTATAAAACGTAAGATAAATTAAAAATTGATTTTATAGTTCTATAAAACACATTTAGCTTTGAAAAAAATATGCCATATACTTATTTTGCTTATTTTGTTCGTCTACTTTTTCTAAAAATTTTTTTTATATTTCCATGTTGTTAAACGGCCAGCGCCAAATGGAACTCTTTAAACATTTTTCGCAGTAAGTAGAGTGCTCAGACACCAAAAAGTCGCTTAAAAACGGAGTTTGTGGGCATTTTGAGGTAAAAAGCAACAACCTATCCAAAAATGTTCCTCATTTTTCACACATTCCAAATCTACAAGTCGTCAAAAAGTCGTCAAATGGAAAAGGGCACAATTTCAAAATTTTCATTTAGCCTCATGACAACAAACTTCGATACCTCAAATATCTGTGTAAATTTTTTCAATGGATTCTCTGTGGCCCATCTACCTGAAAAAAATTGTTATAATTTTGCAAATACACGCACGGTTATGGAAGAAATAATTTTGAAACTCGATTTACTCGAAATGAAAACCACAATATTTTAATTATTTTCATATATTTTGCCGTTTACATTACGCTACTGCCGAAACCATGTATTTATCAAAAAAATTTATTAAGAATAATTTATAGACCGATTCTTCCAGCTTATCACAATGTAATTTTTATATTTTTTCGACTCTTAATAAGGTCAAAAACAATATAATTCAACCGAGATGTAAAAATCTCAAAATACATACTGGTATCTGTACGGTGGCATTATCGCTACCTTTTACCTACCCCGCTAATCACTGCTCGACAACACATTATTTAAAATCTCATTATTTTATTGTTAATAAATGAATTAAATAAATAATTTTTGCGGATATAACTTTCAATCAAATTATATGTGCCTGTTTCCAAATTTTGAAAATAAAATATAAAAAAATGGAAATTTATATAAATCGATTTTCAGCAAAAATTTGCCAAAAAAATAATAAATAGTTTGTAGTATCTGAAAGAGTATACTTTGTTTTATACACCACATAAATTTTATGCAATTTTATAAAAAAATAAAAATCTTTTAGGCACTTGAAAGTTCCGAATATTTATACGACTTCTAAAAGTAGCATTTTTCGGTGTATTTTTTTAAATAATTTTGAATAGGCATAAGTTAGAATAATAAAATTTTAGTATGACATGTAGTATTAACCAAATAATATCTTACATTATTTTCGTAAGCTTTCACAACTTATTTTGCATGTTCAAAAAAAATCCAACGAATCAGGAACAAACAACGAAAAATAAAAAATCAGCTTGCATTTGGATTTTACGTGTTTTGTCAATTTTTAATACCCAAACATCTTGCTTTTCGTTTTCATTGGTCATTACTCATTACAATTTGATCGCTGTCCAATCCAGTTACTTTTCTTCTTCTTCTTCTTATAGTGCCTTCTCCTATCGGAGGTTGGCGATCATCATTTCAAATTCATCTCGGTTCTGCGCCACGCGTATCAGTCTTTCGGCCTCGCGGATGTTAAACCATTGTCGTAAGTTTTTCAGCCATGAGAAGCGTTTGCGGCCCAGGCCTCTCCTACATTCGATCTTTCCTTCCATTATCAATTGTAGCAGAGCATACCTTTCACCTCTGAATATGTGACCGAAGTATGCCGCTTTTCGCCTTTTGATGATCGTGTAGAGCTCCCGGTCTTTATTCATTCTTCGCAGCACCTCTTCGTTGGAAACCCTGTCCGTCCACGGGATCCTCAACATCCTGCGGTAGAGCCACATTTCGAAGGCCTCCAGCCTGTTAACTGATGACACTTTTAGTGTCCATCCTTCCACCCCATATAACAAAACTGGCATTACATAGCATCTTACTATACGCCAACGCGTCTCTATAGATATATCGCGACTGCATATAAGTTGTTTCATCCTCTGGAAGGCGCCTCGTGCCATTTCTATTCTTATTCGGATTTATTTATCTGGATCCCAATTTTCATTTAGCATACATCCTAGGTATCTAAAATTTCGAACTCTCTCTGCTATTTGGCTATTGTTTATGCATATAGGAATGTTCTGCGTTACAGCTTTGCTGATGACCATGATCTTCGTTTTATCTATGTTCATATTGAGTCCATATTCATTACTGATCCTATTGACTTCATTCAGGAGGAACTGAAGATCAGACGGGTTGTCGGACAAAATGATTGTGTCGTCCGCATAACGTATGTTGTTTATCCATTTCCCATTTATTTGAATACCTCTCTCCACGTCCTCTAATGAATTTTTAAAAACATATTCGGAGTAAAGGTTAAACAACAATGGGGACAGAATGCAACCCTGTCTCACACCTTTTTGTATTTTGATGTCATCTGTCGTTTGATTGCCTATTTTTAAATGCGCCGTTTGATTCCAGTATAAGTTTTCGATAATTCGTAGGTCTTTACTATCGATTCCTCTTTGCCTAAGAAGTGTCATGAGGATATCATGCTTTACTTTATCAAAAGCTTTCTCGTAATCTATAAAACAAATATGGACTGGTTTTTGTTGGTCTAAACATTTCTGAACAAGGACCCATATGGCAAACAGTGCTTCCCGCGTTCCCATCCCATTTCTAAAACCGAATTGGGTTTCACCTATATCTTCATCGATTTTTCTCCATAAGCGATTGTATATTATTTTAAGAAAGAGTTTTAAGGCATGGCTCATTAGACTGATTAGTCTATAATCATTACAGTGTTTTGCGTTAGACTTCTTTGGTAGAGTGATAAACGTTAATCTTAGCCACTCTTTTGGTATTTTTCCGGTGTTATAGATCTTGTTGAGAAGATTTAATAGCGTATTATTAGTGTCTAGGTCTATCATTTTAATAAGTTCCGCACTTATTTCATCTGGACCCGTTGCTTTACCATTTTTCGCCTGTCTGATTGCTTTTCTCAGTTCATCCTTTAGTATACTCGGTCCTTCCGCCTGCAAATCCGTGTCATCAAGATCTGTTCGATTATCTTTAAAGAGCTTGGTAATATATTTCTTCCAGATTTCTGCTTGGTGCTCTTCTTGTAGTACTATCTTGTTATTTTCACCTACTAGCTTTCTGGTTCTTTGTTGTTGTCGACCGGTGTATGTCATTTCTCTGATTTTTTTGTGCATATTAAAGTTGTCGTGTATACCTTCGAGCTGCTCTATTTCTTTGCATTTCTCTTTTAGCCATGCTTCCTTTGCTTCTTTTATCTTTTTCCGTACTATTTTATTTTTATTATAATACTCTGTTGTGTTCTTGTATTTTCTTCTTTCTTCCATCGAATCCAATATTTCCTCCGTCATCCAATCCTTCTTCTTGCATCTTCTATAGAAACCTAGGTGTTTGACTGCAGTCGCTTTGATGGTGTTTTTAAGTTTCGTCCATGTTTCCTCTGTGTTGTCTGTACATTTAATTTTCTCGATTTCCTTGTTAATACTTTTAGTGTATGCATTCCTAATAGTTTCGTCTTTTAGCTTTTCAACATCTATCTTGCTTATTTCTTTATGTCGGGTTATTCTCTTCAGCTTTAGTCTTATATCGGCAATCACTGGGTTGTGATCTGAGTTTATGTCAGCGCCTGGGTATGTCTTAACGCTTTTAACCGCATTTCGGAATCGATTGTTTATCATAATAAAATCTATTTGATTTCTGATAATATGATCGGGTTCGTCTTGAGGAGACTTCCAGGTGTACAGACGTCTAGGTGGTAATTGGAACCACGTGTTGGTGATAACTAAATAATTTTCCTGGCAGAATTCTACTAATCTGTCTCCTCTTTCATTTCTGTCTCCCAAACCGTATTTTCCAACAATCTTCTCAAATGCACCATGGCCGATTTTAGCATTGAAGTCACCCATTATTATGTTTATATCTTGCTTTTTTACTGTTTTTACGAGCTGATCTACTTCTTGATAGAATTCTTCGACAAGTTACTTTTAATTTTTTTAATAATTGTTTTTCAAAATTTAATTTTTTATTTCATTCGTGATTAAAAAGTAATTTTTTTAATCTAAATATATAAAAGAGAAGATCTGCGTGCGTGTTTGCGTGTTTGTTCGCTATACGTTCCTAGACCCGTGGACCGATCTCAACCAAATTTTGCACAGTTATTTTGTAGCTCCAGGCGCAGTTTTTTTTTATAAAATGGAGAAGAAATTCGCTCGGGGAAAAAAGTTATTCGCTTTTTTCGAAAATCAAATCACAAGTTTGACAAAAAATTTAATTTGTCAAATAATTAATCTGACGTACAATCAGTGATTCAAAATACTGTCAACAGATGGCGGGGATGGCGGCTTTAATTCGAAAAAAGCAAACCACTAACAAAAAAAACACTAACAAATTAATCTGAAAATACTGTCAACAGATGGCGGGGATGGCGGCTTTAATTCGAAAAATGCAAACCACTAACAAAAAACCACTAACAAATTAATCTGAATGCCGCGAATAAGACCGGAGCACTTTATATAGGTCGCAGAACGTGGAAGATCCACCTCTTTGCGGAAGATTTACCTTCACGGATCTATTATGGTCCGGTCTGTGAGGCCGAAGGCCGAACAACTATGGCCTTCACGGATCTATTATGGTCCGGTCTGTGAGGCCGAAGGCCGAACAACTATGGCCTTCACGGATATATTATGGTCCGGTTTGTGAGGCCGAAGGCCGAACAACTATGGCCTTCACGGATCTATTATGGTCCGGTCTGTGAGGCCGAAGGCCCAACAACTATGGCCTTCACGGATCTATTATTGTCCGCCCTGTGAGGCCGAAGGCCGAACAACTTTGGCCTTCACGGATCTATTATGGTCCGGTCTGTTAGGCCGAAGGCCGAACAACTATGGCCTTCACGGATCTATTATGGTCCTCCCCCTGTGAGGCCGAAGGCCGAACAACTATGGCCTACTCGGATCTATTCTGGGTCTAGATGGCTAAGGGCGGCGGATGCCGCCCGTGCCAGCTAGTTTACCGATAAAACTGCACATGTGGTGTACTGCGCACGCTGTTAAAAGCAGCTTATTAGTGTGAGTAGGTTTGTATCTTTTGACGCAGCTTTTGCAGCCGTAGTTGCAAAAGCTGCGTGCTGCACGCTACTTTGACGCTGTGTGTGAGCCTGACATGCAGCTTTTGCAGCCACAGTAAAAAAAGTGCGCAGCAAAAGTAGCCTAGTCTGATCATAGCTTAATAAATTATATTGTGTATATTGGTATATCTGGAAATTGCCCTCCAAAATTCAGCACCTTGCACAGGAACATTTTTACCGCGATTCGCCATTTTAAAAATTGTTTCAAATTTAATAATAATATAAAAATTATTTATTAGTTTTAATTGCTCTTTTTTAAAAATACCTACTCAACTCTTATAATATTAATAAATACTTAAGAGCAATGTCTAGTGCTATATTGCAAAAATTCGTATTTTATACAATTTATTTCCAGAATGTTGCATGTTTAAAATTTAAATAGTTTTCCACAATCTTGCACTACCTCTCAAGACGAAAAAATAAATTAAATTAATAAGTTAAATACCATCGCGTAATTCCAAATTCCAAAATTACTAAATCAATACCTTTTAATTGCACATAGAAATATTTCTAGATTATAAGGACACTATAAATTATTTAAATTTTTGTAGCATCGTGGAAACAAACCACATAAAACACAAATTGCTACAATTTGTAAACAAAAACATACAATTAAAACCAGGGCAAATGATGTTTGTCCAAATAACGTCGTTAGCCACACTGCCAAAAACTTTTGTGAATGAAAAAAAAAATAGTGAATGATCGGCGGCTTTAATAATTGCACTAGGTGAACGTTATGAGGTTTTAAACTTAAATCTTTACGCAAAATTCGCCTTGAAGATACTGGTCAGTATGTTTTTTTTCAGGCGCTGCTGTTGGAAGTCGGGTTTTAGGACCGCTGCGAGGTAGTCTCTAGGGGGGGCGCTGTTTTTGGAGTTCGACTTCCTTATCTTGAGGAGATTCAGGTTGTGGAACATTAATTTTGAGAAGGGTCCGAGGTTTAGGAGTGGGGACAAGTGCCTTTACCACCTCTTCTATAATTTTTTGGGCGAGGGAGGGGGGCTGAAGGCTCTCCCGTTCTTCGTCCGTTTTGCCTACACTCTACTATAAGCATTTCTGGTAACTTCTATGTATTTTAAACCTTCCAATGCCTCATCCCTATAGTGGATGGCTTTTTTGCTCCTTATAAGAAATAGTTTTATCCTATGCGCCGAATTTCTTGCCAGTTTTTCTATAATTTCTATACTTACCGCTTTTGTGGTTTTTGTTTATCCATTTTTGTTTCCGCTTCCGAGGCTATTTTTACCATTTTTTCTTCTTCTAAGTCTTCTTCATTTCTTACTTCGGTCTCAGTGGGTTGGGTTTTTTCCAATTCATCTTGGGTTGTTTCATTTATTTCGATTCTTTTGGCATCCTCTTTGCTTTTGGTTTGTTTGATGTGTCCTGCTTCCAGGCTTGTTTCTTGCTGTGCTAGGGCCATTTTTCTTGCTTCATTTTTTCTTTGGTTTTTATTTATTTTCTTCTTTTTATTGTTATTCGGCTCTTTTCCGTTTTTCTATTCTGAAGGTTGCGTTTTTTCTCCGCCTATCTCATTTTCTTCTTCCCCCAGGTGATTATTTTCCGATTAGTCATCATCCATAAATTCAATGTCCGCTCTTGTGTCTGTTTTCTTCCTTCTTTGGGCTAGAAAGGAATCATCCTCGTTATCAATTTCTTCCAAGTTTCTTTTTATTCCGTTTGTTAAGCTTAGACTTCTTCTTTCTATGGTTGTCGTGGGTTGTCTTTATTTTCTTTTTCAGTCGTGATGCCTCTTTGACAGAAGTGTTGTGACTCATCTCTTCTATACATGTGATGTGCGTTCGAATTAATTCCACACATTATATAGAAGACCTACTTGTTTAACGTGGGTTCCGAACCACGGGTAGTGAAATACACTTCATTTGAAGACGGGCGCTCATGGCAGCTTACCTCGGTAGTTTGCCATTGCCTTCCAAGGAGAGACGGTCAGAATAAAGTTCTTACTCTGCCCGGATTCGAACCGTGCATTTCGCATTAACAGTAGACGCATTTGACCGCTAAGCTATGACCGCCTCTTATGGTTGTTATGAGTTGTCTTTTGCTAGGATTACTCGGGATCCAATTTTTTTTTAAATGTTTGCTGATGAAGCCATATCACTTATCTTTTCACACTCGTCTTTCTACATTTGGTGTCCCTTCAACACCCATAATCTTCGGCTTCCAGTACATGAGAGGATCTTATGCTTGTTATTCCTATGGCTCTTCAATGTGCACTGTCTCCAGCTCGAAGTTCACAGGATTCCCGCCTGTAAATACAAATCATAAATAAATAAACACCCCTTTTGTGGCTCTTCCAAATATACATTCATTATGGGCAGGACATTGGATCCCGGATTGCACATGAAGTTAAGATAGTAAAGTTTACTGTTTATTCAAGACTATCTTAGGGACTAGTTTGAAGCACAAATTCAGGCTTCAGGTGTTTGGGATAAAAATGAAGTATTGAATAACTTAAAAAATTGATCTTTCTTAGCGTTTAATACATGCATAGGAGAGAGGTCGCCTACGTCTGAAATCAGTCACGGCACTTGAAGAAGAAGAAGAAACGTTTAAGATTACTTGGAATTGACTATAAGAGCAAATTAAATTTTCAAAAAATTGGCCATTGGAGTTAGAACCGAATAGAAGATTAAATATCTAGCGAACGTGATCTTGTTAGGGAGGTTCAACAGCAAACAAGTATCTCGGATATCATAATAAGGGCTAGAAAAATTTTGTTTTAGTATTTGCTCACATTATTATTCAGTTTAATTTTACTAATACCTATTATGGATATAGGATGCATAGGAAGCGGCAAATTCATGATTTTGTCATTTTTCGGACCTTTTTCGGCAAATTTACTCCTGTTCCGGTGCGAGCCTGATGTCGAAAACGTTGGAGCTCCTTTCCGATGTCAAACTAAAGGGTTTAAGCAAAACCATCGCATTTCCGAGATAAGAACTATAAGTTTAAAATTTGATTGCTTAATTACAATTTATTATTATTTTATAATAGGAGTGCTTTGAAAAATGCAACCTAGATCGCACATGAATTGATTATTAGCTTATAAAAAATGAAAATCAGTTGTCAAGGTAAACAAACCATTTTATCAGAAATTGACTTGTGAAATTTATTTTAATTTATGCTATCAACTTTTAAACATCGAGGTAATATTTAACACATTTTTAAGTATTTTAGTAGTTATTTAATGTAGAATTTGTAATTCATTAGCTTAAATATTTTCAGCATAGCAATGGTTAATAAAGCGGAATTGCTTGTGTGCTTACTTTTAACAACCTTTATGGTGATTGTTAAAGCAAATAACTCGACATCTGCAAATAAACCCGAAACTTCAAATGGTGCATCTATTGATGATTTTCCCGCCCTTATTCCATTAAACGCGACCACAATTGGAAAAGCAATATTTCCGAAACTTGCAATACTAAAAAGAGCAGATGAAGAAGAGAAGCCGGCAAAAAATAACGAAGTAAATCTACGACAACACGACGAAAATGAAGAAAGCACCGAAGAAAATGAGAATGAATCCAAACCAGTTGAGAAGCCTACTTCTGCTAGCCCCTCAACCCATCACGAAATGACCACTAAAATCAATGCAACTGATATGACTGATAACACCGACACTACAGGGGAAGGAACTACAGTCACTGGATCGATAATAACGGAACTTCCGGAAACTGACAATTCCGAAGAGACTGATGAAGATCTCGGCGGCACAACGGAAGCAGAGAAGGCAGGATCCGATTGCTTGAAACCTGCTTTAGTATATTTTGTACTTTTACCTTTATGTATCACTGCAAAAGTAAGACTTTTATGGTGATTTGTTTCAGCTTCATTGAACTAAAATATTTTTTGCATTATAATTTAGCAACATAATAATACTTCGTATTATAATAGTTGTAGCAATGACTAAATTAAATGTGTTCTAATTTATTATCCATTTTATTTCTAACACTAAATTATTATAAAGTGACTTCGTATTATTAATTGACGAACACACCGCAGCGTTTGCGATGGCGGTCAAATAGCCGCACTAGGCTGCACACTGTTTTTATTATATTTATAAAAAAAGGTTTGTGGTTGACGACGAGCAATTTAAAGTACTTCTATTAGCAACACTGCTGGAAGAGGAAAATAACGAAAGAGCCAGGTAGGGAAACATTACAAAATATGCATGAAAACTTTCTACTAACGTATTAGAAAAAGGAAAGATATTATATTTATCTGAATTCATGATATACCTTAAATGTTAGGAAAAAAGAAGGTGAATTTTTACGTTTATGAATGAATATTGAATGTTTTGATGAAGTATTGAATTTAATCAAAGATAATATAACCAATGAGCATACTAATTATAGGGAACCGATTGGAGCAGAAGACTGATTGGTATAGTAACTTTCATAATTCACAATATTTATTTTAATCATCGGCGTCGTCGTATGCAAGGGCTTCATACCTGGATGATAGTTGATAATCCGCATATGGAAATGACGAGCTGCTTCAATGAGAGAAACCAGAAGTATTTCAGTAACTTTTTCCAGAGTGACTGATGAGCCATCGAGAGGCTGGCATGGAACCAATACTCCGGAAACCCCGAAGAACTTGTGGAAGCGATACAGCTGTTATGCGACGCCAACATGCCAAAGAAGACCATCAACGCAAGAAAGAAGGTGTACCGGTGGAACTCAGAAGTGACCCAGCTGAGGAAAAATTATATAGCTGCAAAGAGAGCCTTGCAGATGCACCGCAGAAGAGGCGCAAATGCGGAGGATGAAAACTATGCGACGGCACGAAAAGAGTTGCGTGCGGGCATCCACCGCAGTCAGAAGAATTTCTGGCGAAGGTGGACGCGGACGTGTGGGGCCTCGGATATAAAATAGTCACAAAGAAGATTTGCAAATCTAGCATACCTACTCGGGCTCACCCCACAACGTATAAAAGAAATTGTTGCTGACAAGATTTGTTCCGAAGATGTGCCGAAATTCACGTTGGAAGTATTGATATGGGCGGCAAGCGAGATGGCGGTCGGCAAAGTACCGGGTCCCGACGACATACCGACCGAGGTGCTAAGGCTGATTACACGAGTGTATCCAATGCAGATTCTGCGGGTCCTAAATAGATGTTTGATCAATGGTGAATTCCCGGCGATTTGGAAATGGAAAATTAACTTGCGCGTGACCTCCGCGTATCGCACGGTATCCAGAGAGGCGATCAGGGTGGTGTCAGGTGTGCCGTTAATTGACCTGTTGGCGGAAGAGAGAAGGCGAAACTATCATGTCGACGTGAAAACCGCCGCAGAGAGGAAGACAAGTGGAGATGTCCTGCTTGAAGCATGGCTGCACAGACGGTCCAACGGCTAACAAGGGATTTGAACTCAAACACTCATACCAAGCCTCAAACCATGGATCGAGAGATGTCACGGCGATCTAAATCACGAGCTGACTCAGGTACTTACCGGCCATGGCTGCTATAACGCATACTTGTACCGTTTCAAGAAGAAAGAGACGCCGATGTGCTGCTATTGTGAAGAAGAGGACGACGCACGGCACACCATTTTTGAGTACCCGAGGTGAGCAGAGATCAGAACAAAATACAGCATGACGGCCCTAAACCACGACAACTTGGTTCCCGAGATGCTCCTATCCGAAGAGAATTGGGCAATTGGGAAAGGGTATCGGAAGCGCTCACGATTATTACGAAGGTGAAGATTGAGAAAAAAAAGTCCGGACGGACAGATGACGAAGAAAGAAAAACGACGGCTATTTGTAGTGGAATAAATATCGTAAGGTGAATCCCGCTGCAATCCGGGAGGATTTTTTTAGTGGACTGACCCCACACTACTATCCAGTACGGACTAGTGGTGTCTTTTTTAAGATTTTCCCCCTTCCCAGACGCATAAAAAAAGGATGGCTGATAATTGTGGATTCTTCGTTTTGATAATTTTTTAATACTGGCTGCTGAAACGGGTAATATAAGATCGACGTCACTATATTGCGATTTTGCAGTTGAATTTTTCTTTTCTAAATGCGCCAATACGTTATACACTGTTGAACCTTGTATTGGCACTTCAGAAGTTTTTCGTTTTTGTGTTCCATTTCTTGTAGGAATTTGTGTGGTAGCTAACGTCGTCTGGGATTCAGATTCACCAAATACATTGTTTTCTATTTCTGTATTTTGTGATGCATGAGGTATTTCGACTATGGATACATTTGATTCCGTGACTCCAAATGGTATAAAACTCCATCGACCAACGAATTCTGGGAGGAATTGATGTCGGGATTTAAAACTCTTTGAAAATTCCCTAACTGCCTCGGAAGAACAGATGGAAAATATGTCACAATTAAAGGGCTCGCCACATAGCCTGTGCTGTGCTATGCTATGCTCTGTGTTATGTCAACACAAACGTTGAACAATGTCATGGTCATGCGCAAAATGGACCATACCATTGTTCAACGTTTGTGTTGACATAACACAGAGCATAGCATAGCACAGCACAGGCTATGTGGCGAGCCCTTTAATGCCCAGAAAAGAATTGATCAAATAATTTCTGTTGTTTAAAATTTTTTATGTATTTTCCAAACTAAATTTAACTGCATTGATGTCGGTGGGTATGGAAAAATAGTGATGGTGGCATCTTTACAGCATCAAGCATGGGTCAGAGATTTGCTGCAAGAAGTTTGAACGTTCCTGCAGCAGACCATTCCCGGGTAGGAATGAAGATGTTCCGTGTGTTCTGGTAGGGGATAATGCTTTTGCACTTGCTCCATATTTAATGAGACCATTTCCATATAGGGAATCCCTATATGATGACAGGAAGAAAAAATTTAATTATTATTTGCGCTATACCAGGCGTGCGATCAAAAACGTGCTTGCCATTTGGCACATTAATTTAGATTAGTTTTTTGAACTCTTGAAGTTAAACTGCCCACAGCCATTTCTATCATAAAGGCCACTTGCGGATTACACAATATGATACGTAATAAAAAAATTGATCAGACTTTCATGCATTTGCAGAAACCTAACAATCATATATCTCAGTGGATCCATTTAATGTTAGAAAAAAGTTTGTTCATTAATTTAAAAATATGAGCATATTGTTAAACCTTTTAACTGTACTTGGCAACAAAATTAATGGTAGGATACTGAAAATATAAAATAGCTGTTTGGAATTAAAACGGGCTATATCAGCATCTACAAGAAGTTAAAATATTTTTAATGGTCCAAATAATTGACATTATGTCGATATCAGAATCAGACATAACCGACAAACATCATTATGAAAATTCTAAAATATGAAATCTACTATACCTATACACCAAACTTCCAAAAGAAAGAAAAGCTCATGGAGGAACGGCCTTGATTATCCATGAATTATTTTTAGCTCTGAATACCTAAGTGAATTTTTCGATTCACTTGGGCTGGTGACAAAAGGCAAAAAACACAACAAACACTTTTTGGCCTACTAACAGGTAGAAAATACCAGATCTAATTGACTTCTGCTTTACAAAAGGAATCGTTACAAAGAAAGTCAACGTAGAATCCTCCTCTACACCTCTCTTCAGACCACTCGCCAATAATATTGTAAGCATGTTCGCACAGATAAAAATAAATAAAAACAGCCATATTTATTTAGCAAATAAGCTGATTGGGACACATACCAAGAGAATTTCGACAAACCACAACAATATATACCACCGATTAAAGACGAAATCAACACATGGGCCAGAAGTGACAAGGACAAAGCAAATATATTTACAAAACATCTAGCTATAATCTTCCAACCTAATCCATCAAGCGTCGCAGTCTTTGATTTTATTGGAAAATTAGTTTTTATTAAATAATTCGCCCATTTTCAACTTTTGACTAAAAATAGTTATAACCAAATTTGTAGAAAATTGGATTCTCTACAGCTTGGCTTATTACCATTTTACATTCCCAATTACGTAGTGCAGGAAAATATTGTTATCGAGTTAAAAAATATTTTGTGTGAGCATTTTTCTCATGTTCTATGAGTTCATACGAATCGTTTGACCAATTTTGGAATAATGTCTGGATGTGTGATGTATGATGTGTGGTGTGTGATATGTATGGTGTGTGGTGTGTGATGTAACTATGGTGTTTTTATCGTCAACAATTACAGACAAACGCGTGCACCGATTGAGTTGAAATTTTATACACTAGTTTGAAGCAGCTGTCTACAGAACTGATTAGATTTTGGTTGAAAACCGTTCATTCTTAACCTATGTTTAGAAGAATACAAATTTATAAAGAGAATTGCCGCTTCCCGGTGGAACATATGAGAATGCAAATCATACACTCAAAAAAATTTACTTATGAGATAAATTGAGAATCCGTACATTAAATTAAAAAAATCATAAAATTTTTAAATTAATGAACACTTTTCTTACTTTTAGCATGAGTAGGCATTTAATTAAAAACGCCATTCTTATTGTAAACGTAAATTCATTAATTCAAGAATGTTTTGCAAACAAGCATGTCTGCTATAATGGCGATTTTATATCAAACAATAGAAGTTTTTATTTAGAAAACGATAATAATCAGCAAATCCTTTTTTAATCTACATTCATGTTTGATTGTAACTCATTTAAGGTTCAAATTATCTGCAAAATTCAGTTCAACATGTAAGAGTTTTTATTGCAAAGCAGATTTTATTCTAGTCATAGCTAATGGTTACTTTTTGGAATATAATTTTATTTACAAAAATTACTGAATGGTAATTTTAATTTCGGATGTTTCTATGCGAAAATGGGAAAAATTACACTAACTTACAAAGAATCAAATGTGTTAGTTATGAATCTCAAAAAATTAGTTTGCTGTTTTCGTGGGACTTTTTCAAGAAATCGTTCAAAAATTAACAGGTAGGCAAATTCAGAATGGATAAGATTATAGTTTTTATGTATTAAATACAAATCTACAACTAAATTTATTATTTCAGCTTTGAAATTATGTAAGTGTTAAACTATTGATGATTTGTTCCCCACAATTGAATTTTGTGATGAAATGTCATCATAAAACAACCAAGAACTTTATATAACAAATGAATATCTGGAATTTTAACTGGAAGTGGAAAGGTTAGCATTAAACCAACCTACCATAAGTTTAAAATAATTTATATTCTATACTGAAAACAATAATGTGTAAAACTATATTTAAGCCTGGTTATTCTAAAATTAAGAACTCTTTAAATCATGAAAATTAGAATGTCTCGCTTTTAAAGACACATCCGAGCTAATAGATAACAATTCTGCTTATGTAACGTGATATTTACCATTCGTCAACAATTACTTTGTTATTAAGAACGACATTCTGAATTTTTTATTCAATTAAACACCGTAGGAAGATTGGGTCAATTTTCAGTACGTTTGTTCTTTATTTAATGTTCATTTTTCTAGCTGGTAAGAACGGATTTCTTTCATTGATATCAATCGAAAGAGATTGTTTTTCCGCCTTTTATGATACCCAAGATTTTATATTTTTCTCTTAAATTATTATCAAAATACAAAAATAAAATAAGCGCATTTAAAAGAATATGGGTTGCCTTGGATAATTTTGATCTGTCAAAGTGATTTGTATTGTTTTGCGTGTATAGTATAATTTATTTTTTAACAAATTTACTTTATATGTAATTAATATCAAACGAATTTTTTAATGTTTTCTAATATCTAATTTTTTCTGCTAAATGACATTTTAAAAATATTTTTCAATGCAAACATGTTATTTTAGTTATTGTTAAAATGAAAAAAATATTTAAAAAATATGAGTTACCATGTTATAAACAACATCCGACAAGTTACAAATTAAATTTGATAACTTTGATATTATGTTTATTTTTTAAGTAGGGGACGGCTGCATAAGGGTGACCACTCCAAATAAATTTAAAATTTCCTATAGCAAAGAGGAAGGTTTATAGAGTATACAGTAAAAATTTCACTTGCGAAAGTATTATCAAAATTTCGAGAAAAGTCAATTTTAAAACAGCATAATTTTGCATGTAAAATGCAAGTTTAGGCCACGCCCATTGCCGAGGTTATAAGGAAGGTTTATAGAGTATATACAGTAAAAATTTCACTTGCGAAAGTATCATCAAAATTTCGAGAAAAATCAATTTTAAAATAGCATAATTTTGCATGTAAAATGCAAGTTTAGGCCACGCCCATTGCCGAGGTTATAAATTATAAGTAACGCTCGGTCGGACGCTCGGTACGGAGCGTATTTGCCAGTGTACTGCCGTGCGTATAACATCGTAGTAATAATGCAACTTAACGATTATGTAAATAATTTAAGACAAATATTTTAAGAATAGGGTCTCTAAATAAACATAAAAAACTATGGGGAAAACCTAGGCCTTGCGGGGCTCTGCTTCGCGGCCGGTTTTGATGGTGCAAATTACTTTTTAGGGTGAATCCGGCCCGGCCAGAACTGTGCGCATCAATAAACCTACTCTACGCCCCTCCGGGGCTCCGGGCGGTTTTTCAATCGCGTGCGCCGCTCCGCGGCAGAGCTAAACATACGAGAAGGCGCCACCCATCAAGAACACCGGGATGAAGGAAACCGGGATCTGAAACTCCCAAAAAATCGCGTAAAAACAAAAAATAATCGATGTTACAAGTACGAGAGACGAGCTGCATCTGCCGGTGCAAAATACTCTAAGTGTTAGGGTCATACATCCCGCACGGACCGTCAACAAAATGAGCGACGCGCGGGAATCTCGTTAGATTTTGCCACAGAATCTCGTTAAATTAGAAAACTTCAAATTCGATTTACTAAAAATTTTGATAATACTTTTGCAGGTTTAAATTATATCAGTAAACTATATAAACCTTCCTCTTTGCAATAGGAAGTTTTCAATTTATTTGGAGCGGACACCCTTAGGCAGCCGTACCCGATAATTAATATAAAATGAAATGGAAACTAGTGAATGGCAGCGGCGGTTTGTCAATGGAGGGTTAGCCTCCTCTCAAATTGTTGGACGGACTTGCTATTTATATTTCGTTTTAAATTAGTATTTTTTTCAACTTTTAATTTTTTTTGGATTTTGTTTAAAACCAAATTTAATTTAATAATAAAATTAGCTTAAGAACTTGACTTACGCCTGAAATAAATTCGAAATAGTACATATCCAGCGGCTAGCCTTTATCTTTATCTTAGTTTATTAGCACAGAGTTAGGCAACCCAGAATACGGTAGTAAATCTTAATCTCGAATGTTCTACGTCCGAGATACGTCATAGAGGCTACTGGTTAGTAAGATTCATAATCAACATAAGCGATTAACAGATGAATTGTAAGTAATAGTAAGCTTGTAAAATAAGCGCAAACTATTCTGTGTTATTTTACTAAATGTACGAAGATAGTCATTTTACATGCATTTGAGGCTGAGCTCATATGCGTGGGCGTCTTATCAAAGGAGACACCTGCAAATCTTTGCATTATTCATGCATATGTTCTAAATATAATCACTTGTATTGTGAACGTATAAAAGTGAAGTACCGTTTTCAACTTTGTGAGCTATAATACAGGTTTTTCTTTTTAATTTTATCATTGTGACTATTTTTAAATTGGTTATTATTTTTAATTAGTTATTATGGATAGATTATGCGAAATCAAACAATGCGATGATATTGTAGATTGGCTAGTATATAATAATTTTAGTTCTTTAAGCTATGATAACAAAGTTTATATTGCAAATACTGTAATGAAACCTCGTCCAAATTCTATCACATTTAAATAAAAGGCAAAATCGGGGTTTTAACACTGAATGGTATAATAAATGTGCTTAGTTAACTGGTTCTGTTAAACAAGAAAAATTGTATTGTTGGCCGTGTTTACTTTTTGCAGCGGATAATTCAGTTTGGTCAAAAATCGGGTTTGCCAATATGAAAAATTTATCTCGGTGTATTGAACGTCATACAAAATCAAAGGAGCATATTTCTTCGTCGTGTAAAATTAAATTATTTGGAAAAGAAAATATAGCAACTGCATTAAACAGCGAACGTCTAAATTCGATTTCATTACATAATGATCAGGTTAGGGAAAATCGAAATAATTTAAAAAGATTAATTGACTTGACAATATTTTTGGCATACCAAGATTTAGCTTTTCGCGGTCATGATGAAACAGCAACATCGGTTAATCGGGGAAATTATAAAGAATTAATTGCGCTATTTAGTAAATATGATCAAAATTTTAATCAATTTGTAAGTGGTAATATTTTTTCCGGGACGTCAAAAACAATTCAAAATGACTTGATAGATTGCGTGTCATTTATTTTTCCGGAAATCGTCATTGAAACAACATTTCCCTGCTTATGCACGCGCAGGGAAATTGAACTTTACTGACTAGTCCGGTAATAATTAGTAAGGTTAATAATAACAAAATAAAATAGACAAATGTCAATGTCAAAAAATGTCGTTCAATTAGTGTTTTAAAATTTCGATTTAAAATTTCGATTTTTTACGATTTTCGGAAAAATTTAATACAAAACATGTCAGTAAAATGTCTCACTTGACTCGGAGCTCCAAAATACTCGGCACAAAGTGCCTCGTATTTCAACATTGCCCCTCGTCAGTAATATGTCATTTTCCTGACTTTTATGTAAATAACTATTACCGGAAATCGTCATCGAAACAACACTTCCCTGCGTATTTACGCGCAGGGAAATTGAATCTTACTGACTAGTCCGGTAATATTTAGTAACGCAGGTAACAATGACAATTTTCGGAATAACTATTGTTTGTAACTATGTAGTCAACAAATTATTGACAAACTTGATTTTAGCTCATTTTAAAAATGTTGTTCAATTAGTGTTTTAAAATTTCGACTTTTTACGATTTTCGGTAAAATTTAATACAAAATACGTCAGGAAAATGTCTCACTTTACTCGGAGCTCTAAAATACTCGGCACGAAGTGCCTCGTATTTCAACATTGCTCCTCGTCAGTAATACATCATTTTCCTGACTTTCATGTAAATAACTATTAAATGAACACATAGATGCAGAAATTAAAAATTCTCAATTTTTCTCTTGGCAAGTAGATGAAACGACGGACATTTCTTGTGTTTCGCAACTTTTAATTGTAGCTCGGTACGTTACAAACGGTCAAGTCGTAGAAAGATTTTTAGGTTTCTATGATGTTTCTTCAGGTCGGACCGCTGAAGATTTGTTTAATTTTTTAATCTCTCGTTGCGACAAATATGATTTTAAAAATAAATTAATAGCTCAAACATATGATGGCGCAGCAGTTATGGCAAGTAATTTAAACGGTTTACAAAGGAAAATTAAATCGATTGCACCTCAAGCACTTTTTACGCACTGCTTTGCTCACGCGTTAAATTTAGTTTTGAGTAAGGCATGTAATTCGAATAAAGATTCCCGAATTTTTTTTTTCAAATTTTAACGGATTTTCCCTATGGATTTTCCACATTTTTTTCAAAATCGACCAAACGGACCCATGTTTTAAATGAACAAATTTCATTTACCGCAGTAAATTACCGACAAACGTTGCTACACATTGGAATTTTACCTCGCGAGCAGTATTTATACAGTGCAATTAAGAAAACAACAATTAATTGACGTATTTAATTTTATAATCGACAGCGATGATTTTAAAAACGACTCTCAAACTATTAGAGAAGCGGTAGGTTTAAGACAATATTTAAATGTATCAAAATTTTGCTTTTTATTAGAAACTTTTAAATTAATTTTTGAACAGACTGACGTAGTATTTTCAATTTTACAAAGTAAACTTACCGATATTAATTTCGCCAAATGTCGTTTAACAAAATTAATCGAAACTCTGCACAGATACCGTAGTGATGATTTGTATTTTGACAACATATTATTTAACAGTTTAGAATTAAATTGCGAGCCGGCTCAGAAAAACCGAAAAACGACATTTGATTTACCAGATATGCGTCGAAGTTATAAACAAATTTTTGCGGAAATTTTGGATACGGTTATCGTGCAAATTGAAGTTAGATTTGCAGACTTACATAAATTAAAATTTTTTGATCTATTAACATTTGCTAAATTTTCAGATTATAGGAAAAACTTTCCTCAAAATTTATTAGATAGTCTATTAAGCCTGACACGCACACACGTGCTTTACGTTCATCTTGCTTGTACAAACATAAGCTGTAATGCAAGAAGGTACGCAACGGGACCACACAGACACTCCGTCTAACCGATAATGCTTTATGTACATTTTGCTTGACAGTCTTATAAAATAAGATTATAATATAAGAAATAAGATGATTGCAGCTGTTATCATAATAAAAAAGAAGAAAAAACAAACAATTAGTAAAAAAAATGGTCAAAACAGAGGTTATTAAAGAGGGCAGAATTTAGTCATATCAATTTGCTTAATGAATTAAAATTGGAACCTGAAGATTGGTTTAATTATTTACGCATGGACTAAGAATCTTACAATAAATTGCTTGAAATAGTAATTCCGCATAATTATAAAGTCGAAAAATAAAATATTTATCATATTGAAGGTTCATATTTTGCATTAATGCAAGTCGCAAACCCACACGTACATTGCGACTTACTTGCAAGCAAGACGGAAATTGTTGGAAAATCAACGGGTAGTTGATTTCGTTCAAGCCACGTACAAGCCAAGCAAGCCTTAAGACTTGACCCCACGCACACGCAATCTTGCATTACAGCTTATGTTTGTACAAGCAAGATGTACGTAAAGCATGTGTGTGCGTGTCAGGCTTTAGAGCAGTATCCAGTTTTTGATCAAATCCACCTCAAAAATGAATTATCGGTAGCATATAATGACCCCGAAATGTTTGGACAATGTAGGACTCCATCAGAGATATTAGAATTTACTTTCAAAAATGATTTACACAGTTGTATGCGTGAATTTTACAAACTTTTATGTGTGGTCGTCACCATACCGGTAACATGGGCTTCGGTTGAAAGAAGTTTTTCCACACTAAAACGTATTAAAACTTACACTCGTAATACGATTAACCAAAATCGGTTAAGTAACGTCGCGGTAATGTCTATTGAAAAGGAATTCGTTACCTTTATTGTCTCGAAATAATGAATTCTACGAGAATATCATCGATCACTTCGCGAATACTAAAAATCGCCGTATACCTCTTATGTTTAAAGCTTCATAAATTTCGAATGACTTAAAATAATATTAATCTGTATATTGTACCTACAGCATTTTTTCCAAAAAACACTCTGCACTCATGGAACAATTTTTTCCATTGTACACAGTACTGAAGATAGCCAACGAGCTCGAAACACGTGTCTACCGCAGATTAAGCTGAGAATAATAATTTTTTAATTCATAAATTTATTCATTAAACATTTTTTCAATGTGTTGATCTTTTTGGGGACATTTGAAAATGGTAGTTTACAAGACTCCTCCTGAGAAACTACTAAAACTGAAAAATAGGTTAACCCAAGAATGTAGCAGATTAGTTCAGAAATAGTTCAGGAAGTCTGCGAAGAGTTCCAAGATAGGTTGTACTATTGTTGAGACAATAATGGAGAACATTTTGAAAATGTAACTTCTCGAATTTTCTAAAAATTGTATTACCGAATAAAATTATGTTTTATATTATTTTAAATAATTCTTTTTTAAACTGAGAATAATAATTTTTTAATTCATAAATTTATTCATTAAACATTTTTTCAATTTGTTGTTCATTCTGGGGACATTTGAAAATGGTGGTTTACAAGACTCCTCCTGAGAAACTACTAGAACTGAAAAATAGATTAACCCAAGAATGTAGCAGATTAGTTCAGAAATAGTTCAGGAAGTCTGCGAAGAGTTCCAAGATAGGTTGTACTATTGTTGAGCCAATAATGGAGAACATTTTGAAAATGTAACTTCATGAATTTTCTAAAGATTTTATTACCAAATAAAAGTATGTTTTATATTATTTTAAATAATTCTTTTTTAAATAATATTTTATTAAATTTTTTTTTTTAAGTTTTATTTTATAAGGTAGTTAAGCTGTAAAATTAGCCTCCTCAAATGGAAAAGTCACGAGCCGCCGCTGGTGAATGGAAAAGTAATAATATGTTGTAAGATCAGATTTTTTCCTCGTCAATCAATATTTTTCGACTTGAACCTGAAAGAATGTGAAGAAATTAAATTATTTTTTTCAGGTTAAAGTCCAAAAATATCGATTGCAGACGAAAAATGGTAATAAGCAAAGTTGTAGATAACAAAATAAATTTTTTAAGTATGAATACAATAATAATAATTGTTAATCATACTTCGATGAGTATCATGAGTAACTGACGTATGCATGAGTTTGCACGTGCAAATTTCATTATCAGGTCAGTATAAAAAATATAAACATGGAATTCCATGCATAATATGAGCATTACACTCTACTATATTGCACGATGTAAAATTGTTTTGTAATTTATAAATTTTAGTTCTATTATTTATACTTTGGCCATTTATACCGGGTGACCGGCCGAAAACTGAACATAGGGAAATAACATGGGAAATTGATTTTTTCTAAATTCCTGCTTCCCATTATAACTGATATGAATAAAAAAAATACCAAATTAAAGAGATTTTTTTTCCGCGCCTAAAGATACCAAACACTTAATATTTTGTTTTTTAATTATTGTTAAAAAGTCGATAGTAAAATTAAGAAATAGCGCTTCTTAAAAAAATATTAGCAGGCTGGGTCTTTGCATTACGTCTAATGTGCCGCATTGCTATTGTATGAAAGCCAAATATTACAAACAAAAGTTACTTTGACAGATTAAAATTAATTTTGTTAATAATGAAGTGGTCTGTTGAAGAAAAAGTTTTCATGGTAAAATATTATTACAGCGGTAATAGTTTACGCCAAATACGTGACTTATTTTCTGTCAAATTTAATAATAGCCAAATTCCATCAATATCGGCCATACAGAATATAATTAAGAAATTTGAAGACACTGGTAATACTTCGACAAATTTAAATAAAGGTATTAACCAAAATTATTAATTGAAGTTGTCTTATCATTATTTTTTAAATAGGATATCAGAGAAACAACCATGAATTGGAAGAAACTATATTAGGTTTAATTTCTGCGAATCCAAATGCACGCATTAGATCCATTGCAGCTGAGTGTAATGTTGGTAGAGAAAATGTTCGAACAATTTTAAAAAAGCACAAGTACCATCCTTTTAAATATCAATGTCATCAAGAAATATTTTTGTTTGACGAAGAATCCAGGCTTGTATTTTGTGAGAAAATTCAAGAACGTGCTAACAGAAACCGAAACTTTCTGAAACAAATATGTTTTACAGACGAATGTACATTTACATTAAACAATGAGCCAAATGTACAAAACCATGGTTTCAGCAAGACGGTTGTCCAGCACATTTTGGGGTAAACGTTAGAGATTATTTAAACCAAGCATATCCAAATCGATGGATTGGTCGTGGTGGTGCTATAAACTGGCCAGCCCGATCTCCTGATCTGGCACCGTGTGACTTCTTTTTGTGGGGTCATATTAAAAGCAAAATTTATAAAACTCGTCACCCAAATATTGATTCTTTGAGGAACGCGATCTTTGCAGAATGCAATCAAATTACTGCTAGACAGCTAGCAAATGTAAGAGAATCATTTTATAATAGATTGGGTTACTGTTTAGTGCAGAATGGAGGGTTATTCGAATACTTGTTATAATATTATTATTATTTGGTTACTTTCGTTCAGTATTTATATAATAATCCAATTGATATTTTTCTTATTCTTGGGTTTTGTTGACTAAATAAAACTACTTTTAACTTTTAATATTGGTCAACTTGTTATAATAAAATAATATTCAAATTGCGTTCTTATTATTTTTAAAATAAAAACAAATTTAAAAAGTTTAAAAACAATAGCAATGCGGCACATTAGACGTAATGCAACGACCCAGCCCGCTAATATATTTTTAAGAAGCGCTATTTCTTAATTTTACTATCGACTTTTTAACAATAATTAAAAAACAAAATATTAAGTGTTTGGTATCTTTAGGCGCGGAAAAAAAATCTCTTTAATTTGGTATTTTTTTTATTCATATCAGTTATAATGGGAAGCAGGAATTTAGAAAAAATCAATTTCCCATGTTATTTCCCTATGTTCAGTTTTCGGCCGGTCACCCGGTATACATAAATGACCGAAAAGTGGAACCCCGAAAAAACTATAAAATTTTTGGAAACTTGAGAATATCCTGTTTTGTGGGATGTTTATTATTAATTATATTATATTAGTGATACTCGAAGAGATGCCAGAGAGAATGCTTATTTGCAAATTGCAAAAAAATGAATATAGGATGTGAACAAAGTGGATCTCGGATATCAACTGGCAGCAGCGCATACCATATTGCGTTTTTTATTATAAAGTCTAATATCCCGTTAACTAATTTTGATTACAATGATGAAGGAAACAGAGATTTACAATTAATTATTGACGTTCCCTCGTAACACCTTTGCTCACTACACCTAAGAACATAAAGGCAACGCTGCCACATTTTACCCAACAGAATTTTTGACCAACGAGAAGTTGTTATTGCGAGAACTGTCAAAATGACATTTGTGTTTGAAGTAGTTTATTTATAATTATTTTGTGTGCCGTTTAATACATAAGAAACGCTACAAATGTAAATCAATCGAAATTGTATTGAAATTTTTTAACACTTTTTTAGCAACGATAAGAACATGATAAACGTAAGTGGTCATCCCATTCGTTTATTTATGTTTAGGTTAAATATAACTTGGGTTTAATTTTAGAATAGAGTTCACAACATTTTTCAAGACTGTTTTTATTATTTTTTTAGGTAAACGAACGCATAAACGTACAAACATTTAAGCTATGTTAATAAATTGAATTGGTAAAATGCCCGAACAATTTATAAAAGTTAAGCATCGCGAGGTACAGTCCACTAGCAGTGCCTTTTCGGAATCTCTCAAAAAACAAGATTGTTCGTATCTTGGATCTAGTACCAACATATCAAATTCTAATAGCGATATATGCAGAATATGCCATTGCGAAGCAGACAGTGGCAATCCCTTGCTTTCACCGTGTTATTGTGCTGGTAGTTTGAAATATGTGCACCAATCGTGTTTACAGCAGTGGTTAGCTGCTTCGGATACTCGCTCGTGCGAATTATGTAAATTTAATTTTATTTTACATACCAAAATCAAACCAATTTCTGAGGTAGATATATGCAATTTTTTTTACTTTTAATCGTTTACGAACTCTTACTTTTCAGTGGAGAAGACTGGACATGACAAACGTTGAACGACGTAGATTATTATGTGCTATATTATTCCACTTTGTGGCTGCTATTTGTGTGATTTGGTCCCTCTTTGTACTTATCGATAGAGCCACGGAAGAAGTTCAGAAAGGTCTCATTGGTTTGTATCTTTTTTTATAATTTCGAATACTCATTTCATTTCTCGAGTTTTCTTTCGTTACAGCTTGGCCATTTTGGACTAAACTAGTGGTTGTGGCTGTTGGCTTTACAGGCGGTGCTGTTTTTATGTATATTCAATGTCGACAATATTTACTACTTTTCTCAAAATGGAAAGCACACAATAGGTATTTCCTATAATTAAACCTTATAGTTTGTACCGTTGCTTATTTTTAGAATAATTTTGGTGCAAAATGCACCAGAAAACATTTCCGAAAAGGTGGCCATATCGCCGCCAACCCCAAACTTCAACATTACACTCCATTCACCTTCTTGTACCACGGAACATTCGTCTCAGGTAATTGCCAATATCGAGAGCGGCGTGTCACCGTGTTACAATCCTATAGATCCGTTATACAAACAAGATGATGATTTGTACTCCCAAACTTACACCAGTTCCGGTTTCGAAAAATCTAATCAATCTCCACCGTTATCGGACAGAATAAGTTATACAGACGAAAGGGAGACGTTGAGTTTGGCAAACACATCGTTTGATGCGTTAGAATTAAACATACAAGAAGTGTTAGCTTTGGATGTAGAACGTCGTACCACACAATCAAAACATTCTTTGGGCCACTCGTCGAAACCTGACGCTAGAAACAGGAACAAACCTTTATTTAAATCATTGCCTAATTTAAGTGCCAGCAGTGAAAATTTGCTTGTGTGATTTTTTATTAGAATTTATTATAAAAATTTTAAAAAAAATATAAAAATGTGATTTATTCTACATTGCTGACTGTTTGTTTTATAAGCTTTTTTTATATATTAAAAATTTATATTATTGTTGGTTCTTAATGTACATAATTATTATTTAGGTAAACGTTTTTGTTGAATTTTATAATTACATAATAAAATATTTTTGAGTTGTACCTAACTTATTATTAATTATAGATCATACATTTCTGTATTTTAGATAAAGTATTGATTTTAACTTGTTGAAAATATTTTTAAATTATATTTACTTTCTTTGAATCCAAGTTTTATCCAGGAATTTTAGATGAAATTTCAGTAAAGTCCAGAAAAAGATATTGTATACAATTGCTGAACAACGTACTAAAACTCTCATGGCCGGCATCATTGATTTTTGTCTTGTTAAGCATTACGCTCAAAACTGTTAGGTTTTGACTCGGAAGATAAATTGCAGCCCTTGCACTACAAACTTGAAAGATTTAGGAATTACTATACCTAATTTTTTTGAGGGGCAGTCAATGGCCTAGTAATTGGAGCAATCAACTACTGATACTAAAGGTAGTGGTTCGAGTCCAGGAAATGCTAATTTTCTTTCTTTCTGTGATCGTCTCCCCTACGAACCCACATTAGCCAGCGTGGTAGGGCAAAGCTAAAAACCCTTTTCTCAAGAGAACGAGGTCTGCTCAGTAGTGGGTAAAGTTGACTGGAGGTGATTTTTAGAGTTTTTGAAATCTTGAGACAATGTCATTGGGATTCAGATATGACCTGTCAATCCTGATACCCTTATTCTTCCGGGAAAATTTCTTAAACAAGTCTTCCAAAGCTGAGGTGAACAATTTTGACATGTCTTCCTGACAAACTCCCTTTCTTATGAGAATCAATTTGTTTTTGTCTCTTCATTCACTTTTACGTGCAGGGATACTTTTTCCTAGATGTTTTTGTCCGACACGCGAGCTTAAAGCTCTTAGGCCCGATTGCACCAACCTCAATTAAAATCAGTCTATTAAGTGCTAATAGTCTCTTTATTATGAGCCTGTTAATATCAAATCCATAAATTATTTGACGTTAATTTAAGCGTAGATTTACGAGTCAGTTAAACTAAATTATCTCCACAGGTTCAGGCTGATTGAGTCACCTGCCTGTCGTTACTGCGGGGACGAAGATACGGCGGAACACACTCTTTTCGGATGCCTAAGATGGGAGAGGGAGAGAGTGATGATTTCGCTCCGGATGGGCGACACACTAAGCCCGGACAACATGATTGCTTTCATGCTGTCCGGCGAAGACGAATGGCTGGCTGTAGCGGTCTTCATCAGTCAAGTGATGAAGACCAAGGAGGGAGACGGACGAGCTGAGCAAGCCGAAGCTCGAGTCCTCGCCCTACAGTTAAGTCAATGACAGCCTTTTAAAGTTCCCTTGAGAAGTTCCCAAGAGAATTCGTCATTAATCGGCGGGTCGGGTCCGGGTCGAGTAGTGACGGTTGTTCGACGGGGTAGATTATTGTCGGTACGACGATAGCGCGTAGACCCTCTGTGGACACAAACTCTCGTGCTAATCCAGAGGGGGACGATCGCGAAAATAGTGCCGTCAAATATAAAGACGAGTGGACTGGCACTTTGCCAGCGACCACAAGTTTTTCAAGATGACCCGGTCGCATCGCGCTCTGTGATTTAATATGATTTGCAGAGTCGCTTGGGGGCTCGGAGTCTCCGGTATGGATGACGGTCGGCTCGGCCTTAACTTTGTCGCCGGAATTTCCGCCTATTAAGTTAATGACGAGTGGACTTTCACCTATACTGACGATCACGGACCACTAGGTGACCCGGTGCGACGTGTTGGATCGCGGCGAGCGGTGTTCCGGTTCAATTGAAAATGTAGAATCAAGTGATAGTGCCTGACCTCCCGGACACATACTTTCGTGCTAAACCGGGAGGTCATCGGGAGCCTGCATCATCGATGCAGCAGGGAAGATCGCAGACGACAGCGGAAGTAATGCCGAGAAGGTAAAGCCCGCTGTCGTCGGGGAGGGGGTTTTGGTCAGTAAGAATCTGACACTACCATCCCTGATGGGGTGGTGCCTATGAAGGTTTCCCCCTTCTCTGCAGGAAAAAAAACTAAATTACATTGGTGCAACGAATTTTTAAGTTAAATCGCAATATTTAACAGACATTTAGACTAGATCGCTATTAAAGCCTTAAATGGACTTGGTGCAATCTGCCCTAAGGGCCGACTTATTAACAGGGCCAAAACAACTGGTAACCGGGAGGCCTACAAAAGCTCTCAGTTGAAATACATGTATGCAGTGGCGTAGCTAGGGGGGGGGGCGGACCGCCCTGGGTGTCACCCGTCTGGGGGTGACACCCGACCCCAAATTATTTAAATTTCCTGAGTAAAATTGCCTCGTTTCTTGGTTTTTTAGGTTCCTAGGGGTGACACCTCAAAAAAACGTCATCAGCCTATGTGGAGTGACACCCGACCCCAAATTATTGACTAAAATTACCTCGTTTCTTGGTTTTTTAGGTTCCTAGGGTGACACCTCAAAAAAAAGGTCATCAACCTGGGTGGGGGTTGCACCCGGCCCCAAATTATTTAAATTTCATGACTAAAAAAATGGCGAGACGGTCGCCAGCTTAGCGGTTAAGTGCGTTGCTGCTAATGCTAAATACCTGGTTCAACTCCGGGCTCAGTAAAACTTTATTCTGACCGTCTCCCCTCGGAAGGCAATGGCAAACCACCGAGGTGTAATCTGCCTGGTACAGCCTCTCTGGAGATGAAGTGTATACACTTCCCGCGGTTCGGAGCCCGCGTTAAGCAGTAGGTCCCCTATGTGTGTGATAATACTTCAAACGCACAACACATGCATAGGAGAGAGGTCGCCTACGTCTGAAATCAGGCACGGCACTTGAAGAAGAAGAAGAAGCCTAAAATTACATCATTTTTTGTTTTTTACGGTGACACATCAAAAAAAAGGTCAGCAGCCTAGGTGGGGGTGACACCCATTAAATCTGCCCCGGGTGTCACCCATGCTAGCTACGCCACTGATGTATGCCATCCGTAAGGCGAAAGAAGACTCCTGGAGGAAGCACTGTAGGGAAGTCGAAAGCTCTACTAAAAGAAAACCACGGAAAAGTGGGAACATTGGAAGAAACACTGTGGAAGAAACTCCGGGGTTATTGCTCCAGACGTACTACGCGGGGTGTATACCGAAATCTATGAACAATTCTACTTACCAAGAAAACCTCTACCTATACACCGATTCGTCAGGCTGGCAAGGATCATTGAAAAGTAGCAAATAATATTATAAACAAAAGAGACTTGCATGGGTGACAAGATCTTTCAAACCATGCAAGTCACATGGGTGGACGGTATTTTTCCCGCCGTACTATAACAGGGGCTGAAGGAACTGGCCACCTTCTTATGCGTCATATTCAAAGCTAACTTAGAACCATGTAGGTACTACAAAGTTGGCGAAAGATCAAAGTGGTATTTATATACACCCACGCCAGTGTGCCTCCTATGCCCAACCGAAGTCCTTTCGATCAATCACTTTGATGTAATTTCTCCTGAAGACCTTAGAGAAACTTACAGATAGGCATATTAGGAACGTTGTATTAGGTTGATGCATAAGTTCGTAGCGTTTTTGGTTTCAAAGGAAAGAGTGGTAACCGTACATTTTGTCGTCGCATTGATAAAAAAAATCGGTTCTTTTCAGAACCACAAATTTTTTCGAATTGGGTATCTATTATTCGCTTGGGTTCGATACAGATGGTTGGGACGTTTTAAAAACCGCCCTAACGGACGGTTTGTTTAAACACTCTTCTTCTTCTTTAAGTGCCGTGCCTGATTTCAGACGTAGGCGACCTCTCTCCTTTTAAACGCTCACTTGGGCTAAACATACTTGAAGGGCCTTCTATCAAGAAAACCGGGATCCAAAAAATCGGGATCATAAAAAACCTGGATACAGCATTTAAAAATCGTATTAAAAAAATAATGACAAAATAGTAACCTTTCATCGATGTTACTCGTACGGGAGACGTGTTGCATCTGCCGGTGCGGAAATCGCTAAGTTTTAGAGTACCTATATAGAAGCACACGTACCGTCAACAAAATGGGGAGATTCCGCAAATATTCCTCATGCACGTCACCGAATTGTGTAAAATTTACGATTTTCAAAGTTATTTTTTTCATATTAAAAGTCCATCATCCAAGAATTTTATAATTTAATTTTACTTTATAAACCTTAAACATTACCAAACTAATCGGAAAAAGTCAATTTCGGTATACTGGTTAGGGTACTTCAACCTTTAATGCCATGGTATTGTTTTATTGAATACTTCTTGAATTTTTCAATTTGTAGAGACTTAGGGCTAATTTTTGGCTAAAGAAAATGGAGTGTCAAGTACAAAAAAATGAACATTTCCGACATATCCTTTTGTTTGAGTTTAACCGAGGAGTTAAGGCTAAATCGTAATATCACGATTCCTATAAGCGAAAAATATGGGGGGGGGTGGCTTTATTGATGCAAAAAGCCCTAAACACTGTTGAGAGATGGTACATACGAGAGGGACTATCGGTTAATCCGAGAAACACCTCAGTAGTTGCCTTCACGTGGCGCAGGAACCTGCAAGACGTGGTGGCTCTAAAGTTGTGTGAACAACAACTAAATTTGGTATGGTGAAGGAGGTTAAGTATCTGGGTCTAACACTAGACAACAGGCTGCCCTTTACACCTCATGTACGTAACATAAAAATAGAGCGGCAGGGGTCCAATGGGCCTGTAGAAAAATGATTGGCAAAACGTGGGAACTAAGACTTTAGTTGAACACCCAAGTGGTGATAGCCACGGTAATCTACTCGGCCCTGATTTGGTGGTATAAAACCAAGAAAAGAGAAAGCATAAACAGGCTTAACTAGCTGCAAAGACTTGCTTGTGTGGGTATTGCAGGGGCAATTCGGTCAACGCCCACCGCATCCATGGAGGCTCTTTTAGGGCTACATCCACTACATTTAGTGGCGGAGGCCCTACTAGCAGCATACAGGCTGACAATTAATGGCCATGGTAAAACTACCGCAAGAAAGGGGTTGAAAACAAGGTGCAACAAAAATTAGCATTGTGGAGGACTTTAGTAAACCTTTCAGTGTTATAGTACCTGACAGAGGGAAGGAAGAAATCACACAAGGGCTAAGCCGATTTGATACCATCTGATACACAGATGAATCTAAAACATAGAAAAGTACTGAAGTAGATATATGCGGTAGAAGAACAGTTGTATTTTGTTGTCTTGCAACAGTATTTCAGACAGAATTAATAGCAATACTACCCTGTGCTGAGGAAATGATTGGGAGGGGCTATGAAAATAGGCGGATCTGCATCAAGACAGACGGCCAGGCAGTAGTAAAGGCTTTGGAAGAGATAGAAATGCAGTCCAAGGTCATAAAACAATGCCTCAATGCGTTGGTGAAACAGGTAACTCGCAACAGTCTCACGATGAGACCGGGCCACCAAGGCAAACCTACCTAAGAAGGCTGCAAATACCCCCTAATGGTCTCTAAACCTTCTTGCGGGATCGCATATAGCATATACGACCGCTAAGGAGGGGATCAGGGATATACTTCGTAAACAACATCTCGCTTACTGGGCGGGCCTTTCTGGACTGAGACAATCGCGGATGTTCATTCGGGGCCCGTCCAGGTGTAACGAAATCCTTAAACTGAGAAGAATAGGATTTTTTACAGGACACTGCCGTCTCAAAAGGTACCTCAACATTAGGAGGCTATCTGAAGACCCTATACATGCAGGAAATGTGGGCGAGGAGGATAAAACCCCACACCACATAATTATGCAAATGTCTTGCCTTACCAGGGGAAAACTGCGTCACCTTGGGTTTCCACACCTGGTAACTGAGATAGTGCAGGCGCTCGCCGCTTTGGTTGCATACTTGACTATGTTGAGGAGACGCGTCTGGAGTGAAACACAGAACGAGGGGCACAATAACCTCCAGTGCGATGGGTGACATACACCACAACCTGTTACAATAATAATTTTTGGTCCAGAATGAAAGATGTAAAAATCGTCTATTGCCGTGAAATCCACATTACACTGTGTTCGTCACACATTTTCAACAAGCAATAACAGCCAGAGAGAGAATTGGACAATGTCACAAGACGTTAAAAACCAAATGCATCACCGCTTTTCAAGCTCCAATCCGGGGGGGGGGGAAGATGAAGTGGTTAAATAGAACGTTAGAATTGTATGTAAACAGTATATTCAAGAACCTGTAATTCCTGATTAAATCTGTTTATAAATTTATCTTACCAGCCATTCAAATTACAATAAATTATTGTTAGTATTGCCAATGGCCCAATATGGATGACCTCCCTTCAACTTGTAACTAGAATTTACACAAAAAATTGAACTCAAGAATACCACATAAATTTTGAAAAACTCCCCAAGTCCTAGGCATTTGTAGTCCTTAATTTAAGCTCAATTAAGAAGATAACTTTTAGTCCAGGCAACGAAGACGAAAAATTGGCTCAAGCTTGCAAAAAATCCGGGCAAGCTGAATTTTGGCAGAGATGTACATTGGGGTTCAGCTAATGAATCCCCCCAAAAGTCTCATAAAAATCCCAAGCCGGCGTTCCCCCAAATGAGGATTTTAGCCCCCTAGGTGCGGTTTTCGCCTATAGCTCACGTATCTTTACTTTTACGAAAAATTACCATTAAACAAAGTTTTATTTGGCTATTACAGTATGTATTGTAGTACTACCTACTGCAGCACCACAAGTTATAGAAAATTTTATGTTCTTCAACTTTGCTTAATGGTAATTTTTCATAAAACTAAAAATACGTGAGCTATAGGCGAAACATCGCACTTAGGGGGCTAAAATCCTCATTTGGGGGAACGCCGGCTTGGGATTTTTATGAGACATTTTGGGGGTTTATTAGAACACTTCAATATACAACTTTGCCAAATTTCAGCTTGCCCGGACCTTCTGTAAGCTTAAACCAAAATTTCGGTTTCGTTACTTGGAAGATACTAGAATTTGGGAAAATTTTGAAAAAATCTATTTTTCTCTTCATTTTCCAACCTTGGCCACAATTTCAATTAATTTATTGTTAAAAGCATTTCCCGTGCCCGAAAACATTTCTCTCCCTGCAACGAATCAATATTGTGCCATTTTAAGGGTGGGTCGTGTTTTCGGTCAATAATTTAAGTATTAGCGAGTCATGGAAAAATATGAAAAAAAGTATTTTATAGAGAATTTTATGCTCTTCAATTATGGTCTGATCATAATTTTTCATATAAGCATAAATAAGCGAGTTATTGGCAAAAAATCGCGTTGGGGGAGCTAAAACCCCCGGTTGTGGGGGACGCCGGCGTGGGATTTTATGGGACTTTTGGGGGGTTCATTAGAACACCCCAATGTACATCTCTGCCAAAATTCAGCTTGCCTGGATTTTTTGCAAACTAAAAACCTTCCTTGCCTGGCCTATTTTGGCTAGCTCTAAAACATCCCATTTGAAAAATGTTAATACATGGAAGCCCAGACTTGTAGAAATATGGTGAGTATAAGCACCTTGGTTTAGATATTGGTGGTCATATTTGGTTCTAGAGCCAATGCTTCGGGACATAAATTAAAGTTTTTTCATAGAAGAAGTAAACTTTCCCTTCAAGTAATTGTTTTGAAACAAAGAAAAGAAAAACATTTATACAATTTTAATAAACATATTTAAAATCGCATATTTATAATCAATACTGAAATGCAATAAAAATATATTTATAAAAATAATTTAACATATTTCACAGTTTAGTTTTTAAAAACACTATAAATACCAATTATACATTTTAAATGCGTACTAATGCTAATCGACAGATGCAAAAGACATTTTCAATATCTTGGATACCTGATCATAAAAGATTGAAGTTCTAAAATATTACAAGTAAAAAAGAAGCCTTATTAAAATAATTAGCATGAAAATTTAGAAACAATTTGTTTATTTTTAAAGTGTGGCTATTTACTTAAAATATTTTTGTAAAGTTATTCAGCTTGACGTAAACGTGCTAAACGTTGTGAAAGTTCATCTTGCTCTGTGGACGCTTGAGTGGCTGCTATACTACCACCTTGTACTTCTTGCGGTAACTCCATATTTAATTCCAAACTAAAAACATAAATTAATATTAATTTGAACGCATTTGAATTATTGCTAATATGATCATACCCGGCCTCATCAGCTACTTGTTGCATTAAAGACTCGACATCGTTTTGAGGCACCGATGTTGTGGTAGATTGTGACATAGCATTTTCCATGTAACTACTTTGAACGTCCAGATCTTCAAACTGTTGTTCAAATTTATCCATCAAAGTGGAAATTTTTTCTAAATTCATGCCCTTCATAGCAGCATCCATTGCTTTCACCACACCTAAATTAAAAAATATCATTAGTTTATATTAACCAGTTGTTTAAACCACATACCGGCCATTGAACTTGTAACTTTCCTCGTTGTAAGTGCAGTTTGTACACGACTAGATACTGCATCGACTCGGGCCGACATTCTCAGAAAATTTATAGCCTGATTTTTTTGTCGAATCGCATTTTCTGCATGTATCCTAGCTACCTCCATATTACCTTTTTGAATTGCTTGCTTAGTTTTGGCTTTTTCTTGCTTCTCTTCTTTTTCACACCTCTTCGAATTTCGCTCTAATTCCTTAACAGCGAATTTCAAATTGAAGAGATGTTCTATTTAATAATTAAGGAAAATGGTAAAGCGTTATTTCAACATTAAAAATAATTTCAAGTGGGAATTTTATCTATAGAAGACTGATTTATTAAAATTACAATGGTATTGAAATCCATATAATTCTTTTACAATGCTAATTAATACTAAATTCCGTACAGTTTGTTTCTAAAATCACGCAAAAGTACATCACTTTTTTTCAAACAAATACCAAAATAGTAATTCGTGAGAATTCTTAAAATGCAATATTATCAATATACCTTTGGAAATAAATTTTTTTAAATGGTTAACATAAATCTTGTTTTTGAAGTTTAGTGGATTTATAATCATTTATTGTAAGTATTTATATACATGAATTATGCAATATATTGCTGTAATTTCTGCATTTGCCATGTATTTGTTTGTTATTTCTCCCAATATTTTTAATTAACATTATACCTCATAATTTAAAAAAAGCGTGATTTTCCAAATAATTTCAAGAATATTTATGATACATTATTTTATATCTTGGGGGGGGGGGGGGATTTTTATCACTTTGAAAAATAAACACTAGGTGCATTTTAGGCTTCTATATTTATCTTTTAATCATATAAAATAAACCCCCCCCCCATATATTATCGTAATATATAACAGTTCCAGCAAGTTGATAATGCAATAACAATACCCAAGAATACTTAAAAACTCTTGCAGTCTGTTCAAGGTATTCTTCACAGAGAAAAAATTCTAGAGATGATTGCCCAACACAGTTTGGTAAGCATGTGCTGATCGGCACTCTTCCGTCGTAGCTGTTACCGCAGTGACAGCGCCGTCACCACTTTTGGACAGTGAAAATCACCTTGAAATTTAGCGGTAATATTTTTAAAGTTATTTGGAAAGACACCTGCTATGTTTTCAAACGACTGTTTACCTAATTCATGTAAAACATGGTTTAGGATGTCTATATTACATTTTTACATATTTTGTAAATTTTTATTTACAGGATTAACATAGAAATCTAGAAAAGTATTAAAATGGGCTGCAGCTGCTTTAAGGCCAGTTGCATAAAAGAAGATGATACTCAAGTCAGAGTTAACCGGAAATTTCTGTTATTTGATTGGTTAGTACACCAGAAATCTCCGAGTTAACTATTGACTTTGGGATAATCTTCTGTTATATAACTGGCCTCAGAGTTAGGCTGCTTAGAGTGAGAGTTGAGGATAAATCTAAAATCCTCTGTTGATGTTGTAACAGGGTTCTCACTGAATTTTCCAAAACAAATTCACAGATTTTTTCAGGTTTTCCCCGATTATAATTAAAAATTTGGAATTCTTCCGTTATCTGTCTACCAGTGACGCGCATTGATAGATAAGCGAGATTTTAAATTATGGTGGGCGTTAACAGTCCCAATCCGCCAAGTAGCGTAAATATTCTTACAAACAAAAAAACAATACTAATCACACCTGCAAATTCCCTAAATTTATTATAGTATTAATATGAATGAGGGGAATTTCAAGTTAATAAACATTTAGTACCTAATTGAATTAAAAAAGATTCAAGTTAATTTTTTCAATTTCGCCGAAAATCTTCGACACTCCACTCTCACCTAAATACTGAAGAGTATCCTTTAAATGGATACAAAAATTATTGCAGATGTTAAAAATATGTTTTGAACTTTACCTATTATCTGCTCTGCACTGGCGCGAATGAATGGATTAAGGAGAGATTCAAACTAAAATTTTCTTCTTCTTTTGCCTTTCCAGTTTAGGCGCATTTGCCTGTTCCGGCTACTAAAATTTTCTAAATATCTTAATACAAAAAATTCCTAATAATCTTCATTTAAAGTATTGATTTTTTAACTGGTTGAAAATATTTAGTGTAATTAATTTTTTTTTAAATTTTCAAGTTAAATAATTGCGTTAATTTCCTATAATGAAATTGTATTTTGGATTTAAAGTAAAATACACCTACAAAACGAAATAAACAGAATGTTAAAAACCAAAGTTTTAGTCCGTCCTCAAAATCGAATTGATTGTGAAACCTAGCTTCAAGTTTTTTTTACAAATTGCGGCATAGCTCCCCGTATTCGGGGTTGTTAACTAATTTACTATCATATTATTTATCCAAGCAGTTAGTATACAAAGTCTTCAACTGGCACATTTGCTGCACAAACAAAATAAATGTTAGGTACAAACACAAACTACAAATGTCTAAAATTAGACCAATAATAATACAAAACAAAACCAATCATAGCAATGCCAATTGATAACAAAGGTAGTTTTACCCCGAGCAAGGTAGCCATGTTTGTTTTGTGATTGGTTAAATATAGAGTAGGGTAATTATGTTTCGGCATATAATTGGTTTTAAATTACATTTTAGAATGTATCAATAAATTAATTGCCTGTTGTTTTAACATTTATTGGGATAGTTTGCCGAATTCCATAGTACATTAGTAGAGTCCGGATTTATATGCGGTAAAAAACATCAATATAAGTATTTTATATGCGGTTAAAATTAGTCGATATATGCGCTAATATTGCTGAAATTTGGATAATATGCGGTTAAAATAATATTTACATAATATATATATAATTATTAATTTAGGAATTCGCAGAAATATTATTTATTAAAATCAACGTCGCCAAATTTTCTGGATCGGACAGGTTAAGATTAGTTTAGAAGTTACAAAAAGATGATAATATTTTTCAGACCCCAATAAATAAGAAGCGATAATAAAATTTTTAATTTATTGATTTAAAAGGTTTCAGAGGTGGCAATGCGTTATTTTTTTAAAATGGAACTTGTTGCAAGGGATAGAAATGGTCCAGAAAACGTGTAGGTACCCATAAATAAATGTGTTTGACAAGGTTGGATTTTGTACCACATTTTTAACATTAGGATTTTATTTTAAAAAACTTGCACCTACATATAATCTACATATACAGGGTGTCCCCGTGACCGTGGAGAACCTTTGAGGTGGTGATAAAGGACACTTTTGTAAGACAAATTTTCAAATAAAATTTTTGCCCAAGTCCAAACCCTTGGGGGGTACCTCCCTTTAAAGCAATTTTTTGAATTTCTGATTTCAAACGGCCATAGCTCCGATATCATTGATCATTTTGAGTCAAGTGACTTTCACATGGCGCGGCCATTTTGTCAGTGGGGCATACCTGTCGTAACGTCACCTCGAAATGATATTAATCATTTTGAGTCACGTGACTTTGACAGGACGCGGCCATTTTGTCAGTGGGGCATACCTGTCGTGACGTCACCTCGAAATGATCAATTGATTTGTTTAGGTTAACGGATTAGAACTTTTTTAAAGATCATTCGCTTGTTTACAAATTAGGTTATAATAACCCCTTATCGTCTAGAATCAACGGATTTCGAGTTATAAATTAAATTAAGGGAAAAATTTAAATTTTCTTGCGAACCCCGTATCTCTTAAACGAAACGTCTAAGAGAAAAACTAACGGCCCAAACCGGATAGGGAATTTAACGGGCTACAACTTTCGTCAAATAAATTTTTTTGGGCAACCAACCGTTTTCACAGAAACTCTGAAAATAATGAACAAGGTGTAGGTAAAAAATATAAATTCACATAATTACTAAAAATCTCAATTTGATTTATAGCATTTGTTTTAATGTTAAAACATTGTTAAAACGTATTAAATAATACCGTGCAACACCTTTTGAAAAGAGCACGCCTGTGTGCTGAAAATGAGGGAGGCCATTTTGAGCATTTATTAAATTAATTTTGTGAATTTATTTTTTTTTACCTACACCTTGTTCATTATTTTCAGAGTTTCTGTGAAAACGGTTGGTTGCCCAAAAAAAATTTATTTGACGAAAGTTGTAGCCCGTTAAATTCCCTATCCGGTTTGGGCCGTTAGTTTTTCTCTTAGACGTTTCGTTTAAGAGATACGGGGTTCGCAAGAAAATTAAAAAAAAACACTTGAATTTTTTAAACATTTTTTCCCTTAATTTAATTTATAACTCGAAATCCGTTGATTCTAGACGATAAGGGGTTATAACCTAATTTGTAGACAAGCGAATGATCTTTAAAAAAGTTCTAATCCATTAACCTTAAAAAATCAATAATATTGGAGCTATGGCCGTTTGAAATCAGAAATTCAAAAAATTGCTTTAAAGGGAGGTACCCCCAAAGGTTTGGACTAGGGCAAAAATTTTATTTGAAAATTTGTCTTAGAAAAGTGTCCTTTATCACCACCTCAAAGGTTCTCCACGGTCACAGGGACACCCTGTATATATAAAAATGGATGTATGTATGTTCTATAGACTCCTAGACCGTTCGGAACTAAATTTGGCACAGTTATTATGTAGGTCCCTGCGCATGTTTTTGTATTGAAATAGTGCAAAAATTTGCAAAGGAAAGGAAAGTTGATTTTGAGTAGCCTGCCTTCCTTTAAGGAATCTCGATAATCCATTCATGCGCGTCCCATAGGGACGCGCATGAATGGATTATCGAGATTCCTTAAAGGAAGGCAGGCTACTCAAAATCAACTTAAAAACAATAATGAATGCTGTCCAAGCTGTCAACCGATCGACAATGCAAATACGCGTGCACGTGCTTTACGTTTCTATTTGACCAATCTTAACCAAATTTGGTGTAAAAGTTATTTACAACGCTACGAAAAACATAGGCTACTTTAGAACCTTGGAGTGAGGCCGAAACCACGGTCTACACGTATGGTTGCGATTTCCCCGAGGCCGAAGAACCACATCCGACACGGTCTAGATGGCTAAAGGCGGCCAGTAGGCCGACTGTGCCAGCTAGTTAATGATAATTATTCCAAATATTGGCTATACATGTGACCGGACAGGTGACCACATGCAAGTGAACGCACGACATCCGAACACATGACAACTGACCCCACGGACAACTGAACACACGGACAACTGAACACACGGACAACTGAACACACTGACAACTGAACACAATCTTAATTTTTAAATTTAAATATTTGTTATTTATTTTTATAATGAAATAGTAAATTTGAGGTTTACGATTTTACAATTATTGTTTTACATGCTAATTAAAAATAGCCAATAGTTTTTCAATTCTTTTTTCAAATGATTATTTTCAAAATGACACCCCCACAAGGATGGTCCATTTTAGCTAATAAGGTTTGAAACCGACTTTACATTGTTCCTCGACAATTTTGCAACGAGATCTCTCAACTTTCGTTCATTTTCGCCATCGATGTCACAACAAAGATGCGAATTTCAGATTTTTTCAAAAAATGTCAACTTTGAGGTCATTTTTTTGGGTCGCGGAAGAATAATATTACTAAATGTTTTTCGACAAAAATTCTTAAAATTACTCGGCAAATGAGGTTTCGCCGTTAAAATTTTGCAATTTAATGTTCAAGGGAGTGGCCCTTCAAAAAAAATTTGAAAATTTTGTTTTTCATTTTACAGCTTTGCGGTGCGAGATACGAAAAACAACTATAGATGTAAAATTGTTTAGGCCCGGGGTCTACTTGCGATGCCGGTGGAAAATTAAAAATCCCTTCGTAAATAAGGACGCTATGGCCGTTTGAAAAATTTTCTAAATTTCGACCTTAAAGTCGTTGTGGCGCGACGTTTATGAAACAATTTTTAATTTTAAAAACGGTATTGGGTGGCATTTCTCGAGCGCGAATTTTTAGAAATGTATACTTTTTTTCGTGCGGCGTCAATTAAGGTGGCAAATTGCAAAAACGCAAATTTTTAAAAATTTCGATTTGAAATCGGACCGTTTTATATATAAATATTTGCGCGCAATTTTAAACGAAACGAGTTGGTTTTTCGAAAAATTTTATTGAACACTTTCCGTTTTATTTGGCGAATTTAACGGGGATGCTTTATACTTACAACAAAGTATTGGAATAATTTTTGAAAATTTTACATCGCATCCCGCAATACTTTTTAGCCGTCGAGTTTGTGATTTTGTACAGTTTTGGAAGAGCTTTCTACATTTTGCAAAATTTTTGCACAAAGGAAAATTAATTTTTCCAAATTTTTACATCGGTTATCTACGAAAATGCTCACTGAAGACGCTTATTCCGTTAAAATAGCAATTTTCGAAAATAAAAACTTCCGATTTAGTTTCCAAGAGTTAAAGATCCCGGTGGGGTGTATGGATCATTTACAGGGATGTTTTAGCTGTTGTAAACCTCCAATTGGGGCAAGGGAGCCAAGCCCCCTGGCGAGGCGCGAAGCGCCAAGTTTACATATAACGTCAGTTAACGTGATAAATTGCAAAAAATGAAAATTTGTAGAAATTAAATTCGAGATAGAGTTGATTATGCATATAAATATTGACTAAAAACAATGAAATCTCCGCGAAAAGTTAAATCTGCCACAAAGAGGTGGATCTGCCGTTAGGTTAGTGTTAGTTTTTGATATTTATTTAGAAAACGAATTAAAAACAAATAAATCTCCGCGTAAAGTTAAATCTGCCGCAAAGAGGTGGATCTGCCGCAAAGAGGTGGATCTGCCGCGAAGAGGTGGATCTGCCGTTAGGTTAGTGTTAGTTTTTGATATTTCTTTAGAAAACTAATTAAAAACAAACAAATCTCCGCGTAAAGTTAAATCTGCCGCAAAGAGGTGGATCTGCCGGGAAGAGGTGGGTCTGCCGTTAGGTTAGTGTTAGTTTTTGATATTTCTTTAGAAAACTTATTAAAAACAAACAAATCTCCGCGTAAAGTTAAATCTGCCGCAAGGAGGTAGATCTGCCGCGAAGAGGTGGATCTGCCGTTAGGTTAGTGTTAGTTTTGATATTTCTTTAGAAAACCAATTAAAAACAAACAAATCTCCGCGTAAAGTTAAATCTGCCGCAAAGAGGTGGATCTACCGCTCCCTCGAACTTTTTTCCAAGTTAAACGCAAAAAGTGAGAATGGACTCAAAAATAATAATAATTACCCCAAAAAGCTAGATCCATTACGATTGTGTTCAGTTGTCAATAATAATTATAAAATCGTAAACCTCAAAGTTACTATTTCATGAATATAAAAATAAATAACAAATATTTAAATTTAAAAATTAAGATTGTGTTCAGTTGTCAGTGTGTTCAGTTGTCCGTGGGGTCAGTTGTCATGTGTTCGGATGTCGTGCATTCACTTGTCATGTGGTCACCTGTCATAGAATCAATAATTTTATATGCGGTAAAAATCCAAAATATTAAATTATATGCGAAATAAAACTTCGTATTTTGCTTCATTTCGTAGAGAACAGTAGAGATGCTAAAAATTAGCTTTCTGTGATAGAGCAAATAAAACATGTAAAAACATATAAATCCGGACTCTATACATTAGTAATGAATGCAATTTTGCAAACTCTTGGACATGTCAATCGTATTGCTTTATGGAAACAACCCTCCAACAAGCAACACTATTTCCATGTTAAAATTGGCATTACAAATTTCTAATGTATTTAATACTATTATTAATGCAAACAAAATCATAAAATTGAGATTAATAATAAAATTAATTCAATTATAATTAGAGTCAATTGTTTTGAGCCCCCCCCCCCCTTAGAAAGAATCAATGAACGTCCATGTTAATTCAACAGGTTTTTGAACTTTTTTTCGTACATCTCACACATAAATCCATAAACCTACGTCATAAATTCCGTTTTCAAAGTTGGGAAGTTTATTATTTCAAACTATCCATTGTAGGCATCAAATGCCAGCATCTCTTCATATAATAAAAAATATTATTTGACATTTGTTCCAAGTTGAACCATGATTATTGCCAAAATGTGTTTGACGAGATCAAAAATGTTCTCACTGTAAGGTGGTTTTCGAATTTTTTAAAGAAATTAATACCCGAAACTTGGAAAAATTACGTTAGAACCTCCCAAGAGGTTTATAAGATAGCAAATACACAGTAACATCACGGTGAATTCTCTAAAATATTTCTAATTTTAGTGAATCATCTGTGAACAAATCCTCAAATTAATTAGTTAAAAATTGCGCAACTTTAACTTGCAATAATCAAAAATAATCATTCACCAACTGTTGTCAAAGATTAAAACCACCTTAATTATCGTCGTACTACCAATTCGAATATTAATTAGCAATTTAGTGACTTTCATTTTAAGAATTCCTAAATACTTAACAATTTTTTAGAAATTAGGTATCACAAATAATGAACGGATTAGTCATCTTTATGTTAACCTAAATCATCAACCTTGAAATTAACAAAAAAAGGATACTTTCCATGGCCGAGGCAGACATTTCGTTACCCGTTTTGTCACCCTATCCTCCAAGCTTCTTGGAGTCACTTGGTCACAAAAAAAATTTATTAAAAGTTAACTACTAAAATAAATACTTCTAAGCACCTAAAAACACTGCAATAATACCATCGGTCAAGTCGCGTATGACATCAAAAAATATGACATTTGGTAGATACAATGTTGCCACAACAAAATCTAGTTGTCGAATTTTGTCGTTGGCGAACAGTTTCTGGGGTATTTAGCAGGTTATTAGTTGGTTATTAGTGCTACCACGCCATAACATTATGGAATTAAGTCGATTTTATATAAATTTCTCTTAAAAAGTGCTTAAATATCATACGTAATTATATATAATTCGATTAATCACTTCGTTATTATACATTAAAAGATATTTGGCGTTCTTACCGATAACTCATCGATACGACTCGACCACTTGCAAACGTAAGTACCAAACGTTATTAATTTTTATGATCCGAGTTAAATATAATAATTCAAATTAAATTATATATACGCGGCTAATTGAAATTAGAATTATTTTGTCTCAACAAATTAATGTGCACCTTTTGTTTATCAATGCATCGTTGTTGTCTAGGTTATGAGGATACGTTTTTGTTGGGTTAGTGGTTGATTTTTTTTTATTATTGTAATCGTTATGTTGTAACTTTATCATTCAATTCAAGCCGAGTTGTGTTTAATTGAATTTCCACTATTAAATGAAAGAAACTTTAGGTAACCAAGTTATGGTGTTAGTTTAGTGATGGCTCAGTATTTTCAAGTATTGAGTCAAGGTGGTGATAAAAGTACTGCTGAAAGTTTAAGCCAGTTGTATCCAAATTTAATTGAAAATCAAACGGTTCAGTACGTTATAAACCCCGGTGATCAACAGTTCCAGGGACAGCAGGTAGAAAGATGTAATTTATATGTTCGCACTGTTGTAAATTTGAATACCTTACAGATTGTTGTATCTTCGGATCAGTTGATGGTGATCGAAAATCAACCTCAACACGTAATTGTCGATCAATCCGCTATTACATACCAAAACCCACAATATATCTTGCAGGAGAATGTCGTAGACTACCAAGAGGGTCAACCAACGCAACAAATCTATTATATGGAAGAAGTTGAAAGCGAACAGCCAATTCTTACCAAAGCCGATCTTAACAATTCCCCTATAAGACAACCTCAAATAAACCAATTACATCAACAAATTTGTGTTCCACAAACTTCAGCTCCTCACATTCAACATGTATTAAATGACCATCTTAATTGTCTCGTTACAGATTAATACAAATGATTATTTTTAGTCTCGTTTACCTACTCACGTACAACTCAATCAATCACAGTTATTGCAGCAAAGAGTTCAAATACAACATCCTAGACACGCAATGCAACAAGTAAATCAGCGTAATATTCAACTTCAACATTCTTCAGCAGCACATGTAGGTTTATCGTATTTTATTCATGTAACTATTATTAACTTATTAAATGCGTTGCTCTACTCAAAAAAAAAAAACTAGAAAATAAATTTCGAGTTTTTCGAAACATCACTTTGACCCCAATATTTTACTTTAGTTAGCATTAGTGGTGTGTGTTTGCTTAAAACCAAAGAGAAAATTACATTGCATTAAAATGTTGTCGAAAAATTATCAACCTATTGGAACTTAATTCGGTTACTTTCACAATATTATAAATTGATTGATCATTGCAAACCCTTGACTCAGTGCTCTTCTCTTGCTATGATAATAAATGATAGTTTTTAATTGTCAGATGTGAAATTTCGATTTTATTTGTCATTGGCTAAATTTTGTGCCCATGACTGCTGGCAAAAATTATTATTGATTTATTTTGCAGCAAAAAGTTACTGCTAATCAAGAAGCTGTACGTGGAAGTTCTATGGCTACAAAAAATAATGTGCCTCCATTACACTTCACTCAACCAGCAGTAAAGCAAAGCGAAATCTCAGTATGTTGCATATATTTTTGCATGTGTAGCTGTGTAGTCCTTACTGAAATTGAAAAATCTCTTCACTGAATTGCAATTACATTTTTTAACCAATCGGTGCCCAAAGGGCACTGTAATATTGCAAATTTTATAATACTAACTGATATTATGGTGTTAGAGTATTTGCTGGTTTCTCTCTGTTCAATTTCTTGCATCTATGATATTACATTGAAATATCCTGTATAATTTCTTAACACTTTTTAGTTGGCATTAAATTATTATTGGTTTAGTTATGTATAAAAAATTTAAATAGGTAGTAAAGTGGTGGTTTTTGTTGACAACATTACAATTTTTAAATTATGTAATTAAAAAATTTTTTAATGTAACAAGTTTTTGAAAATTTTATTTTTAGATCGAATCAGGTAGTCACGAAGCTGTAGCTTTAGCCGATGGAAGTATAGTATCTTTGAGTGCTTATAAACAAATGCTTGCTAGTAAAAAATCTTTTAATCAAGCAAATGCACAAAAGTAAGTTTTCTTTCCTTTTATTCTGTAAAACGGTTTGTGAATTTTTTTTTAACTAGAATGACTGCTACACATGAAAAATATCAGTCGGACAATGTTGCAAAACCCAAAAATAGCCCTCACAATAAAAGCAGAGCAAAGAAAGCAGTAAATACTGCAGTTGGAGAATATGTACAACAAAATATAAATTCTCCACGGCATCAATTTTTAACTCAACAACAACAAATGAAAGCAAATAGACAAAATCAACCTAAAATACCACAAAATCAATTTATGCAGCAGCATGCTCAACATGTTATGCAAAATCAACAAACAAAATCTGAAAGTCTTCAGTATGTTTCGCCAAATTACATAATTCAATCTCCATCTCAGCATCAATCTGTTGCTCGATGCCCTCTACCTTCGTACATTTCTGCAGTTCAAATCAAAAATATAATTGGTTAGTATATTATATTCGGGCCATTTTCGAGGTATTTAAATTGAATATTGCAGACAACACTCCGGCTACCGAGGAATATTCGGATTCTATTAGAATGCTAGTTTTGCTAGAAGACGGAGAACAAAGATTAATAACTTTTACTTTACCTAAAGAAAACTGTACCATACAAGAAATTTTGGAACAGGTAAAATTTATCATAATACCAAGTATTGCATGTAATAAATGAATTGTTTTAATTATAGGTTGGAGTGCCCTATAAACTCGAAACAAAAATCTCTTGTACCGAAGTCAATCATTCTGGTGTCAATTACTTAGTTACAGTAGGACACGTCGATCCAAATGTTGTTGTGAGTATCTTGGTAAGAATTAAGACAGGTTTGTTTGTTATCCTAATATCTTTGGAATAATTTAAATTTGAATGCCATATTTTAAAATTCCACACTTTTAAAATATCCTTCAATTCAATATTCCTGAGGTGTTATTATAAAAGTATTTCATGGCAACACATTTTTATTAGTGATGGGCACTATCGAAATTTTTTGACTATCGATAGTTAGTTACTATTTTTTTTTACTATCGATAGTTAGTAACTAAAATGTAGTTGCTAAACATCAAATCGAATAAAAACTACTGAATAAAACTATCGAATAAAAACTAGCGAATAAAAAATATCCAATAAATTTTTTTTAAGGTAGTGTTTACACTGCTTACCGACCTTTTGCGGTTGGTAATCCGATATAAACAATTAAATACTATAATATAAGCAATTTTGCATTTATAGGGTGGCCACTTGCCATAAATTCATAAAAAATCATAAATTTTGAAAATTGCCATAAAAATCATAAATTTTACGACTTTGCCATAAAATATCATAAATTTTAGTTAAAATTAAAAATTTAAAATACTTAAATTATTTTTAGTAACCGAACCCATGCTCATCCCATGATCAAATTTGGTAAAAATTATATCTTATAGTATATAAAAATTTATGTGATTGTTATTGACAAATTTTTTGCATTTCTTTCTTCATTTTTTACCCACAAATCTGTGGCCTTCAATTTTAGGGCAAAAAATCTGGAAGTTGTCTTACTATATCCTTAGGCTTCCTACAGACTGATCAAGCAAAAACGTTGTGCGACAAAACGTTTTTTGTGATTGGTTCAAATCAAACAAAATCAAGTTCAAATCAAACAAAATCAAATTTGATTGGATCAAACAAAAACGTTTTGTCGCACAACGTTTTTGCTTGATCAGTCTGCAGGCAGCCTTAATCGTTAATATATATAAAAATGGATGAATGTGTGTATGTATGTATGTTTCCTATAGACTCCTAAACCGTTTGACCGATCGGAACCAAATTTGGCACAGTTATTATGTAGGTCCCTGCGCATGTTTTTGTATTGAAATAGTGCAAAAATTCGCAAAGGAAAGGAAAGTTGATTTTGAGTAGCCTGCCTTCCTTTAAGGAAGGCAGGCTACTCAAAATCAACTTAAAAACAATAATGAATGCTGTCAAACGATCGATAATGCAAATACGCGTGCACGTGCTTTACGTTTCTATTTGACTAATCTTTACCAAATTTGGTGTAGAAGTTATTTACAACGCTACGAAAAACATAGGCTACTTTAGTACCTTGGAGAGAGGCCGAAGGCCGAACAACCCCATCCGACACGGTCTAGATGGCTAAAGATGGCCGGTAGGCCGACTGTGCCAGCTAGTCCTTAATAGAATAGAAGAAAACAATAATTTTTGTGTTTTCCCACAGAATATTGCATAAGCCACGATTCGAAATGCTAAAGTTCGTCATTTTAAAATAGTTTTCAATTGTTTTTAATATCTTTCTGTATCGTCCGTTCTGCTTATGTATTGTTTACATGGGCATTTGGGAAAAATTTATTGATTTGTTAATCCAATAATACCTTCGGTAAAAATTGGACAAGTCTCAGTAAAAACGCTCTTGTGTTCGCATCTGCAAGTATCTGCAGCTGAAATTTGGAGGGCAAGTACTAGAGATGCCAATGATACCACAAAAAAATTTTCGGTGTGTCTCATGCGTTCTCACACAACTAAAAGTTTAAGAGAAGTTAACATTTAAAAACATCGAGTTTTTAGGTTGAAATTAGGTCTACAAACCGTTAAAAATGTAATTCTTTGTTTTGTTTTGGCACTTGTGTGCTAGTAACGTAAAACAGAAATAATATTTCAATTTGAAACTGAAAAAAATCAATGTATTTCCGTTTTTAAGCAAAGTTAAATGAAGTACCTATGTATATGGTACATAGTAGTATATGTATATAAAAAAGGTTGACTTTGCCCCATTTTTTCGACACTTTCCAAGCGAATTTTTAATGATTTTTTTTGTGTTCCTGAATCCTTGGAATGTTCCTAGCAAGAAACTATTATTAAACAGACCAAATGAATTACTTTAAAAATCACCATTTGTCCGCCTCCACCACACTGTGCGCCGTTGACCTTTTTTTGTAGGTATTTACCGTGTTTCGCCGAAATGTACTTTTTTTTCATAAAAATAATATGGTCACCATAGGTATAAAGGGAGTTCCCCCCTCGGGGTGCGGGCATAAATTTGTCATAAATTTTTGTATCGAGTGCCATAAATTTGCCATAAATTTTTGTATCGCGTGTCATAAATTTGCCATAAATTTTTGCTTTGAGTGCCATAAATTCATAAATAAATGTTACTTATTGCTAGTGGCCGGCCTGCATTTACATTGTTCATAACAAAACCCCAAAAAGAAATATCAAGCCTAACAAAGCATTCCCAAAACAAAAGTTATTCGAATGTTCGTTATTCGTAACTAAAAAGTTGTTCAAATAGTTTTAGTTACTAAACATTCATTCGATAGTTTTTAGTAACTAAATAGTTATTCAAATATTTTTAGTAACTAAAAAGTTATTCGAATATTTTTACTAACTAAAAAGTTATCCGAATAGTTTTAGTTACTAAAAATTCATTCGATAGTTTTTAGTAACTAAAAAAAAAGAAACTACCGATAGTTCGAATAAAGCCTAACAGTTTTTTATTCGATAGTCCCATCACTAATTTTTATTGTATAATTAAATCAAGCATTCAATTAAAATATAAATATTTCACAATTTGCGAAATAAATTAAAATTTTTTCAGTACTGCATTAAATTGGTTTTTTTCTACAAAAAAATGTGCAAGCAGATTTTGTCTAAAAACTTTTTAATTCTTCAGCTAGAAATATTTCTGACATTATAATGAAATGACATTGAATATTAACATCAAACTTTGCTTCAGTTACAGCTGCAAGCCAGAGAACCCGAAGAAGAATCTACACAAGCTAGCAACCACAAAATGGAAGTTGATAATTCATCAGATAAAGAAGGTACTGCAGAATCTTCTGTTGAGATGACTGAACCACCTGTCTATAAGTCCGGTTATCTTGCTGTTTGTAATCATTGCGGTATTACTTCTGAAGACTTTAATAGGTGTGCAAGGTGCCATCATAAATTGCCTGAAGAAGTTAAACAAATCCCTATGGGAGAAGTTTATGGCAATGATAAAACAAATGATAATATGCTAAATGCACATCAAACTTTACACGACAAAAAAGGTTCTCTTATTCCCAAAAATATGAGTATGTACTTTTTTTTTTGTTCCTTTTTTTTTATTTAATCAAAATATGGTTTGTCGTTTTAGTAATCAAACCTTAGCTAAGTTAACTTGCACATTAAGCCCGTGTCTGACTATAAAATTTTCATCCATATTTTTATAAAAATTTGCATACAAACGATTTTGATAGTGTGACAGCGCACTAGTTTTATAAAAATGACGAAACGTCAAAATATTTTATGGTGCTTCTATTTTCATGACGTCACAAAAACGTTTTTATAAAAACTCTCGTTTTCTTTAAAACATTTTTAGACAAAAGTTACGGATTTATAAGTAGGTATATAACATTGCATTATAATGTTGTTTCTCGGTAGGTACGTATGAACGTAAAAACGTTTAAATTGATCAAATTTTAAAAATTAATAACGAGATGTTTAATTTTCGAAAAATTATACTATATAATAGTTAATTATTTTGCTACATTTTATTATACAATTTAAAATTACCTTAATTATTAAACTTAAAATTAACAAATATTCTATAAAGTATCTAAAGCCTGTGTCTGACTATAAAAATTTCCTCCAAATTTTTATAAAAGTTTGCATGCAAACGATTTTGATAGTGTGATAGCGCAGTAGATTTATAAAAATTACGCAACATCAAAAATTTTTTATGGTATTTGTATTTTCAGACGTCACAAAAACGTTTTTTTATACAACTGACATTAAAAATGACACTTTTAGTTCAATTTACCCAGGTTAGAAATTCAATTTTATAAGGTAGCATGTTAAAAATATTTTTAACACTAGTAAAATAAAGCTTTTTAACACTAGTGGTAATTAGTTTATAATTTATTTATAAATAGTAACATACACATTAGAATTAGAACAATTCGCCCTGAATTTTTGCATATGCCTTCCTACCGACAAATCGGCTGAATAGAGCGAGGGGGGGATTTTTTTGCTCAGTTTTTCGATATCTAGCGTCGTTCCCGAGTTATAGCTATAATTCAAAAAATTTACAAAAAAAATAATATTAGGTTGCATTGATATACACAAATGTCATTAATTAATTTGTCGCAGGTTCTGGTTTTGTTTTAGTAATTTATTTGTAAATCAAATTAGTTGATGTTCGTCACATGATATGTGAATGCGATAGTCACAAAAATCAGCATGTCGTGATGTAGTCATGTTTCAATTCGCAAAAAAATTTACTCATCAAACAAGACCTATTAACAGTTGTATAAAATATATTGTACGATATACATGTTAAAAGTGATTTTATTTTGTTCGTGGGGGTTGCTCAACTCGCTATCGCTCGTTTCGCAAAATTCCCCACTAACAAAATAAAAACTCACTTTTAACACTTATATCGTAAATAACTATTATAAAAACTCTCGTTTTTAGAACTGTTTCTATAATTTTTATAAAAGCAGGCATCCTATTGGCTGTTGACCCCCACCCAACTTGTAAATAGACATTCGGTGTACTAATGGATGCCAACAGCTGATCGTGTTTTTCTAAAAACTGCATCAAATTTAGTAAATTGTGATTATTGATTAAATTTTGTAACTAAATTAAGATTATTTCTTTCCATTGTAGTATATCAAATAATACAAACGATAAACCTAACTCAAAATTACTTTTCACAGCTGATCTTGTTTTTATAAAAACTTTGCATCAAATATTTTATAGTGAGACAAGACGTCACATCGTTTGTATACAAATTTTTATAAAATGATTTTACACAAATTTTTATAGTCAGACACGGACTTAATACCATATCACGAAAAATATCACGAAATAACCCACCATCTACGTTTATTATTCTTTTTTCTATTTTTAATAACCGCATATCCTACCAAACTTGTTATGCAGGCCAATAATAAGCGATTTGTTAATAATCTTTCCATTGCATGTCAAATAATACAATAAACGATAAACACAACAAACGATAAGCACAACTTACCTTGATATTGTTTTTTAAAAACTTTGCACCAAATATTTTATAGTGAGACAGAACTTAAAAAATTTGTATAAAATCGTTTTATAAAAATTTGTATACAAATTTTTATAAAACAATTTTATACAAATTTTTATAGTCAGACACGGGCTTTAAACGAGAGCGAAATCATGGCTTGAAGTGAAAGAATTTTGCTAATTATTTATCAATTCATAATATTATCTGTTCCTTCAAGGCGACTTTCATTCTTCTGTGGTGTGTAAGTTATAGGATTTTTAACAATTTTATAAGAACAAATTTTCTGAAGAAATAATTATATCCTCCTTTTCCTTACAAGTTAATACTCGCTTTTTTGGTTGTGTACTATACAATTAATGTAACAATTTTCTTTCTTTAAAGATCTATTAAACAAGGTTAATGGTGGAAGTCCTCTATCTCGAAAAAAGAAACAAAAAACCGTGGATCCTGATCCAGTTATTTTAACTCTGAGCTCTGAAGATGAAGAGGAAGTTCCAGAAGAAGATCTGACTGTAAGTATAATTTGTTAATTAGTAGAGGACGGGCAAATTTAGTTGTTTTTGTGGGCTAACTTTATTATTTTACTTGAAAAATACAGTCGTGGGTGACCAAATGTATTAAGCACCCTATCGATTTTATCCCATAATTTTAATATATAAAGTAATTAACTTAACTGCACTTAACTCCTAAAACATGTATCCAATGTAAACTGAGATATTCTATAAAATGAAAAAATTATTGGTATTACATTTCTAAGAACAAGAAAATAAAATTTTAGGCTTACCAGGACCAACTTCAGTGGTTATAATATTTAAAAAACATTTTAATTGCTGCTTGCTTTAATTTGGAATTCAGTTAAGGGTACTCAATACATTTAGCTATGACTGTATGTGGTTAAGGGGTAATGACACTCTAGAAGACACAAAATTAGCATAATTTTAACAATTTTTTATGGCGCTATAGTAAATGCAATAGAAAATCTGTTTAAAGCGGTTTATTGTACATATTTTATAGAATAGTTTATAATTTTTTTTTAAAATTTTTTTACAAAATGGCAGCGTCACATCCCAGCAAAGGAAACCTCTCTTTACAAATAGCGTTCCGCGGCCGGCAAGATTTCTCCGCCAATTTTTGACCTAGAACAAAAAACAAAAAATTCTAGAGAAGTACGTACCGAAATGAAAAAATATTGATTTTTGTAAGAATAGCGCACGATTGATTTCAAATTTCTATTTTTGATCAAAAATTACGTGAAAAATTGTTTATAACAAGAAAAGTTTACAATTTAGCGCCAAATCCGTACGTACTTCCCTAGATAATGTAATTTTATAGCTACAGTTAAAATATCAAGCAAATCGATTAAAATCTGTAAAAGTTATGTTGCCGGCCAATTGAGAAATTGTCATTTTTAGATAGATCGTTTTAAAGTTTTACATAGCATTATTGAATGAAATTTTTTTATTTACCTCTAATCTGCAATACCTGCACCATACAATTGGCCTTCTAGGTTAGTATGCTGCTCTTATGCCTTTCTGGCTGATTTTAACGAAAGCCGAGCCTCTTTTGCAGCGTCAGACAGCAATCGCTCCGAGAACTTAATGCGGCGTGCATCGGCTTCCGCACAGAAATTAAAGCAATTGGGCCCGATTGTCATACCCAATACCTTCATAATTTTTAAAAGGCTACACATACCGTCATTAAATGTACATACAGCTATTGTTGCTGATATATCGATGATAACTTTGCCACTTGAAACAGCTTTCGAAATGCAAAATTGCAACTGGATGTAAATAAAGCCATAAAAATTTAAAAAAAATTTTAATTTTCTCATGTACATATTTATTTAGAATTTTTAAAAGTAATAAAGATGCACTTTGGTTTATTATCGTTTGCCTATAAGGTAGTTGTCATGGTCTAGCATCATAAACTTGGGTAGTTTATTGCCTACTTCCTAATGCGCTTTAAAGGCCTATAGTTCCGAAAATATTCGGAATATCGATATGAAATTTTAACACATAAATTTTAAGATTAACTATTAATTAATGCAAAAAAAAATTTTTGCTTTTTTTAAAAATCCTAGAGTGTCATTACCCCTTAAGGTAGTAGTGTTATTATCGTTCACCAGTCGCGGCTCGTTGTAATGAGCCCAGGAGCCATGGCACTAGTATAACAAAGCGGCCTTAAGTTTTTTTACCGTCTACCGTTGTAATGTGGCTACCTCCAATCTAATTTCATTCAGTGCAATAATTAATACCGCGTTGTAGGTATTATGAAAAAGAATTAGTCTAATAATTTATTATTAGTGAAGTAATGACGACTTTTGCAATTCGTAATTACCTTCTTCAGTCCCACATACCGTTTATTAGTAAATTTAATCTTTTAAAAGAAAAGTCAGGGCTATTCCAAATTTACTATTAGAAAACATAAAATATGATAACTAATGTAACTTAAATAAATTGTTTTCTAAGGAAATATTTTACATATGTATACAGTCGACTCGATAAATTGAAACTCAAGGGACCAGAGAAAAATTTCAAATTACCATTAATTATTACCAAATTATCGAGAGATTCAAATTAACGAGTGTTCAAATTATCGAGAGTCGACTGTATTTCTCTTATTTGCGTTTGTTTTATTTCGATTTCTATTTCAGTTTTAGGGATTGCAATCCCACGCCGAAATTTTAATTTCGTAATCTCGGGAATTATCCCGGAATTTTAAGAAGTCGAAATCTCGCGTACAATCGAAAAGCCAAGGAGCTCTAAAATTTCTGTTTTAAAGTTGTTCAGTATTTTAGCGCTATATCTGTCTTTACCGGGGTCTGGCACGAACCATCCAACGGAAAATTGAAAATTTCCTATTGAAATGGCTTGATAGTGAGATCAAAAAAGGCATTAACTTTAACATAAAAACGAATCATTACATTTACATTTGAAAAAACAACCATAATTTAATTAAATTCGTTCTGCGACAGTGTGGTTGGCTGTCGGCCTAAATTTCCAAATAAATATGGGTGTATTGAGGGAGGATCATCAGTAAACCTCGGCTGATCGTCAGGAGAAGACGTGCCGATCTCGCTCTTGAACTTTTTGGAGGAAATGAACGATAATTTAGCGGTGTTAGCGTACATTATGTCGTCGCATTGATAAAATATTCGGTTATTTTCATAACAAAATAGAAAAGAATTTTTTTTGTTTATTTTTTCTTGCGGATTCGATTCGCGCCGCTCCAGATTCCTCCGGGCGGTTTTGACAATGGTTTACTGGGCTAAACATACTTGAAGCGCCTTCCATCAAGAAAACTGGGATCCAAAAAATCGGGATCCTAGAAAACCTGGATATAGCATTTAAAAGTATAGTCGCGGTATGCGGCAGGCCCCTTTTACGTTTCACCCCCAAGAAATCGCGTAAAAAAATAATAACAAAACAGTAACCTTTCATCGACGTTACAGGTACGGGAGACGTGTTGCTTCTGCCGGTGCGGAAACCGCTATGTTTAAGAGTATATTGAATTGCACGTACCGTTAACAAAATGGGTGAGATTTGCGAACTTCAAAGTCGATTTTCTATATTAGTTTCTCATCTATCCGCCACTTTTGGTGTTTTCATTGCCTTATAAAAACCTTCAACTATCCGAATCTGAATAGGTTAAATTGCAAATCGCGGTTGGACATTACGTGCTCTTCCCCTTTACCGTACATAACCATACGAAATTTTCACGATACACTTACAACGGTATGCTCATACGCATGTTGTGTGACGTCACGTGCGAATTGGAATTGTGATGCGAACCATCTTGCGCTTTTGCGCAAATACACCGGTTATTTTCCATTTTTTTGATAATATTTATTAATATCTTTTAATACCTATCCGAATTTCAAAGAAAAATTCAAATCGGAGCGAAACAATTTCACTCGATTCGAAGGGAACGTGATGCATTTCCCCGCGTCTGCCTGGGGAGCCGCGGCATATTCGATGCTCATTTTCCCTACTTTTAAAAAGTCGATTTTGGGGTTGTTTTTCAACGGTTCTAGAAAATTTTTGTTTCATAAAAAAACATACCATTTTTTAGGTTTATTTTATCCTCACGATGACATGCAACAATCCATTTTTTAGAAATGTCATCAATTTGTGGAAATCGGAAGTATTTGATTTTCGTCCCTTTTGTCGTTTTATTATTATTACCACATTTCGCAACTGCACAACCCGGCATTTTCGAATTTAATAATAGAATTTTCAATTTTCACAAATTCGAATAATTTCAAATAATTTGAATTCGACAGAAGACAGAAACAGTGAGAAACAAACAGTACGAGTTCACGAGTACGGTTCGTACCACGTTCGTACACGATCGTTCGTAATTTAGTTCGCACGTGACGTAATGCGCTGTAGTAAACGTGTTTGAGAAAAATAATAAGCATACCGTTGTAAGTGTATCGTGGAAATTTTGACATAATATAGAATTTTTTAATAAACGTTTTTGTCTGTCATAAAGATTTACGGAAGTTTACAATTATTATTATCAAGCTTTTCCATTCCATTCGGAATATTGCTACTCTGCTTTTTCTGCAGAGTCTTTACGATCCATTTATTGAGGTGGATCAATCCTCTTGTATTTTCAACTAATTTATCCACAGTGTTGGTGTTCACCAGAAGGCCGTGCTAAGAAATTCAGTCAAGTCCGCAATTCGAACCCCCATTTTCTGCATTGTAACTCAACCAGCGATCACACCAAACCACTGCTGTGGATAAGTTTACAGTTACTTAGTTTACATAGGCCGTCATATTTACAAGGCTGCTATTTAATGGGCCAGTATTTTTTAAAAACATTTGTCAGTATTTATAATGAAATACCAGAATGTAATATAAAATGGTCAGTATTACACAGATCAGTATAAACACCGTCAGTATTTTAATTAAAGTTATTAGTATTCCAAATAGATGGTCAGTATTTATAATAAAATATCAGTATGCAGTAAAAAATGCTGGCAATAAAAATTAATTTATCGATTTATTACATAAACGAAGGGTACCTACCACCTTACAAAGTGTTTGGTTAATTTTTTAAGTAAATCGTTAATTGCGATATGCAACTTCGAAATTGATAGCCACGAAGATTTCAGCATTGTAGATTTTGATGCATATATTGATGATATTGGCTACGAGCGGGTAAGCGCCAGGAAACATCCGCTTGTGTTTAAAAATAGTATTACTGTAATTTTAGTATTTCTACTGATCAAAAATATGAAATTTATTCACCAAAAAACAAAATTATAGGGCAGAGTGGTGTCGAAAGTAACAGGTGTCAATTGTAACATTGGATATAGCAACTGAATTATTACTAATTTTAATATACTATTAGCATCCTCTACTAGAGTTCATTATTATGAGCCACCTAACTGTAAATTTATCACTGTCTTTCAAATTCGATTATCTCGTAATCTACTTGGTCAATTTGCTTCAAACTTTTCCAACATACCCAGTAAATCATTAATATTATACTATAAATTTCAAATTTTTGGAATGGACTTTGAGAAACGCTCTAACTACCTTAATTTATTTCACTATTTCGTATTACTTTGAAGAGCTAACCATCAAAACTGAACATCCTAACATAGTTAGGGAATCTATGGTGGTACGCGACGATTATTAAGGTGGTACGCAAGCAGCCATGGTCATAGGACATACACAGTAAATAATTAGATAAAACGTTTTTAAATTTCGCGCTCCGCCTATTTTGCTGGCCAGCGCATCTTTCGGCTCATGCCACGCGACGCGAGCCAGACAGAGACAGAGCTATCGAGCGTCCGCACGTCCACCTGCGCCGCCCGGCTGGTACTCTGTGAATCTTGTAGTTTTTAATCTTTGGTCGAATTAATTTATTTTAAGTCAAGTTCAATTTATTTAAATTAACATGGATAAGTGGCTTAATAGTGCAAAAAGACCTTGTGCTCAAAATACTGTACCACCAAGTTCATCTCAAGAATTAAATTGTGCAGTGATTCAAGATGATGATCGAAATCCTTTACCGTCGAGTTCTACTTCAGAGTCAGATTGTGCGGTAATTCAAGATGATAAGGTACCTACTAAAATTCGAAAAATTACTAGAAAATATGACCCAGAATACATAAATATCGGATTCACGGTGACGGATGTAAATAATGAGCCACGCCCCCAGTGCGTCATCTGCTTTGAAATTTTATCAAATCAAAGTATGAAACCCTCATTACTGAATCGTCATCTTAACACGAAACATTCTACGTTAGTAAGCAAACCGAAGGATTTTTTCACCCGAAAATTAACAGAAATGAAAGGCACTATGAAAGTCATGTCTTCATTTACTGGCAGTACCGAAAAATCAGTAGAGGCATCATTCTTAGTTAGCCTAAGAATTGCAAAGTCCGGAAAAGCTCACACAATTGGCGAAGAGCTGTTGTTACCTGCAGCAAAAGACATGGTTACTTGTATGTTGGGTGAGGCGTCAGCTAAAAAGCTAGATCTGATATCACTGTCCAATAATACCGTGCAACGTAGGATCGAAAGTATGGCATCAAATGTTAAAAATAAAGTCATCAATCATGTCAAAAATAGCGATTTCTTTTCGATACAACTTGATGAGAGTACAGATGTAACGAACTATGCTCAACTTATGGTTTACGTGCGGTATATACATGAAAATAAAACAATTTAGGAAGATTATTTATTCTGTGAGGCGTTATCAACACGAACTACCGCGGATGAAATTTTCAACAAACTGGGTGAATTCTTTGCTGAAAATGGACTTGACTGGATGAATTGCGTTGGCTTCTGCTCTGATGGCGCTCGAGCTATGACAGGAAGATTCGGAGGTGTAGCCACAAAAGTAAAATCTGTTGCTAAAAATTGCACTTTCATGCATTGTAGTATACTCAGACAAGCGTTAGCAGTAAAACGTATGCCCGAACAATTTAAACATGTTCTCTAAGACGCCATCAAGGTGGTAAATTTTATTAAATCTCGGGCTCTTAACTCTCGTTTATTTTCAAAATTGTGTTCTGAAATGGGCAGTGACCATATTCAGTTGCTGCTACATACAGAGGTGAGATGGCTTTCGCGAGGAAAAATGCTGAGCAGATTATTCGAGTTACGTTCTGAGGTGCAGCTGTTCCTGATGGGGACCGATTTTGAATTACGCGATCGACTGACAGACGAACACTGGCTTATATCATTGGCTTACTTATCAGACATTTTCAATCGCATCAACGACTTAAATCTAAGTTTGCAAGGTAGATCTACAAATCGATTTTCAGTAAATGACAAAATAAAAGCATTTATCAAGAAATTTCAAATGGTTGAAAGGAGCGTATCGAATGAGAACCTGGCATCTTTTCCTAATTTAGAAAATTTTGTAACTGAAAATGAACCTACAGTGAGTGAAAATGTTATCAATAACATCAAAAATCACAGCCAAATGATCGTTGAAACATTTGAAGAATATTTTAAAGAAGATTATTCGGAGTTCAATTGGATAAGGAACCCATTCGTTTCGGATCTGGATAGTGTTCGTGAAAATTTAAGTGTAAGTGAAAAGGAATCTCTGATAGAACTATCTTGCGATGGAGGTTTGCAAGCGGAATTCAACAAAGTAGAGCTGTGTGAATTTTGGCTAAAAGTTAAAAATGAACATCCATCGCTGTCCAGAAAAGCATTACTGTTTCTGATTCCATTTACAACCACGTATCTCTGTGAGAGCGGATTTTCTGCTATGTTGATAATAAAAAACAAATATCGTAATAAGCTTAACGTAGACCCTAATTTGCGCTTAAAATTAAGTACAAATGAGCCAGATATTTCCTCTCTTGTCTCGAACATGCAGCACCATTTTTCGCACTAAGAATATTGTATTTTTTTCCTATAATTAATAAATGATAATGTTGTCATAAACAGTTGTTGCAGTTTTTATTACTTTACCATTTTGAAGGTTTTTTTTTAACGGTTACAGTTCAGTGGTACGCTACTGATTTATAATTTCGTGTGTGGTACGCGAAATTAAAAGTTTGGGAACCACTGATTTAGAGGTTATATTGTTAACAATTAAAAATCATCAGCCTACTCACTTTTACCAAGCTGTAAATTCAAAAATGTACATTTACCAGTCATTGTAAACGCCTTCTTTTGAAAGATTCAATGCACTCTTGTCATTCTGCACAGAAAATTTTGCTGATCTATTATACATTTTTTATAACCTCATATCGGTATTTTTAGTGTAAACTAAAAAACGCACAAAAACACTTTCCAGGCACTAAAAAAGCACAAATTTTAGAAATAAATTATAGTATAAAATATAATACGCAAACGTTTTCGTCATACTGTAGCAACTTTAAGCGTGAAGGAACCACGAATCCATCGGTTATTTATAACATAACCTAACTTATGGTTATGGAATAAGGTATCGCCATCTAGCGCCCTGGCACAGAAGTTATTTTTTACTTTCATATAAATTTCTATAATAGCATTCTCTAGCTTGACAGTTCGTATATCTTGGTTTGTAGGCGCTACTGACTCTTTAAATTGTGATTTATGTGCATTTGATCTATTAAAAAAAAGTGATGTGGCCATCGCATGACATTCCGAACAGACGTAAATTTTTATATTATATGTTTTAATAAAATGGTTACATAATTTCAACACCAATCGATAAAATTTTTACAGCCTTATGCATAGTCGTACTTTAGTGGCTACTAGTTAGTAGCCACTAATAATATGTAGGTATCCATGGTTTTTTTAAATTAAAAAGTTAGTACTGTCATTTTAGTAAAAATACTAATTCTGACGTTTACTATTATTTATTTGGTAATTTAATTATTCATTTAGATATAAAACTAAATGATACCAATCGAAAGAGATTTTTCTTCCGCATCGAAAGATACCTAAAGCTCAATATTTTGCTCTTTAATTATAATGTAAAATGCAAAAATAAAATCAACAATTTTAAAAAAAATATTATGTGCCTTGGAATAGGTACATACCTACCCTTAAAATTTCTAATTAGTAGCTACTAAAAGTTAGTGGCCACTAGTATACGACTATGCATAAGGCTGTTAATATTTAGTCAAAATAGGCAGAAATAAACTTTTGAATGCCCATATCTTGCAAACGAAGCATTTCTGGACACATGTTATTAGGAACATTTCATCTTATTTTCATTAGTAGAATACCTGCGTTAGAAAAATTTGGCAAAAATTTTGAAGCACCCTGCATATTTTAGAATTTTAGAGAAAAACTTGTATGACAAGAAATGTAGGAAATTCCATAGCGGTAATTTTTGGTTCTTAATATATTTACATATTTAATTTCGTTTCGAAGTTATGACGTATAATGGTATAATGTCATAATAGCTTCAGGTAAACCCTGTCATCTGTACCATGTAAATCTGTCAAAAATTTGGGGGGTCAAATTTTGGCTAATAACAATACTTTCATTACCGAAAGGTTTGGAAAGTAATTATATAATCGAAGAATCGGTTGTTTAAATTTATAAATAATATATTTCTATACACATAACCATGCATCGTAAAAAAACATAAAACGGCAAGATGCATCTTGAGAATCAACATGAATTTGTTCTGTTTTCACCACTTGCACTTAAAAATGTGTTAATCTTCTCGTAAATCGGTAAGTGTCGCTTGTTACATTACAACACAGTGGAATCGGATTTATAGAAAGTTTAAATTTTAAAATACAAGTGGTGAAAACGCGCATTAGTTCACCAAATAACCAGCTAACCTTCAAAAACAATTGCTCATCCTGTAGAACTAAAAATTAAGATCACTTGTAATTATGAGAATGTTTTTAGGAAGCTGAAAAAGTATTAAAAAATCTTAATTCAATGGTTTCATTGAAAACGATTAAAAAGGAACCAACTGTTAATGATCTACAAGAAATACCAGAAACTTCGGACGTAGATCCTACAATGGACTTTGAGGGTAAATAATTAAAGTTTTACTTTTATTTACAATTTTATTATTATCTTATTTGTTACAGGCGTAGGTAAAGAAATTGGCCAACAATTTTCTGCATCGTTAGTTTGTAGAACGATAAGAATAGGCTGTTACAGATACACTCCGAAAGAGAATGTGAGTACTTCCTATCTGTTTTTGTAATTTATGAAACTAATCGTGGTGTTCACATTTTAGTTGGTTATAGAATCAAAGGGAATTCTTTTTAAAATTCCATCAACTACCGATCCTAACAACATTAAATCAATATTGTTAGAAAGGAAGCACATGATAAAAGTGTTGGTTAATTTTCAAAAATCATTGCCCGTCATATTTTATTATGTTGTTCCTTCATTTGCATTATATGTAAGGGAGCAGTTGGGTATGGTTAAGGGTGGTGATTATTACTTTGATCCGCTTTCCACCGAAGAACCCTATAAGAGGATAACTGTACTTCTTGAAAATGTAAATGACGACATTAAAGTCATTTTTAAACATATTTATACAAAACCCAGCAACATTATGGACGAACTAACTACAACAGAAGCCAACGATATACTTATTAAAACTTGTCCTAGGGAATTAAGTAAAGTGGTTGCGGGTGCCGGTTATGCAGAAATTAGAAAAATACTCATTTATCCACCAGGTCAAGGTGGAATACCTATTAACACCGAAGACTATGTGTGTCTTGGACAAGATCAGTTCCTCAACGACGTAATTATAGATTTTTATTTAAAGTATTTAGTTTTGAATCTACCTCCAGAACTACAGAAGAAAGTTCACGTGTTTTCAACTTTCTTTTACAAACGTTTAACCACAAAACCGATTAAACCAACAAAGTAAGTACATTTTTATTGGTTTGTTCTTTTTTATACCAAAACGTTATTCTCATTATTATTATTTCTTTAGGAAAACTCATCCAACTGAAGTAGATTCTAATTTAACCCAAGCTCAGAAAAGGCACGCCCGTGTAAAGAAATGGACAAAAAATGTTAATTTATTTGACAAAGACTTTGTTGTGGTTCCCATCAATGAAAACTGCCACTGGTTTTTAGCCATTATATGTTTTCCAGGAATGGATGGTTGCTATACAATGAATGGAAAACCTTACGTAGTAAAAAAAGCGAGTAAAATTATAAGTAAGTGACTTGCTTCTTCTTTGGTAGCGCTACAACCTTGGGTGGGTCTTGCTAACTTCACAATTTCCTTGTATCTCTCTCTGTTGTTCATTAAGACTAGTGCTTCTAGATTATGGTGGTTTTAGATTGGACATTATATTGTCTGCCCATTTGGTTCTTGGTCATCCCACGAATCTCTTTCCCGCCGGTAATCCCTCCCATGCCAATTTGATCAAACGGCAATCTGGTTTCCTCTGAACTTATCCGGCCCAGCGCAGTCATTGCGCCTTAATTTCTTGAAGTATATCTGGATCTTTATATTATAGGGTGGTCATTCCATCTCAAATCAACTGAAGAATTTATTCAACCCCCACCAAATTTGACGAAACTTGGTACACAACATCTTGGTAAGAAATAAAAAATACAAATTTAAGGATTTGTCCAAAAAGGCATTTGTTTCCTTGTTTTGGTTCTTCAAAAAGTCGAAAAGTTAGTGTGTAGACTTGTAGAAAAACGACTGTAACTTCATCCAAAGTAGGACAAATTTAAAAATAAAAAATGTTCTGGAAAGGTAAATGAACGCTCTATTCAAATATTCAACAACATTTTATTTTTTCAACCCCTAACTGGATTAATTTTCTAACATTAACCCTATTTCTAAAAGGGTATTTTTATTTTGTTCATTTTTCACTGTTGTTTTGTACAATTGTGCTGAGCATGCATACAAAATTTGATCATGGGATGAGCATGAGTTTGGTTAGTAAAAATAAATTAATTATAGCGAGAAACGGACAAAATTCAGTTTTTTGCCTATTTCACAAGTTTCTTTGTACTTTATGGCAAAATAGTTTAATATAAAATTAGAGCTATTTAAATTCTCTACAAAAAGACTTCTATACATATATACTATTTTGTCATAAAGTTTAAAGAAACTTGAGAAATCGGCGAAAAACTGATTTTTGTCCGTTTCTCGCTATACTTAATTTATTTTTAGTAACCGAACCCATGCTCATCCCGCGATCAAATTTGGTATGCACGCTCAGCACAATTTCACAAAACAATAGTAAAAAAAATGAACAAAATAAAAATACCCTTTTAGAAGTAGGGGTTGAAATAGGGTTAATATTAGAAAATTAATCCAGTTACGGGTTGAAAATATAAAATGTGGTTGAATATTTGAATAGAGCGTTCATTTACCTTTACAGAACATTTTTTATTTTTAAATTTAGACCACTGTGGATGAAGTTACAGTCGTTTTCCTACAAGTCTACATACCAACTTTTTGACTTTGAAGGACTAAAACAAGGAAACAAATGCCTTTTTGGACAAATCCTTAAATTTGTATTTTTTATTTCTTACTAAGATGGTGTGTACCAAGTTTCATCAAATTTGGTGGGGGTCGAGTCAATTTTGCCTATTTTTTCAGTTGATTTGAGATGGAATGACCTTATCGTTCTTTTAATTCCAGATTTATTCTTATGCGATATATTTCTTCTACATAATAATAATAGTTAATATTCTCCCTCAATACTTCTTTACGCTTTCAAAGCGTAATTATCTGTTGATAGTTGTCCATGTTTCATCATAACACAACAGATCTAATTGCGGTTTTGTACATTTGAATTTTTGAGATTCTTGATAGGTTTCTCGAGCGGAACAGTTTAGCCATCGAAAAGGTACGGCAATTGCCGTTCTGTATGCGTCCTTTTATTTCTTTTGTTATGTCATTTTCAGCAGCCACAGTTGACCCCAGGTATTTAAAATGTTGGAATCTTTCGGGCTTGTATCGATGGATGGTAATATTTTGTCATTTTCGGTCTCTATGTGATACTCGTATATTTTGTCTTGTCTTCTTTTATCGCATGATAAATCCGTTCTGTCGCCCTCTCCATCCTCTGGAACATATCCTTGATTCCAGATTTCTGCTCTCATCGCACTGTCATATACTTTCTGGAAGTCAATAAATAGGTGGTGTACAATTTTGTTGAATTCCCAATGGCTGTCTAAGCATAGACAACTGCTTACAAATGGATCTGTTTTGTCTGAAATTTGCCTGATAGTCATGTTGTTCTCTGCAAAACACGATAACTTATTCAGCAAGATGTTGGCTAATATATTGTACAAATTGACCAATGAAATTCCGATATAATTGGAACATTTTAGTCCATCTCGTTTTTTGTGTATCGGTGTTAGTACACTTTCTAACCATTTGATATTTTCTCATTTCTTCATAACAAGAGTATCAATATACATTCACCAGTTCAGGATGGGTCCTCCTTGCTGGCATTATGTCATCAATTCCAGGGGCTTTTGAATTTTTAAGTGACCTGCATTAATACTGCAATTTTGCAAACTAAATGTCTGATTTTGTTGTAGAAAAAGATATAAGTTGTCGATTAGGAAGTGAAATTACATTTACACCGATCAAAAAAGAAAAAGAGGAAAAAGCTATACCTTGTGAGGACGACGATGCGAGTGATAAAGACGAAGCAGAGGGTGACGAAAGTGAATTGGATTCTGGAGAAGATAGTGAAGAACCTGAAAATCCAGAATCAAGTGTATCTGAAGTGGCTACCGTGGAACCCACTAAAAGATCAGTTCGACCACCCATAAAGCGACCCTGCATTTTAATTTTTGATTCACTTACTGGTGCCAGTAGGGTGCGAGTTGTATCAACTCTTCGTGGGTATTTGTCGTGCGAGTACAAAGTTAAAATGGGTGTAGACAAGGCGTTCGATAGAGAGACAATAGTAGGGAATTGTCCTAAAGTTCCACAGCAAACCAATTTTACCGATTGCGGATTATATTTACTTCAATATGTGGAACAGTTCTTTAAGGTACAAAAATGTTGTGGTTAGTATTTTATGCTTTAATAACGTCTTTTTTATGTAGGATCCAATCAAAGATTATTATGTTCCAATTAAACACTTAGAGAACTGGTTCGAGGAATTTGACGTCACGAAAAAGAGAGAAGATATATCTATGTTGATTAAGGAGCTTATGCTCACTCAAAATCGAGATCCAAACTTTCTACCCGATATTGCATTTCCAACACTAAATGGTAAGGTTTAATATTTGCGTAAATAATTATTTGACAATTTTTAATTACAGGAAAATTAGTAGAACGTCTTCCCGAAGAAGAAGAAGAGGAAGAATTTTTGCAGGACGAATTTGATGACGAGGAGGATGAAGACGAAGAATACACTCTCGACAGCAGCGACATACCAAATGATAGCAGCACGACTTCTGAACTTCAGCTAGAATCCGACTTAGAAACTAATTTAAAAACTTCCTTACCAATTAATAGATCGAGAAACCAAATCAAGATCAATCTAAATCAGAATTCTTCTGTAAGTGAAGGTCTATCGAAACCATTAGTAGAATGTCCAATCAAAAAGACCAACGCTAGTGAAGTTGTTCCACATAGTAGTAGAGAAACTTTATCTTATCTCAAGTCGAAAAGAATAATAAAACATAATAAAAGTGGCGATCAGGTTGACGTAAAAAGGATTAAACTTTCAACGGAATGAAGTAGTTTTTTAAATGAAAAACTTTTTTTTGAAGTAGGTAGTTAACCATATCGTGCTTAAGTGTGTTAATTGTACTACCAATTTGTGGATCTGCACAAATTTTGTAAATAATAAATTTCAATAATTCCAAATTCATTTTTTACAAATCAAAAATCAGTTTTTTGTATCATTAATTATTGTACAAACTTATCAATTTTATTCCAGTTGATTGTATTGTTTAAAGTAATTGTATTTAATTTATATTTGTGAAGCTGGCTGTGAGCATAACATTTATGTGCATTGTTGAGTATGTGTTGACTACATTTTAATGCCATTTGTACAAATTATGAAAACTCTAATTTATTATACATTTTTTTAACATTCTACACGTTTTTATCGATTGCATCTGTGTGTTTGTAAAAATATAAAAAAATCGAATATAAATATAACAATATCGGATTATGAGTAACAGTCAGCTCCACTTAGAAAATTTTGCTTTAATTTTAGAAAATGTAATATTATTTTTAGATTCAATTGTATTGTACTGTACTCTAATGTTGCAGATGGCGCTTACGTCAGTTTTTCTCATTATTCTCCTAGGTTAATTGAGGTTATAATAGAAATTGCTTTTTATTACCAAGTACTTTTTTTTCGTTATATATGTTAAATTATACTTATATTGAAAATAAAATTTAAAAAATTACATTATGTGCCTTATTTATCCTTTTTACAAATTCAAAAATCGCGCCAATTTTGAACATTTAAATTGCTGGTGCGGTATTTTAATTTTGAAATGAAATTGTAAAATATTTTTTGGACGAAATCATTTGCGTAGCAAAGTATATTCGAGTTTTTATTCAAATTCGTTAATAAAAGTTAATTATTGATAGTTTTAAAAAATATCTTAATTTTTAAAGTTCGGTTCACCTAAATTTTGTGGTCGGATCAGTAAAAATTGATTAAATTAACCAATAGAAACGTTCGTGACGTCACATTATTCGTTTATTTTAGTGACATTTTAGGGAATAATTTGTCGTTAGTTTTGTAACTTTGTTAGTGTGTTATGGCGGCTGTCTCGTAAAAACTTTCCGTTTTATTCCACATGTTTAAATATATTTATTGTTATTTTTCATTTGCGTCGTAAATAATATTTTATAGGTAGGAAATTAGTGAAGATGCACAGTTTTTATAACGATAACTTTTATTATGAGTAAAAAATTTTACAGTGCAGTTTTAACAAAATTATAAATGGATAAATAAGAATTGTCATAGTTTTCAAGATATGCATGGTAAAGTTTCTTTGGAAAATACATCGCTGTTATTATGATTGTAGGAATGGCAGACTCTGCTAGTGAATCGGATTCTAGCAGTATTGACGGAGGTCCTATTATGATGCCTCCTAGTCCGATAACACGAGAACAGTTGCAAAAGCGTATCGAAAGCTTACAACAGCAAAATCGTGTTCTTAAAGTTGAGTTGGAGACTTATAAACTTAGAGTAAAAACTTTACAAGAGGAGAATCGCAACTTACGACAAGCTTCTGTTATTATTGTAAGTTTGTATTATTATATTTTTTAAACAATTACACTTTTTAAGTATCCTTGAGTTAATCAGATGTATTTTGTTATTAAGGTTAAAGAACCTTCAGATATTTTATAGTATTTAATCGGTGTCATTATTTCACTGATAGGAATTTGTAATAACATTCACGGATAATTTACTTTCAATTGATTAAATTCTTTAAATAATTAATCCTTTTATATAATTTACTTATGCAAATTATAAATTTCTTTTTGTTTTTAACCAAATTAACAGGTTCAGGGGCCCTACTGACCCAAGTTGGGAAAGCTGCTTTTTAAAATTAAACTTCGTTCTGAATTATTAAAATATAGATTAAATTGATTGCTCCGTTGCCATGCATTTATTGAACAAAGTATTAATCATTAATTAGCAGTTATTACTAATAGATTATAATTTATACTTCTCCAAAAATTAGGTTGTGAACACTAGCTAAAGGCGTGTTCTCTTGTATCACTTTTATTGTGAGTAAAATTATTTAAGAAAAGCCGGGTCTGTGATCGACCCCCTTCGATTTGGCTGATTTTTTGTGGGCACATTACCCATCCGGGGAGTAGTCAAAAGCCAGAATATTACGTCCCAAAAAAATTTATTGGCTGAGTTATAGCTATTCTAAGTTTTTTTTCACAATTTTTACTTGAATTTGGGTATTTTCAATCACGCAGCGGGTTTTCGCACTACGTGGCTGAAAATGGGTTTCCTTATGTAAAATTGACCTAGAAACAAGACTATGGCCACAGATTTGACCTACGACCAATACCTACAGAAATATTGACCAAAAACACTCGAAATTTACCAAAAAAGTCCCAAATCTTGGGCAAACTGTGAAAAAAAAATAATTTCACTATATTAGACCGCCATCTTGTAGAAAATGAACCAACGAATCCAATGAGCACACTCCCAGATTTTTAGGACGAACCGTTCAGGAGATACGCGGCGTCAAAGTTAGACGTTTTCGTTTTTTCTATAAAAAATTGACATTTTCTACCTTGTGGGACAATGTTCGACCTACATGACTATTTTGCGATGTTCCCTGCCATCCATTGGCACCTCATAAGTCTCTTTCGATAAAAATAACCTATCAATGCACCATTTGGAGAGTCAGGAGTCGCAAAATAGTCCTGTAGGTCAAACATTGTCCCACAAGGTAGAAAATGTCAATTTTTGATAGAAATAAAGTGCTACTTCCGGTTTAGGGATTTGCTGCAAAATCAAATGGTGCTTTCGTATACCGATTAAAGTGTTAAATATGAAATTTGGTTACTATATAACAATTCGTTCCTGAGATATTGAAGAAAAACCATTTCGTCCTTCAAGTAAAGTGCTACTTCCGGTTTAGGGATTTCCTCCAAAATCACATGGTGCTTTAGTATACTGATTAAAGTGTTAAATATGAAATTTGGTTACTAGATAACAATTCGTTCCTGAGATATTTAAGAAAAACCATTTCGTCCTTCAAGTAAAGTGCCATTTCCGGTTTAGGGATTTCCTCCAAAATCAAATGGTTCTTTCGTATATTGATTAAAGTATTAAATATGAAATTTTGTTACTATATAACAATTCCTTCCAGAGATACAGAACTTACAGACATTTTGAGTTACATACATCCATACATACAGACATACATACATACAGACATCATTGCGAAAGTAGTCAAAACGGATTCAGAAATGCTCAAAACGGATATTTCCGTTAAAATATCGACATCGAATTTTTTCATGATTACAATACTTCCTTATAGGGAAGTAAAAACGAAAACGTCTAACTTTGACGCCGCGTATCTCCTGAACGGTTCGTCCTAAAAATCTGGGAGTGTGCTCATTGGATTCGTTGGTTCATTTTCTACAAGATGGCGGTCTAATATAGTGAAATTATTTTTTTTTCACAGTTTGCCCAAGATTTGGGACTTTTTTGGTAAATTTCGAGTGTTTTTGGTCAATATTTCTGTAGGTATTGGTCGTAGGTCAAATCTGTGGCCATAGTCTTGTTTCTAGGTCAATTTTACATAAGGAAACCCATTTTCAGCCACGTAGTGCGAAAACCCGCTGCGTAATCGAAAATACCCAAATTCAAGTAAAAATTGTGAAAAGAAACTTAGAATAGCTCAGCCAATAAATTTTTTTGGGACGTAATGTTCTGGCTTTTGACTACTCCCCGGATGGGTAATTTGCCCACAAAAAATCAGCCAAATCGAAGGGGGTCGATCACAGACCCGGCTTTTCTTAAATAATTTTACTCCGTCCATTTAGATTGATTCGGCGGAACTAAACATAAAATGACTGTGAGAATATTTTTATTAACAAGTGAGAATGAAATTCATTTTCATTTGTAGTTTAATTTTGAATGAATCAGTCGAAATGACCAATCGTTAATACGTCAGAAGACGTATGTAAAATCAATCAAAACTAATAATTATTGAAAATTAGTAAATACATGTTGTAGATCTAAATTGAAATGAAGCAGAAATAGATTTTTTCCTAATTTATTACAAACAGTAAGAAAAACTGCGAAAACATCAGTAATGTTTTAAAAATACAGGTAACCCTCGTACAACACGATTAATTCGTACCGTGCAATATCGAAACTATGTTAAACAAAACCTCGAAGTAATACAAATCAGAGGTATCCTTTCCGTGTTTTATTGAACTGCATTCTAAGAGTCCTGGTGTTCTATCGAAACTGCATTAAGTTTAACGTAAAAGTAATGGTGAATGCATTTTGTGTAGTATCGAAACCATTTTTTAGTAAATAGCATAATAATAGAGACCAAGTTTCTACCGTTCTTACCGATTTTGATGGAACTTTGACTGTTATAATTAAATAAATCGATTCAGTTTTTTGGCTCTTTTGCAGACGTCATGTACTTAACTTTTAGATCTGTGACAGGTTTGTCTACTATAATTATGGTGACCATATTATTTTTATGTAAAAAAAGTACATTTCGGCGAAACACGGTAAATACCTAAAAAAAGGTCAACGGCGCACAGTGTGGTGGAGGCGGACAAATGGTGATTTTTAAAGTAATTCATTTGGTCTGTTTAATAATAGTTTCTTGCTAGGAACATCCCAAGGATGCAGGAACACAAAAAAAATCATAAAAAATGCGCTTGGAAAGTGTCGAAAAAATGGGGCAAAGTCAACCTTTTTTATATACATAATATCGAGGGGCAAGTCACTCGGGAATCTTGGTGTACAAATCCTTGGAAATCCCAGAAATCTTTCGGAAATCTCAGAAATCTTTCGGGAATCTTGCGGAAATCCCAGGAATCTCGCGGAAATCTCGGAAATCCCAGGAATCTTCCGAAAATCTCGGAATCTTGCGGAAATCTCAGAAATCTTACGGAAATCTTTGAGGAATCCGGGAATCTCGGCGAAATCTCAGGAATCTTTTAGAAATCTCTGAGGAATCCTTACATGTTTTTGAAAAATCCGTGTCCTGTTTGGCCATTTTTTCTCCATGCTCAATACAGAGTATTAGGCGAGGTCGGGCGATGTATTAGGGCTCAGTACGCTGGCGCTGTTGCAAGTGAAAGCATAGTTTCCTGGCTGCAGAGAAGTTTCCGAATTGTGTTATTTTAGTAAAAAAATATATGCGAAATCGAGTGTGAAACGAGTGTACAATAAAAAATGGTTTAGGCGATTAACAAATAATGTCGTCAACGTCGACGCTTGGTTATTGTGTTTACTGTCATTTCTAACGTTTGTAATTTTACGTGTACCTGTTAGGACCATTTAAAAAGAAACGAACAAACGAAGTACGATATTAAAAAATTCAGTAAAATACTCGTATGTAACAGCATAAGGGTTCCGACTAAAGTCGGGTTTGTCGGTAAGGGTTGTCGGAACCCGCGTTGCTGTTTGGATGATAATTCCGTGAAGAAACGACACAACTTCGAATAAAAACGAATTTTTATATGAAATAAAAATCAAAAAATTTATATAAAGTAGTGTTTCTATGGTTATTATAACTATTTGACGCATTAGAATTTGGAGGTTAAATATAAATAAAGTAGTGTTTCTATGGTTTTTAGGTAGCAGATTTGACAATTTAAAGCATTATCTTGTATGTCAGCTGTGTGGCGTAATCGTCATCGTACATGGTTTGCAATGTGAACATCCGAGGTTCGAATCTTGCCGACGGCGAATTTTTATTTCATATAAAAAATGTATAATTATTATCAAAACAATTTAAAATATTTAAATTGACCAAAGGTTATTTGAAATATATTCGTAGGATTATATTTGAATATAAATTCCTAGGGTTCAATATAACTGGATATTGCACTAGGTGCACGATATGTATTCGTTTATCTACAATGTAAATTAACGCACGCTGATTGGTCGAAACGACCATCATGTGACACTGAATGCAATTATCAGTTATATTTAAAAAACATTTATTGAATGTCACAGGTCTTCACCTATTGGTTAAAAAATCAGAATTTGCCAACAATTGGTTATAACTAAGGTGATGGGAATAGCACTTCATGCATTTGCTTTTTACGCGTAAGAAAATGCCTAATTTTGTAAAAAACCTTTAATCATTTTTTTTTGACAAACGACAAAAGAGCAAACACCACTGACTCAGCGTCTATAAGTTGCAAACACAAGTCACCTTCTGAGCGCAAGAATATCGGGGAATCACCGTAGTACATTATGTCAACCTTGAAAATATTGGCGGGATTTATGCTGTTTCAGATTTTAAAAGTAGGTACCTGTTATTAGAAGTTAGTAATAAACCAGTAGTACCTACATTATAAAAGAAAAATTGGTAGTAATAAGCGAGTCCGTTACAATACGTAGTTTAAATTATACTTTTTCGCATGTACAAAAAGGATTATGATAGAATCGTATGAACCTCGGTGTGATGCACCAAGTGAAAAAGACCTCAAGTTGCAAAGGCCACTTCGAACCAATTTTTTTTTGTACGCTCGTTATTACTTATACAAAAATTAGACAATCCCTTAAAATTTTTAAATGATCAGGTGTACTTACACTTGTCATTTAGATACAGGGTGGCGCGTTTAAGACGATCCACCGTTAATAACTCGAAACGGAATATGTTACGCATTATGCGGTTTTTGCCACATTTGGGGGTAGTGGCATCTGTTTGGCTGTATTTTTGGTATTATTAATTCACTTAGCTCACCCCCCCTCAATTTCAAAATTTTAAATGGCAATATACCCTGTGTGACATATGAAAGCTCTTGAAAAGTGCTATTCATTAATTCAGATCGAGCTACTTATTTCTACTTTATTTATTCTATTAAAAAATGGGTACACCTGAAAATACACCGTCCGATGCATCCGATAATAACAAATTTTTTAACATCATTGAGAATGAAATGAAGTGTAATATATTACCATCCTGTCTCAAAAACCTATTAACCTGTGTTGGAATGAACAATGTTTTGGCCTTCCTTGATTTCAATATTGATGAAGACGTGGAAGAAATAGAAAGGTTTGCTAGAGATGAAATTCCAAGATTAATAGATGAAAGTAAATATGGTGACTATTATGGTATTTATGAAAAAAAACCGAAAGAATTCCGTTTACTTAAGGGTTACAAAAAAAACCTCCTTCAAATTGCTAAATATGTTAGTGAAAGAAGAGAAAAAACATTAAAACAGGAAAAGAGTATAGCTGAATTGAACAAAGCCCAAAATAAAGAAAGCGCTAGACGCGATGCAAAGTTAAATAAGCGAAAAAAAGGAAATCAGAAACCAAGCCCGGAACAAAGTGCGAAACGGTTGAATTGGAGCCAACCCAGTTTATCAGGTTCCTCGTCAACCTCCTTAAGTCAGGAAAAAGATAACGGTCAGCAACTTGACCAGGAACAAAATAAAAGCCGGGAATCTATAGAGATAGAAGATGAAATTAACGATGAAAGTAACAAAGACGAAGAAAAACGGTTATACAATCTCGTTAAAACCTGGACGATAAACTACTGTAAGCAGAACCCGTTTGAAGGGTCAGAAAAATATTTAGAAACAACTGATAATTTAAAGATACGATTAGTTAAAATTGATAATGAGTTAAGTGAAGGTTATGTCCGATGCCACATATGTCTTTGTGATTGCAAAGTCTTTATGATAGGTAAAAAATGGTCGATTTCTAACTTTTACAGACATTTTAAAACTCATGTAAATAAATCCACCAGTATCTGCAGTTCAACCCAAAGTAAAAACAAACACATTGCCCAAAAATCTCTTACAGATTTTTTCGATCTAACCGTATCGAAAGGAAGTTCTGATAAAGATAATAACGGAAAACGCTCAAATGACGATATGACTGGTACACAGGAGGTAATAATCGACCTTGAAGCAAATGATAATTTGCAAAACATAATTTCCACTTCCAAAGAAACTGTAATCCCAATTTCTCCACCGAGTTCTCCACTAATGAACAAATCTTCTGCAACCGAGTCTGAGTATGAAACATTTGAAGAGTTTTGTGAATATACTAATCAGTCTTCTATTGATAATGAAGGTCTTGAGGAAGCTACTTCTTCAATTACATTTTATTACATTCAATTACATCTTCAATTATTATGCTGTAATTTTTGATGTTGGATCTAGTGTCGACTGGTATCTTGGTCGCATTTTAGAAACTGATCCAAAATCATCAAAAATAAAATTTTTTAAAAATAATCTAGATTCTTACGAGTGGCCAAAAAAAACGACATACATGTAGTTGAAAATGAATATATTTTTTTCGGGCCACTCGACTTAACCGGAAGTGGTCCGTTTTTTTTAAAACGGTCTGAGAAAATTAACGTGATTAAACACTTCAAAACATTCAAAGCAGACCGAAAAAGTTTAAAAATTAAGCAGTATAATTAAATAGGTATAGGAAAATGTGTTTTTATTTGTTTTTTAAGTGCAATTTTTGTGCTAAACGTTATTTTTTTTATAGAATTATTTGAAATATAATACTTGAATACGATTTAATTACATTTGTTTTTATCAATAATGGTACTAGCGATGAAACAACCTAATAATTGGAATTCATTAGTATCTGTAAAGTGAAACATTGCATCCTTAATGTGCCTGTAATTTACATTATACGGTATTTACGAAATTTTCATGTCCTTTACGGCTAAAATTATTTTTCTCACTTCAACTCATTATAGTGATGGACAGATGAAGTGAGAAAGAAATCACGGGAATCTTTCAGGAATCTCTGAATATCTTGGAAATCTTTCGGAAATCTCTCGGGAATCTCAGGAATCTCTCGGGAATCTCAGGAATCTCTCGGGAATCTTTGGGAAATCTCAGAAATCTTTCGGGAATCTCGGAAATCTTGCGAGAATTACTTAAGATTTCCGGAAATCAGGAATCGGTGTACAAATTTTAGCCAGTGATTTGCCCCTCGCATAATATACATAGGTATACTTTAACTTTGCTTAAAAACGGAAATACGTACATTGATTTTTTTCAGTTTTCAAGTTGAAATATTATTTCTGTTTCTCGTTACTAGCACACAAGTGCCAAAACAAAACAAAGAATGGGGAACATGCATGAGTAAAAAAATTTAGTTAAAACAGTATTTTCCGATTAATCCTATATATTAAATATCAAATCAGCAAAAATAACTTCTATTTATTGTATTTTGTTATCAATAATCCATTTTAAAATTCAATGATAATTTAAAATAAATCATGTGACCTTAAACGCAACGCGTTTGGTTTACGTCACACGACTCAATAACAATAACCTCGCTTTCTTGTTTACTCTACTCGTGTAGAGTACTTTTTTAACTTTTTGTTTTTAATTGATTTAATTATGATAAATAACAGCTTTTAACACTAACAAACTTCAACTTTCAAAGCACAAAACCACAGAACAATAATATAAATGAAAGTAAAATAGAACGTGTGACGTCACAAGCAAATGGCGACTAGCGCGGTCGTTTTCTCCAATTCAAATTGACGAATTTTTAAATATTTTTTAAATTATTATCAAAACGAAAATAAATAAATTAAATAGCATTAATTAGTATATTTAGTTATTTTTGATCCAACTACGCTATAAAAAAAATTTATGCATCTTCCCTATTATGGTGGGTTTATGCACAAAATTTAACGTAACAGAACGAAGTAAAGTAAAGTAGAGAATAGATCGGGGTGTTAATGCATTTTTGTAATTTAAAAATAAGGCATGCGCACTTGAGAATAAGACATGGCTACTTCCAGTTTTATTTCGTCAGTCATCGGTCGTTGTCAAATTGCGGTTATTTTTGCTAGTGTGATTAAAGTTTATACGCAATACCTGTTTTAATTAAATACCAAACAAAACGGTATCTGTTGAAATTTTGTAAGTCAAATTTTAACACTTGTCAAATGTCATGAGTTTGCGCAGATACTTCCATTTAACGTAACGTAATTTAACAAGATAAAAGTTGGTTATCTACTACATTACATTAAATTATGTTCCGTTATGTTACATTAAGTGAAGGGTAGCATAAACGCTTTTATGGAAGTGCCTAAGCCCATCTTTTAGGCTTCTATACAAAGTATAGCAAGAAGCCTTATGATCTGGCTCCGTGTCCGTCTGTCCGTCCGCATAATTCAAAATCATACAGAGCGTTTCAAATCGTGTTGGAAATACTCTGTGTGTATAGAGGTCTAAGAACTGGGTAGCCAGTGCGCTACTTTTAGGCTTCTATACAAAGTATAACAAGAAGCCTTATTTATTATTTACATAATTTTTCACCGATATAGGAAATTTAAATACGTTGATCCGATGATACGTTGATACGTTCATCCGATGATACTTTGATACGTTGATCCGATGATCCGATAAGTTGATACGATGATACGTTGATATTAGGCTTCTATACAAAGTATAACAAGAAGCCTTATGATCTGGCTCCGTGTCCGTCTGTCCGTCCGCATAATTCAAAATCATACAGAGCGTTTCAAATCGTGTTGGAAATACTCTGTGTGTATAGAGGTCTAAGAACTGGGTAGCCAGTGCGCTACTTTTAGGCTTCTATACAAGGTATAGAAAGAAGCCTTATGGTCTGGCTTCGTGTCCGTCCGCATGTTTCAGAGCCAATCATAACCAGTGGCGTACCTAGACCACTTGGGGCCCGGGGCGGATTTATTTTGGAGGCCCCCCTCACCCTCAAAAAAAAAACTTTTTAATGTGGCTAGCCTTTTTTTGCCTTAATCTAACCGTCTTCCATAAGCTATTGCCCTGTGCAGAGAAATAATAGATAGAATAAGGGAACAAACTCGTGCAGTCCGAGGTCATCAATTATCATTACTGTTAAAAATGTTAAACTGATAAAAAGTTTTATCGTAAGAGCCCGAATTCGAACAATTGAATCTACGACGTTCAGCACGACGCAACGCAGCTCCGAAACCGACGCTCTCTGAACGACTGAGCCACGAACGAGCTCGCTCACTTGAGAAACATGGAATTATTTCTTTTTGGGTGGGGCCTCCTTAGTAAAGGGGCCCGGGGCGGACCGCCCCCCCCCCCTACGTACGCCACTGATCATAACGTTGATCAACTGATACGTTATATTTTAAATACTTCGTCTATATAGTATTGCGTTAATCTGTTAATCCGTTGCTTCGATTCTCTAATGCAATTTATAAATACGCAAATGTTCGAAAGAAATGTACTAAGTTAAAGATATTTTCGAAGAGGTCTCCCTATATAAACTACTTGTTTTACTTTGATGTGAAAAAATAATTTTTTATTGATGTGGTTAGTGAAGTTAAGTTATAAATAAAAGAGAAAGGAGAGGATTGGTCCACCTCAAAAAAAGGACCATATATTACAGAGAAGTAAAATTTCTAATAGAATGGAAAAGTTTGATTGTTATTACTTATATAGTAAATGATAATTATCTGATTATGTGATGTTACATTATATGGCGATCAAAAATAACCAGATAATAACAACTTTCCACACCAGAAAGGTAGCTGTATAGAAGCCTAAGAACTGCCGCTAAAGCGAGTTCCACCTTGTTTTAAATTATTTTACATACGTTCCGTTCCGTTAAATTTTGTGCATAAACCCACCATTACATTTTTAACGGTTTGTAGACCTAATTTCGACCTAAAAACTCGATTTTTTTAAATGTTAACTTCTCTTAAACTTTTAGTTGTGTGAGAACGCATGAGACACACCGTGGTGTCATTGTGGTTTTTTGTGGTATCATTGGTATCTCTAGTACTTGCCCTCCAATTTTCAGCTGCAGATACTTGCAGATGCGAACACAAGAGCGTTTTTACTGAGACTTGTCCAATTTTTACCGAAGGTATTATTGGATTAACAAATCAATAAATTTTTCCCAAATGCCCATGTAAACAATACATAAGCAGAACGGACGATACAGAAAGATATTAAAAACAATTGAAAACTATTTTAAAATGACGAACTTTAGCATTTCGAATCGTGGCTTATGTTATATTCTGTGAGAAAACACAAAAATTATTGTTTTCTTCTATTCTATTAAGGACTAGCGGCACAGTCGGCCTACCAGCCGCCTTTAGCCATCTAGACCGTGTAGGATGTGGTTGTTCGGCCTTCGGCCTCACTCCAAGGTACTAAAGTAGCCTATGTTTTTCGTAGCGTTGTAAATAACTTCTACACCAAATTTGGTTAAGATTGGTCAAATAGAAACGTAAAGCACGTGCACGCGTATTTGCATTGTCGATCGGTTGACAGTTTGACAGCATTCATTATTGGCGATTTACATTTAGCAACACGCCACCATGCGGTAGAATTTTAAGTTAGAATGCTACGTATAACATGCGATCAGTTGTCAGTTGTTAACGTTTAAAACGTGTGTTTATAATTTAAAGAAATTGTTATTGTGTGATATTATGAATAATAGACGAGTAAATAATGTAAATTGTGTTTACTTTCAAATTTATTTCACGAATACGTAGCTTGTCGGCCATTGTTTACATTCTAGTGGCGCCACCAACGGTAGGGTAAATCGCCAATTGTTTTTAAGTTGATTTTGAGTAGCCTGCCTTCCTATAAGGAATCTCGATAATCCATTCATGCGCGTCCCATAGGGACGCGCATGAATGGATTATCGAGATTCCTTAAAGGAAGGCAGGCTACTCAAAATCAACTTTCCTTTCCTTTGCGAATTTTTGCACTATTTCAATACAAAAACATGCGCAGGGACCTACATAATAACTGTGCCAAATTTGGTTCCGATCGGTCAAACGGTTTAGGAGTCTATAGGGAACATACATACATACCGGTCTAGGACGTTTCGCCGTCGCCCATTTCGCCGTCGTTAATTAAAAAATATAAATCAAAAGTTACAATTTATTAAAATTTTATAATAAAATTAATAGTTTTAGAAGAAGAACAAAATGTAACCTAACCTATGGGAATTTTTTTTGGGATTTCAAACCCACTCACAATATGAGGCTGTTTCATTTATATAGTAAAAATTTATTACCAACTTAAAATGTTGCGATAATACAAAAAAATTTCAAATGGAGTGAAATTTTTTCTCTCCGATTTGAATTTTTCTTTGAAATTCGGATAGATGGGGGTGTGATTAGTAGATATTAGTAATAAATATAATCAAAAAAATGGAAAATAACTCGTGTATTGCCAAAAAAGTGAAAAAATTAAATTTTTTTTGCCTTCCAATTTTAGGGGTGTGCATTTTTTTTTTTTTTTCCTGTTTTCTCTCAAGAGAGAGAGAGTATATTCATGCAATTCGATACAATCTTAACAATAAAAAAACTTAAAACTTAACAATAATTGATTAAACTAAAATGGTGGTGATGAATGTTGGTGAAATTAATGTTGATGAATTAAATATGATAATTAATAACTGGATAAATATTAAATTATAACTAGAAAGACAAACGAGCATTACAACGGCAGCGGGTAAAAGACAAAAATTAAAATTTAAGATAAATTTGAAGTTGTTTGAATTTTAATTTAAATTTAAATTTGAACTGGGTTTGGTTAGTTTAACAGTTTTTTTTTTTTATTTATGTAACATCAGTGGGGCATAAATCCATTTTAGACAGACTAAGGGGGGGTGTTAAATTGTTTTAGAGTGTTGATAATTGATTTACAGAAAGTTATAAAAATTTGGGTGATGAATTTATTTGATATGATTTCAGAAATTGTAAAAGGTGAAATATTTAAAAAGGAACAATGTGAAGTGTAGGTATGGCGTTGTTGGACGTATTTCGGGCAGGAAGACAATAAATGATGCAGAGTCTGCCTACTTTTTGAATCGCAGGGGCACACGTCAACAGGACTGATCTTGAATCTGTATAGATACTCGCGCGCAAACGAGTGACCCGTCAATACCTGCGTCATTTCAAAGGAGGTATCAACGGCACTTCGGAACAAGCGAACATCATGTAGCGTAGGTAAATGCTGCCGGGTGGTCGAACCTTGGACGGCATTTCTGTACTCGGTATCCCAAGGGGTGTGCATTCGAAAAGGAGGGTAATCCATCGTCAAATCCTACCCTTACGGTGCGCCGCTGCGCTCCGCTCCGCTCTGCACCCCTCCAGGGAGGATTTGACTCTGGTTACTAGGCTAAACATACTTGAAGCGCGACAGATCAAGAAAACCGGGATAAATGCAACCGGGATGTGAGAGAACCTCGAAATAGCATTAAAAAGTGTAGTTGCGGTATGGGGCAGTAAACTATTACGTTTCCAATTTTAGGGGTGTGCATTCGAAAAGGAGGGTAATCCATCGTCAAATCCTATCCTTACGGGGCGCCGCTGCGCTCCGCTCCGCTCTGCCACCCCTCCAGGGCGGATTTGACTCTGGTTACTAGGCTAAACATACTTTAAGCGCGACAGATCAAGAAAACCGGGATGTGAGAGAACCTCGAAATAGCATTAAAAAGTATAGTTGCGGTATGGGGCAGTAAACTATTACGTTTCACCCCCAAAAAATCGCGTAAAAACAAAAAATAATCTTTTATAAATAATCAAAATAATTTAATAAAACTTCAATTGTAACTTTTGATTTATATTTTTTAATTAACGACGGCGAAATGGGCAACGGCGAAACGGGCGACGGCGAAACGGCGACGGCGAAACGTCCCATTCCGACATAGATACATCCATTTTTATATAATTATATTAAGGATATAGTAAGACAACTTCCAAATTTTTTGCCCTAAAATTGAAGGCTCAGCAACCGTTTGTCCACGAAAACCCCATTTCATCACACTGTGCGGCGTACCTAAATATACGACGATTACGATTGATGACCTTTTTTTTTCTGGGGTTGCACTGAAGGAAACAACCATGAGGTTTGGTGCAGCGTCGGGTGGCACCCCCCCCCCCCCCGGCGGGTGTACAAAAAATAAGGACATTTGTAAGTACTTGGAGAAGTTCTTAAGTACATAGGACATCGTTCTAAAAAAGAGTACTGTCCTACTAAAATAAGTACATAACTATAATAGTAATTATTATGATATGTGGATGCCGTGGCGTCGAGATAATGTAAGAGTTATGCAAGTTAATTAGACATGCGATATCGAAACCATGTGATAAACAAAGAAGGCTGTCGCAATATTTACTACTTGTTCTATCGAAACTGTACACACTTAGTACCATGCTATATGAGGGTTACTTATACTACACACAAAGATATTTTTTGTGCCCTTGTCGAATTATTAGTGTTGTACTTGGAAGATTAAAAGCAAATTTAAATTTAATTTCAAATATTTTAAATTGCATAATGAAATGTACTACACCTTGGCCCAGTTGCAGGATTCCAGGTTACCTTAATCACAGATGAAACTCTATAGAAATCATTGTTTCAAGAAATATACCCATGGAAATAAACCATAATTAGCGTTAATTAGTTAACATAGAGTGCAATCTACCCTTAGACTTGTGATAACTGCAGCCTTTGATTGTGTAGTACCAGATAGACCCTGATGGAAGTGTCTTGGAAACATCTGGTAGAGTTCAAAAGGTTATCAACAGAAGACGTAACTAAATTGGAAGGCGGAATAATCGGCTCGTGCACTAATCACGGACCTCTCAAAGACCCGTGACACCAATACAAATGATGAATTACAATAATAAATTACTTTCGAACGACTTCACACTAAGTAGCGCCATCTGTTGATTGCTTTTTGAACTACAATGGGTGTTCCCAAAACTAACAAAAGGTTTACCAATCTGATACTATTCGCAATTTACATTAAGCAAACGCCACCATGCGGGAGAATTTGAAATTAATATGTGACGTATTAAATGAAAATAAAAATTCGTTCTTCAGGCTCAAAACACAACAAAATCAACTAATTAATAGAACATTGCAATAAATTTAACACCATACTGAAATGTTTGCAAATTTTCACCAGGGTATAGGACTTTGAATGTCCAAATATACGTCTAAACACAGCCATGTTGTTGTTGCTGGTGGCGCCACCAACGGTAATGTAAATCGCCAATAGGGTCATTCCATCTCAAATCGACAAAAAAATAGGTAAAATTGACTCGACCCCTACCAAACTTAACGAAACTTGGTACACATCATCGTAGTAAGAAATAAATAAGGCTTCTTGTTATACTTTGTATAGAAGCCTAAAAACACAAATTTAAGGATTTGTCCAAAAAGGTATTCGTTTTCTTGTTTTGGTCTTTCAAAACGTTGCGTTGGTGTGTAGACTTATAGAAAAACGACTGTTACTTCATCCACAGTGGTCTAAATTTAAAAACAAAAAAATGTTCCGTAAAGGTAAATGAACATTCTATTCAAATATTCAACCACATTTTATATTTTCAACCCTTCACTGGATTAATTTTTTTATTTTAACCCTATTTCAACCCCTATTTCTAAAGGGATCTTTTTTTTGGTTAATTTTTTTACAGTTTTTTTGTACAAGTGTGCTGAGCATGCGTACCAAATTTTATCATGGGATGAGCATGGGTTCGGTTACTAAAAATTAATTAAGTATAGGCAGAAACGGACAAAAATCAGTTTTTCGCCGATTTCTCAAGTTTCTTTGAATTTTATGACAAAATAGTTTAATATAAAATTAAAGCTAATTAAATTCTCTACAAAAAAATATTTTTCGTCAGATTCGTATTCACATAGCAATAACAGCTCAAAGTATAGCTAAGTTGCGCGACCACAGTTATATTTATTTAATAAGGTCAGAATCGATTTTCAATTTTAATTGTATAGATTTTCATCATAAATATTTATTATCTGAATATAAGTTGACCACATCATCCCTAATTTTGATAAAAAGTTTAGCATAATATGACAATGCAGTTAAACCAAAAATACATTACTTTATTTTTTTTGTAAACTTAATTCGTTTCCATGATAAGGCCAGCTAAAGCAACACTTTTCAGTTTACCTCTCTGTGTATAACTTTGGAACTAATGAACATACAGGGCGGATTTTTCTTCAACAAACTTATTAGTTTAGATTGCCGGAACAAACTTTTTTAATTGAGACTTTTTCACTCGCCCCCCCCCCCCCCCCAAAGGGGTCTCTTTTTTTCCCTAATGTGTTGTCACATCAGAATTTTTTTAAATATATGAGCGAAGTTTAATATACTAAATAAATAAAATTTGGCTAGGGTTAGGGTAAAATGTTTCAATTTTTTAAATTACATACGATTTTTACCCAGAATATTACGATGGAGGTGGTGCAATTCAAACAAATTATTAAAGGTCAGTCGTTTACCTGAAAATGAATTAGTGCAATTCGGATAGGAGATTTGTGGACTAATTGTTTCGGGAAGAGTTAACTATCCACCGCCACTCCAAATTGCCCCAAAATTTTTTTTTATAGCAAAAGGAACCTTATTAGAGTGTCCTGTAAAAATTTCGCCCGAGAATGTATAGTCAAAATTTCGAGAAAAATCAATTTGAAAAGTACGGGAAATTCGCATCGATTATGCTAACGGGGGCGTGTAAGTTGCATCAGGCGCTCGTAGTCTAAGCCACGCCTACCGAGGTTATAAATATAACCCAAGTTCGCACCGGCCGGACAGCACTTGAGAGTCGACTGCCGTGCGTTAAACATGTAGGTCTCTAAATAAACATAAAAAAACTGGCTTGGCCAGAGTTATGAGCATCAAAAAACCTACCCTACGGCCCTCCGGGCAATTTTTCGTGCTCAAAGCCGCTACGCGGCGGAACTAAACATATGAGAAGGCGCCACAGATCAAGAACACCGGGATAAAGGCAACCGGGATCTGAAACCCCCTAAAAATCGCCTAAAAACAAAAAATATTGGCTGACGCGCCCTAGAATCTCGTTAATCCACATGATAACTTCAAAATCGATTTACTCAAAATTTTGATAATACATTCTCAGAATTTTTTTGCAGGAGGGGCCTATATAAACCTTCATCTTTCCATTAGGAAGGTTACAAGACAGTTCGTAGTGGCGGTGGTTACTTAACTCTCACCATTGTTTCATGCTGCAATTCGGGTGCACCGTACAAAATTATTATGCTGTGCTAATTAAATTACCTCTTGAATATTGCACTTCTACCCTTATGACTGAATATTTTTAGAATTGCATACTGTATAGCAGCTTTATTATAAACATCTGAAGATAGCAGTAGGTAGTGATGCAAAGTTACCGGTAACATTGCAATCGGTAATATTACCGGTAATATTACCGGTAATATTACCGGTAATGTTACTGACCTCGGTAATTTACGTTTTTTTTTCGTTTTGATTCACGAGGATAGAAAATTGGAGAATCGAATAGAATCAAAAATCTATTGTTTATTTTCTCATGTATTAAAATTCAAACACATTACAAAGTAATTTTTATCAGATCATGATAATTGATAAGCCATAAAAAGTAATAAGTAATAAAAACACATACTTTACGAAGAATATAATTGAGTGTTAAAGAGGCTGTAACCCGCACCCGAATCTTCGCAGTTGGCATTAAGCTAACTTGAATCTTCGCTAGCAATGTCGGATTTTTCTACGTCTGACTCCGAAGACGATATTTCCAGTGGGATGCGAGGAACAGCAACATAGGCACTTTTTTTTTCTCTCTTGAACCTTCAGGTTGTGTTTCACATAAACAAGCATTCCGGCTCGCTTGTTGGTGAGCCTGTTTCTCTTGGCGGTATGGACTATCCCATATGTGGAAAAACTGCGCTCAGTTGCCGCCGAAGTTGCTGGGAGTGACAGTATGGCCGTTGCAACTTTACTGAGGGCAGATCTTCCACATATACCCTTCCACCATGAAATTTCTGATACCAATTTACCAGAGACGGATGACCAAACAAAGTCGTTTGCACACAATCCTCCTTTGCTACGATAGTCAGCAAGATCGGACATAACATCTGCAGGGTTAATATCACGCATGCTTTTTGCCACTTCATACATAATTTGGTTTTAATTAAATGTATAAAAAGGAGATTTTGTTTTTTATTCTATTTTTTTCGTAAGGTACCGAAAGTTTCAATGTTACCGAAAGTGGTGTAATATTACGGTAATATTACCGTTACCGGTAATGTTACCGTGGTAACATTACCGCTTTGCATCACTAGCAGTAGGGTAAAAGGAGTATAGTTAGACCAGGTGGAGAGATGGACCACTTGTAATATCTCGCAAACTATCGCGATAATTATTGCTTTTTTCGGCTGTATATATGTAGTTGCATCAATAGACGGTGATATATGCAAGTAATATGTAATTAAAGTGTTGATTTCTGAAATATCACAAAAAATTGATTTGAGTGACTCGAAAAATTTTTTAGATGTATTTTCTTTGTTGAGTTTTTGTGTGTTCAGGTAAGTTTAACTTGGGGATTTAGGTGTGATATAATTATGTATGTACACTACCGTCGGAAAGTTTGGAAGCAGACACAATTTCTACATTTTGTTCAATAAAACACATAATTTTCAAAAATTTAATTATTTCAAAGGTAATATTAAGAAAATAGGTGAATAGCTATGAATTCTACAACATACAAAAATTAAATTATTATATAAAACATTTCTAAATGTATCTCTCATCAATATGTCCTCCTTTCGCACGTATTACTGCGTTACAAATTCACGGCATTCTTTCTATTAAATTGATTAAATAATCAGGTGTAATCTGTTGCCACGCATCTTGCAGATATTCCCACAACATATTTTCATTTTGTGGCAGGCGTTGTTTAGCTTTTCGGTCCAATTCGTCCCACAAAAGCTTGATAGGTGAAAGATCGGGAGACTGGGACGGCCAAACCATTATTTGAAGTTCCCCAGCGGTTTTTTTTCTTCCAAATGGTTTTTGAATAATCGGAAGGAATGTTTTGAATCATTATCCTGCTGGAACACAACATTTTTCCCAGCGATCCGCCGTCCAGATGGAACTGAATTCTCTTGCAAAATTTTTAAATGTTGCTCTTTCCGCATTATTCCTTATATTTTAACTAAATCGCGGACCATATCTCCAGCAAAACATCCCCAAACAATAATACCGTCTCCACTGTGGGCACTAAACATTGCTCTGCCATTCGCTCACTGGGTTTACGCCGAATATACAAACGTCTTTTAGAACTGAATATTTCTAATTTCGATTCGTCGGTCAAAAGTACTTTTTTCCATTTTTTTATCGACCAATTTGAATGTTGACGAGCCCAAGAAGCCCGTTTTTTTTTAAAACTGGTTTTAAATCTGAAGTACCAAATATTTTGTTTTTAAATTTTAACTGAATGTTACTATTGTATGCATTATGTAATTAATTTATTGTTAACAATAATCCATCTAAAAGGCTTCTAATTAAAATTCATTTTGCAAAAGTATACATTTTATTTAAAATAAAACATAATAATTATTTTATTACTCTAAGTATTTCTACTAGTTAGTACATTTTAACTAGTGATGGGCACTATCGAAATTTTTTGACTATCGATAGTTAGTTACTAGTTTTTTTTTACTATCGATAGTTAGTAACTAAAAATGTAGTTGCTAAACATCAAATCGAATAAAAACTATCGAATAAAAACTACCGAATAAAAACTATCGAATAAAAACTATCGAATAAAACTATCGAATAAAAACTATCGAATAAAACTATCGAATAAAAACTACTGAATAAAAACTATCGAATAGAAACTATCGAATAAAAACTAGCGAATAAAAACTAGCGAATAAAAACTAACGAATAAAACTATGGAATAAAAACTAGCGAATAAAAAAAATTTTTATTCGCTAGTTTAATAATTTTTTTTTATTAATTTGCGGTTGGTAATCCGATAATAAACAATTAAATACTACAGCCTTGGCCATATTAGTGGGGCACCCTTTAAAATAGCGGTAAATTCCTTTTCAGTGTAATATTTGACCGATCTATTTTTAGCAGGTAGTCTAGAATGGCATTGTGATATAATACAAAGAAAATTTTGTCCCTTATTATTTTTATGAGGGCCATAAATATTAAAATATCTTAAAATGTACAAAATTGTTTAATTTAAAGAAAGCGACCATTCAGTTAGTTTCAATTTATTTGGTGTACATTTGTGTTTAAAATATTTAAAATTATTTCTAAGGTATGCAAATAATTTAATACGCCAAAAAATAGCGTTTTAAGCTATTAGTATAATAAAAGAAGTGGTTGAGCTTTTATTCCACGAAAATGTTAATGGTATTATTGAAAACCACGATTTAATTACTCAACCTACGGTTTCAAATTCGATCTGGGCACTTTTTGATGAAAGGGTTTCGAAAATAAAGGTTGACAGTACAACCAATGTAAATTCGACGGCTAAAAATATGGTTGATCGTTATATCGAAATGCAACTGCAAAGTCGAGATTCCAATCCATTCCAGTTTTGGAAAGAACACAAAGATTCAATGCCAGAATTATATCAACTTAGTTCAAAGTACCTTTGTATTCCGGCAACATCGGTGCCATCGGAACAAATTTTTTCTAAAGCTGGCCAGATTATTAATGATCGAAGGAATAGATTGGAAGGCAAAAATTTAGACAAAATAATATTTTTAAATACTAATAATTCTTTCTAACAATTTTCTAAAAATACTGTTTATAATGTTTATAATAAAGATTGAAGTTAATAAATAAAGATTATAATTTATAATAATTTATGAACGCGTAACATGTATGAAACTTACTAACTGACTATGTAAAAATTCATTCGATAGTTTTAGTAACTAAAATTTCATTTGATAGTTTTATTAGTTTTTAGTTTTTTAGTAACTAAAAATTCATTCAATAGGTTTAGTAAACAAAAAAGTTATTCGAATATTTTTAATAACTAAAAAGTTATTCAAATAGTTTTAGTTACTAAAAATTCATTCGAATATTTTTAGTAACTAAAAAGTTATTCGAATAGTTTTAGTACCTAAAAAGTTATTCGAATATTTTTAGTACCTAAAAAGTTATTCGAATATTTTTAGTACCTAAAAAGTTATTCGAATAGTTTTAGTTACTAAAAATTCATTCGATAGTTTTTAGTAACTAAAAAAAAAGAAACTATCGATAGTTCGAATAAAGCCTAACTATCGAATAATTCGATAGTTTTTTATTCGATAGTCCCATCACTAATTTTAACATTATGATATTTATGAAAACATTTACCCTTATGAAGGGGAACATTGCAAAGTTTGCAAAAATATGTTGTTGTGCTTCTTTTTTTATGTTTCGCGCACACGCGGTATTGTCTTTGCGGATGACGCTGTTTTCCACTGCCAATAATTTTTTCACATAAGTGTTTTTTTTTTGATAAACGCATAGGTGGATCAAATTTTGGGCCCGGACCTTTACGTTGTAAACATGAGGGCCTAGGTTCTTCATCGTCTTCGATGTCCATTTCTTCTTCAGTTGTAATCCATATTCGCACAATTTGATGAAGAAAGTTTTTGTAACGCATTTTATTTTTATTTAAAAAATTGTACACTCGATATGCGTTGAAAAGGGCACAATTCAACATGTAAAAAAACACTCTATTTGTCCACTTTTTTGTCTTCCGCAAAATTTTAAAATAAGAAATGTATTGGTCTGCACGATCCACTCATTTCATGTATTTATTATAGTCAATAACCGCCACTGGTTTTTTAATTTTTTCCTTCGTAGACCAATCTGTATTGGGACTTTCTTTAACCTCAGCAGAATGAATTGTGGAAATCATCCTCACATCTCTCTTGGATCGCCAAATCGGTAGTAGGACATCATTTTTCCGACGAAATATTGAGTCCCCTGTTTTTAATTTCGCGGTTTTTAAACATTCCGGTAAACCCCTATTTACGCGAATAGTACCACAACATCTAAGTTTGTAATTTATTAAAAGTTCACTATTTTCAACACTGTTGTAATAATTGTCCATGTACACATGATGCCATAAATTAAAGTATGGGGTGAGAACTTTTAAAATGGTGTCCTGTAACTTTACACCTTTTTAAAAGCTTTTATTTAGCTCGTACAAAATTGACCTCGCGCATATCCTATACGCGCAACTTGAAAATGGCTTCGCGAATATCAGATGTTTCACAAAAGCGCGCTTTCTGTAAGCCGTTGTTATAATTTGGTGTATTGTCTTATAATTTGGTGTATTGTAATAATTTTTGTGTTAAAATCAGAAAACTAGTTTTGCGGCAAATATCTATTTTTTTATTTTGTTTTATTATAGTTATGTGATAAACTGTTGTGACATTTGTTGCTATCTCTTTTTATTATTATTTATTATTAGTGGTCAACTCAAATAATCCCATAGGCGTAACAGTGGTTTTGTTTGTTAAGGAACCCACGCAGGAATATTTTTCAAATAAAAACATATTACCTATATAAAAATTTTTGGAAGACTAAAAAGAAATAAATAAAAATTTTTTTTTAAAAAAAGCTTTTATAAAAACATGCACTAAAAAGTTAAAAATAATTTTTCGTCACAAAAAGGAATAAAAGCGTGCGGCTGTTTAGCAATTACTTAAATTAAAATTAACAGCCGCACGCTTTTATTCCTTTTTGTGACGAAAAATTATTTTTAACTTTTTAGTGCATGTTTTTATAAAAGCTTTTTTTTAAAAAAATTTTTTATTTATTTTTTTTTTTCACAATATACTTCTAAGTTACAAATATAGCCAGAAGTAGCTTCACATACCATTCGGACCAATATTCCATACTTGATGATTTTAGAAGAATTGTAAACCTTAAATGATAATCGCCCTCTCCAAAGTATAATACTTTCATCAAGGGAAAGTTGTTGTTGCGGTCTGTATACATTTGTAAATTTTGGAAGAAAGTATTGAATTATTGAATTAATTTTGAATAATCTGCCGGATTCATCTGTTTTGTCATCGTTATTAACAAAATGCAAAGCTGAAGCTATTTGTCTAAAGCGATTGCGGCTTAAAATTTTGTAAAATATCGGAGTTTCAATTGTCGCATCAGTCGACCAATACTCGTCTCTTGTATCCTTCTGCACTTTTCCCATCAAGAGAATTACTCCTTAAAAATTTTTTCAACTCTTCGTTTTCGATATTTTTCCATTTCTGGCTCTTTTTTGAGTTTTAAATTTATCTTGGTTTTGTTCATAATAGCGGTTGCTTTCTGTTTTCAGTAATTCAAAGAAATCTTCACCAACGAATAAATTTAAAATTTTATTTACATCTTTAGGATCATTCACATTAGCAGTAACTCCTGAATTTCCAAGAAATTGTTCAATAACCGGCGGATTTAGACCATTCTTCCACTTCATCATCTTCCTCCTCATTTTCAACGTCCGTTGTATCTGAATCACTATAACTACTCACTAATGTCTTTTGAAATTTATTTACAGTTGAATCGTCACTATCATAGTGTTCAATTTCGGCAAACTCATTTTCACTCAAAATATCCGACAAATCATCACCGATTATTTCATCGTTTGGATCCATCTTGATAAGAAATGGTTTAAACTTTTAATAGAATAGCAAAAGAAATACTTTTTAACTAAGAAACACGCACTAGCAAAGCAAATGTTGAACTGACAATCCAAAACAAAACAGTGGTCCTTTTTTTTATAGATGTTACAGATCAGATGCAATGGGGTGGGGTTTCTATTATGTCACGCGGCACCGGGATGCAAGTTTTATAAATAAACTTAATGGTAAAAATGTACAAATTATTATTTCCGTATTATGTACAAAGTCTGTCAGATACATTTATTTATGGCATCATATTTTCTGGACCTGTTCTTGGAGTTGCCATATGGAGAATTTAAAAAAAGTCAAACACGTCTAAAATCTTTTAAATCAATAAATTAAAATTTGTTATTGTCCCTTATTTATTTATACCTGCAGAAGATGTAAAACTTTGCAAAGACCGTTGTGTACATTTATTTATTGGGGCCTGAAAAGTACTACTTTTTTATAACTTCAAACTAATCTTAGCCCGTCCGATCCAGAAAGTTTGGCGATGTTAATTTCTATAAATTATATTCGTGCGAATTCTACAATTACTAATTTAACGATATACTGTACACCAGGGATGAGCAACCTTTTTTTACAACGGGCCAGCTACAAATTTAAAAATGTTGTGCGGGCCGCATGTAAGAAACTTATGACCATATAGGGTGTTTTAGGCTTCTATACAAAGTATAACAAGAAGCCTTTTTAATAATGCAAACAAATGCATATAAAAATAAACGATATACTTGTTATTTAGCATGTGATCGGCATTTAACGCATAATTTCTAAAGACATATTGAGCATGTTGCCGGACCGTAATGTGTTAATTGGTAAAAAAACCATGTAACACAGATGCTCTTAGAGAAATGAAACGTTTAAGAAAACAACCTCCTAAAAACAAATTTAAAAAATTAAAGTAGGCTATGTTCGGGGACATGACCGTATGGTTTAACGTGAATACGTCGTCGCATGATACCCATTTTCGTTCCAAGCTTTTGCTGAATAATGACAATTCGAAATTTATCATTTCTACACTTTTCGCACACACACACAATTTTCGTTACACATTTTTATTAAATTTTTAAACACGTTACCGATTTTATAGACGTATTCACTATTCACGTCAAAAAGCTTTTTAAAAAATCTTTTTCTAAAAAGTAAGTAAAAAGTAAAACATGCACTAAAAAATAAAAAATAATTTTTCAAATAAGAAGACCATTACAGTTTTTGTTCCTTGATTTTTCGCTTTATTTCCTGCTCACTAACTTTTCCTGTTCATCGAAAAATCGTTATCAATACAACTATAATTTATTTTTTTAATCTGCCATTCACATCGATCTCGTTAGTTAGAAATATTGATAAGTATTGATATGTTACGTTTAAATTAAGATTAAATTGTAATTTCGATGCGGTAATGTCGCAAATATAGACTATTATAATGCGGCATTTCCACAATAAATTAGAATTTAATTTATGTAGGTATAACGTGTCAATGCTTCTTAATTAACACTGATTATGAGTCTAGCATCAAGTCTCCTATATATATTCTGGTTTTTTCTTTAACTTTACTGAACTACGATAGCTAATAAAAATCAACGATTTTATTTTAGCCTCGCATTTCTTTAAAGTTCAAGCCTTTTAAGAGATGAAGGAATGGCCAGAACCATGTTAAATTATTTGAGTTTGTTTATTTTACAACTAATAAGAGTAGCAGTAACATAAAGAAAAACTTCCATTTATACCATTGAATCACTTATTGCTGAAACAACCTAAGTCACTTTTTGACCATTTTGAGTTATACGTGTAGAATGTAGATAGTATATTTCCAACATTCTCCGTCGTTTGGTGATAAATAACTTTAAATATTTGCAATGGTTACCAAATTCTGGCCATATCTCTTTAGTTATTTAGCGCTGAAATAACATACTTACATATTATTTATGTAAATCACTTTTAAAGATACATCATCCTACAAGAGGAAAAGTATCTGGATCGATTTAGATACAATTACCAAAACAAGAAAATCATAATAAAAATTCCCAATCAATACTTTTAGTTTAATATTATGGGTTATATAATAAAGGAATTTATTATATTATATAATGGGCTATGCGAACACAAATTTACCTAGAAAAGGCGAAGGTAGAATAGAAAAATATTTTCCAAGTTTTAGCATTCGCAAATTTTTTTCCATACCACCTCGCGTCCATAGACGAGAAAGTTGGTGATTATAAAATAATCACTCTAATTAGAAAATGTAGACAAAACTTCTTATAGTCAGCTTGCCTGTTTCCTAAAATAATTTCTTGACGTCTGATTTTTTTTTATCCTTGAGTTTTCACGCTTGAAAAATGATACCTTGCTATGTAGCGTTGAAATTGAAACATGTCTTCTTAAATTTACATTTGACTTGGCAGTGGGATCCTGAGCTCGTTATAAATAAATGTATCGATCACATTAAACTTTTAATTATAATAAAAAATATTTACGAAAAAGTTGAGAATCGGTGGCAGTATTTATGCGTAATTATTATACTAGGTATTATTTGGTATTATTGAAATATTGGCAAGTTTATTGTTTTAATAATTGGTTTATTTATAATTTTTTTGCCAGAATAAAGAAAGATTAATTTATTTTAGCAAGCAAAAGCGGAACAAGAGGAAGAGTTTATTTCTAACACCTTACTGAAGAAGATTCAAGCATTAAAAAAAGAAAAAGAATCTTTGGCACATCATTACGAGCGAGAGGAAGAATGCCTCACAAATGATTTATCTAGGAAACTAACACAATTAAGACAAGAGAAGTGCCGTTTGGAACAAACTTTAGAGCAAGAACAGGAGTGTCTTGTCAATCGACTTATGCGTAAAATTGAGAAATTAGAAGCAGAAACTCTTGCAAAGCAAACTAATTTAGAGCAACTGCGTCGCGAGAAGGTAATCGTCATAATGAACTTATAATTTGGTGTCCCTAATGTGTCTTTGTTTAGGTGGAGCTCGAAAATACTTTGGAGCAAGAGCAAGAAGCGTTAGTGAATAAATTATGGAAACGTATGGATAAGTTGGAGACGGAAAAACGAATGTTACAAATTAAATTGGATCAACCTGTTTCGGATCCTGCTAGTCCACGTGACATAAACAATGGTGATAAAGCAAGCAATCTTAGTGCTCATATTCAAACTTTGCGCAATGAAGTAAATCGACTTCGTCAAAATTTACAGATTAGTCAACAAGAACATGCGGAAAAGATGCAGCGTTATGCGCAAGAAGAACGTAGCATTAGGGAAGAAAATCTTAGGTAAATATTAACTGTTGTTATTAATAATCCATTCTTTCATAAATATATTTTTTAAGGTTACAAAGAAAATTACAATTAGAAGTAGAAAGGCGTGAAGCACTATGTAGACATTTATCTGAAAGTGAAAGTTCTCTTGAAATGGAAGAAGAGCGTCATTATAATGAACAAGTTTTGGGAAATCGTCAACACACTGTTTCACCCACACCATATGCTCGTTCTCCCAGCCAAAGTCGACCTCTTAGTCCAGGTAAGAGAATAAATTAAATTATAAGGTCGTACAAACATTTTTATTTGGTTTAGGTTTATCATTACAAGCTCCTTCTCCTCGCGATTCTCTAATAGCTATACAACCTCGTTGCCATAATTGTGGCCAACAAGTACCTTTTACGCAACCTATTAACTCAAACAGTCCTCCTGCACCGGCCCATCGGCGTACCAGCGAACGTTTTATAAAACCTGCCATACCCGCTCCTCAACCAGCTAGTCCAATGGATACTTCTGTGAATAAGGATTAAAGGGTAAGTGATTTATTTTACAATTTGTGCAGGGTGGCTCCTTTATGGCGAGTTCTTTCAGCGTTCTTGTAAGTAACATTAGAAAACAAATTTAGAAAAATATTTGATCTAATTGCACATTAATGATTAGGTATTGTAGGGTCAATCCATATCAAGTGGTCCAACCTGGTTGCTTGACCATCTACACTACCGTCGGAAAGTTTGGAAGCAAGCATTAATTAATTAAAATATTTAATTAATAATATTTTATAAATTTTTTTATTGAATATTTTTGATTGTCATTATAAATACATAGTATTTAAGTATTTTTGGTGGTATTTTAACTTAAAAATAATATTTCTTTCAAACACATTTCACAAAATCGCATTTTATTACTTAACGGTATTCTTCGTCTGGATTTTAAGTTCCGGTCAAGCATAACGAAATATTAACTATCTGTGTTTTTATTGCCTTTTTTTATTGCTACTAGTCACCCACAAGTCCTGAAAAGTAATTCATTTGTTTAGTTTACGTCTAGAAGTAAGTATTTTTAGCAGTAGATCAAGTTTAACTTAATTTGTATAATAATTTTAAAATTTTTGAAAAATGGCCAAAAAAAATCAAATATCAATTGGAAAACGTGCTGCTATCTGTGCATTACACGACGAGGGTTTAACAGAACGTGAAATTGCAAGTAGATTAAATGTATCTTGCAAAGGGGTGCATTACATCATAGCTCGTAAAAGCGAAACCGGGCAGGTAAATGATAGGAAACGCAGTGGACGACCTCGTGCAACAACTAGTGCCGAAGATAATTATATTGTAACAACGTCTAAACATAATCAACAACTTACCGCACCCAAAATAACCCACAGGGTGAATCAAATTCGGGATAAAAGAATTTCTGTTACAACCGTTAAAACGCGGTTTTTGGCAGCAGGTTTAAGGGGTTGTTTAGCGGCAAAAAACCACCTTTAAAACCAGTTTTCAAAAAATAACAGGCTTCTTGGGCTCGTCAACATTCAAATTGGTCGATAAAAAATGGAAAAAAGTACTTTGGACCGACGAATCAAAATTAGAAATATTCGGTTCTAAAAGACGTTTGTATATTCGGCGTAAACCCAGTGAGCGAATGGCAGAGCAATGTTTAGTGCCCACAGTGAAATACTGTGGAGACGGTATTATTGTTTGGGGATGTTTTGCTGGAGATATGGTCCGCGATTTAGTTAAAAAAAGAAGGAATAATGCGGAAAGAGCAACATTTAAAAATTTTGCAAGAGAATTCAGTTCCATCTGGACGGCGGATCGCTGGGAAAAATGTTGTGTTCCAGCAGGATAATGATTCAAAACATTCCTTCCGATTATGCAAAAGCCATTTGGAAGAAAAAAAACCGCTGGGGAACTTCAAATAATGGTTTGGCCGTCCCAGTCTCCCGATCTTTCACCTATCGAGCTTTTGTGGGACGAATTGGACCGAAAAGCTAAACAACGCCTGCCACAAAATAAAAATATGTTGTGGGAATATCTGCAAGATGCGTGGCAACAGATTACACCTGATTATTTAATCAATTTAATAGAAAGAATGCCGAGAATTTGTAACGCAGTAATACGTGCGAAAGGAGGACATATTGATGAGAGACATTTAGAAATGTTTTATAATATAATAATTTAATTTTTGTATGTTGTAGAATCCATAGCTATTCACCTATTTTCTTAATATTACCATTGAAATAATTAAATTTTTGAAAATTATGTGTGTTTTATTGAACAAAATGTAGAAATTGTGTCTGCTTCCAAACTTTCCGACGGTAGTGTATATAAAATTTGATGTTTTGTATACAATCAACCTAATATGTTGATAGTTTAAAATGACCACCATTTAAATTTTCGCAATTTTAAAAATATAAAAAATTACTTGAAAGAGGTTTATCCCTTGAGGTACCCAATATATTGCCGTGTTTGTTTTTGTGTAAATTTAAATTTGTAAAATGTTTGGTACCCCTATGGCTCAGGTGATAAAATTTAATTTGCATAAACTGAGCATTTTTTGAGGAAAGGGGAGCAAATCTCAAGGTTGTAATCTACATGTGAATACAACATTTGCCATATCTTTGTAAAAAAAAAATAATTGATTTGTAGACTCGTTTCCTTCCTGAAAACATTTTCCCATGAAGATGGAACTTTTTTTTATCAAAGAAGCTAAGAATTAAAGATGAAATATCGCCCTTTCAGATTACTCAAGATTACATTTAGGTGAAAATATTTAAGAGCAATCTTGTAGCTCATCTTATTTTCAAATAAATTCCTTTCAGCCTCATATTGATGGGACCATTATGGCTGTCATAAAAAAGGCAATAAAATTTAAATACGGGTAAATTTGAACTACCAACATGTTGGGATATAATTGCACACACAAAATTTAATTTTTCAAGATTGTTAAGCAACAAGGTTACTGCTTGATTTGGAATGACCCTATATAATCTAAAAATACTATGAGTGAATTAATTAACAAATTATCATAAATTAAACTTTAAAAATAAATAGTTAATTAAACATTAAAATTATTATTTATCATGAGAAGATCTATATATACTACTGAAAGTTATTAAAGTATAATTTATTATAGTTTTCAATAGTTAAAAATCGTATATTTAAATTAACATAAGTATTATCTGTCCCCATAAGAGAAAAGTCATTCCCCTGGTGCCCACATACAATAAAAGTTAAATTTTCAATTCGCATTTATTTCAAGATAATGGCATGTAAATGGCGAATATTTGGCACCTAGGTTATCAGTAATGCATTCTATATTGATAAACATCCATAATTCAATTCTATCAATAATTAATTATAATCATTCTTGTAGTAGGGGAGAGTGAGGTTAACTGACCTACCTTTTTAAAACTGGAATAAAACTCTTTTTGTGTTAAAATCAAATTCAATTATTTTGCATACTAAAAAACCTAAATAGTTAAAACATAGAACAGTCAGATTAATTTTTCCATTTAGGTGCTTATGGTTAGGTTAACAGAATCGACCATAAGTAAAATTTTTGCAAATGAACTAAAATAAACACATAAAAATAAGAAGTAAATAGTTTATTATGACTTAACACATCAATTCAGCTCAGGAGGCCATGCAGGTCCAAGCCTTCTTCATCCTTAATTTCTTCCTTCTGGTCGGTTCATGGTTAAATTTTATTTTAAGCTATCCTAAGTTAAAAAGTATGTAATCCTAAGTTCAATGTATGTAACCTCCTATAAGCGTTCATGATTCATTTAATTTAAGATTATGCTAAGAAATATTGATCAACTCTTCTTTCTACTTGAGATGTTGCTTGATCTTTGTTGAATCAGTTCTAACGGTTAATTTTTAAGAATCCTTAACTTAGCTTAAAATATACTCTGAACCCACCATTACTTGATAACTCAACTCAGCCAAAGCGTATTGATATTTTTTTCAATTTTTCACAATTTCCGCACCATAACTCAACCAGCGATCACACCAAGCCACTCCTGTTGTTATTACTTAATGTAGAATATTGGAACTTAAATCTCGATTAAAATACAGTATTTACTATTAGTTTACTAATTTTTAATTCAAAAGGACATATTAACCTAGCGGTCCAGTTAACCTCGTCCTCCCCTACAGCCTCCCTGTAATACCAGAAAAATTCTAAGTACTCGGGGTTATTTTTAGAGAGGGATGAGAAATAAATATTGTTTAATTTAAAACTTCAGATATCTACTAATATAAAACCTGAAATTATACCAAAAATAGTGCAAACATTCTAAACTATATTTAAGGGATAAAAAACACAATTTGTTTAAAACAGCCGCCGAGTGCTTATAATTATTTTACTATTTTTGGTATATTCGCAGGTTTAATATTTGTATATTTACAAAGTTTCAAAGTTGCAAAATTTCTAAACAAAGTTTTGTTTTTCATCCCTTCCTAAAAACAATCCCTAGAGTTTAGAATTTGTTTTTTATGTATTCATAGGTCTAATAATAGTATACTTTTCAAATTTCAAAATTTATTTTTCATCCCTCCCTCAAGTCGACCCCAAGTGCTTAGAATTCTATTTGTGTTATTGATAGGCTACAAGGTATATTTGTAAAGTTAAAGTTTTACATTTATTATGAATACTGGCGTATCACCGGTGATGGTAATGACTAGGGTCCGAATTTATATGCGGTAAAAACATCAATATAAGTATTTTATATGCGGTTAGAATTGGTCGATATATGCGGTAATATTGCTGAAATTTGCATAATATGCGGTTAAATGAAAACAAAGGAATATAATGCAAAATCGAAATTTTTAGTATTGTATACTACATATAATTTACATATATAATTATTAATTTAGGAATTCGCAAAAATATAATTTATTGAAATCAACGTCACCAAATTTTCTGGATCGGGCGGGTCAAGATTAGTTTAGAAGTTACAAAAAGATGGTAATATTTTTCAGGCCCCAATAAATAAGAAGTGATAATAAAATTTTTAATTTATTGATTTAAAAGGTTTTAGACGTGCTAATGCGTTATTGTTTTAAATGAACATGTAGCAAGGGAAAGAAATGGTCCAGAAAACGTGTACCCATAAATAAATGTGTTTGACAAGGTTGGATTTTGTACTACATTTTTAACATTAGGATGTTATTTAAAGAAGACTTGTACCTACATATGTATGTATATTCGGTTATGAACGTCTTGCGACGTTTTACCGATACCTCCCTGTCTTTGCTCGTTGCGTGTTGAAAATGTGTGACGAGCACAGAGGACCTACAGCTTAACGTGGATTCCGAACCACGGGAATAGACGATTTTTACACCGCCTACTCCGATCAGGGAAGTTTTTTAGCCATAAATAATGTTATCTGGGGCCAGCAGATAGACATTTGGTGAGCGAAAATTTCTTCTATAGATAGCACCTCACAGGATTTGAACCCGTGAATCTAGGCTTGAAAGCGAACACGCTAGCATTTCAGCCATTCGCTCACCGTTACCAATACCTACCTATAATACCTACCTACCTACATATAATTAATCATAATTATGCCAAATATTGGTTATATGCGGTTATGTGCGATTATATGGACTATTGCACACATGTGTCACATGACTAACATCAACCAGTGATATTTAGGGATCCGATCAATTCTAACCAATGGAGTTAGAATTACGCGATAATTGTTCAAGTTGCTTTGATAATTGCACATATGCTTCTTTTTGATAATTGTGTACGTTTACTTTATATCATGTGATCCATTTTTTATATGAAATAAAAATTCGCCGTCGGCAAGATTCGAACCTCGGATATTCTCATTGCTAATCATGTACTCATGTACTATCACCATTTCGCCACAGCGGGTGACATACAAAGTAATGCTTTAAATTGTCAAATCTGCTACACAATAACCATAGAAACACTACTTCAATTATATTTAACCTCCAAATTCCAATGTTTGCAATAGTCTTACCGAATTTATTACGTGCATTATATTGATTATCGTCCAATTTAACTACTTTGCTATATTCAAACTTTGTTGTCATTAGTAAATGTCCTCATGCTTCGCATTCGGACATTTACTTGACAACAAAGTTTTCATAGCAACGTAGTCAAATTGTTACCGATAATCAAAAATGCACTTAATATATTACATGTGACTATAATTTTATATGCGGTAAAAATCCAAAATATTAAATTATATGCGCAATAAAACTTCGTATTTTGCTTCATTTCATAGAGAAAGATATAGATACTAAAAATTAGCTTTCTATCATAGAGCAAATAAAACATGTAAAAACATATAAATCCGGACTCTAGTAATGACACAGCAAGCAATTTTTAGTTAACATCGTCAGTAGTTCTGTGTTGATTGTGAAAAAGTGCTTAAGTCAATATTTGTCAAACTGAGATAATGGCGAAAACAAATTATGGGCAAAATTGAATTTGGTTCACTGAGGAACCTTTTTTAGGGATATAATTTTGTTTTGCAAGTTTATTATTAAATGTAATGTTATTACAGGCATATAACTAAATAATTATTGAGAAAAACTGAAAATTACACCAATTAAATTGATTACTTTCGACTTAGGCGAAAGGTATTCTATTAAATAACTGCCTTAATATGTACGCTATGACTTAGGCAATTATACCAAAAGAAAGAGCAAGTTTTCCTCTATCTGAATAAGTCAAAACCCCAATTTTGTAAAAACATGACTTAAGCACTTTTTCGCAATCAACACAGATTTCATAATGCGGCTTTTTAGGACTGTTCAAAATACTTCACCTATTTCGCAAGCACAATACCTTTGGTACTTAGTATGCTGCAGTATTTCACATACATTTAAAAAATTTTCCATAATAGTAGAACATAACACTTTTATTTTCATACAAGCCGGCTCTATGTTGCATAGTCAAGGTTGGTAAAAATGGACTTGGTCTGTTTTTTTCTTAATTAATATTTAATTACTTGGTTTAGGGTCCCAAAATAGTGACTTGGGACTTTATAATATTTAAAGTGCAACAAATTGTATTGATAATTTTCTTTTCTGATTTCACTATTAAAGATGTTACGAAAGAATTGGCCAACAATGGGTCACGCTGTACCAGAAAGAGTTAATTTAGACTAGTTTTGTAAACTTTTTTATATTACAGATACCAAGAACAAAAATTTAAATCTTTGATAAAGAAATGGACTTAACATTGCACTTTTAAGGTTTGTTTTAATTTATAAATTGTGTTGAAATGTTTGTCATTTTTCAAATGACATGTTTAACTCACTTTTAATTTTTAATGTTTTTAATTTTGTTAATTTTGCTGTTGTGCACTCTTTATAATTTATTGATATAAACACAGCTTTAGCTGCTATATAAAAAATTATTACATACTGCTTGACTACAATTACATATTGGGTGTTGTACTTAAAAAATATAATAGTATAATATACGACATCAAATTATAATTGTGCATAAATGTTGAAAACATTTACAGTGTTTAACTCAAAATTTGTGTAAACAAAAATATTAATATGTTAATAGTTATTTGTCAACGACATTTCTATTGTGATTTAAAATTTATAAAAAAAAAATAAGATAATTTTAGACTTGGAAGTGAATCTTGGAATGAATAGTTTTGATGTACTAATAGGATTTTCTAGTTTCTTTTAAACATAATAATATACATGCAAGCTTTAAAAAACATTTACAGGTAGTAGATCGTTTTTAAATCAAATTTAGAATTATAAATGTTTGCTCAAATTCTAAATGTGAAAAAGTTTATTTCTACCGTAGAAGTTGTATAAAAGCCAATATTGGTTAGTGTCAAATAATATTAAAAATTTCGTTTTAATAAATTCAAATTATGGGCCAAACGAATGATCAAATATTTCGCTATAATAGAATTGCACTTCTATGGTAGATGTCTCCTTATAAAATACAGTTGTTCTCAAAATTTTCCAATTAGTTGTATTATTTTTTTACCGACACTGTATTTTAATAAATTCTAGGTGTTTACTCGACAATACAATTGTCAGAATTGCCAAATAATAAACTTGAATTGTTTGTGACGAATAGATGCCATAGTATAGATGCATTTTAGATTTAAGTTTTTTTGCTTTTAAATTATAAGCTTAATACAGGGTTTTTTCGTTGGTTTTCTTTACCTTTTTAACATAGAAACAATTACTTAGTTGAAAAAGAATTTTACTTGAATAATAATCTGATATTGGGCTTTTTATTAATAACTTTAGTCTTGTTATTTATTATTGTAATACATATCATTATTAAAAGCGAATGAACTCATTATTGATTTTATTGTGTTTGGAATGCTTAATGTGTGTGTTTAGATTAACTATTGATTTCATTTTGAAAGACTTGGCAATTGCACCTGCATAATAATGAATAATGTTGAGTGTAAAATTATGGTCATTCCCATTTACTATAATATTTTAAATTAATTGTTGAATAATAATTTAATTACCAAAATTTTAAGATTGCTAGAGGGTCTGTAAAAAATATAATAAAGTGATATTAGATGTAAACTTTGAATTATTGTTGGACATTGGCTGTGTTCTTTATGATTCGATTTTCTTTTTCCTGTAAATTTTTCAGTAAATTGGAGAACATTAATTTTGTTCATTTCTTATTGCTAATGAAAAGTTGGTGTTATGAGAAAATGCAATAAAGTGGTGGTAGTTCAAAGTATTGTTAATTTACGTTTGTAGTTTGCTGCACTTTTAATTTTAATTTAATAGAAAATATTTTAACCGCCTATTAATTTAGTTTGTATTGTTTGGTGCAGTAATTTCGAAAATATCTTCTCACAAATATTTTTGTTTTTTAATTATACTGAATTTTCATAGATTGGCTTACTAAAAAGAGGAGACCACGCGCAAGTTTGACGAATTTTAGTAAATTCGATTGACGAGCTTCATTTTCTTGTTGCAACACTCGAGAAAGTAGGGATGCAAGCATGACACGAATGCCCAAAGCTTGCGCGTACTTTCTCTTTCTTAGTTATAAAAGCAATTACAGTAGTAGCATTATAATAATAAAAAATGTGCTTATCATTGGCGTAACTTTATAAAAAGCTATTTTTGCAATGTTAACATAACAATTTACTACTTTGAATCGGTTGAACCAATTTCTGTTTAAACTATTTTAGTAATGATTCCAACTTGCTTGTTACGCTGGTGGTGTCTGCATCAAAATAATAATATGTATGTTTTTTAGATTATGTAATTTTGAGTGATATATTACAATGCTGTATTGGTATACAAATAAAAGGTTTCTGCTAGTGCTTTTCTTTTTAAATTTTACTTTTTTAAGATCTTTTCAAAAGCACCAATTTCTTAGTTAATAAATTAATAAACCTGAAAGGATCAAATAAAGTTTTTTTGAATTGTTTACTGTACTGTACATGTTTTGAAGAATATTTACAACAAGAATTAAATAAAAATATTTTAAAAATGGTGGTACTACATCTGAAGTCGAGAGGATCCTCCACCAAAACGCCTGTTGCTGGCTCCCATGTAAATCTCTGTAAAAGTACAGTTTTTACACAAATTTGACACGAAATGGCTATTTACGGGTAAATAACAGAACATAAAATATTTTTACTTTACGGAATGAACCCACAGGGCGAGTTCCGGTAGCTCGCAAATCCTATTCAATTTTAAGAGCATTAATGAATTTTCATATGCTAAAATAGCTCATATCGTCGTTGTTCTGGCAAAAGTCACTAATCTAAAACTACAGAAACACAAAAGCTTCACTATTTAGTGAATTCTGCCTGTCTACTGGAATGACATAAATGACTTGGTGAAACGTAGACACTGTAATTTCATAAACTTAGAAATAAAATGGAACTCAGTTTTGCCAATTTACAGAACAACTAATTTGAAAACCAATAAAGTAAGAAAGTTAAAACGTCAGAAATTGGACTTCTGCCAGGACAACAACGATATGCAGCACTAAGTAAATAAGGAAAGCTGTTATGCGTTCCTTTAACGGCATTATTTGTGTGTACTACTGATGCTAAATACACTGATTCGAGTCCAGGAAGAGTCTCATCCACAGATTTGGTCTCATCTTTCTGATTTGCTTTCCTTATATTATGACCGTCTTCCCTACCAACCTGCATTAGCGAGCGTGGTTGGGTGTGACTAAAAACCCATCTCTAGTATTAGTCTAAAAAATTATCTTAAAAACTCAAAATAAAGTAAGCAATTCAAAGATTAAAATTTATGACTGTAGGAAGACGCAAGAATTATTTCTTGGTACAACTTTTTTTTAATATTTGAGTTAACTCAAAATATGATGGATAAAAGCGATAAAACAATTTTGCGCCTGTAAATTACTTTTTATCGCGTTTTTTGACCAATTTTTGTGCTAATTAAAATATTTAAAAATCATTGTGATTAATCCAGATATGCCTATGGCGTCCACATATGAGTTTTTAATAAAAAATAGCATTGTGACTTAGGCCCAGTTGTTCAGTATTAGGTCATCTTTTAACCTGAATTATTTTCCATGGAAACAATCCTGAAACTGAACAACTGGGCCTAACAGAAGAAAGAAATAAACATAAAAAGTAGAAAATAAAATATTTTTTTGCAAAATTTAACATTTCTTAATAAAAATAGAGGAAATTATATTTCTTTCAGATTTATCATCTTTAATCATGTTTAGAGCTTCATGTAATGAAAATCCCCTAAAACAATTCCAATGATAAAGTATTATTTGTAGCGATATTTGTGTCTGATGAGGTCACCTGAGTTTGAAACGCCACAGAATGAAATTCAAAACTGTTATATTTATTATTTTGACATTGAATGATAGGACAATGACCAAAATAAAAAAAAATTTATGACTAGACAAAAGAATAAAACTACTTTCCTTACAACTAGATGATCTTGTTCTGCCATTTTCAAAAATAAGCAATTTCAAACACACACAAAATATCGAATTCACAATATCAGTGTCGCACAACTTTTCGCAATTAAAGAGGACACTATAGTGAAGCAACAAAATGCATTTTGAGAACCATTGAAGTAGGGGTGCAAGTTACCCTTGACTTATTTGAGCCGTCCTATATGTAGGACATTAGGCATATCATCTGGGTTAATTACAGAGTAAGTTTTTTTTAAATTTCGTGGCAACAGGAACAGTAATCGCTAGTGCAGTAGATCCCTCATATCCATAATTATGTGGTAGAGAACTGCTCAGTAATGGGCAAAGATGACTGGAAGATATCTTCTTGTATAAATTACACAAATATATCCTGGTTGCGTCCATTTCTTGCATGCATGCGTCTTACTGTTACGCCTAATTTTCTTTCAACCAAATATCCGCGACTTCTTGGAAAGTAAGATTAAATATTTCCTGAGGAGATGCATTTCAGGGGTAAAATCGTAAATAAAATTTAAACTATGGCCATCGTCTGTGACCTCTTCGCAATAGATTTAGAATTTAATCCGGAAACTAGAAAAAATCGGGAGATTTGAAGGCAAATTGTGAAGTCGGATAAACCTGTGCTTATCCACTCCTGGACGTAGGCCTCTTTCAATCTATCATCTCATCTGAAGTCTTCCCAAGCCTCTCTTTGGACCGCCATTGAATTTTTTTTTGTTGACCAATTATCCAGTACAAATTCGCCAACTTTTCAAAACTTTTTGAATAAATCGAAAATGTAACTTTTATATTTTTTTCTTGTCCCAAAATGTTTTTTTTTTCGTGACTAAGTTAGAAATATCTCTGAATTTCCATAACCAAATAGAAAAATTATCTAAAATATAATAAAAAGACTCAAAAATCAACTTAGTTTGGAATAATAAAATAAATTCTTATCGTAAAAGTCAAATAGACGGCCATAGGATTTATTCCTAATTGAAAATTTAGCATCACAAGTGGTCGAACTGTGAGGGAATCGCTCACACTTCAATACACAATGTGACATCAAGGCGGCAGTTGGTCAACATCCAACAAATATTTTTTTTACAACAGGGTAAGTATATTGTAAGAGAAACTGAGCTAAACTGTCCCTCTTGTGATCATACAAGATTACCCGCGTTCAAAAAATTTTGTCATAGCGTGACCACCGACATGACGGATTAAAAGCAACATATGGAGAGTGTAAGGATTCAAAACTCATAAAGAAAAGTAAAAAAAATTCGAATAGCTCATTTTCATTTCAAAAAGTTCAAATCGTCGTTGCGCCTTCAAAACGCGAGTGCATTTTAATAAATTGTTCATGAGAAGGAAAAAAACTCTTCCGTTTTGTTTCGGTTTGAAGACCAGGCACCACGTATTTAATTTTACGATTTATAGTCCAGTCAAATTAGGTTTTCAGCTCGGAAAAATTCCCACCTAGCTGAATTTTGGTACACATCTTTATGACATCGTTGTAAACAATATGTAAAAAGTCGACCTCGATATCATGAACGCGTTAGAGGTTTTTTTTTCCTGCAGGGAAGGGGGAAACCTTCATAGGCACCACCCCATCAGGGATGGTAGTGTCAGATTCAAACTGACTAAAACCCCCTCCCCGACGACAGCGGGTTTTACCTTCTCGGCATTACTTCCGCTGTCGTCTGCGATCTTCCATGCTGCATCGATGATGCAGGCTCCCGATGACCTCCCGGTTTAGCACGAAAGTTTGTGTCCGGGAGGTCAGGCACTATCACTTGATTCTACTTTTTCAATTGAACCGGACACACCGCTCGCCGCGATCCAACACGTCTCACCGGGTCACCTAGTGGTTCGTGATCGTCAGTATAGGTGAAAGTCCACTCGTCATTAACTTAATAGGCGGAAATTCCGGCGACGAAGTCAAGGCCGAGCCGACCGTCATCCATACCGGAGACTCGTTAAAGGTTATTCGAGGTCAAAGGTCACGAAATTGGCCTTTTTTAATATCTCGTTTTTTATTAGTCATACAATAAAAAGTTTTAGATACAATTTGTAGAGGAGGTAATTATCTACAAAAATGGTCTTATGACATTTTCACGTTAAGTTGCTAGTTTTTGCACAAACACACGACCCACCCTTAAAATGGCACAATATTGATTCGTTGCTGGGAGAGATATGTATTCGGGCACGGGAAATGCTTTTAATAATAAATTAATTGAAATTGTGGCCAAGGTTGGAAAATGAAGAGAAAAATAAATTTTTTCAAAATTTGCCAAAGTTATAGTATCTTCCAAGTACCGAAGCCGAAATTTTGGTTTGAGCTTACCGAAGGTCCGGGCAAGCTGAAAATTGGCAAAGATGTATATTGAAGTGTTCTAATAAACCCCCAAAATTCTCATAAAAATCCCAAGCCAACGATCCTTCAAATGATGATTTAACCCCTAAGTGCGGTGTTTCGCCTATACTATAGCTCACGCGTATTTTTACTTTTACGAAAAATTACCATTAAGAGCGCGCTGCGGAAAGAGAGAGAGGGAAGCAGTAGATATGATGTTGAAAGAAGCCTCTAATCTTTTGTAGAGATTTAAAAAATTTAAAAAAATTATTTGCGCCATATCTAAGGGAACCCTTGAACCCTTTGTGCATTAAGTTGATTTTATATAGTTTAAAACTCCACTAAGGGCACTTTTTGATTTACAAGTTTTGTACAAGTTTTCTATAATAGTTGATGAAAACGCGTCAAAATCAGGTTTTGTCCTTATAATGATCTGTAGAAGGCAATAACGAAGTTTCATTAAGATCGGTTGTCATAAAAATTCAAAATTGTCCTTTTTCATAAATTAAATTAACCTATTTACTTTTAATTTAAAGCGCTCAAAATTGGTTATTGCCTTCAATAGTCTTTTCTTATTAATATAAAAAAAGAATTACATTGATACGACGTTTAGTTTTTTAAATTTGTACAAAAGATTAGAGGCTTCTTTCAACATCATTCCCTCGCTCTCTTTCCGCAGCGCGCTCTTAAGCAAAGTTGACGAACATAAAATTCTCTATAACTTGTGGCGCTACAGTAGGTAGTACTAGAATACATACTGTAATAGGCAAATTAAACTTTGTTTAATGGTAATTTTTCGTAAAAGTAAAAATACGTGAGCTATAGGCGAGACCGCACCTAGGGGGCTAAAATCCTCAATTGGAGGAACGCCGGCTTGGGATTTTTATGAGAATTTTGGGGGTTTATTAGAACACTCAATATACATCTTTGCCAATTTTCAGCTTGCCCGGACCTTCGGTAAGCTCAAACCAAAATTTCGGCTTTGGTACTTGGAAAATACTATAACTTTGGCAAATTTTGAAAAAATTTATTTTTCTCTTCATTTTCCAATCTTGGCCACAATTTCAATTAATTTATTATTAAAAGCATTTCCCGTGCCCGAAAACATATCTCTCCCTGCAACGAATCAATATTGTGCCATTTTAAGGGTGGGTCGTGTGTTTGTGCAAAAACTATCAATTTAACGTGAAAATGTCATAAGACCATTTTTGTAGATAATTACCTCCTCTACAAATTGTATCTAAAACTTTTTATTGTACGACTAATAAAAAACGAGATATTAAAAAAAGGCCAATTTCGTGACCTTTGACCTCGAATAACCTTTAACGCGTACATGATATCGAGGTCGACTTTTTACATATTGTTTACAACGATGTCATAAAGATGTGTACCAAAATTCAGCTAGGTGGGAATTTTTCCGAGCTGAACCCCTTTTTTCGTCTAATTTGACTGGACTATTATACGGCCTATTTAAAAAATTTAATAACATTGCTTGTAGGGAAATGGGTGGCTTGAAATCCTTCGTCAAAATCTGTACATAACGGATTTTGCTTCAAATATGCACATGTCGCATTTTGAAGCCGCAACAACGAAATATTTTAATAATCTTACATTAGATCTCAAACATAACAGATGATCTAAGGGGTCATCCATTAATTACGTAAGGGTTTTTTGGGGGGGAGGGGGTATTGGATATCTTACGGACCCTTACGTAGGGGGGGGGTCCGCCGTATTCCTTACGTAAGTTTCTTAATATATTTTTTTAAATTAAATTTAAAAATCAAATATAATTTTTTCTTTTTATGTTGGTAATTATATCCAGGTATAATGGAAATACCATATATTGAAATATATAGTCATATATAGTACTTAAAAATCATTAAACATAGTGGCATAATAGTGTGAATTATAGAAAATGGTATTAAACTTTGGCGATCTTTACGAACGGTTTTTCATCTATGTAAATAAAAATTTAATTTAAATTTTTGTATTTATTATTATCTATCTATATATAAAAATGGATGTATGTGTGTATGTATGTTCCCTATAGACTCCTAAACCGTTTGACCGATCGGAACCAAATATGGAAGAGTTATTATGTAGGTCTCTGCGCATGTTTTTGTATTGAAATAGTGCAAAAATTCGCAAAGGAAAGGAAAGTTGATTTTGAGTAGCCTGCCTTCCTTTAAGGAATCTCGATAATCCATTCATGCGCGTCCCATAGGGACGCGCATGAATGGATTATCGAGATTCCTTAAAGGAAGGCAGGCTACTCAAAATCAACTTAAAAAACAATAATGAATGCTGTCAAACTGTCAACCGATCGACAATGCAAATACACGTGCACGTGCTTTACGTTTCTATTTGACCAATCTTAACCAAATTTGGTGTAGAAGTTATTTACAATGCTACGAAAAACATAGGCTACTTTAGACCCATAGGGACGCGCATGAATGGATTATCGAGATTCCTTAAAGAAAGGCAGGCTACTCAAAATCAACTTTAAAAACAATAATGAATGCTGTCAAGCTGTCACCGATCGACAATGCAAATACGCGTGCACGTGCTTTACGTTTCTATTTGACCAATCTTAACCAAATTTGGTGTAGAAGTTATTTACAATGCTACGAAAAACATAGGCTACTTTAGTACCTTGGAGCGAGGCCGAAAAACCACGGTCTACACGTATGCCTGTGATACCCTTGAGTGAGGCCGAACAACCACATCCGACACGGTCTAGATGGCTAAAAGCTGCCGGTAGGCCGACTGTGCCAGCTAGTATAATATATTATTATTCATCTTTTATAAATATAAGGGGAGGAGAGGGGGGTCAAAATTAATTTTCTTTTAAATAATCCTTACGTAAGATGTGGGGGGGGGGTTGCCACAATCTTACGTGGCGGGGAGAGGGGGTCCAAAATTACAAAAATCATCCTTACGTAATTAATGGACGGCCCCTAAGATCCTTACAATCAAGAGAAATATAGAAAGAATCGTTTCGAGGTTGTAAATAAAACATGCAGATGTAAATATGAGGTTTGTTCGTTTTAGCAACACTTTTTACACTCGAGTGTGGCCGAGTGTAATTTACACTCCCACTTTTTCCCGAAAGTGTGCGTTTAACACGAACGCAAAAGTGTAATCGTGTAATCCCTCCTTGAGAAGCAAATCAAATTTGTGTTGGTACCTAACCTAACTTGTTGCCATCTACTTCACAACGAAACACATCATGTTCGAATGTGATTTCAGCGCTAACCAGTTGAAATAGCGATCCATCTATAATAATATAATAGTAAAATACTATAAAAAAAACGCCAACAAACTTACCATCACATATACAAGTCACAAAGCCGTCTGTGTTTGGAATGTCTCCGTTCGCATCTCGAATTAACCACGCTGTTTTAACATTAGTACCCATTTTATTGAATAAATAAATAAATTATTGAATAAATAAATAAAATATATAAAATTTGAGCAAGTTGTAATAAATTAGAGACAAACTACTAGGTTTCATACAGTAGGTATAAGACATTTTTAACGGTTTACTTTTATTTTTTTAGGTTTGTAATTTGTATTTTAAATTTTAAAAAATAACTAAATTTAAAATAACTTACCGCCAATATAATGCAGTCATTTTGTGCTTAAAAGGGCGCCTAGCTTACAAGTTGTGGGGTAGTTTTGATTTCTTCGATTCTATATGTTTTCTGGGGTGCTGAATCCGAATCCGATATTTCCCAACAAAATTTCGTGACGGAACATAAAAAAAAATGCAAAAAAAGGTAAAAAAAATCATTTTTTGACGGAGTTTTGCTTATAACTCGGAAACTATTAACTTTTCGTAAATAACCTTCTCATACAAAATGAAAGCTTATAAAATTTGCTACAAATTGCTTTACATAGGTTTATTTCTCCGACGAACCGTTCGGGTTCAAGCGCCAGTTGAAAATTTGCGTTTTTCGGCTGTTTCCGCAAAAACCCACTTTTTCCACTCCAAAACTGTAATTTATTAATATTAAGTGCCGTCAATTAGTAACTTAGCCCCTACCCTCTCGCTCTTTTCGATGAGCATGGGATGAGAAAAGGAACAAAATCCAGCTTGTACAAGACTTTTGTACCAACTGAACAGGTGGACTTGATCGATTCAAAATATGTCATCGACGGAGGGTTTTTATTACACCGGGTCAAATGGCACCACGGCCAGAGATATTCAGAAATTTGTAGCAGTTATGTATCGTATGTCAAGTCAAACTACAAATCAAATGCAGTTGTCATTTTCGATGGCTACCCTGACGAAGCTTGTGAAAGCACCAAGCGAATAGAACGTTTGAGAAGAGCGCAATGAAAACAATCTGCTGCAATATCATTTACAGCATCGATGGTGCCCACTGTCTCACAGGAGAGTTTCCTTGCAAACTCTAAAAACAAGAGCCGGTTGATATCGATGCTAATGGAAAAGTTTGAGGATGCACAAATAGAATCACAGCAAGCTATGGAGGACGCTGATATTCTAATTATCACAACAGCTCTTATGTTAGCCCCGTCAAATGAATACGTGACAGTAGTGGGGGAAGATATCGACCTTTTGGTGATTTTGATTGCCCTATGCAGCCCTGATATAAAGAATGTCTTCTTTCTGAAGGCAGGAAAAGGGAAGGTGTCTCAAACTCTCTACAATCCTCATCTTGCCGCTGACAAAACTATATCAAACCATATATTGTTCCTGCACGCGATGAGTGGTTGTGACACCACGTCTGCTTTGTTTAATCAAGGGAAACTGAAATTTCTTAAAGTCCTGCAGAAGAACAATCACTTGCAAACAGTCATTGATGCTTTCAAAGACCCTCATGCTCACCAGGACGATATTGCCGAAGCAGGAAACGTGTTTCTCATGGATCTGTATGGAAAAGGACGTGAGACTAGCCTGAATGATTTGAGATACAGGCAGTACGTATCTTCATCGTACAAAAGTAAAACCAACATTGCCTCACTACCCCCCACCGAAGCTGCTGCACGACAACATTCCCTGAGAGTTTACTTTCAGGTGCAGCAGTGGTTATCCGGGCCAACCACACTAGACGAGCAACAAAGAGACCCGAGCGAGTGGGGGTGGAAAAAAACAAAGAGTGGTCTCATGCCAGTGCCAACCACTTTGAACCCTGCACCGGATTCGATACTCCGGCGCATTTCTTGTAAATGTAAAAAAGGCTGCCAAGGCAATTGTGGATGCAGGAAGGCAGGCCTTCATTGCTCCTTTATCTGCACATCGTGCGAAGGCCTGTGTGAAAACGTCGAGCCACCGGAAGACGGCAGTGACATAAACGAAGAAGAGACCGAAGAAGGAGACCGAGAACAGACTGAACAAAATCGCTTACACGATGCGGAAGGTATGTCTAATCTCACAATCCATTTCGTAATCATTCATCTCTCCTTGAGGTATACGATCATAAGTTGTACTTTTCTCATCACTTATTTAATTTTTCAGATGAACAAGCCCCGACGCTGACGATAGAACAACCCGAACCTGTGCCAGGACCCGCCGCCTTCGATGAATCTCGACCAGGACCTTCTAAACGACAACGATTCGCATAATTTTTCGTTGGCGGAATGAGAAACCGCCGAACGATTCGAATTTGATTTTAAATTATTGTGAAGATAGAATTAATACTAATGATACATTATAACAATATGTAATAACTTTTCAAAATTTCTCGTTGGAATTGCAACTTTTTTGTAACTGAAATTGTAAATTTTGGAGTTCATTAAATTATAACTTGAACATTAAGAAATTTTTGAAAAAATTACTTATATTTACATTATATACTAAATAAAAAGGACTATACAAACCTAGGAGATATTTACTAATTAACGAACGGCACTTAATGATAATAAATTACAGTTTTGGAGTGGAAAAAGTGGGTTTTTGCGGAAACATCCGAAAAACGCAAATTTTCAACTGGTGCTTGAACCCGAACGGTTCGTCGGAGAAATAAACCTATGTAATGCAATTTGTAGCAAATTTAATAAGCTTTCATTTTGTATAAGAAGGTTATTTACGAAAAGTTAATAGTTTTCGAGTTATAAGCAAAACTCCGCCAAAAAATGATTTTTTTTTACCTTTTTTTGCATTTTTTTTATGTTCCGTCACGAAATTTTGTTGGGAAACCTCGGATTCGGATTCAGCACCCCAAAAAACATATAGAATCGAGGAAATCAAAACTACCCCACAACTTGTCAGGTAAAAACACAATATGACTGAACTAATAACAGCCAATCAAAATTAAGTGTTAACTTGCACACCTGCTCTGGAGCAGGTGTGGAAAGTGTCGAAAAGTACAACTAAGTGTAGCTACACTTTATAACACGAACAGAGCGCTCTGCTAGCACGAACAGAAAAGTGCACACTTTGTACAAAAGTGTAAAGTGTTGCTAAAACGAACAAACCTATGAACAACTATTTTAGTGTAAGAAAATTGGGCACATTTTGATCAAAAAAATCCAAAATCGGTTTTCTGCGATATTTCGACGGATTTAGTTAGGTAATTGTTCGTACTTACTGAAAAACGTCCTCTCGGAATCCTGAGCTTCTTACCGAATTCTTCGTCTGAAGTTGAAATTTTTTATAAAGGAGTGAAAATTATGTTTTTCGGCAAAACATTTAAAAAAAAATTTTTTATTTAAGCTATATTGCTATCATATAACTCATTAAAAAAATTAAAAACACTTAAAATATTTTAACAACATCCTCGTAATCATGAAAAGAAAAATTTCCTGAAAATGGTCAGGGGGTTCTGAATTTTTGATGTTTTAAACCCGCATTTCATTATAGCTTCTAGCAGCCGAGCTTCTAGAAGCTATAGACCGCGTTCGGTTTGGAACTATTTTCGCCTTCACGCTAAAAGCGTGCAAAATTTGCGTTCGGTTTGGAAAATCCGAGCTTTGAAGGCGTTCCAAACCGAACGGGGGTTAGCGCTATGGTGTTTAAAATTTAAACTTGAAGTTGTATTTTAACCTAACTTATTTGTTATAGCGTGTTGAGCGTGTTTGATTCGAGATTGTGCGAACTTTGATTTGTATTTTGAACTTTATTAGTGTTTAATACAAAAGTTGTGATCGAAAAACGACTGGTGCGTAAAAACAAATAATTTTATAAAAAAATAAACAAAAATTTAAATTCAAAAATTAATTTTAAATTTTACCACCGCAGCGCCGCGCTATTGCTGCCCGACCTATTTCAAGAAAGCGTTGATAGCTTCTAAAATGGGCGGAGCTATAGCGTTTCATGGCGAGTAAAAGTCCCAAACCGAACGGGCAAAAAGTGTTTGTTGGCGCCATATAGCGCCAATAGCTCCAAACCGAACGCGGTCATAATGAAATGCGGGCTTTAAGCCCGCATTTCATTATAGCTTCTAGCAGCCGAGCTTCTAGAAGCCCAAAATTTGTAATGCATTGACTCTTATGGAACCAAACTCACTTCGGCTGGTAGGCTTCTACCAGCCGAAGTATCGAATTTCACCAGCCAAGTATCGAATTTCACCAGCCCCGGCTTGTAAAGTAGTCCACGTGGACTAGTGTACGTAATTGGTTAATATTTAGAATAAGGACTTATTATTGGATAATATTTCTATCCGGTTATTTTGTTATAAGTTATAAGTTATTATGAATCACTTCACACTTCCACGAAAAGCCGAGCACTTTGTTTGTTTATACTAGTTTGTTTACAAGCATAATAAGAACCACTTAAAAAAAACACGTTAAGCATTTTATGTGTAAAATTTTTTATTTTAGACGGTAGGATGGTTGTAGCATGGAGAATGAACAAGTGAAACGAAGAAAAGCAATTATTTCCACGCATTGCAAAAATTCGCGAATGTCGCAGAGAACTTTCAAAAAAAAATTGAAAATAACGAAATCGACGTAACACAAACATCAGGAGCGCGAAAATTGTATGCCGATTTTTTAACAAAATTTGAATGTGTAGTAATGGATTATAGGTGAGAGCATTTTTAGAGACCTTTAAAAAATTGCTTTTTAATTTTTTAATGTTAAATACTACCCGGTAAATTTAATAACTAATAATAAATTGCGTTTAAAAAATTTTTGCGCTAAAAAAAACATCCAAAAATAATCAAATAACCAAAATTGTGTTACAACACATATTATTATCTAATAAGTAGAAGTATCTGGCTTGTGAAGCTTCACTTGTAAAAATTTACAACTCCCCAGCTTCACAAGCGGGCTGCTTAAAATTCATCTTTTATCAGGTAAAGTAAACAAGTCCACGTGGACCTGACGTCGGCCTGCTAAGAGAATTTTCGTAATACAAATATTATCCAATAATAAGTCCTCATTCTAAATATTAACCAATTACAACTACACTACTCCGTGTCGAGCATTTTATATTATCCAATAATAAGTCCTTATTCTAAATATTAACCAATTACGTACAGTACTGCACGTGGACCACTTTAGAAGCTGGGCTGGTGAAATTCGATACTTCGGCTGGTAGAAGCCTACCAGCCGAAGTGAGTTTGGTTCCATAAGAGTCAATGCATTACAAATTTTGGGCTTCTAGAAGCTCGGCTGCTAGAAGCTATAATGAAATGCGGGCTTTAAGCCCGCATTTCATTAGAGCTTCTAGAAGCGCGCTTCTAGAAGCTCAAAATTTGTAATGCATTGACTCTTATGGAACCAATTTCACTTCGGCTGCAACAAGCCGGTATCGAATTTCACCAGCCCAGTATCGAATTTCAGCAGCCCAGCTTCTAAAGTAGTCCACGTGGACTAGTGTACGTAATTGGTTAATATTTAGAATAAGGACTTATTATTGGATAATATTTCTATCCGGTTATTTTGTTATAAGTTATTATGAATCACTTCACACTTCCACGAAAAGCCGAGCACTTTGTTTGTTTATACTAGTTTGTTTACAAGCATAATAAGAACGACTTAAAAAAAACACGTTAAGCATTTTATGTGTAAAATTTTTTATTTTAGACGGTAGGATGGTTGTAGCAACATGGAGAATGAACAAGTGAAACGAAGAAAAGCAATTATTTCCACGCATTGCAAAAATTCGCGAATGTCGCAAAGAGAACTTTCAAAAAAAAATTGAAAATAACGAAATCGACGTAACACAAACATCAGGAGCGCGAAAATTGTATGCCGATTTTTTAACAAAATTTGAATGTGTAGTAATGGATTATAGGTGAGAGCATTTTTAGAGACCTTTAAAAAATTGCTTTTTAATTTTTTAATGTTAAATACTACCCGGTAAATTTAATAACTAATAATAAATTGCGTTTAAAAAATTTTTGCGCTAAAAAAAAACATCCAAAAATAATCACCTTCTTTTATTGCTTTTTATTATGGGAACGATTAAAAAATTAGTATAAATATCTAATTAACGATGACATCGAATAAGCAAAATTGTGTTACAACACATATTATTATCTAATAAGTAGAAGTATCTGGCTTGTGAAGCTTCACTTGTAAAAATTTACAACTCCCCAGCTTCACAAGCGGGCTGCTTAAAATTCATCTTTTATCAGGTAAAGTAAACAAGTCCACGTGGACCTGACGTCGGCCTGCTAAGAGAATTTTCGTAATACAAATATTATCCAATAATAAGTCCTCATTCTAAATATTAACCAATTACAACTACACTACTCCGTGTCGAGCATTTTATATTATCCAATAATAAGTCCTTATTCTAAATATTAACCAATTACGTACACTAGTCCACGTGGACTACTTTAGAAGCTGGGCTGCTGAAATTCGATACTGGGCTGGTGAAATTCGATACCGGCTTGTTGCAGCCGAAGTGAAATTGGTTCCATAAGAGTCAATGCATTACAAATTTTGAGCTTCTAGAAGCTCTAATGAAATGCGGGCTTTAGGGTCTTAATAAAAACTCGGAGTTGGCGACTGCCCGGAAGTGCCGCCATTTTAAAACAAATCGTTTTTTCGCAATATTTCCTTACCAGTTGACTTTAGGACGAAAATTACTGCTATAAATCTTATGGAGAATAAAATTTACTACAACTTGTATCTCAATTTCCTCAACTTTTTTTGCAATTTTCTTACACTATTTATAGACTTGCAGATAACTTGGCAAGGTGTAATTACACCATTATAAAAGCAAAAAAATATGCATTTGATATTTCGCTGATTTATTTGTTTTTCAATACCAAAAAATGTGTAATTAAAAGATAAACTGATTCTGTAAAAGATTGTTTATTTTTTCTTATTATGAACAATACATTTAATGTGCCTTGGCAGATAACCGCTTGTCTCTTTCTTCAGCAATGGACAACTTGATACCCTTGGCTTTAGGTAACGAAACGAAAGCTTTGCTGCCCTTTCCAATGATGAAAACGTTATTTAATCTGAAAAAGAACAGACATGTAAATCATGTACTCACAATAAAATTTATTACAAAAAATGTTTTCTGCTTGGGTGATACTGTTTTAGTAAAAAGTAAACTAATCAGTGACCTTTAGCAGAACAATTAATTTCGGCCTCACTTTGACTATGATTTGTTATTAAAAAAACAAACACAGCTTCGAAAGGGCCCATTAGTGGAAAAAGAACCGACGATGTGCTTACCTGGTTGCAAATGTATGACCATTGGCATCCTTAATGTGTACAATATCAAATGAACCTGGATGACGTTCACGGTTCATGACCGTACCCACACGACCCAAATTCCTGCCTCCAGTGATCATGCATAAATTTCCAGATTCGAATTTAATGATATCCAAAATTTTAGTGGTACCAATGTCCAATTGAATAGTATCGTTGACCTTAATAATAGGATCTGGGTAACGGATGGTTCTACCATCATGAGTCACAATGAATGGAATTCCTTTAGGTCCAGTTTGGACTTTTCGTACTTTGCATAATTTGTACTGTAAAGAAAATTATACGTACTGTAATTTTTTTTAAATTATAAAAATATTTAATATAATGAACAAATGACAAATAATGTATTCTGTATGGGTAATACGGATTTTAGTAAAAATTAAACTAATCAGTGACCTTATTACAGAATAATCGATTTAGGCTACACTTTTGACTATAAATTTTTATCAAATTAAAAATCACAGCTTCGATAGAGCCAAATTTCAATTGCTCAGATGAGTAAGAATTATATCATAGCAATTCATTAATATATCGAGGAGAATGCAATCCTCAACTCGAATGTGCCAATGATTAATACATCACAGCAATTGATACGAATAAACAAACGTTTTTAAAAATATACTTACTTTTGCTTCTTCGGCAGTAATACGATGAATGGCGAAACGTCCTTTAACATCATAAATCAATCGGAAGAATTCTCCGGTTTTCTCAATGGTGACTACATCTAAAATTAAAAAATTATGTCAATTTCCAACTTCCCCACAAGTTCTCTTCAACTTACCCATAAAACCAGCAGGATAGTTAGGATCGGTCCTAACTTTTCCATCAACTTTGATGAGTCTCTGCATAACGATTTTCTTAACCTCACAATTTGTAAGAGCATACTTCAGCCTATTTCTTAGAAATATAACTAAGGGAAGCGATTCCCTCAATTTGTGGGGACCGGTGTTTGGTCGTGGAGCAAACACACCTCCCAACTTGTCCAACATCCATGATTTTGGAGCATTTAAACGCTTCAAATGTTTTTTCGGTCCGCGAGCCTAAACAGACAAATATTTAAGTAAATAATCTAAACATTAAACGAAACTATGAAGTAGTTATTTACAAATTTTAAACAAACTAAGAGAAAATTAACCAAAAAAGAAGCGAGTAGTTTTTACCATGTTTTCTTCACGTTGTCAATTTTTGAAAAATATTGAAATAAACGAGAAAAATAGTTCACAGTAAGAAATATTTAAGTGAAAAACTTCAAAATTGCAGTAAATTAACACAGATGATTTAAGAAAAATATAATTTCAACGTGTACTCACCATGATTGATTCGTTTTACGAAAATGAAAGAATGCGCACGTCCTTGATCACTACAACATCATAATAAAGTAAATTTCCACTAGGTGGCAAGGAAAGATTTCAATGTTGCCAATTCATACTTTAGGGGGTTGTAAATTTGAATTTTCAAATTGATTTAAATTTAAATAAATTGTAAAAATGTTATTTGATTGTTGCTGGGATCTGGCATCAACAATTTTAACCTTAAAAATGATTACAAAATTATATCATAATACATTGTTAGTCCAGGCAAGGAAGGTTTTTAGCTTGCAAAAAATCCGGGCAAGCTGAATTTTGGTAGAGATGTACATTGGAGTGTTCTAATGAACCTCCTAAAAGTCCCATAAAATCCCACGCCGGCGTCCCCCGCAATCGGGGGTTTTAGCTAAAATTCTCATTTGGGATTTTTATGAGACATTTTGGGGGATTATTAGAACACTTCAATATACATCTTTGCCAAATTTCATCTTGCCCGGACCTTCTGTAAGCGCAAGCCAAAATTTCGGTTCCGTAAACTGGAAGATACTATAACTTGGGCAAATTTTGAAAAACCCATTTTTCTCTTCATTTTCCAACCTTTGCTCAAATTTTAATTAATTTACTTTAAAATCACTTCCCGTGCGTGAAAACATTTCTCTCACTGCAAGGAATCAATATTATGCCATTTTAAGGGTGAGTCGTGTTTTGGGTGAATTATTTCAATATTAGTGTGCTATAGAAAAATTTGAAAAAAATCTATTTTATAGAGAATTTTATGCTCTTCAATTATGGTCTGATAATAATTTTTCATACATGCGTAAATAAGCGAGTTATCGGCAAAAAATCGCGTTGGAGGAGCTAAAACCCCCGATTGCGGGGGACGCCGGCGTGGGATTTTATGGGACTTTTAGGAGGTTCATTAGAACACAATGAACACTCTAATGTACATCTCTACCAAAATTCAGCTTGCCCGGATTTTTTGCAAGCTCAAGCCAATTTTTCGGCTTCGTTGCCTAGACTATGTGTTTTTAATTTTTTTCATCGAACTAAAAGCAGTGGCGTATTTAGTCCGGGTGCCCATCGGATATTTTTAAAAGTGATCAATATTGACCAGGTCGCTAAGTACGAGGGCGGTTTGATAAGTCAGTGACTTTTTGAATAAAGGATAATTTTTTCGGCAAAAAAACGTTTCATTTCTCAATATAGTCGCCTTTTACCTCTAATACACTTAGTCCATCAGCGTTTTTCCAATTTTTTTATACCTTCCAAATAATACGATTTCTCGAGGCCCTCAAAATAGGCGCTTATTTCAGTGATGACTTCTTCATTAGACCAAAATCTCTTACCACCGAGTCATTTTTTCAGGTTTAGTAACAGAAAATAGTTGCAGGGGGCTAAATCTGGAAAATATGCTGGATGAGGAAGCAATTCATAGCCCAATTCATGAAATTTTGCCATGGCGATGACACACGTGTGCACCCGTGCATTGTCTTGGTGAAAGAGCACTTTTTTGTTCGCCAAATGCGGTCGTATTTGCTTCAAATCAATGTCGAATCTGTCCAACAGCTCTCAATAATATTTGCCGGTGATCGTTTTACCCTTTTCAAGGTAATCGACGTGAATGACACCGCGTGTATCCCAAAAAACCGTCGTCATGTCCTTGTTGGCCGACAGACCCACCTTGGCCTTCTTTGGTGCACGTTCACCCGGAGCAGTCCATTGCTTTGACTATTCCTTGGTCTCTGGTGTGTTGTGATGGATCCATGTTTCGTCCACGGTTACGAAGCGGCGCAAAAACCATTCGGATTGCGGTTGAACATCGCCAAACACTCAATTGAAGTGGTCACACGATTGCGCTTATAGTCTAGTATGAGCAATCGCGGCACCCATCGCGCGAATAGCTTTTTCATGTCCAAATATTCATGTAAATTGTTATGTACCCGCTCAGTTGAGATGCTTGCAGCTTTGGCCATCTCACGCACCTTTACTCTCCGATCGTCCAATATCATTCCATGGATTTTATCGACGATTTCTGGCGTGACGACCTCTTTTGGGCGACCTGAACGTTCGGCGTCACTTGTGCTGGTACGACCACAACGGAATTCAGTAAACCACTTCTTAACCATTGAAATGGATGGAGCAGAGTCCCCATAGTATTTATCAAGCCTTTCCTTGGTTTCGGTGATGGTTTTTTTACGCAAAAAATAATGCTTGATGAGCACACCAAATTCACTTTTATCCATTTTCGTCGAAATTCACGAGGTTGTCTGCTTTGAATGGCTGTCAAACACAAACTAAATGACGCAGCTTGCTCAAAATTTGACAGTAGGCTATTGACAGATGGTAGTTGACAGGGGAAAATACAAAAAGGAAAAAAAAACGCGGGAAATACAAGAAGTCACTAACTTATCAAACCGCCCTAGTATTTTGAAGTGGAAAAAATTCTAACTGAATTTTTTCACATAATGGTTTCTTATGGTGTAATTAAATAATCCTGAAGTTCCCCCCTTCAACCCGATCAGCGTCACTTTTTACTGGAGGGGAGGGACGAAAATCAGTTTTTCACCGATTTCTCGACATTCTTTCAACTTACGAGCTAAATTTTGCAAAAGTGGAGGTTTATAAAATGCCCAATCTATAATTATATCTGATGGTGAGTTTTTAAAAGAATTTGTGCAAATTGCGCAACAGCAAAGGGATATTGGAAATGAAATTTTAAAATAGTGATGAGCAAACTTGGAATCCATCAATTATTGTTATTCCGTTTCTTGAGTGATGAGGGGTAAACTGTTGAAGATTTTTATGTGTTTTCGAAAGAGACTATGTCAGAAGTTGACTGCAATTTTATTTGTCAGTATCCCATTAGATTTAATCTTAAAACTTTCGCAAACACCTTGTATTTGGTACAAATAAATTCCACGTATCATTTGTGTAGTTTCTTGTGGCGCTAACTAGCGACGAACGCCAGAAGCAAGTATAATAAGTCACAATCAGTTACAATAATACATTTTGAAGAGTTTGACTTGGTTTTCAAACGATTTTATACACTCAGTTTCGATTTCTTGTCATAAATGGTTTGGTTTTTATATTTACACATTTTAAAACCACGAACGCAAATTAATAAAAAATTTCCTGGCGGCGCACTTGACGAGCTCTCCTCCTAAATTTTTGATATAATAATCTACTTGATGACCGCAATCTACGCTCCAAATTTTATAATCCTTTTATGAGGCAAAGGGTGTCAAAAACCAACCCCTACGTCTAAGTAACTAGTAAAAAATTCCCAGACGGTGCAGTTGACGAGATATCCTCCTAAATTTTTGACATAACAATCCACTTGATGACTTGAATCTACGTTCCAAATTTCATAACCCTCTTTTTGGGATAAGGGTGTCAAATACCAACCCTTACCTTCAAAAAGTTAATAAAAAATTTCCAGATGGCATAGTTGACGAGATCCCCTCCCAAATTTTTGACATAACAATCTACTGGATGACCTGAATCTATCTTCCACATTTCATAACCCTCTTATGAGAATAAGGGTGTCAAAAACCAATCATTACCTACACCCTTATATTTATGAAGTTAGTAAATAATTCCCAGATGGCACAGTTGATGACATACCCTCTCAAATATTTTATATAATAATTTACTTGTTGACCTGAATCTATGTTCCAAATTTCACAACCCTCTTATGAGGATAAGGGTGTCAAAATCCTATCCTTAGCTCCACCCTTATATTTATGAAGTTAGTAAATAATTCCCAAATGGCACAGTTGACAAGATCCCCTCCTAAATTTTTGATATAGTAATCTACCTGATGACCCGAATCTAGGGTGTCAAAAGCCAACCCTTACCTTTAAGAAGTTAGTAAAAAATTCCCAGATGGCACAGTTGACGAGATCCTCTCCCAAAAATTTTATATAACAATCTGGGGTAATGTAAACTGCCCTCCAAATTAACCTTTTTTTATTTTCTTCAACTTATTTGGTTTTTAAGTCGGCATGTAAACTGCCCTCGGACTGTATAATCCCTACTTATACGTAAGTAGGAGATTATAACAATTAGAATTTAAGAACGGCTTTTTAAATAGAGAGGGCCGGTTTAGACGCGGGATTGTAGGGGGTAGTGCCCGAGTGAAAATCGCTAATTTCACCTCAGAACTTCATCGTTCACTTTAAATGTGATGCATTATAGGGACATTAATTTTTAAATTAAACTACACTAAACTATCTGCTGCACGAAAAGGTAAATCGGCCGATCAGAGGTGCATCAGCCGGGTCGAGATTAGGTTAGTGTTAGGTAACGATTTTTTTTCGCAAGTTAAAAGTTAAGGCGGTGTGACACTTTGTAAATTTTGTTGTAAATTTGCATGTAAATTTACAAAAGTGTCAAACGCGTAAATTTGTTAGCAAATGTTGTAGGAATATTTCTATATTTTTTTTGCTAAACCTGCGTGTAAAATTGCGCACAAGAATGTTGTCGTTGGTATTATGTCAAAGTTGTATGTTGGTAAAAGTTTGGTTATATTATGTTATATATTTCCTAATTCGTTCTTTAATTGTTGATTTTTGAATATTATAATGACGTGATCGCAAGAGAAAATTAGAATTTTGATAAATGATTATCAAAAACAGGGTCGCCATACTAGAAAGCGCGTGCGCAAATTCTAAATTTACCAGCAAAATTGTACACAAGTAGCAAACACACTCGCAAAAAAATTTGCTAGCATATTTGCAACAAAATTTACAAGCAAATTTACGTGTTTCACACTTGTGTAAAAATTTACACGCAAATTTACAACAAATTTTACACAAGTGTCTCACCGCCTTTAGAAGCACCAGAAAAATCTACATCCGTTTTTCATCAATGCTGCGCGAAAAGGTAAATCGGCCGCTCAGAAGTATCGGCAGGGTCGAGCTTAGGTTAGTGTTAGAAAATGATTTTTTTTTCGCAAGTTGAACGTTAAAAGTTAGAAACACCAGAAATGTCTTGAATCTGGATGGCTCAACAAAAACACCGTCCGCAAAAGAAATTCTGCGTCGAGTTCTGAGTTGTCAACGGTAATTACAATGTCTTGGTTTGATCCTGCATGTAAACAGGTGCATGTCAGTGCCCCCCCCCCCCCCCAGTTTCGAATTTTTTTAAATAAAAATGGTGTCAAACGTTAGAGCACCGTTTGAGCCTGAATGAGCTTCCATTGTTTTCGTTTGAGCTTCAAAGGTCGCGGAGTTATTCGCAAAAAACTTTTGGGAGCCCGTATAAATGATACCCCCCCTAGTATCGAAGTTCTTGGTGAATTTGGGGTCAAACGTTAGAGCACCGTTTGAGCCTGAATGAGCTTCCATTGTTTTCGTTTGAGCTTCAAAGGTCGCGGAGTTATTCGCAAAAAACTTTTGGGGGACCGTATACATGATGGCCCCCCTAGTATCTAAATTTTGGGTGAATTTAGGGTCAAACGTTTGAGCACCGCTTGAGCCTGAATGAGCTTCCATTATTTTCGTTTGAGTCTCACAGGTCACGGAATTATTCGCAAATAACTAAGTGGAGGGGGCGTAGACCTGATGGCGCCCCCAGTATCAAATTTTTGGGTGAATTTGGTGTCAAACGTTAGAGCACCGTTTGAGCCTGAACGAGCTTCCATTATTTTCGTTTGAGTCTCGAAGGTCGCAGAGTTATTCGCGAAAAACTACCGGGGGGAAAAGGTAAATTGGCCGCTCAGAAGTGTATCGGCCGGATCTAGCTTAGGTTAGTGCTAGGAAACGATTTTGTTTTCGCAAGTTGAACGTTCAAATTTAGAAGCACCAGAAATGTCAGGAATCTGGATGGCTCAACAAAAACACCATTCGCAAAGAAATCCTGCGTACCGTCCTGCCCAATAAACATTTTAGCCTGCGAATAGCCTGTAAACAGCCTGTCAGGTACAGCCTGTCCCTGTGCCTGTACCTGCGGCAGCCTCAATAACACCCTGACACAGGTACGAAACAGCTTAAGTGGCGCAAGAAATAGCCGGTGTTAAACTTGATTACAGGCACCAAATAGCCTGCGGTTAGCTCATCGCAGGTAAAAAATTACCCTAATGGCAGCCTCATGCCAGCCCTGACACAGGCCTGCGGTTAGCCTGCGGTTACCTTTATCGCAGGCAAAAAAAAGCCTGCATTAAACTTTATCGCAGGCTCGAGGCAGCGCCTGGCACAAAAATAATTTATATAGATTAAATTTCGTTTAATAAATTTAATTTACTATAATCAATTTTGAAAATCAAAATAAAAAAATTTAATTTTTTTAATTAACCATTTATTTTATTTCTTTCAGGTGTTAATTTATTTTAACAACTTTTACAATTATTTTATTACATAATTTTTTATTTTACCCATTTCTCATTATTTGTAAGAACTTGTTGGTGGTGATAAATATATAGTATGTTCTCTCATGATGATGTTGTCGTCTTTTTCTTTGTTTCTTGGAGTCTGAAATTAAATTTTGAAAATTAGAAATAAAATCTTACCTTGTCCGAGGATCGAACCCGTAACCTTTCCCTTCATTGTCCGTCAGCGTTCCTCTGTGCCACTTCGCTGTTGTTATTTTAGTTGTAAAATTGCTTTATGACTACAAAAATTTAGTTTATAAGAAAAAAGGACTAATCGGATTTAATTTCCTAATTACATTTGCGGCGGATTATCAGATAATTGTAATACCAAACAAAAATGAAATTTGTATATAAACGATTTCGACAGTCAGTCAACTTGAATAAATATATATACTGGTATTAAAATATCCAAATGGTTGGATACCAAAGTAATAGGCAACGAATGAGCACCCGTGGCCCGCCACACTCTCTCGTGCGGCCCTTAAAATATTTTTCCCTTCAAAACGTAATAAAAATTTATTGATATTCAATTTTAAATTTAAATTATTTATAATAGTATAATATATTTTAATGTTAAATATTTTTCACATTTCAATATTAATGAAACATCACATTATATATTTTATTATGTACTTATTAAACCTGTCATAGTATTAACTTAAGTATATATAGAGGCCTCTGTTAATTAGCTAAAAGAAAACATAAAATATTTAAAATACACGTTTCCATTCGCTAGTTAACTCAAGGGCTCTTTAAATATGTTGATAATATCGGGCGTAAGAGATTAAAAACTACCCCTCCCCCCAAATTATAAATATGACCGCTCCTTCTGACTCCAATAATATCTTATATAATAATTATTGTAATATAAAATGCGTATAATAATTCGTATAATCAATGAGAAACAAGAGTTTATTTGCTAGCGGTGAAATTTTTCTTCGTTCTGATTGGTTAAAACTATTTACCACGTGGGTGTTTATAAAAAATTTGTATTTTTATATTCTTTTTCATTATTACACCTTCTTATTATTTGTCATAATTAATTAATTTTAATTTTAATAATAATTAATTTAATTTAAATACTTTTAATCACAAATAAGCATAATATATATTTATAATAACATGTAACCAATGAGTAACAAGCGTTATGTTAACGGTGAAATTTTTCTTAATTCTGATTGGTTAAAACTGTTAAAAATCGGAAAAAAAATATTCGTGAGTCATCAATCGCAAATAAAATTTTGGCAGTGTAAACCTGTAAAAATTTTAACCAAACTATTGGTACTGAGAGGCCCCGGGTTCAAATCTCAGAAACCCACAATTTTTTTTACACTTTTGTGTATTAAGTTTTATATGTAATTTATTAAAAATTTTTATTTATTAAAATACACTTTCCACTGTATGTGTGAACAGAATTTTTCCTAACAGCATTCGGAAAAAGAACAAACGCCGATAATTATTAAATGTTTAAAAATCGAGCTCCGAGCAACACGTGTACACACTTATAGCAGGTTATTATAATGAATATGCATTTTTCAATTTCAGAAAATATATTATATTCCAAGATACCGTTAATTTACCTTGATTAATTTTTACAATTAAATTTTTTTTCAAAAAAATGTTATGTTGTTTTATGCCGATAAATTACCTAACGGCAGGGCTGCCTCAGGTTAAATTATTAGCTAATTGCAGCCACAGATAAATAACCTAACGGCAGGCCTGCCGCAGATTAAATTATTAGCTAAATTGCAGGCACAGATAAATAACCTAACGGCAGGCCTGCCGCAGGTTAAATTATTAGCTAATTACAGGCCCAGATAAATAACCCAACGGCAGGCCTGACGCAGGCTAAATTACAGGTTAATTGCAGGCACAGACAAATTGCAGGCCTGACACAGGCCTGTGTCAGGTGCAGGCTATTTACAGGCTATTTGCAGGCTAAAAATGTTACTTGGGTGAGTTGTCAAAGATAATTACAATTTCTTGGTATGATCCTGCATGTAAACTCCCCTCATCCATTTTAACCTTGGAGGGTAGTTTACAGGTGAACTTAAGTGTTGACCTTTTGGCTCGGAGGGCAGTTTACATGCTTTTTGGAAATTTACCTGGAGGATGAGGGCAGTTTACATAAATATACCCAACAATCTACTTGTTGACCTGAATCTACGTTCCAAATTTCATAACCCTCTTTTGGGGATAAGGTTTTCAAAACAAACCCTTACCTCTAAGTAGCTAGTAAAAAATTCCCAGACGGTGCAGTTGTCGAGATCCCTTCCTAAATTTTTGACATAACAATTCACTTGATGACCCGAATCTACGTTCTAAATTTCATAATCCTCTTTTGGGGATAAGGGTGTCAATAAATACCAACCCTTACCTTTAAGAAGTTAGTAAAAAATTCCTAGATGGCACAGTTGACTAGATCCCCTTCCAAAATTTTGACATAGCAATAATCTACTTGATGACCGGAATCTATGTTCCAAATTCATAACCTTCTTTTGGGGATAAGGGTTATATATTCTTATTCTTAATATATTCTTCAATTTCTTTGAAGAAGCTGTAGAAAACCGAGGTGGCGGTTTAATAAGTTATTTCACCCCTAACACCATGCCTAACACCAATGTAGAAAACCGTGTTTAGAGATAAGTAAAATAAATTAAATTATTTCTCCGCTAAGCCGCCAATCCTTCGACGGAACTTACGTGTTGGGTTGGAACTTCGGAAATCGGTGATTTGACTACCGAAGGGGCTGCCACCACGAGCTTTCTTTTAATGTACTTTAGCCTACCTTTCCGATAGCTTTGGGAGAGATCGGCTCGACAGAACTCCCTTTTAATTTTACGTAAGTTTGGTAGCTTTGGGCGTCAAGAGGTCGTCCAGAGACATAGGGTAAAGGGATTAACCACACTAATCACTTGCGTATTGACAAACAGTAAAAGATTGAAATACTGATAACATGAAATCTATTATTACTTTTACACAATGATCTAAATTGGTAAAATTTACAAATACATACAAAATAGCAGTTTATTGGGAACAGTTTCAAATAGGCACAATACCTTATTGTTGCTCATTAACGGTCTAAGTCACCTGTCTGAATCCAGGAAAAAACTTTGGAAATTAAACAAACTTCTCTTTTAATTTTACGAACAATTGAATAACACCCAAACTTTTAATCGCGAGTAACGACTCGAACAACACTTAATACTTTTAATCGAGCACTGACTCGAATGACTTTTTCTCGAGTGACGGCTTGAACAACACTCAAGATATTCTCGCGATTGTGCAAAAAACTTTTGATCGAGTAACAGCTCGGACAACACTCTGAATTCTCACAGAATCGGGATTTTTATAAACAATTTCCCACTTTGGATATTAATTAATCCACCCTCGCGCCGGGCGAAGAACCAATGACTTTTGTTCTTCACTCTGCATCTCGCCGAGGGGGATGTGACTTAACTTCCTTATTTTCCAAAACTTTCTTCCCGTTACATGTGTGCGGTCTTTAGAATGACCGTGTTAGGCGGCCCTTCTTATATTTAAATTCCTCGAAATGTGGGTTTATTTAAACTGTTCCCACGGATGGTGGAAATGAGGCGTTAAATTAAAAACTACGTTTTACGATCCCTTGCTCTACTTTATGGACAAGCTTCGTTTGGCGGTGCGAATATACTTTAACTTCTCATTTCCTGCACACATGCAAAATACACATGCAGTGTAAAATTAATTCTATATCGTAATAATTGACTTATAATGATCGATACGCCGCAATAGGCGGGGCAAGCGCCCTTTGTGAACGACAAACCGCCGCACCTGTTGCCAGGGTTCTTGGGGGATCGTTCCCGCCTTGATAAATTATTTCCTGGTCTTTCGGTAAATCAATGCATCGACATTAAATCTTACCTAATTATTAGCTTTTTAAATTAAATTAAACAGAGGTATTCTTAATTTACCTCTATTTAATTATCTTAATTACAATTATCCATGTCGGAAATGAAAATACCTAAACCGTATTTTCGTGACGGCGGTATCTAAATAATATGAGCTGAGCGCAAGTTTTTACAAAGCATCTTCAGCACACCATTCTTTCGATAGTTTCGTCTTTCTTTGTCCAACCATTTCTAGAGCACTCTTATACTACATACTAAGTGCAATGTTATTCCATTCATCGTCCTTATTATCGCATTTCTTCCTTTTAACTATTTCTTCTGTGATCTCTCTTTGTATCGCTTTCTTATCTCACCCCTAGAAAATTCCTCCGTTGCTATTCTTCTTGTATGACTTTCTGGTTTACTGTAACCACCAAGTAGCGGTCAGTTTCAACTTTGGCTCCCCTATACGTTCTTACATCATTTACCGCATTTTCTCCTTTTCTTGATACCAATATGGTCAATTTGGTTTCCATCCTCGTGTAATAAACCGTACTGGCGGTTTAATAAAATTAGTTTAATTAATTCCACCAGTTCCACCACTAACAACAATGTAGTAAACCGTGGAGGCGTAATGTAGAATTTATCCCTCCGCTAAGTCCACCAATGTAATAAATCGGATGTTAGGGTGAAGTAGATTCTTTCGCTGCCACCACGAGCTTCCTTTTAATTATCCTATGTTACTGGTTCGGCAATTTAGGGAGAGATTAGCTCGACAGAACTCCCTTTTTAAAACTTACGTAAGTTTAGTAGCTTTGGTCGTTCGGAAACGTAGGTAAAGGATCTATGGACACTAAACACTTGCGGAATTTCAAGCAATAAAAGATTGAACTCTTTATAACATGAAGTCTATTATTACAATTATTACATTAATACAATCCAATACAATTAATGCAATGATGAAAAAATATAAGGATCTAAATTTGGTAAAATTTACAAATATGTACAAAATAACAGTTTATTGGGAACAGTTTCAAATATGTACAATACCTTATTGTTGATATTTAACGGACTAAATCACCAATGTAAAATCCAGGAAGGAGCTTTGAAACTAAACAAACTTCTCTGTTAACTTTACGAGAAATTGAAATAAACACTCAACTTTTAATCACGAGGAGTGACTCAAAATTAACACTGAATTGTTACAGATTTCTGTAAACGAGATAAGTGGCGCGCATGCGATGCCGACTGCGAGGCGTTGTTAGCGGTTGTTAGTCAGTCAAGCGTGAGACTCAAGAGCGAATGCGTCGAGACATAGCGATATTAGGTGTTATAAGTGTAAAATTTGTGCATTAATCGAAGCTTATTTAAGAATAAATAATTTTAAGCAGAAAACTATTTTATTTTTAACGATCAGAAGTGGGATAAAGGACAAAAATAGCGACCACAAGTGGAGTTGCGAAATTTAAAAAGTGGTAAAAGTGAACATGGCGGAAAAAGCGGTAAAAGCAAACATGCGGGTGTTAGTTTAAACGACGAACAATCTATCGAGAGTGGGGTTGAGTCAGAAAACGGAGAGGGTGTGCGCGCGTCAAGCCGAGAAGATAAGCTAATGGAACTTTTGGTAAAAGCCGAAAGAGGGCGTTCTGAGACAGATGCGATGTTAAGAACGTTCTTGTTAGCTAAACTAAATGAACCGAAAATAGAAAAACGAGTGGAAGCATGTTCACCAGTGTACAGTGTAATGCCCGATTTGAGTAAGTCGATACAAGAGTATTACATTTTTGGAGCAAGGAGATTAAATTAGAATCAGCGAGAATTCACATGGTTGGTCCGGCTAAAGATTGGTGGAAAACCTGGGAAGAGAAAATTTGGTGCTGGAGAGAATTTGAGCGGCAATTCAAAGCGACGTTTTTCATCCGACAAAGTGTAGGTGATCAGTGACAGTGGAAGCGATTAGTAGCTAGAGTGCAACAACCGCGTGAAAATGTCGAAGCGTACTTCCACCAAAAATATAAACTATGCTGTGATGTAAAGTTAAATTTTAGTGACGCGAAGGAACAAATATTAACGGGATTGCAACGGAAACATTTCATATCGGGGTTAATGGCAAATAAACATGAAAACGCGAACGACTTGCTACACGATATATTAATATTACACCGCACGGTTACAATAAACGCGAGACAAAGCGAGTACCAAACTGGAAGTTCGAATCAAAACTATTATCAGAGTTAAAATGCGAATTCAAAATGTTACAACTGCGCTGAAGTAGGGCATTATTCGAGGGAGTGCAGTAAACCGAGGAATAGCAATTTGTGTTTCTTGTGTAAGTAAGACAACCATTTGAAACGAGATTGTCCGTTAAATAACCGTAACACGGTCATGCAGGTTAACGAAAAGATGGAAATTTCGGAAACCATTCACAAATTTCTAAGACGGGCGAAAATAAACGGTGTTAAGCTAGATGCGTTTATAGACAGTGGCAGTGCAGTTTGCACCATAATAACGAGTTGCGTGCGTAAAATTCCGGGAATAGAACTAAAGAATATGCGCGAAAAACTCTTCGGGTTTGGAAACCAAACGCCGGTATTTGTCAAACATTTTATCGAAGCGAATATCGAAGTAGATACGGCACGGTTAGAAGCGGTCAAGATATTTGTGGTTCCAGACAATGTACAACAAACGGAAGTAATAATTGGGCGATCGTTTACTGAAAATTAAGACATTTCTTACGCAAAAATCGGGGATAATTTAACTTTCAGTGCAAAGACAGACTTTCCATTTGCAAACATGGAAATTCGCGAAATAACTGAACGCGCAAAAATATGCCATTTTAATCTTAACGAATTAGGTTTAACAAATTTAATGACAGTAGACATTATTGATAATGGTGTTCCAGTGTGTGCAATACCGTATCGTACCAACTTAAAACAGCGCGAAACAATCAAAGAATGCGAAATCGTGAGCGAAACGAATTCCTCGTACGCTAGTCCTGTCCCTCTCGTGACAAAGAAAACAGGTGAACCCGTGGGTGAACCGCATTTAGTAGTGGATTTCCGGGCGTTAAATCGGAACACGGTAAAAATAAATTTTCCCATTTCAACCGTTGACAAACATTTAGAATGTATGGACCAGATGGCAATGTCTTATCTCGACGATATTATCATTCCGGCGAACAGCTGGGTGGAAATGCTGAAGAAATTAAGGTTGAGGTTCGAAGCGTTGAAAGCAGCCAGGTTGACGCTGAAACTACGGAAGTGCGAATTCGGGCGAAAAGAGGTCGAATATCTGGGTTTCGTGGTGTCAGAAGGTAAATTAGGTCCGGGAAAATGAAAAGTGCGCGCTATCGACGATTTTCCGGTACCGCAAAACGTTCATGAAATAAGACGATTTCTGGGTTTAACGTCATACTTTAGAAGACTTGTGGAGAATTGCGCGATTCGGGCGAAACCGTTAAGTGACTTGACGCGGAAAGAAATTCCATTCAAATGGGCAGAAAGTGAACAAAATGCGTTTGACAAGCTAAAGACAATATTGACAACCGAGCCGGTTTTAAAATTGTATCCAGTGCCGCGTTCACGAAGCGGCAAGGGGGTAGTAGAACGAATTGAGGCGTTAGGAAAACAATTAGGGGACCGCACTAAACACGAAAAAGCTATAAGTTCGGGTTATGAGCTTAAAGACGGAAAATTATACCGGGTGATACAAAGCGAAAATCGAATTAGGTTGCTATACGTAATTCCGCGATCCTTGCGTAAAAGCATCGTGATCAAATATCACGATCTAGTAGGTCATTTCAGTGTAAAGCGAACGTGCGCGAAAATCAGAGAAATTTATCGGTTTCTACGGATGAGGCGCTACGTCAGACAACGGGTTCGAGTGCGACTAAAAGTGCGTATGGCATGTGAAACGTCGGGTAGATTAAACATTTGTTATTTTACTAGGTTAAATTGTATTTGCTGATTTATCTTGTTTTGTTGTTTTACTAGTTTTAGTTTATTTGAGTATGCATGGGTTACATCGGGAGCTGTAACTGTCAGGATGGACGAATGTTACAGATTTCTGTAAACGAGATAAGTGGCGCGCATGCGATGCCGACTGCGAGGCGTTGTTAGTCAGTCGAGCGTGAGACTCAAGAGCGAATGCGTCGAGACATAGCGATATTAGGTGTTATAAGTGTAAAATTTGTGCATTAATCGAAGCTTATTTAAGAATAAATAATTTTAAGCAGAAAACTATTTTATTTTTAACAGAATACCTTTTATTTAAGCAACTTTAACTTTTAATTGAGTATTGACTCAAAATAACACTTTATACTTTTTATTAAAGCAGCTTTAACTTTTAATTGAGTATTGACTCAAAATAATACTTTATACTTTTTATTCAAGCAACTTTAACTTTTAATTGAATATTGACTCAGTAACAACTGTACTTTTGATCGAGGTCTCTCTCGAGTAACAACTAGTGAATTTCTCCTAAGTTGGGATTTTTATGACCAATTTCCCACTTTGGATATTCATTAAACCACCCTCGCGCCAGGCGAAGAACCAATCCTCTGATTCTTCATCCTGCCTAAAACCAAGGGGGATGTGACTTAATCTCCTCATTTTACAAAACTTTCTTCCTTTTTACGACTTTCGGCGGTGTAGTATGATGATGCAGGGTAATTATTATGTATCGTGTGAGACCGGTATTATTGTACCGCACGTGTATTAATTAGTAAGTAGAACAATATAAGATTGCCAATAATGCTTAATATACAAATAGAACATAGTTGGTATGCAGACCACTATTTGTTAAACAGATTTTATATAAATAATAGCCATAATTAATACGACAAAAAGAGAGTAGAGATGGTGCCTAAATTAAAGATCAGGTGGCAATAAGTACCCGTCTTAATTTAGTTGAAGTGAGAATCACTAGAGTTGTAAGTTCTAGTGATTACTCTAAATTAGGAGAAGGATGGCTAGAAGTATCCCTTCCTAACTTATTGTTGAATAACATTTAAGTCGTAAATTCAAATGCTACTACTTTATTAAGTTTTATATACAGGTATTTATACAAAAACTTAATAGCTAGGTTATCACATTCCAAATAAATTAAAGGTATTAATCTGATGACTTATGATATAAAATTTTCCATTAATAATTTTAAATGCAGTACTTGCTGATTATAAATTGTTTTGAATGTTGACAATGCGGAAATGAATTATTTTATTGACCTACTGAAAAGTGTTATTGTGCATTTTCGCTTTATTTACACTTTTCTAATAAATTTATACAATTTTGCATATTTACTTAAATTATTAATATACAGGATGGTTCTAAACTAGAACTCACCCAACCAACAAAAACCTGTTTAATTTCTAAATTAAACATATTGCCACCTCCCAAAGAATGGCGTCTGGGTAGTGGCGTTTCATCATTGAACTGCTGAAATTGATAATTTTGAATCCTCTTCTGAAGTGTCGTCCTCAAGTAATGGTATTAAATGGTGAACCCTTTTCCGCGTTGTTTGACCCTTTGCTTTTTTGACACTGACGACTCGTAGTGTGCCGTCTGGACCTGGATGTTTGTTACTAATTTTTGCTAATGGCCATTGACTGGGATTGATGTCTTTTTCTTTGATGATTACTATGTCTCCTATTTGAAGGTTTCTGTGTTTTGATTGCCATTTGTATCTTTTTTGTAGTTGATTTAAATACTCCGATGACCATGCCTTCCAAAAGTCATGCTTGAGTTTTTGGACTAATTTCCATCTGGAACTTAAATTTGTTGTCATCATGTTGTTTACATGAACTGGTGGTATTAGTTCATGTAAGCTGCCGCCTCCAAAAGAAATTTTAAAAATGCCTGAATAATATTCACAAATGTCCATTAGATAAATATTTGCGATCTGGAATGAATTTAACATCTGCATCTCCAGTTTTTCCTCGCCTTGATATTTTTCCCACTCTTGTAACATCCCTATTGCTTGGTTTATCTTGGATCCGAATTGATTTAGTTTCCTGTTTATTCTAATCTCCGTTTCGTTAAATGTGGATATTGCTGTACCCAGGTGCTCGATATAAAATCCTGAATCCAATTTCGTAATATTAATGTTTTCTGCTTGTATTGTTATTACGTTTATTAAGACTACTAATAATAATATTAGCAATGTATTTGCCTTTGCTGCAATTGATGATTGTTTCGGTTCTTCTTTGTTGTATTGATTTCGAAGTTTTTTGTTTCTTGGTTGATCTTTTTTAAATGGTGTTTTCTTAATGTTGTGGACGAATTCTTCTTTTTTGGTTTTTTCCGCATAATGTGCCTTGCATTTTTCGTTTTCTACTGACATGGGCTTCTTATTTTCGACTACTTCTTGTTCCCAAAATTTCTGTAATTTTTTGTCTTCTTCATAACGGCTGATCATACTGCTTATTTTGATTGGTTGTTGATTTTGGTGTGACATGCTGCCTGACAGGATCCATCCTAGTTGGGTGTTTTGGCAGACTAGTCCATTCTCCATTCTTCGTAAACCTTGTTGAATGATGCGGCTTAATTCGGCAGCCCCTAATATTGCGTCTATTGGGCCTCTTTGCTTGAATGTTGGATCTGCTAATAACTCGTTGTCCCAAGATAAATCCATATCCATATGTTAATCTGGATGATTTTGTGTTAATGTTGGAAGTATCTTGAAATTGATTTTTAGCGAAAACTCGCTTGGAACTCGTGGTCTAATTGTAACTTGTATTTGATATTTGGATACTTTTGGATTTGCATCGCTTATCCCTGCTATTTCTGCTACAATTTTTTGCTTGGGATATCCTAATCGTTGTGCGGCTTCTTCAGTTATCAGTGCTGCTTGGCTCCCGGAGTCGATAAGGACTCTCAAATATTCCATATTGCCCATGTAAGATGTGGTGCATACTAACGCTGTTGGTAATAACACTGTACTTTGGTCCTGGTTAGTTGTATAAGCACCTGTTGGAATATTTCTATCTTCTGTGGTGTGCTTTTGGTTTTGTTTTGTATTTGTGTGTTTTGATCTGACTTGATTTTGCCCTTGATAAGAATTATACTGTCTTGTGGATGATTGCTGTGGTTTCCAATTTCCAAATCTTGAATTCGTTGGTTTCCAATCATCATGTAATAACGTATGATGTTTTCTGAAACAAATTTTACAGCTTCTCTTGCTGAAGCATGGTGCGGTAGTGTCATGATAGATTAAACAATTGCAACACCCTTTGTTTTTTGTCACTTCTCTTCTTCTTTCCGCTGGATTCATGTTCTTGAATTCGCTGCAGTCGTAGATGATATGTTGTTGACCGCAACAGATACATCTTGAACAAAACTTTTTTGATGCATAAGCGTTGGTTGACCCATATATTTTTTGTATTTGATGTTTTCTTAACCGTCTTGCTTGGGCACCCATCTCTGTATCTCGTTCTGATTTTGCTCGTTGCTTGTATTTTCTTGTGGCTTCGCTGTGGACCCTTGTATTTTGATGGTTAACAGTGAAGACCATGATAATGTATTTGCTTGTGGCGTCTTCTTGACCCTTGTTTTTTGATTCTTCTTTTTTCTAGTGGCGTCGCTGTGTGGACCCTTTGTATTTTGCTTCTTCTAGTGGCGTCGCTGTGGACCCTTGTATTGTATTCTTCTCCTTGCTTTGGCGTCGCTGTGTGGACCCTTGTATTTTATTCTTCTTGTTGCTTTGGCGTCGCTGTGTGGACCCTTGTATTTTATTCTTCTTGTTGCTTTGGCGTCGCTGTGTGGACCCTTGTATTTTATTCTTCTTGTTGCTTTGGCGTCGCTGTGTGGACCCTTGTATTTTATTCTTCTTGTTGCTTTGGCGTCGCTGTGTGGACCCTTGTATTTTATTCTTCTTGTTGCTTTGGCGTCGCTGTGTGGACCCTTGTATTTTATTCTTCTTGTTGCTTTGGCGTCGTTGTGTGGACCCTTGTATTTGATTTGATGCTGCTTCGATCTCTTGTTTGGACCGTTGTATGTTGTGTTGCTGTGCGATCTCTTGTTTGGACCGTTGTATGTTGTGTTGCTGATGGTTTATCTTCTTAGGCTCGAAGGACCATGTCTAAATTAAGATAAGGGGTGGCAAGAAGTACCCGTTTTAATTTAGGTGAATTGAGGACCACTAGAGTTGTAAGTTCTAGTGATTACTCTAAATTAGGAAGGTGGCTAGAAGTACCTTTCCTAACTTATTGGTTTGAATAACATTCAAGTCGTAAATTCAAATGCTACTGCTTTATTAAGTTTTATATACAGGTATTTATACAAAAACTAAAGGTATTAATCTGATGACTTATGATATAAAATTTTCCATTAATAATTTTAAATGCAGTACTTGCTGATTATAAATTGTTTTGAATGTTGACAATGCGGAAATGAATTATTTTATTGACCTACTGAAAAGTGTTATTGTGCATTTTCGCTTTATTTACACTTTTCTAATAAATTTATACAATTTTGCATATTTACTTAAATTATTAATATACAGGATGGTTCTAAACTAGAACTCACCCAACCAACAAAAACCTGTTTAATTTCTAAATTAAACAGATGGAGTAGAGAGTAGAGAGCAGTAGAGATGTAGATAAGGATAGTGAATAGATAGATGTAGTTAAGTATTGTTAAGACGAGTATTGTATGTACAAGATGTAACTAATAAACGATACACTGCAAGATGAAGTATTACTTCATTATCTCATGGCGACATTACACATTCATCACAGCGGCATCTTATCTTTAAAGTTTCTTCGAAATGAGGGTTTATTTAAACTATTCCCACACATTAGGCAAATGAGCCGTTAAATTAAAACTACGCTTTTCGCTCCCTTGCTAATACTTATGGAACAAGGCTCTTTGGCGGCGTAGATATAATTTAAACACCCATTTCCGCACACGTGTAAAATACGTGCGAAATACACATGCAGTGTAAAATTATTTCTATCGTATGCATTGACTTATACAAATCGCTACGCCGAAATAAGGCCCAGTGCTCTTTGAGAGCGACAGACCGCCGCATCTGTGCCGGTATTCTTGGGGGCTTGTTCCCGCTTTGACTAATGGTTTCCTGATCTTTTCGGCAAAGTCAATGCATCGATATTTAAAAATTAAATCCTACATAATTATTTTATGCATTAAATTAAATAGGGTATTCTTAAATTACCTCTATTTAATTATCTCTTAAACCGTATTTTCTTGGTCGGTATTTAAATTAATTAAGCAAAAGCGCGGGTTGTTACATTCGTGTCCGTCACCAGGTCAGACCCATGTTATTTTGTGTAACTTTTTATGTACAGTTTTTTAAAGTTTTTACTTAAGTTTTATTTATATTAAGTAAAATTATTTACTTTTTTAACTTTTCTCTAAGCTTTTCTTTAGACATAAAATAATATTACACAGTTTTTTTGAAACATCGGGTATATAGAATACAAACGTCAGAAAACGTGAACAAACCTTTACGAACAAATTTAGATATGTGTGAACGGATGCACAGCTTTAAAAAACAGTGGAACCAAGTGGAACCGATCCATTATAGAGTAATAATGAGGTGATAATAAAAGTAAATTGTTTAGTGCGATTGCAATGTTGTTTATTATTTTAATTAGAAATTGTTGTAATAAAAATCATGGAAACTTGGTTAAACGATAAATCAACAATCGATGCACACGAAACGGAAAGTTGTAATAATTTCGGTAATATTTTAATAACGCACGATTTGCAAGATTGTATAGACGATAGTTTAGATTTTTCGTTTAATAAAGTTTATCAAGAATTGCCCATCGAAAATTACGATAGTTTCTCCAACGAAAATGAAAAACCAACCTACATAGAAAAATTCCAAGATGATCCAAATAATGGGTAAGATTTTATTAATCATTATCACCAAGAATAATATTATGCACCCTGGTATCAGATTTCGGTCTTGTGAATAGGAAGTGAGGTTATCTTGTAAATGACAGTTCGAAGAATTCCTTTAAGATTAGTTTTATTCTCAAAAATAAGCATTGTACTAAAATTTTTATTTGTAATTTTTGAAAACCTTTGATTTCCTGAATTCGACTTCAATTCCTAGTTCACGTCGAAAGAAGAAGTGTCGAGTTTTACAATTTCTTAAAACTATTTCAATAAATTGGTCTTAAGTCAGTTGTATGTTGTAATATTAATTCTTTCGGGTGTTTTAGGTACATTAACCAATCCGTATCGCCCGATGAAATTTATATACCAATTAATCCCGAAATAATAAAAGATGTAGATGAAGAATTGTTTGACGATTCGTCAAATAATGGTATTACCGATATTAATAATGGAGATTCAAAATATAATAGATTTTATTGTCAATACGATGGTTGCACTCGAACGTACAGCACCATCGGAAATCTTCGTACTCACATGAAAACTCATAAAGGTGAGTTTGGAAAAGCTCAGGCTTCCAGTTAATTGTTTGTTTCATAAAGTGTTTGATATTTTTATACAATTCTGTGGTTTATCAAGAAATATTGATAAATATTGTTGTTTAGCTAGCCTGGAATGTGTAAATAATTCAGTAAGTATTTATGAAAGTAATTTAATTTGTTACATTTATAAGTAATATATGTTACATTTCAAGGATTTATTTAATTAGGTTGAATGCCAACATATGAAAATTTAAAAATAAACTATTGAATTCAAGTTTAAGGAGTCTAATTTTAAACAATTAAGTTACAATGATCGCTTTATTTATTTAGGCTATAAATAAAAAATTATTATTTAGGAAAATTGAGTTTTTTAAATGCAATTTTATAAATAGCTGGTAAAATAATTTAATTTATGCAGTGCCAGTTTATTTTTGATAATCTGGAACAACTGTTTTGATTTATTATCATCACATATATTTAATCAAGTTTTGTTTTAAAGAAGTCTGCACGCTTTTGTGAAGATGATGTAATTGTTTATATTAATGCTAATTTTACTTGTGGGGATTTCTAAGTTTTGAATTTTGATTGTTTGTTTCATTAATGTCACAATTTAAAATCTTATAACTTACTAAAAATTAGATCAATTGGATGAATTTCAAATTGTTAAAAATTACAAAAATATGTAAAAATACACACTAGTTTGAACATATCAATATTGAGCAGCTTTAGGGCTGTTCGGTAGGGTACAAATAAATATGTGATATTTTTATTATATTAGAATTATTTAGAAACGTTATTTTCTTAGAACTAATAATTCTAGTTTATAAAGGAAATTCTCTAAATATTTAAGAATCTCGCACTAAACCAATTCCTAATGAATGTAATTTGGGATTATATAGTTTTTATTATTCAAAAAATGACTATTGACAAATATTTGCAAAAAGGATAATTTAAGTGTGAAGAAAACAGTCATCTCTTTGTTGCACTTTGCAGATGAAATTATTTTTTTACATATAAATTGTAATTTTTTGAATAATAAAATTTTTATCATATCGTCCCCTTAGTACTATAACTAGGTAACTCGAATTTTGGCTATTTTGAGTTAGCTACATGTGCCCACCTAATTTTAATCACTTTATTTAGTGCTACAACTAAAAATGTTCTATTATGTTTCTAAATATCAAATATCCACTTGCTAAAAGTAGATAAGTCCCAGATCCCTTCAATGCTGTTATGCTATAAGTGGATAACTTGAGATACCTAGTTGTGCAAATTCCGAACGTTACGTGTAGTACGTCCGCGACCTTCATAAGTTAAGGGCTCGCCACATAGTCTGTGCTGTGCTATGCTATGCTCTGTGTTATGTCAACACAAACGTTGAACAATGTCATGGTCATGCGCAAAATAGCATAGCAACTCATAACTATGTGAACGTCACTATTGAAACCCTATGTTTCTACTTCAATGTTTGACATTGGCATAGCACAGCACAGGCTATGTGGCGAGCCCTACAGTTGAGATATCTATTTGTGCAATTATCAGCAGTAAAGTTTTATACCTAGTCGTGCCATAAGTTCTGTACTAACAAAGCACCGTTCATTTTTACTATGAAGATTAAGGGATGGGGGTTGCTAATGGTATTTTTGGAAAGATCATTTGCAGGTATATAAGTGGGCGAAAGTTGAAATTCAAGTCTTAAATAGTAAACATGAATTCGGATGTCAACGATAATCGTATTGTTGTAATTGCTATACATAACAATGATAAAAGTACTAGTGCAATTTTAAATTTGTTTAAAAAAATTACGGATTACAAATTTTTTTCTTTTTAACTATCCATCGATAGAATGAAACTTCTGGAGTAGATAACCGAAAAAAAAAGTGGTCGACCACGAACTCTAAGAATTCTTGGAGTTATTAAAACAGTTCGCGAGCGAATGAGAAGAAATCCCTTGAGGAAACAAAAAATTATGGCTAGGAAATTCAAATTTCGAAAAGAACCATTTCTCGCGTGTTAAAAGATGACTTAAAACTTGGGGCTTATCGTAGGATTACAATACATCGTCTTACAATTGCTCTAAAAAATATTAGACAAGAAAGAACAAAACGACTCCTGGACCGGCACGCGTATGAAGATCACAAAAATATTTTGTTTACTGAGGAAAAAATTTTCACAGCCGAAGAAAAATTCAACATGAAAAACGATCCTGTGTAGGCTTACAGCTCTAATGAAGCCCCTAAAAAAATTTCGGGGGTGAAAAATGGCCATTATCCAACAATAGTAATGATTTGGTGAGGTGTGTCGTATGAAGCAGTAACGCAGCTGTTTTTTGGAAAAAGGGGAAAAAACGTGAAAAATAACGGGGGAAAAAATACCAAAAAATGTTACAGCTCGTAGTTAACCCTCTAAATTACAACTTATTTCGTGAAAACCATAGGGTGTTTCAGCGAGATTCTGCACCAGCGCATAAAGCGAAAACGACCCAACGAATGACTACAAACAAATTTACCTGAGTTTATTGCCGCGGAAGACTGACCTTCAGGTAGTCCTGACTTGAACCCTTTGGATTACAAATTATGGTTTGTTCTTGAGGAACAAGCTTGCAAAGTACCCCATAAAAATATTGAGCTCTTAAAACGGAATTTGATCAAGGTTGGAACATCTATACCAATAAAAGTAGTGCGTGCCACAATGGATGACTGCCCGCGACGTTTAAAGGCCCTTGTGAAGGCAAAAGGTGACCGTTTCGAATAAATCGTACAAAATTGAATTCCTTAGAATGTACCGAATAAAATGTAGTAATTTTTATAGAGGATTTTTATTTTAAAATCATTAAAATCGGCTTCCAAACAAGTATCAGAACTTATGGCACGACTAGGTAGTGATAAAACAGTATTTCTATTCTTTATAATAATTATGTATTTTCTCGATCTTATTTTGTATTATGTATTACTATTTATCAGTCGTTATGAAAAAACTTATTTTGAAACATACAAAGTTAAAATAAAATAAAAGAACTACTAGATAAGTCTGATTTTTCAAATTTTTATTAGTGCTATAACTATGTAGATATCTTACTTCTAATTAAAAATTTCCTAAAATATAAAACATTAGACTGTGAGGGTATTAAATACATTTAACTTACAGAAGTAGCTAAAGTTTCAAACGTTAAAACAAAAATAATTTTGAAGTTTAATACTTTTTTTGCTATTGTAAACTTTAAACTCCATTTACTCAATATCAGTAATTTTAAGTTACCTAGTTATAGTATTAAGGGGACGATATCAAAGTGCTATAAAAAGACATTCCTTTAAATGTAAGATTTATTATATCTTTTCTAGATCGTACACCTTGTACGAAAGTAAATTCATACTTTAAGCGTTGATTGAAAAATAGGGAAGATACGCAATGCAATAAGAAATTATGTGCTCCTTCTTATCCAACAAACCCACTGGAAAGCAAGTGTCGCTGCAACGTAATTTGGAAGAAATGCATTCAATATAATTATAGTCATTAAATAGTACCTATGCATTTCATTAATGTAAGTGCAGTAAAATTGGATAGAAATTATGGCTTGAAGTAATTCTGAGGTATAACTTGTTGAAACATATACCATTCTGTTTAGGGCATTTTCAGATACATGAACTGGAAATTTACAATAAATTTTTAGTAAGATCGAGCTTTTAAAATAGATTTTGAGTACGGCTGAGTTCCAATTCGAAAAACTACGTTTCTCTTAATATTTATTGTTGTATTAATTCAACTATACGAGTTAGGATTTTGAATTTTTGCACACTTATACTAAAAACATATTGTAGTATCTAACAAAAAGAAAGCGACGCATTCATAATTTTTGATGTTGACATTGTTATTATCAATAGAAAGTACATTATTCAAAAATAGGATAGTTTAATCAATTAAAATAAACGTTATTAACAAAAATCATTAATCAAATTAGAGTAATACATTTCATAGCTCATTTCAAATAGTTTCATATTTTATAACGCGACATAAATAAATTGACCCCTAAAAAAATTAATGTTTACTTAACCCTTTCACCGATTTTACCAAAATTTGGGGGTCCAAAATATTTATGCTTAAAGGCATTCAAAATGTTGGGTCAAGGGCTTATTTTATTCTTAAATTTTGGTAAGTTTATGGATTTATTTAGAATCAAGAAAAATAAATTTATGATTTCTTCTTCTTCTTCTTAATCTAGGACTACGTCCTGTACTTCCCAACTATAGTGCCTCTGTTCAAGGCACTGTTGGTTCTATGAGCAGTTTGGTTTTGACATCTCAGGTAGCTTACTAGGCTTGCCTTTCGATGTGCCTGCACCCTGTTTTTCTATTGTTATGATGGCAAATCATTAACACAGGGGGACCGCCTGCTTAACGTGCCCTTCGAAACACGGAAACATGAACATGATTTCGAAATTTTAATAATAAAAAAAATAATCATTATTTAAAAATTTTTAAAAGTGAAAATAAATTGATAAATCTTTAATTCTGGGGGTTATATAAAAAACTGCTTTTATAGCTATAAGGCGGGAAAATTATATCTTATATATAAAAATTTATGTGATTGTTATTGACAAATTTTTTGCATTTCTTTCTTCATTTTTTACCCACAAATTTGTGGGGTTCTGAAAATATTTTCTTCATTTTCTACCCACAATTTTGTGGGACTCTGAAAATATTTTCTTCATTTTTTACCCACAAATTTGTGGGTAAACCGGTGAAAGGGTTAATTTTAATAAAATATTAATATTTTGCTCAATACCCTTTGTTCCTAATCACTTCCCAACATATTTTGGGCATAGATACAATGAGGTTTTGAAATATGTCATCATCAAACGAGGTCCATACTTCAGCGATTTTCTCAAATAAGGCAGCTGCATTTTTGAACTGATTTTTACAAACTCTTCTGTCTATTAGTTCTCAAAGATTTTCAATAGGGTTTAGGTCCTGGGATTGAGTAAACTCACGCATTGTTACCAGTCTTATCTTATTATAAACCAGTCTTTCACAAATTTTGCTTAAAAAAAAACTTCTAATTCAATAAAATAATAGAAACACAACTACAGTAGAATCGCGATAACGTGAACTAATTACTGCATGACGTTTTCGAGGAGTTCACGTTTCTGGATATATAGATAATAATATTTGATGTAGTTTTTTAAAAGGTACATGGTTTGAAAATACGTAAAAAATAGCTAAATTAACATTTACGTTTATGAAATGGAATATAAAAACAAATAAGAAAGAAAAAAAAACAAAGAGAAGAAATGTTCTCACCTAAAAGTTATTTGAGATTTTAATATTATGCAGACGAAAGGTTAGGTGATCTTACCGGAACAAATATTTCATTAAACCATTCCTTAAAAATTAATGATGTCATCCATACAGACTTGGAGTTTTTGTAGTGCACAGGAATTTGAAAATTTTTGAAGCATCGTGGTTTTCTTGATTTCCCTATGATTAAAGGTTTCAATCTATGTAATCCGGTTGGGTTTGTACATGTTAAGAATGTTATCCGTTTTTTTGCTGTTTTTATACCAGGGGCAATTTTCTCTTCACTGGATACATAAGTTTTCCCTGGCAAAAGCTTCGATTACAAGTCGATTTCATCCGCATTGTATATCTGATTTTGATCTAAATTTAGCTCTTCAATTGTACTGGCAAGTTTATGTAAAAATGAAAAAACTAGCTCTGGCTGTGAGGATAATTTTTCACCAAATATTGTTAAAAATCTTATGCCATACCGTTTCTTGCATTTTTGTAAGCAACCTGAACTAGCAGAGAACGTACTAATATTATATTGATTTTCTTGCAATTTATCATGAAAATATTTGGCTTTTTGTTTTAGTATGTTACCACTAGAGATGAGATTTTTAGGTCGTATAAATGTTATACCAGAGAGCGTTAAAGGGTTAATTGATACACGGCCCCGTTTCTTCTTTTTTTTTCATACAGCATAACTTTCGAACGGGGCCGTGTATCAATTAACCCTTTAACGCTCTCTGGTATAACATTTATACGACCTAAAAATCTCATTTCTAGTTACCACTTATAGGAGCATTTTTCTCATTGTTGCAAAAACCATTTATATAATGCTTTTTCCATTCTGGAAAATTCTGACCTCAATGATTTTCATTTTCCTGTGCATCTCTGGAGGTAATCTTTAACTGTTTTTTTAATACTACACAGTTGACTTGGCAACTCCTTATTTATTTGATATAGAAGTCACTCCAAAACCTTTTTTAGCATCCGTTAAAAGTTTTATTTTATTTTCTAAAGCTAAACAATTTGGTTGGTTTGGTACAAAAACATAAGAATACGTAATATAATAATACGAGTTGTATGCAGTTTTAAATTCGTATTGACAACATTGTTCACGTTTTAGAGTATACGATAACTTTTGCGTTCACGTTTTGGAATAGGTACAAAATCCAAATCAGGTGTTCATGTTTGTGGATGTTCACGTTATGGGACGTTCACGTTATAGAGACTACACTGTAATTCAACTGAATAAATTAATAGCCGTTTTATTTTTGACGCTAGTAAAAAGTTCTTATGTGAAGATGATACTTATGTTCATAAGTATGATAAATTGAAAAGTAAGTACGAGTATGAATTCTTAGAGAAACAAGGTAAACATTATTAGTACAAAAGAATTTGCAGCAAATCTCTCTCAAAATATTTTATGCGCAAAATTTACGGCGTCGCATTGTTTTTGTCAGATACTTCAAGCGCTTCTAACAATGAGTTGGAAATTTTGGAAATGTTGATACATTTTTACAATTGGGCGCTGTAGCGGTATTTTGCAAGCATTTATGAATGCTGTGCCTCTTTTAGAAGTGGTGTTAAAGAAAGATTTAACTTAAAAATGTAGTTGTTTTAGAGTCTAAGAAAAAATTCAAAATTCTCTGTCAATCTTTAAATAAACTCAATTATAAGAATCCATTGGAAATCAGAAACCATTTCATACCATAATTACCAAATTATTCTATAAAGAAAATATTGTTAAATTATATTAAAATTTGTTAATTATCCAAAATTTCCTACCACGCAATTTTTAATAGGAAATGAAATTCTCTGCAAAATTCTTCATAAATAATTTTTTCGTATTTGGTTTTATTTAGCAGCGTTTCAAGTAAAATCTTACGGATATTTATAACTTGTTCAATAAATGTTGATTTAGTTCTAATAAAAGCTACGAAATTATGTTGTTGACTACAACAATTGAGGAACTTTATAGCAAAAGCGAATAAATCCGTATTGTTCGAGCATATTATAGTATTGCTTAATATAATTTTTGTATTTTTTTATATTTTAATTTACTATATTATGTGCATTTTATTTTATTCTTCAATAAACTTCAATATAATATTCATTTTGTATTTCTTTCAGAGCTTCTAGAAAAATTTTTTATTCTTCAAAAAGTGTTTTTGTATTACTTCTACCACCCCTGAAAGTTTGACTAGCTTTTATTGAAAAAAATTAATAATTATGGTGCTTTTAGAGCAAACCCGAATAAATTTAACCAAAATAATTTTTAACTTCTGGTATCTCTTAAAGTGTAAATCCATCAAAATCTTAATTTATTTTTCTGCACAATTACAACAGTTTTCCGTACTTTGTATGGCAAACTATTTAAATTTTTGGTTATCTAGATCGTTAAAATTGTTCAATATCAACAAAATTATAACAGATTGAAATACGCTTATCATATAAAAATACAGTGCGACATGCATTTTTACATAATGCTGACAAGTCACACCCATAATCACAACTCACTTCTTACAATATAAATTATTTATAAACATTTTGTCGAGAAATCGAAATTTTGATGGTGTCGTTTTTGAGGATGTTTTTGATAACTTATGGATTTTGAATTTGTGAAGCATCAGGATAATTTCAGGATAGGTTGTTGCTTTTTGCCTCAAAGTGCCCACCAACTCTTTTCTTAAGCGTCTTAGGTCCAGTAGTCTTGGGTTACATTTTAACTTTGTTTTTTTTTATAGAAATGATTGTTTCAAAAATTGTGTTCATGGACATTAATTCGGATTAAATTTAATGTTAACCAACTGGGCCTTTTACCATGTATCCACGTGTGAGCACTCTGTCATGGCTTGCTCATTGAATATAATTGATATAAATGACTTAATTTGTATTTTAAAAGCTTTTTCAATCTCTTGACTACATTTGATTCGCTACATATGTAGGTACAGAAATTTTTGGTAATTCACTAAGATTATCACATATTGAAATTTTCAATGTGCTTTTTCGATGATTCTACATTTATTAATTATTTTTTGAAGAACACTGTTTCAAGTGCTTACGTTTTTAGTATAAGTGTGTAAAAATTCAAAACCCTAGCTCGTATAGTTGAATTAATACAACAATAAATAATGTTAATAGAATCTTGGTTTTTCCTTTTTAAAAGTTTGGCTCTATTAAAAATAATTGTAAATTTCTAGGTATAGGTTTTTTCTAGTTATATCTTGCAATCACATACCGTCAGAAATAAGCGAGTTTGAGTATTACTGAATTTTTACCAACTGCATACAAGCTCACACCGTGACGACCGCCAAGTAAATGCAGATTTTCGACCCACAATTATGAGTGGCGACATCTACATGTCGATACATTTTTTCACCGTAAGTTGCATATCTTCCCATTATTTATCAATCAACGGTTTAAGTTTAAATTGCGTCTAAACTAAATATTTTGAGAACGTTTTTTATCAACAAATATTATTCAAAATTATTAGTTTTAATAAAATAATGCTTATAATTAAAATATAACAAAACTATACATATTTATTTATACCCTACCGAAGAGCCCTATGATTCACAAGTTGTTTCGGCACTACATGCGCTATTTATTTAACCCTTAAACGACCAAGGTTAAAATCCCACTTTGAATTTTGTTTGATTATGTATTTTATAAGAATGCAAATATGAATATTTCAGTGACATGTATTTTATCCTGATATTGTTATTATAACAATAACAATAATAACAATAACAATAATATCCTGATATATTTCTGATTTAAAAAATATTTCATTAATTTTATTTTTCCTAATATGTATTAAGAAAAAACCCACGTTGAAAGGCAAATGTCCAAGGTTGGCCTCATACATTGAAATTTATACATAAAATTGTTTTAATTTCGACGTTAATTGTATTGACTTTTCTTTTTGAATCATCAATAAAATTTATTCTTTTATTTGGTCATAATAAATTACCTTGGTTGTTTGAGAGTTAGAGTGTCTACACACGATCCAATCTCGTCGGGCCGACATGCGGTCCTGGGTTGAACAAGGGTACAATAGCCGCATCCTTATTCAACTCATGTGTAGGACAGTTTGTCGGCCCGACTAGATTGGATCATGTGTAGACCCTATTAAACTTGGGTAGTTTTCTTTGCACAAAATAATATTTTCTATTAGATTCTCTATTTTAAGACTTATTTCACATAAAAAATACAATACTCTTTTATATCTGGGTATTAAGGCCCACCTTGGCCAGTTGTGTTACAAGAATATCTTAGTCGTTTAAGAGTTAAGTCTGTTTTAATTTTATCAAAATTTTAAAACGGTTCTTTTAGGGGAATACAGATTCAAGTGCACTGAACCAAATTGTGGTAAGGCATTCCTTACATCATATAGTCTGAAAATTCATATAAGAGTACACACGAAGGTTAAACCATTTGATTGTAATCACAATGGATGTGAAAAAGCATTTAACACCTTATACCGACTTCGTGCTCACCAACGCCTACATAATGGCACAACATTTAATTGTGAATCAAATGGTTGCATGAAGTTCTTCACAACTTTGAGTGATCTTAAGAAACATATCCGCACTCACACACGTGAAAGGCCTTATAAGTGAGTTAATAAACGACATACTCGTAGTGGATTTCAAAATTGTTGCTTACTGTTAATATTATCCAAAATTTGCTTTATAATATTATTAAAAATTTTAGTTAACTAATATTTTTTTGCAAATATGATGCAGTTTAATGTTGTTTTACTAATAGTTATTAATATTTATGTTGTGAAAGTGTTAATATAATTAATAGAATTTTTGTCTTTGAGATTATTTTGCAACAACAGAGCACTTTTTATTTATTTTAACAAATTAACTTGCTAATACTTGAAATGTTCATCATTATCAAAAAAACATACAAACATAATTTTTCAAGTATACTTGTGTTCTTGTGTAATACAGATTTCCGGGGGCGTTTGGCCAAGCCCTATTTATCACCAAGTACAAAGTACATAATTTTCTCATGCCACATAAGTACAGGTAATCCTTATATAATAGGTACAGTCAAACTGATATCAATAATCCCGTGGCTATTTTAATGTTAGCTATCAATTTTTGTTATGAAGTTGTGCGCAATTGTTGATGTTCTGCGGTCAAATTCAATATTAATTTAGCTAGCCTGCAAAAACTCACCCATTTATATTTATTAAATAAAAAACATATTATTCCAGTGCTGCTGTAATTTTTATATCAAAACTCTGCCGTTCAAGTGCCGTGTTATACGAGGGTTATCTGTACATCATACACTTACCAAGTGCAGAACTGCTAATATTTCCAATGATTGACTCGAAAAAAGTAATTTGGTATTTGAAATATTTTAAGAAAGTATTTGGGTATTTACAAAATGTATTTTTAAAAGCAAGAGTTATTTAGTCCACGTTCATTGAAGCGGGGGACGGAATGATGGTAGATTTTCCAAATTTTTAGTAATTTTTGTCCATTAAACCGGTTTTTTTATTTTAAAAATTCATGAAGAGCGTTTGATAATCCCTTTAACCCCCCCCCCCCGATGGATCTGCCGTTGGTATTTGAAGTAGATTCTTCGCAAAATATTCAAAATACTTTAAAAGTATTTATTGGGATATTTGATATGTCCTTGGGTATTTGAACAACTCCAGTAAATTAAATTTTGTTTGGGTATTGAAATACTTTTTCTTTTCTGAAAAACATTTGTTTAGTGAAATACATAATTATGTTTGAATTTGGCTATTTAATAATACTTTCACTGAAGGACTTTGACACCTTTGACTACTTGCCAAACGTCAAGCCATGTTGGCATCACCATAAATTTTGTTTTTACTGCATTTTACTGCTTGTACTTTTTATATTATGTGATATCATATTTTAAGCTGAAAATTATTAGTAATTCGCTATTCAATTTAAATTTTTTTGTGTAATAGGATTTCAATATTTTCCAAGCAGAGTTAGTGAAAATCAAAGCAAGTTATAGAAGTCATGCTCATACTGTCAACTTAAAGCAACGCTAATCATTATTATTTTCAATCTTACAATTTTTCATAATTCAAAGATCGAGTACCTACACTATTAGACAAACAAAAAAATTTCATATTGTTTACAAATGTTTTTAAGGTTTTATGACTACTTTGTTCGCTAGGAATTAGTTATGCTCATTAGGCATCCGGTCATACCTTTTAAAGCCAAACCAAAAAAAAGTTAATGAAAAGAAATCTTGCTGAAAACTAAGCTGATTTTTGTAGCACTGTAATAGAAATTCCTTTACTTATTTCTATGAACAAGTAGTACATAGGGAGAAAGTGTTAAGCATATCAGTGAAGGACCTTCACGATTTTATACACGAATACATGTTATATTTTTGTGGGTTGCAGGGGGGGGGGGGGTTACATATTATGTATTAGCGATAAAACTCGCATATATTTGTTACAAATTGGTTTTTTAATTTCCACCGAGTGACTATTTAAATTTGGTCTCTGGTTTGAGTTAATTTGTTAGTAAAATCGTGAAAAGAAACTCTCATAACTCTCAAACAAAATGGAATTAAACTATTATTTATTGCGATATAATCGTTTTGTTATTTATTGCGATAATAAGCGATATCCCAAATTGGCCCACTTAAAGCAAAGTACCTACTCTATAATAATATTATAATAAAAAAAAATACAAACATGAAGTATTTTTGTGAATACTTTTTTCATTTGAGTATATTAAATCAATAATTTCATACATCAATTTTGAAATTATGTTCATGACATAATAGACGAGGGCATCTCGTATTTGTTTTATTAATTTTTTATATTTTAAAACGGGGTTTTTACACAATGAATGTTTTCGAATTTATTTTAAATGCTGCTTAACAGATCGGTTTGATATGGTAGTATTTGTGACGTTACAACGAAGGGCATCAAGAACTTCAAATTTATTTTTATGTTACAAGATAATATTAATTTGAATAACCTTTCATGCATCGTTATCTATTTTTTAAGAGTTTTATTTACAGAATATTTCCAAAATTGAAATAATCGTTTTAATTATTTTTACTTTTCTTTATTTAAATGTGCAAAAATTTATTTCAAAATTGCGTAAAATGAAATCTACGGTTTGGAGATCCCCAATGGAATAATTTCTCAGATTTATTTTTACACGATGTGTATGTGAAGAGAATTGTTTTTCATATTTGCACGCATCAAATAAAAAATAAAAACATAGAATAATATACTTAAAGAAAAGTTAAAACTATTTATGGCTTGAAAAATTGAGTATAGGTAATATAAAATTTAGGTGGAGATTGTCTTCAAGTTTCAATGCTAATTGTCACTATTACGCACATTGTATAAGTTTGTACAATGAGGACCTATTAACTGCTGATATGCAACTAATATTTATTTAATTTATCAAAAGTTATAATCTGCTTGATAGGTTTCTTTAGTTTTGTCCATTGCACAAACCTGTATAATAGATAAATACAGTAGAATCGCCATAACGCGAACTAATTAAGTACATGCGTGTTCGAAAAATTCAGGTAACTGAATGTACGTATAAAACGAGGTAAAAACAATCAACATAATTGATACATATTTACATAATATGGAAAGCATTCCAAGTATATCAAGTAATATAAACAAAATAAATTGATAATTGCACAATAGGTACATAATTTACATTATTTTTGAAGTAGACAAAGGGAAGTTCACTTTTTTTTATTATAAAACAATAAAATAAAGATATACTGGGTGTCTTTAAAAATAACCTACATCGTTTACCTCGATTGAACCCAATGTATCTATATTCAAAAGTGCACCCTTTGAATATACAGCACTCGAGGGCAAAAAACAAGAAATGTCCAATTTTGAAAATGTTTGGAATAACTCAGGATTGTGATTAATTACCCCCATAAAAATTACAAATTTTCAGTCAGTTGAACAAAGTGTGTATACAGTTTACTTGCCAAGATAAAATCAACCTGAAAAATTATGTGAAAATTAGAAACAAAAAAATGGAAATAGCTATTAGCCAAGATTAAATTAGGTTAACATATTTTAAACTGCCACAGTTGCATTAATTAAATAATTATTACTAAATCAAAGGGACGCTGTAGAGAAGATTTTATTTTTGAAAATCTGCTACAATGGGTTAATAATTGTATGGCGTGTAAAACTGAACCGAAGATCGTTCACTAAATATTTATATCTTGCTAGGGTTTTCTTTTAGTTATGCATTTGATCCATTGCAACCAAATTTAAAAACGGAATATTGTCTGTGTTGTGAACGCTTGATCCCTTGATTGTTAATTAAAGGCGCATAGTATGAGGTACCTTTTTCAATTAGCATATAAACAGAATGTAAAACTAATAGAATCTCCAATTTTGGGAAAATGAGTTGCACTTAAGAGCATTGTCTAGTGCTACAGTGACTAACTCATGTTTTGTCATTTACTTCCAGAATTGAATAAAAATTAAGTTTCCGTTAATATGGAACTGAAAATTAGCGTTATAGAAAATACATTTGTTTTATATAAAAATATTCTGGAAGTAATTTGACATAAAACATGAGTTACTCAGTATACCACAGGACAACGCTCTTAATTAAGATTAAGGTATTAATGACTAATATGCATAACACTTTAGTTATGATTCTGAACCAAAATTTGGCTATGTCTATGTACGAGCTAATGATTCTATTAATTTGATCGATAATTAAAAAGAGATATGTTAGAATATTGTTATATACAGTTCACATTATTATTCACTAAATTTATTCTTTGTTATAGGTGCAATGAAGATGGATGTGGAAAAGCTTTTACTGCAAGTCATCATTTGAAAACTCATAGAAGGACACACAGTGGTGAAAAACCGTATGCGTGCGTGGAAAGTAATTGCTCGCGAGCTTTTTCTACACCTCACAGCCTCAAATCGCACATAAAAACTCATCAGCGCATTGTCAAGTCAGAAAATGAAAAAGAAAATATAAGTCAAGATCAAATAGATTTCGTTCCTCTCAAAAATGAAGTTACTAGTCAAGATGTGGGCATTAGTAATGCTCTAAAAGCTTCTTTTGATGATAATGGATTTATTACTGAAGATTTTTCTGAAACCAAGTTTGCAGAAGTACAATCTGATATTTCAGCACAATATGAAGTTGCAAACAAACTTAAAAATTATGCCACTGTTAATACGGCAGAACCAATACCTATTCAATTAAGTTATAACATTGGCAGTGAGAACATCGAAAATGGCAAAGAGGATGAAACTTTAGAAAACACAGAAGTAGGTTTAGAAGAGACTTCCATAATTAGTGAAATCGAAAATGTTGGAATGAATTTATATGATATCGACTTAAAAGACGACACAAATTTAGAATATATCTCAAGTAATTTTGTAGCTGATAGCATTTTTAACATGACCAACACGCAAAACAACTCTAACGTAAATATTTTGAATGTTCAAACAATTTTTCCACCATTAGAAACTATATCAACAAATGTCGAAAGTTCAGATATCATTGATGTGCAAGATAATAATTTAGTTAATTTGAACAAGCAGATTTACACGCCTGAAGCTTTGGTAATGTCATTGGCCTGTGAGGAGGAGGTGCCTTCTACATGGACTGATGCTATAACTTTAGCTAACAGTACTCCTCTTAATATTTTTGAACATTCACAGGTGGATGAAAATCAAGTAAGAGCTGTGCTTACAGGAATTCAGTCTTACATAGACATGGAAATGTCACAAACAAACACTGAGATTGCAAATAAGTCGGAGAATGTTGATGAGTACTTTTTGGTGGATGGTGGAAATCTTGAGAATGATATCGTAATATCAAATGAGTTACAAAACGGACTTGAAAATAATTTGAATTCATCCATTACAGAAATTGGTGGCAGTGATATTAATATTCTGAAAAATATTACTGCAGATGCTGGCATATGTAAATGTAATGATTGCAAATGCGATCCTTATAGCAGTTGTCAAGATTCTGGTAATACACCAGTACAAAAAATTAACAGCACAATAACTAATACAAATAATTTACTTAATTGTAACTGTTCCAAAGATTGTGGTGAATCTTGCTGCAATCATTCAACAGTGAAAGAATTGATCGTAAAACCAGAAAAGAATGATGAGAAATCTGTTGGTTCAAATTGTAATAATGATAAAAGCGATTGTTGTGTTGTGGTCTGTTTGAAATCTCTTGAACAACTTAAGCAAATTCTAATGTTGACCAACGGTTGCGATAATTTTCAGAAATGGTCCTTGGGATGCGTTCCTAACAATCTTTGTGCAATAAATAAATGAGTGTTGTAATACGAGTAGGTAGATGCTATACTAAACAAGTCAAAGCTCTTGGATTTAAGGTTTTTAAAAATTGATCTATTTTAAATTTTTGTTATTAAATCCAGAAAAAAAATCAAAAACGCAGATATTATAGGTAATTAGTTTTGAATGAGAAATACTCTTGATTTTCATGATATATTTTATATTCTGAATTAAATGGCTTGATATGGTTTTCATGTTTAAATGATTTCTTTCGAGTTTGTTATGCCATTTATGAAATAAGAGGATCAATTGTTAAAAGTGCAATAATTTTAAATTTGTTTCTAAGCTTTTTGATTGTACTCATGGCCGTTGCAGCAAAAAGTTATGAAATAACAGATCTAGTCTAGTCATGTTTATGCCAGTGTTAATGTTAACCCAAATGAATATTATTTAAGTGCAATTGTTATGTTTCCAAAGAATTCGAAGTACAATAACTTTCTTGGACCACTGTTACGGAGCGATATTTGTGGTATATTAATTTATTGCAGAGTATTTATTTATACCAATTGTTGCCATATTTTAAAAAATGGGTTAGATTGTTATTTTTGACCCATTTAATTGATGTCTACTAGTCACTTTATTTAATGTAGTGTAATAATAAATTAATTTGTGTTATATTTTTTTTGCTACATTAATACCAAATAAAAAGTGCAAAAGTTATAATATTTTGTCGTTTTATTTTATTTAAATTTTATTCTTTTCAGTTACCTTTTTTTTACAAAGGTCCCTTGTTACCTCAACCTAAAAAGAACTTGGCGAAAACTATTATACTGTTAGCCTTGAATTTCTAAATTTACTGAAGTTAACCCTTAGAGGCTATGTCGTGGTGATTGAAAAGACCTCAGAAATGGTTTTACTTCCATCTCTTTTGTGAACTTTATTTTCAATGCTTGTCTTTCTCGGCTAGTCAATGTTTTTGTAACTCCCCATGGGATGATGTATTTTCTTCTATACATTTCATATTGGAGCCATAAAGTTGTCTGTGTATGTCATACATCTTGATTCCCATAAATTTGCAAAATCGACAATTTTCATTCATCCATTCCCTTTTTTCTGAGATGTTACTATCTGCATTAACCTGCACTTGGGCAAAACAAAAAATGTATGGGAAGTTTGTTGCTAATTTATTGCCGCAAGCGCGAATTTGTTGTTCTTAACTTTAATCGCAAAAACGATAGAGCTACTATAATCGTCATTTTAATTCAATTTTCGACAACTCCGAGCAGCACGCGTTAATATTTAAATATAGAAGTGTAACTGAAACCAGACCAACTTCAGAAAGTACATTTAATCGCTGAAAAAAATTGAAATTATTACCATTACATAACATTACTGATCCTAGCTCTAGACGATTTCGTATAAGTTCACATAAGTAATATATTGGATCCATGAAAATTTTGAGAACCACATTTAATTTGGCCGAATACAATAATGAATGACGATCTTGAGTCTTCTAAATTAAGAATACAGTGACGTAGAAATCCGGTACAAATTTATTCAGAATAATATTAACAATTCTACGGATGTTGATATGTTAAAAAAGAAAAATTAGTGAAGAAGTAGGAGTAGATAAAAATTCTATCTGGCAAAATTTAAGTTAACGCGTGTTGCTCGGAGTTGTCGAAAATTTCAAATAACCCTAACTTTGTAAAAAATTAAATTAACATGATTATAGAAACTCATCATTAAAACTCAAACGAAGTTTTATCGATTGATATCGGTTTTGCATACAGATTTAAAATGGGAATGAAAATTAACCGAAAAACATGTCTCCAGCTCTCCCCTCCTCAGATTTTGCACATAACTACTACATTAATATAAGCAACACGGTTGCTTATATGAAAAAATGTTTACTTTAGTAATTTCTCGAAAATTTCTTCAGCTTACTTTTTTATCTGATGTATTTTTTACCTAAATCCTATAGAAATTGAGATATTCACAAAAATTAATTTTGGAACTGAAATTTCAGCTGTTTTCAGGCCCTGAAAACTTTAGCGGACAAACAAACTTTAGAACTTTTGAGAAACTATTTAGAACACCCTATTAAAGCCAAAAACACACTAAAACGTTTTGTATGAATTATACCGTATCAAAATCCTATATCATCACCCTAATTATCAAACCTCATAACTCCAAATTCATAACTTTTGCGGAAAACACAAAAAGCTTACTTGATGCGCAATACGGAATGGTGTTAAGAGGTTTTCTATTCTTTCGCTTATACAAAAACAAAATTATCTCCGGTTACAAGGTTTTCTCCATCTATAGAGTATTTTTTTCTCTATTAGATGGCATCAAAATCTCATTTTTGACCAAAAATGGAGTTACGAGGTTTGATAATTAGGGTGACGATATGCAGTGGACTATAAGTGCAAACAGTGTAATGGAAATGTGAAATTACAGAAAATTCAAATGAAAGACTATGAACAACAATTGAGTTGTCTTTGCAAGTTAATGCACTTATAATCTTATAAAATATTATAATAGTAATTTGAAGTTAGAAACAAATAATAAAAATGTAATAATATCTTTATTTTTTTATTATATTTATTTATTTCTTATTTGAATAAGAGCGTTTTCATCTGTTTAAAAAAATATGGCTAAGCATTATATAAGATTCCTTAATCCCACCCAGCTGGCGGACGTGGAATTCGAACACAGACCTACTAATTCGTAGTCGTTTATGTTTCCACCATGCCACTCCGCTGGGCTGTTAGAATGTAGTTGGTACCTCTGTACATAGATATGGTTTAGTTATATCATGTTTTTATTATTCATTAGCTTTTTGGCTCTTTGTGTTAAAATTTTTCCATTCGAGAGAATGCACTTTTTTGTGATCAAACCGAACTCAGGAAGGTTGACTCTCTTTGGGGATCGCTGATTTAGTGGAGGTGTACCGTATTCCCCCCTTTACGAAGTTGGCATTAGGGGCTGGGGTTTTAACTCCAACACCCTTTTCATGCGTATTTTTTCCTATTCCATCTCATGTATTTTGATCTTCACGCACTTTGTACTTCTGTGAGAATTGGTGTCCAACTAGGAAATTTTGCTATATCCTCTTGTTCGTCTTCTTGAAGCTTATGCCTCTAATTGTGCTCTGTCAGGTATGACTTTCAATTAATGAAGGATTTTTGTTCCACCGTGTTGAGTCTCTACTGGCTATTCCAAATACTGTAAGATTGAGTGTATCATAAAAGCCAAAATTTCCTTCTGCTGCGCCGGGAACGTCTAATATTAGATAAAACGTCGTTTACTCTGTGGATGACGATGTCATGGTGTCGGCAGCTGTCGGGCGAAGGAAGGTTGACTACACCAAAGCACATAATGGTGACGATAAAAGAGAAAAAGATGCCAAAAGTTCGAGGCCATTCTTCCGCATCCAATCAATGGTGGTGTTGATTGAACACCACCGATTTTTATTAGTACCACTAAGAGTGAGATAATTAAATTTAATTAAGTAATTAAATAATTAGTATTTTTATACATAAATCGAATGTAAAACTTTAAATGTATTTATTTTGAAAGTACGTTTTCAAAGTCGGTGATCACTGTAATTCAAAAACCACTCGACCGATATTAATGAAATTTATACAGTTTATTGAAAACATAAAAAACTAGGGCCTGATCGAAGGATTTATTTTTTTTATTGAAACTTCTAGTTTTTATAAACAATAAACTACCGCTTTTTTAGTTGAAAATAGACGAGTAAATTATCAGAGGCTGCCATTTTGTTTATTTAAAAAAAAGAGAAAATCTTCGATCAGGCCCTAGATTAACTATTAAACTAATGATTTTATTTTTGTTTGATTGATTTTGGATGAACCAGTAAAATGTTATGATGATCACCGCAAAGCACGACTTGTGGGACGTTTTATAAAATAAATTAAACTACTGTCAAAAAAAAATTATTTAAAATACTCATTTTTTCACGCCGATAACTACCCATAACCCCAAGCGGTTAAGTGCGTTGCTGCTAATGCCGAATACCTGGTTCGAATCCGGGTTCAGTAAAACTTTATTCTGATCGTTTCTCTTCGGAAGGCAACGGCAATGGAAAATTGTAATATTGGGTTGATTTGTAATGTTTTTTGGCACGTAAATATTATGTGCTAAAAGTAATATGGAATAAGTAAAAACAACTGATGAATTTTTTGAAGGACGATGACGTTTCTCCAGTAGAAAATTTCTCAATTGTCTTTCAGGAAAAAAATTAGGAGTCTTTCGAAACTGCAGCTGTGTGACTTCATAGATCTCTCATTGGAGGGATTAATCAAGCTATCCGATTCACATGAAGTTTTAAATCCAACGTCAAATATCAGCAGTACTATTTATAGTGAAAACGTCAATATTCAATATGGTCAAATCAAGAGAACAAAAGCAGCAAAATGTTTCAGATACGGCACTCCCAGTGATGAACGAGAAATTGTTATTCCTAGAAAAAGCAAATATAAACACTGATAATACAACTAATATAAAATTGAAGAACAGAAAGATTAATTTGGAATACAACAAATTAAAATTTGAAGTGGCCAAATACAAATTTGAGCATCCTGGGTTTCAGTTTAAATTCGAAGAATTTTATGTTTAGTTTTATGTTGTACTATAATTTGTTCTAATATTTATTTTTATTCAATAAATCGTTAATTATCATAATAATTTTGCATAAATTGTAGTTCTTTCTAATTGTAAAATATTGTCGTTATTTATTTTTAGTATTAACACGTTCATCTTTATCATCTTCAATAATTGTTATGTCCTCTTCGTCCAAAATATCATAGACCAATAAAGCCATTTTATGCAGGAAACATCTGGAGCATACGTTATACAGTGTGTTTCAATAAAAACGATCCTCAGTTTTTAACGTCGCGGTCGGTTATAATTTTCTTCATTTCTTTGGTTGCTCTACTAAGCGCCGATTTATTTTCATCTGTTTTGGCAATTTTCCATCTTTTCCTGACCTTTCTTCTTTCCTTAATTTTATCACTAATGTTTAGTGGATATTCCGTTTTTAGGTCTTTCATGGATTCTGCTGGGATTGCCAACAATACTAATTTGTGTATGGTTTTTGTTGATTTATATTTACCTCTTGATCAACGTCTAGAGTTATTTTAAGTGGTATTTTCAAGTTTATTTATAGGCTCTATTTTAGTGGATAGCACTTGTGAATAAATTATTATTACAACAGGCGAGGGTTCGATGAGAAATCAAAACATTATTATTTTGTTTCGCAAAAATCGAAAAAATTGGGGATTTTCTAGAATCTGTGGGCCAATAGGTAGGCTCTGACGTATTTCCGAATGTACTAAGGGGTCGTCCGTAAAGGACGTCCGCAATTTTTTCCGACTTTTCAACCCCACCTCCCCCCTTGCCACAGTTGCTTACAATATTCGGACCCCCCCTCGGAACGTCCTATTGTCACAAATCAAAGACTCCCTCCCCTCATTTCATCTCAAATACCCATTTTACATTCTATTGCTCTAGTTGTAGCTTGAAAGTATTTTGCAGTATATTTGGGTAGTTCGTGACGTTTAATGTTAGTTTTCATTATCATCGCCTTGCCCCCATGTGCTGTTCCCATGTGAGGTCGCCTGGACCTAAAGCAGATAAGGCACTGGGAGAAGAAGAACTAAAAAATAGTAATTTTACTATAAAAATGTTCAATTATCTGTGTTGCTCGACGCTTAAATAATCAAATTTGATTATTGATGAAACACCAAAGACATTTAAATTCGCAATTACTAGCTCTTGTAAAAGCTCGCTGATGCTGTTCCAATTAAAAAAAGATGACAGTGTATTTCACAAATAATAATGTTTTTTGGAAAATTAAAAAATGTATACTAATAAGCTGTCAACTACGAGTCGTGTTCATTTCGAAGTAGAATAAATTAAGTTCAAAACTCCGTAACCGAGTGATTTCCCATTTCCACGCCATCTGGAATGTTGAAATTTTGCATACGCGTATGTTCAGTAGTGGATAGACTGAGAAAAATCGAAAAAATGAGCCTCTTTTTGTTTTAAGAGGAGTAGAGTATAGTTTTCATCAACACACTTGCACCATTCCGTTATTTTCCATCCGAATTTTGATTTCAATAACATCCTTTGAATTTAGATTTACATACGTTTATATAAACAAATACCTAGGTCGTAGATGTATTTTTTTACGATTTCTGGCTGATTAATTTTGAGCAAAATTTTATGTTTGCCTAGGTCCTAGGTAGATATTTCTACGTTTGCGTACTTCTGAGGATCCAAATTTTTGCCGTGACCTAGATTTGGTGGAGAGTAGAAAGAAAAAAGCCGAAAAACTTAAATAAGCCCCCATTCGGATCCGATGGATACTGCGATATTTTAGTTTAGTTCGCGAAAAAATCTGTTATTTATGGCGGAATTTTAATTTTTTGTTTTATTAGGATTCTTTCAAAATAACAGTTAACTGTGATTACAAAAAGTGTCAATTACATTTGACACTCCACCGTGTTGTTATTATGCTAGGGGATGCCTCTTACCTGTTTCATTCGCTCTCCTACCTCATCTATGGCAACATTTCAATTCCATTGATGTCAGACTAACGATCGTGGCCCACGTTATGGCAAACCAGAAGGTCAGAAGGCCTAACGGCCTCCCTGACCTTTTAGCAGAAAGAAATCTGGAACTCAATTGATGAGCAACTCCAATATAAGTCCTTTCTACAATGGGTACAACACTCACAAAATTGTAGGCTGAGCAACAGTTCAATTAAACTTTCTGGATATTTTGTGAAGAAATTGAACTGTCGCTCAACCCAGAATTTCTTGAATATTGTACCCGTCGTAGAACGGATTTATAATGTCCGTTTACTCATCAATCGAGTTCTCGGTTTCTTTCTCTCCGTTAGGTCGTCTGATATTTTATAACTAATTAAACGTTTAAAGTGCAAAAAAGGTAATGTTAAAAGTTTAGAATAATCCTAAGTTACATTTGCTTTAAAACTGAAAGTATATTGCTGTACAATGGAAGCCCCAATTCCAAATCAGGGGTATGAAGAACTTCATTGCGAAAGTCTTGGTGAGCGTTGAGGGTTGAACCTCACTCATAACCCTATACAGGGTTGGGCCAAAGCAAACTTATCCGTTTGCGTGGATTTAAACAAATTAAAGAAGTCACAACTAGAGAATTCGAACGGCAACATTATGTACATACTATACATGTTTTGATCTTATTACAATATTTTGTTTTTGTCTTTATAGATATCTTACTGGAATAATTACTAAAGATAATCTATATAACCAATAATTCGCGCGATATCTATAAAGTGAAACCACGACCTGCTTTTAATTAAAACTAAAAGTACTGCGGTGGTCCAAAATGGGATCGATTTGGGAAAAAGACACAATCGTATCTTATTTCGTTTAAAGGCCATGATTTGATTATTTTGCTGTACCAGGGTTTAGAAATACCTCAAAAGATGTTGAAATGCTGTTGGTTCAGTTTTTTTTAAACTCAAGTAAAGTCCTTTCAATAGATGTTGTACCTAAAAGAAAAATAATGTACGAGACAAATCACAAAATCATAATAAATGTTTGCACTTTCATATTAAAGAAAGAAAAAACAAATTGGGTAAATTTTAATATCTGTTAAAGTTAGGCAAAGCGAAATTAAACGGTAATAATTAAAGTGATCAATGAAGTGGAAAAGGACGGGTTTATTTCCGACGAATGAGAATATTGGTGAAACGCGCCTGCCCGTGACAATTTTGAAAAAGATAAGTTTTCTGAAAAGACATGGACTCTCTTCATGTCCGTGTATGAGTAAGGACGGGCTTTTGGTGAGGACTCTCCCCACGTCCAGCAACAAGTAAGGACGTATTCATTTTTGGTTTGGAAAAATTCGGACCGTGTCTGTAAACGGGAGAAGATAGAGAGATTGGCGTACGAACGGTTGAAGAGTTAGCACGTGCGAAGTTTTGGATTTTGGGAAATTAAATTTAATGGTTTTTTTTAAATACGCCAAAGTTTGAAAATAAAAGTTAATTGATGAGTTTTAAAGAAGTGAGAATTGCAGTTACGTTTATTTCAAAGAAGTTATGGAAAGTCGTTATAAATTCACATACTGAAAATTTTTGGTACCACTGTTACGAAAAGTTTTTTTGTTATGATATGGAAAAGAAGGAGTTAAATTAAATGAATTTGAATACTTACGCAAGATCCAACTGGTATTTACTTTGTCAACAAGAATCCATGGTGTATCACTATTATAATTGGTCACTACAGTCAAAAGAGATAAAGAAGCCGGCACTTCGAGGCAACATCCGCAGGAGTCCTAGCAGTTGTTCACCGACGTCGGTAATTTTCGGTAAGACAATTTTACGCGTTCTTTTTGTTCGTTTATCACGACGTAGATGCGAATAAACTTAAAGAATAGTGCGGTCTTTCGGAGGGGGTTAATTTTAGTTTTAAGAACAATTTTGTATGCTTGATTTGTTTTTCTTGTTTAATTTATGATTTGTCTCGATATAAAGGTAATAAATGAACAGGTATTAATTTGAATGAATTTATTTGAGTACATTTTGATTTCACAAGTGCAGCATAGGTACAAAACGAATTCTGATACAGCGTTAAGTTTTAAAATTTTATCAATTTTTGACTGCGAATTAGCATTCAGACGAGGTGTTTTTCTTCATATTCGGACCATTTACACGCCGCCCATAGAGTCTCATTGCAGAGTAGCCGTAGGTATTATAAAAAAAGAGCTGTGCATTTATTCCTCGCTATATAAATCAAAATTTTGTCTTATCACGGCAGTACATTGCTGAATAATTCCAATTCGATTTGAACAAAATCAAGAACCGTAGGCAGATGTCAAATGGCACGCTACGGTATATCGCGCAAAAAGACATGTACGATTTGGGAATCCCCGAATGAATTATTTTTTCGGATTTATTTTTACGCGATGTTTGCAAACTTACACATTTGTGTGAAGTTTAGCACTAAAGCGTTTCTGCTAACTTATAAAAATATGTATTATGACAAAAAACCACCAAAAACATAAATAACTGAATATTATTTGATATTATTCAAAAAGACTTCTTTTACTTTTCTTATGCTGTCAACAAAGTTTGGATCGTAACTGATTTTAGCATAGCATTACTGTCATAATTTTTTGAAAATTTTTAAGTGAAATTCCCGTCATAATGTACAAGTTGGTATCTTACGTAATAAAATTTTATGCAACCTTTATTATTAGAAAAAATTTAAAAGCTTTTAGAAGATGCGATTAATTCCTCTATTGATATCCGGTATTAAAATAATTAACAGGATTTAAACGTTATCATTATGGTCGGGCCTTAAACTTCTCTAATGGATTTTTGTATTTTTATGATATGGTACAAGATATAGAAAAGGGTTTTGTTATAGAAAGTAACGTGACCGTTTTTTTTTGTTAATTATGATACCCGTTGGAAGTATATGATAACAAGAATTAGGTAAGTTAAATCTTATCATACCACTCACCAAAGTGAGAAATTTATTTGTTTCTCTTTGCGATTTTATCAAGTTCGGTTAAATTTGAAAATGTTATTTAAAAGGACTAAGTTGTAAAGTTTGCGACACACGTTTTGAAGATACATTTTTAAGTGTTAATTTTAATTTTTTTTCATTACCTAATAATTTTTTCATTCATTTAAAAAATTAAGTTTAGTATTAGTAACTCATACCTACTATACCTAATATCTACTTTATGTCATTATTTTTAGGAAAACCTATTAGTTTGTTATACATTTAATTTACCTAATGTGATGTAGTTATTATATCATAATTGGTTATGATCATCAGTTATCATAATCACATCTCCTGAGGATAATTTGACATTATACAATATTTTGGTTATACCTACGCTCATAGCTATTACCACAAAAATGTCGGAGAAGTAAAATAATTAAAAGTAAAATTAAATATTTTGAAATCATATAATAAAGAAGTTACCTATAATCAAGCCGAAGGAAATTTTATATAAAAGTAAGTAAATTTATATAAAATATAAAGCTTGTAGAAGTGCGTCACATTCTAAGATAACATGAAGTATGCATGAGACCGCTAAAACAATGAAGCTCCTGGGGTGGGGTTTTTCAAATAGAAAACAAGAATAAGAGAGGATTTCAATCAAACGAGATGAACTCATGACTTTATGCAAGAGGTGGGCAAAGTCGGCGAGCAATCCTACTCTTCCTTCATTCAGCTTTATTGAGTTCGGAATTGAGGTTTTGATCTGTCGTTTAGATACGCACCTGCACACTAGTTACAAAGAATTCTTGAGAAATTTTACATTTTCAATTACCTTTTTTACATGATTTTCTACAAATATTGTTAACAATCGAACGTATCAGAGAGAAAGGAAACAAAACGAGATATTCTGCGCGAAGTTTTTAACTTTGTCAATTCTGTTGATTAGGTACTATAATAATAAAATTGGGAAAGTAAATTTGGCGTATTAAAAATTTGTTATATTTTTTATCTTCAGTAATTAGGTATTTTGTATGTGATAAATTTTATCAACATTATTTTTCAGAAATATTGTTTTTCAACTTTTACGAATGGTTGAATGTTTACAAACGTCAATTTGGTATAGCAACATATTTTTTCTTCTTCTGCACCACTAAGTTTCAGCTAAAAATTATACCTTATGGCTTGACCGGAGGACATCTCAACTTGGCGCTGTTATTAGGGCGTCCCATCTTTCTCATGCATAATGTATGATACTTGCACTACGTGCGAATTTTTTGTCGAGATTTTATATTGCAAAAACATTTTGGTTTCAAATTGCTAATTGTCAGTTTTTGTTATTACGTATTACTTTAGTACGGAAAGTGTTAACATTAAAGTTTCAAGTGAATACTCCTATTCTGACGGACCATATTTTTCTTTTAAAATAGTGCTTCGTGCAATAAAATGCAAATCTAAATGTATCAATAAGACTTTACGTTATATCCTCATATTCAAATATATCTGACCATTTGTTTCGTTATGCAGAAATAGAATTTAAATAAAGTGCCAAAATATTAAATTTACATTCTCAAAGGGAAGATACAGAACTGTATTATCTAAATGCAATATTAAATTAGAGGAATCTTCACATTATGATATTAAAATATTTTTGTAACATAGAGCGTTTATCTTCGCAGTGAGTGAAATTTGAAACAGAATTGATAAAATAAAAATACTATATTTGAGTTAGCTTTTATGTTATCAATTTTGGTCAGACCTAGAAAATTGTTTTATATAATTTTTCTCTTCGGTTTATTTTCAGTTTTCGGTCTCTGTGGAACAATAAAGTTTTATCTTGACCATCTTTACTGACCGATGTTGATTACATTTACATATCTTATACACATATAATATAATACTATAACCCAAAAAACTGAAAGAAATTGTTTAATATAATCATACTAAGTTCTCGTATCATATTTTTATATTTATAATAATTTTGTTGATTCCATAAATTTTTTCTTTATTATGTGAAACAAAAAAGATTATGATTTAATAAGTGTGTGTTGAGTATTTCTTAAAAATATTTATTATAAAATTAAGATATGGTAGAAAATTTACATGAAATTTATCCAACTATAACACAAACAGCAAAGTGTACTTCCGATTATGATGGGGATAGATATAGTAAACTCACTAGAAATACAAGGGCAGGTAATCAGGTGAATTGAGATGGATAATGATACTCGCATGAGTGGATCGTTTTATTTATGTTCATTCGCTGCAAAACCGACTCCAAAAAACAACAACGTCCATATGCCGAACTTCTCATATAAATTCAATAATTATTTTTTAATAAAACACAAATAGGTATTTTCAACAGCAAATAAAGTTTTTTTGTGTTTACTTGTAAATAAACTGCCGTTTATATTTGAGGTTTTCATTTTCAGTTTTGTAAGTTATATTAAAACTAAGTACTTGTACTTATACAACTATTTAATATATTTATACCATCTTTCAATAACTTTACAAGTGCTGTGCATGGTTAAACCTCGATTAAATTGACCACCAAGGTTCGATTACAGATTTCTTCCAAATTATTTGTGCCGTGGTTTGGATTCCATGTTATACTATGGGTACCTGTTTAACTTTAGTTAGTCAGGATGAACTATTGTCTTAATAATATAGTCTTTCCTATTTCCTATTAAATAATTGTAACACATCAATTAAAAAATCATCTTCTAAGTCGAATTGTTCGACTTATTAGTCCCATTTTCTTCTACGCATATGAAAATTTAAAGGTAATTATGCTAAATAGTCATAGGTTCATAGGTATAATTACACTTGATAAAACGATTTTTACCATAAATATATTATGGTGTTTATTTAAAAAATAAAATTAAAGTTGCCTCCTGCAGCAAAACGCCTAAAAGAAGCCCCATGGTGAACCGACAATTAAATATGTACATTATGTGGAGTTGTTTTTATAAAAATTACTAGTTATGGGAAAAATTTATACAAATTGAAATAATGGGAAATGTTGAGTTGCTGGATCATTCCTTTCTTTGTAATGAATTTTTCGACCATTCATGGTAACAACGATCTTCATGTTTAACATTATGATACTGATAAGGTGGTTGATTGTCATTCCTTTAGTTTAGTCTTTCCGAAGCCAATAATTTTGAAACTATCTGTGATTTTCCTGATAGTTTTAGCACTGGTCCTGACCGAATTCCTTTATATCTTATCAAAAGGTGTCTGTATTTGTTGTATAGTTCTATTTGTAACATATTTCAAATTTTCCTTAAATAATGTTTGCTTTCCTCAAATCTGGAAAGAAATCTTTATAACACCAATTTTCAAATTCGTGATATTTGCAATTATAGGGGTATCTCTATCCAGTTCCCAAAATGCTGGATAAATTGGTTTCAAATCAATTGATGATGGCTAGTAAGAATCTAATTGTAGATTATCAACACGGATTCTATCCTAGTCGTTCTACCTCTTCTAATCGTTTATCTTTCACCTCTTTTTGTCTTGACGCTTTTGAAAAATATATGCAGCTCTTATAGCAAAAATTTCTTCTCTTACTTAATTATTATTAAATTGGGAAAACCCAGAAAGTTAGGATTGATTATTTCTTTTCCTCAGATTTTCTGATGTCATCGGGAATTACGCAGGGTTTTTACTGTGGCTTTATTCTATTTCTACTATTGATCAACGATACTGGTGCATTTCTTTTGAACTCTTCATACTTAAAATTCTTCAAGGCGATTGATTCCTCAAAAAATTGCTCATTGTTATAAAGTGATCTTGATAACTTTAGCAACTGGTGTGTATTAAACAATCTTGAACTTAATTTCGATAAGTGCTCTGTGTTATATCATTTAAAAAAAATTCTATTCCTGGTTTATTTGAAGTCATATTAATTATTTCTCGGCTACTACTGTGACATTACTGTACTTGGCCCATGTTCGCTCTCAGTTGGAGTACGCAAGCTGCGTTTGGTCACTTCATTACCAAATCTATATTAATCAACTGGAAAGAGTACAGCATAAGTTTTTCAAATTCTTTTATTACAAATTAGGACGTATTAATGAGGCCTTCTTGGATGATACCTACTTCACTTTTTGCAACACCAAATCTCTGGCTGTAAGAAGAGTGGTTGCTGATCTCTGAATTTTACATGGATAGCTCAACGGAAGGATTAACTCCATGTTTACGTTAAATTTGTTTAACATTAGGAAGCCATCCAGATTTACCAGATCCAAGTATAATTTTGATCCCAAGTATTATGCGACCAACTAAGGTTACAAAGGTGATACGAATTGCCAACTATCTGAGCGATAATCCGTCTTTTGAGTTATTTAATCTCTCTGTTTACAAATTTAAGAAGTTTTTCCTATTTATGTTTATATTATCTGTATATGATATGCTTGTTATATTATATTTTAAAAAGCTTTAACCGTATATTTGAAATAATTAAATAAATAAATTGTCATGTCTCTAGCTCAATCGTATAGCAGTCGACCCTGAATAAATCATACTCTTCAAATGTATAGTTGTAAATTTGAATTTATTATCGACAATTTTATTTGACACCAGAACAATTTTTGTACAGACATGTATCTCAAAATTCAAAGTTGAACATAGCCAAGCATGCAAGTGAAAATCAAATTTGGGCATAACAATAACTTGGCTATGTTGTACTTCCAAAAACCACCCCTTCAAGTATTTCAGACCCCGAACAAATTATTACATTATAAGAATTTAAGAATTTGTAACAATATAATTTACAAATATTAACGTTATATTCATAAATTTCAACCTTTTATGTCCGCAACTGTTAAAAGTTTACGTCGCCCATGTCAAAACTAAGCGAACCCACTATCGTTTTATTAAAGTAAAATAAATTTCTCTTACTGATCAAAATCTATCTTCCAAATCTTGGAAATTCACAGGTTCCATCTGTCTTGTATTATTCATCCTTTCTATCAACATGAGAAATCTTCATAGGTTAAGATAACTTCCCAAAAATATCATGAAGTTTGAATTTTCAATTTCAAATCAAGTCCATCGACGAATTCTACACTGCTGTATTAACACAATTCAATGCAATCTTCATTTGAAAACTAATAGGTAATTATCAACATAATATGTGCACAGCGCCGTAGCAAGGATGAGGCGACTGAGGTATTTGCCTTAGGCATTATCGCAATGGGGGCGCTAAACCTTGACAAAACCCAATAAATAATAGTTTAAGAATTTTTTGGGAGGGGGACACATATATTAAAATTTGCCTCAGGCGCAAGAAGAGCTTGCTAGGGCGCTGTGTGTGCATGAGAACTTAACACCTGCGATCGCAACCATCTTAGTGGAAGTATCCTGCGACTTCCTCAAATTGCAAGCTTGACCAAAAATAAACAATATTATCACGCTGCTGAACTCAACAACTAATGGTCTCCAAATTGGACAAATAATCTTCAAAAATAGACGCAATCTTTGCTAAATTAAACGTCCAACTCGACGTAGGCAAACCGCCGTCCTGTCCTGGCTAAATTATCTCAAATACCAATTTTAAAAAAAAATCAATTTAAACAATTTTCATGAAGTCATGGCAGAAAATTCAACCCATCAATAACAAATTCAGCTGGCGAAAGAAGAATGGGTCTTGCTTAACTCGATTTAAGGCCTTTATCCATAAAATATTAAAAAAATTTTATGAGAAGAAAATAACAATACAATATTGTTGTGTTTTCTTTGTGTAAATTTGGTATAAATTTGAATTTGTAAAATATTTGGTATATCTGGTAAAGAGAAAATATAACAAGTGGCATATGAATTTTCAAGCCGATTGGATAATAGATTCCTGTAATATTACGAATACCAGGTTGAAAAACATAGTTATGAGAAAAACACTTCAATTCGTTCGGAATCCACCTTTAACTGTAGGTCCCCTGTGCCCGTCATACATTTTCCATTCGCAACGTAGGGGTATTTTCCCCATAGGGAAAACCGCAAGCGGTATACACGGTATCAACACTATAAAAAAATGTAATACTAATTTTCACAAGTTAATAATTAATTTATAGTACAGTACTTATTTTAATCATTTAATAGCGCAATATCGTCATGGGAATGATATAGCCTATAGCGCATTACGTAAAACATTGCACGAGTAAACATTTTGCATTATTAATTACCATACAATTAACCCGATCATTTGCAGTAAATCTTTGTCAGTTTAATTTTAAAAATAGAACAATTCGTATAAAACTAAACACATTGCTTGCCTGTCTTCAATAAACATAATAACATAACAAAATCTTAACCAATTGGCATTATGAACAGTATATTATAGCATATTTTTCATGGCGAGGAAATCCGCGGACTTCCGTAGAATCTGACCAAATGAACTATTTAAATATAATTATAATTTTAAATATAACTATCAGCCAACATAACGTAATGAATCATTAATCTTTTAAATTAAATTTAAATACGTTATATGTTCGTCAGATTTTGCGGAACTCCGCACCCGCAATGCGGATTTCTCCCGCATGAGAACTAGACTTAAACCCCTTTTTTGGACTGACCTGACTTCCACACGAAGTCCAAATCGATTGACTGGTTCTTTTAGCGAAAAGATATTCTGCAAAATAGATTTCTTTATTTGAATTCCAACTTGAGAATATTTAGTTGCTGTGTTAATGATTTGCCATCATAACAATAACAATAAAATAGGGTATAGGCGTATCGAAGGCCAACCTTGTAAGCTACCTAAAATGTAAAAAGTAATGCTCAAAGAAGTAATTAAATAAATTAGATAATAAAAACTTAACCACTATCAGCCAGTAAAAAGTTTTCTTGAATACCGGGCTGGAGATCGTAAATTTTGTATTTTTCAGGAATTATTAAATCTTGTACATTTTCAGGCGTGGGGGGAACAGCTTGCACAACATTTCTTGTCCTTCGGATTACTTTTCGTAATGCAGCGTGGTTTGGTATAGCGGCTAAAGCGCCTTCGGATAATTCGCCGAGGCAAGCATCAATAATTTGCGAAGTTCTTTCCGGAACATCTTCAATTCTTCGCTTCATTGCAGATACAGCTACATCAATCTCAACTTTAGCTGCCGAACTGTCATGAGAATGATTATTAACCATTTTGACTACAATGCCATTTTCAGTGAGGTGCATGTCAGTGCCCCCCCAGTTTCGAATTTTTTTTATAAAAATGGTGTCACACGTTAGAGCATCGTTAGAGCCTGAATGAGCTTCCATTATTTTCGTTTGAGCCTCAAAGGTCGCGGAGTTATTCGCAAAAAACAACTGGGGGGGGGCGTAGACATGATGGCCCCCCCAGTTTCGAATATTTGCGTGAATTTGGTGTCAAACGTTAGAGCATCGTTAGAGCCTGAATGAGCTTTCGTTATTTTCGTTTGAGCCACAAAGGTCGCGGAGTTATTCGCGATAAACTGCTGGGGGCCGTAGACATTTTTTTCCATTTTCCCTCCAATTTGGATTGGCTTAATAAAAAATTTGCTATTGATAACGTGGTGGTTCTTAATGTCTGCCTGATGAAAATTCAAGTTAATCTTTTAACTCCGAGGCGTTGAGCCGGGTGCTTGTGCTATATACGAATAGAAATTGAAACGCGCAAAAGGCGTAAGGAGGAAAATAATGGCGAGGTCCCGTAAGAAAATGGAAGAGATGCTTGTAAAAATGTAATCCTCCCCTTCAAACGGATTTGTAAATCCCGAAAGATTGGGATAGCAATATTCAATATAGAATATAAATGCTACAAATAAAATAAGGCTCGCGCCGAACCGTCTCCGCGCCTAACCTTCATTGCGCCGAAACGGGCCATCCCGACGTCACCTCCATGCCAAAACTACCAATGTGCAAATTTGTCATTTTTGATCTATGCACACTACCAATCTAGAATTTGAATACATTACTCATTGGGAAATCGAATATGATCAGTCAATATAATTCCTTATGGGAGGTCATTGTACTTTCACGTATGTGCAAATGTTTTATGTTCTACACCGCCAAAACGTTCAATGTACCACATTCGTAGTTTTGGCTTGGGTATTAACATAAGTTGTGCACAATAACTCATAGGGAAGGGTGAAATGAAGGCAAAGAAATTGCCATAAAAATAATACCACAGTCCTTTCTTTCAACTTTGATTTAGCTCAATTTGACAGGTTCAAGATATAACCTGTTGTGCGCAATGGAAAGAAGAAGAGGTTCCAACGAAATAAGTTCTTGGATTTACAATTTTATTTCCAATTAAACAAAAAATAATACCACTTCAGTTAGAATTATGTCGGACGGATGTGACAGTTAGTAAAAAATTCTTTTTTACAGTGATGTGCCTGTATGTTGTTACATAACATCCAACACCTGAAACGATCAACCATAAATTTTTTAAAACTGAACACACTGTGGTAGTGGGAATGCGACTCCATCCATTTCAAAATTAAACAGAAATCCACACACATAACCCGAAGGTTGAACACAGCTTATTTGAGATGTTTGATCTTATTTGAGATGATGTTTCCTGTTTGATGACTTTTATGATTTCAAGTCATATTCTAAAATAAAAATGCCGAAAAGTATGTTGGTTTTACTGAAACCGCGATCAAACGAAGAAGGGAAGACCAAGAGAAAAAAGTGTTAAAAATGATTATCATGAAAATATTGCTATAGCTAAGTTGAAGTTGCAAAATTTAACGACAATTTGCGAAGATTTAACAATGCGAAATGTGTACAAGAATTTTTACAACATTTTGATTAGCAACAAAACTGTATGGAATAATTTGCCAACACCAGATGATGATGAAGATTCAATCTATGCATTTTAGTTTAAATAATTGTACCTGGTATGGCCACTATTTCCACCTATCCCCTACCTACTTATTACCACTGGCACAATTTATTTCAGGTTATAAAATTATAGTTTCAGGAACTGATACCAGTTAAAACAATTTCGTACGCGCGACTTTGCATGTGCAGCAAAAATTATTTTTCTTTTTACCGATTTTTCTTGAAATTTAGCCAACAGTTGTGAATCATCCCGTTTTATGTGCAAAATTTTATATTATCGTAATTATACACATTAAAGTGGTTTTTATTTTGTTCATAATCGAATTTTAATGCTCCTACCCGCTGAAATAAATAAAAAAATATATGGTAAAAATTTCAGGTTCTCATCTCAATTCAAAATTCTATACCGAAACTTGCGCTCCAACTTCCCACTTGAAAGTCTAACTCAAAGTAACTCAAAAAGTAGCTTTTTCAGACATTGGCCTCTTTTGCCGTAGTTGATGGTCTTTATGAAGTGGAGTAGCTCTGTATTTTTCATACCATGTTGCGAGAGTGGGGTTGCAACTGGTTGCACTCGTGGATTCTTCCATGACTTTCAAATGGTTCGCTTACATCTAACTGACCAAATTTTGTTGTCAACTGACCAAAATTACTATCACTCAAAGACGATGGTTAAACTACATTAAGATTCACAATCACACTAAGAAATGTTGTCAACGCAAAAAAAAGGAAATGGTCGATGGAAAGCTTCGAGATCGTCATCAAAATGAAAACACCTTCCATTTGATAATATAAATATGTGGTTCGGATTCCTCGTAAAGGTGTAGGTCCTAAGTATTATGTACATGCACCTATAACCGGTAGGTTAAACTGTGGGTTTATCCCCAAATAAAATGGTTAATTTGTTGATATCGTATAAATACAAATTATTAAGTGGACATGGAATTCTTAAAACGGTAGCATTGAATGGTGGGACACAGCGTCAAAAACATTCAAAATATTCTATTTAATATCTCAAAAAAACCCATGATCCAATCATTGTATTTTCCATTGTAATTCCGAAAGCAGATGCGCCATCAACAGTCAAAAACTGTCAAGGTAGCGTAGAGAAATTTTGATAGTGGCACATGTGAAGCCATTACGAGTAAAATCGAGTTATAGAATCCATCCCTTGGGAAGTTGCTAAAAGTTAGTTGTTAGAAACAAATAAAAAATACAAATCAATTTATTCCTATGATTAACACTATTCAAAACACGGTGAAATCTGCAACTTCAAAAGTAAAAATTTAATTTTCCCAGTTTTAAAACATAGGATTTTTGAAACTTTGCATTTAATTTTTTTGTCCTATCTCAGGGTTGCTTAAAAAATCTGAAACTTGGCATAATATATCTCACCTATGGTAGCAATTATTGGGCATCTTTTTTGATTTATTATTTTTACAGCTGGTTATACGTATTATTTTTCGTTCCTTCCTGAAAGCAACTTTTTGTACTACTTTTGATGTATTCTCCAAAACAGAGATAATGGGTAGCTGTAGGAACCCTAACGGCTTATTACTAGAGAGCGGAGTCTAAGCTATTTTGCTTGCATTAAATTTTAAAATCAGCAACAAATTTTTTTGAAATATCCATGAAAAGACGCATTTGAACGCATATTTTTGTTCATGCTGTTTTTGTGAATGTTTATTTGTACATTTTAGTGCTTATTTAGGATTTACTTTTGATATTAATTTATTATTTCTTAATACCAACCTATTTGACAGTCCATATTGTCTTTTAAATAAACATTTAGTAAACAATGTTAAAAAATTGAAATGATCGATTTTCCACAAATATAAAAGACCCAAAAGACTGCAAAATAAAAATTAGATTACAGTCCACGCAGAACTAAAAATTGCGAATAAAAAAAATTGAAAATAAAATATATACAAAAATCGATTTTTATATGACCAAATAATAATATAAATAATATTACTAAAATTAAATATAGTAAAAAACTATGGCAGGGCATTCGCATAGGATGTGGTGTGGGGTTTCATCCTCCTCACCACATTTCCTTTGTCTTTGCGGGACTTTTTGGTATTGAAGAAGAACCAAATACTTTGTTCACGATATTGAATAGGGAAGGTAAACATTATGTTAAACCTAGAAACTAAATTTTACAAGAAAATACAAATATATAGGGGTTATGTTATACTGATAAATACTACGATATTTTCTTTATACGTCGATTCTGGTCTTTTCCTTTAAATCTTAGAGGCTTTCAAACTTTGAATAAAGGTGTTGCTAAAATAAAATCGTCGATTGTCGTTAAATAGTTTAGTCAAACTTCAAGTTTAAAGGCATTTAAGATTTAAAAGAAAATATCAGAATCAACATATTATTAATCTGGATTTGCATAGTATATAGATTCTGGTTATTGTTTCATACGAGCGGATAAATTCGTTAGTTGAGGGGCGATTGGTTTTATTTAGACAGGAAAACACAAGTAAGGAATTCAGCTGGTAACGTACAGCTCGTAGTTTTTTTAAATAAAATTTTCAGGAACAGAACTCAACGTGGTTAACAATTCCAACGACACTCATAATATGGAAGCAATAAAACCTCTTTACTTAATGAGATTTATACTTTAAATCTCATCGCAGAAATCACAGATATACATGTACTAATTAATATTATGTCAAAATTAAAAGTCAATTTGCATCAGTAAAGCGGTCGTTTAATATTAAATATTGGTAAAAAGTAATAAATGTATTATTAGTTATTAACTTATAAAGTTAAAAAGATTTGTGTATTTTTAAATCAGCACACTTTTGCAACGCTTTAATGAATACAAGTGAAAATCCCATCAGACTAATCTAGAAGAGTAAATACAAAGACAAACAACATACAAAAGTTAAAAGGGGCCAGACAAAATAAATTACGGTAATAACCTACGAATGTTAATGTAAATGTTTCGTGGATTGTAACAAATTTCTCGGTCGGAAGAAAAACTTATCTTTTCAACATTTGTACCCTCATTTTCAAATTGCGCTCTCATATAAACTATGAAACAACTTAAATTGTGTAAAACTAAATTTTTATTCCGCTTACTAAGGATAAAGGTTGAATGTATTGTTGGTAATAAATAAAAAGACGGTTTTTCGCGAGGCCAGAAGGCGTGCATTTTTATTGCCCGAAAACTGCCCGTTTAAATTAAATGTGAAGATACTGTAGCAAGTTAGTAGGAAGCTTGCAAATTTGGAATGAATATAATTCTTCTGAGATAAAAACTCTACCAGCTGGATTTAAGCATTTATGCAACCAAATAAATGCTTATTATTATTTATTATTTCGTTACTTGTTTTTATTGTTTATGTTTTAATGGACTGGTAATTCCGCACTCACTTGCCACGTTTACGCTGTTTAAATTCATACGAAAAATTTTATATTAGGTATGCTAATCAGAATTAACTTACAAAGGAAAATATATCAGATTTAAGATGTCTAAAAATATATTAAATTAAAACACTAAACAAATGTTTTGTTGAAATATAGAACCCTCTGTAAATGTCATCTACAATCCTGCAAGATGACAATGTACTATATGATATAAAGATATGGCAATATAGCATTGTTGCCAACAGCAGTCGTGGTCCTTACATAAATCAGTAACTTATTAAGTCAAGTGGTTTTAGTTTGATATTACAAAATCCCTCAGTAGTATAGGGCTTTTCTTAAATTGTAAGCTTGGGCTACTTTTTTAGTTGCACTTTTATCAAATCTTTTTAATGAATAAAAAAATGTTTTTTATATTATGCATTAATAATTTAATGAATGTGCTTTATGAAAATGAATTTGGGCGGTATATGAACAAGACACTGCAATCTAAAGAAAAAGGAAGTGTTGGAATGAATTTTCTCGATAAAACATATGACATAGTAAATCTTCAATTTATATTTAAGTAAGTAATTTACTTCCAAATTGAGTTTTTTATTTATTCTATATCTGTGGGTAAAGATGGTGTTATTCCAAACTGAAGTTGTTATTCTGTGTGAGTTTGTGGTTCATGTCGAATGAACCGCGAGCAGTAGATAGAATCGAGGGATATTAACTTTTGATAGCTTCTGTCTGATCTAAGATAACATCAAAGAGCTCGAATGACGTTCATCTAACGATGAGTTGTAATATGAAAATATCGTTTATTTATATATTTTATTACAAATCCAAAGTTTCGTCAATACATAAAATATTTTAGATATATACTTACCAATAAAATTTTATACTTCAGATGCTGTTATCAAAATTCAATCATGTGACAAAACCAGAATTGTTATAATTTTTTATTGAACACTTTATTTATATTAACTGCTGCCTTGTATATTTACAAAACTGTTTTACTTCTGTAAAGTTATAAAAAAATTTTGAAAATAATATCTTACCTATAATTTTTATTACATACCATATAAAAAATTTTGTTATTTATTTCACAAATAAACTTGTTTGACCAAAAATATAAGCATTGAATCCAAAAACAAATAATACCCGGTTCCAAATCCATACCTGTTTCTTAAGACGGTGAGACAACAAAATAGGATTTTTCATGTTGATTACTATGGTTTAAATTATTGTACAAAGGAATTAGAAAAGATGTAGTAAATAGGTATGTAAATTTTTCTGCAGTAAAGTCAAAAAATATTATTATTTATTTATTATATTTATATATTTTATATGATTTTATTATTACCATAGTTTAATTTGTTTAGAAACTAAAAAGAAATAAACAACTGAAGTAAACATAAATTTTTAAATTAAAATAAAAAAGTTCAACATTTTATTAAAATTTGTGTTGGCTATATGAAAAAATATTTGCTTTATATAAAACATATTTGAAAATCTTTTAACTTTCAGTACTGCTGGAAAAAGAGACGAGTCTCCGCCTAAGCCGATATGCATTCATTAGAATAGTAAAACATTGCATTAAGGGCAACGAAATCGCCGATCTTGAAGGAAAAGTTGTGTTTTTCTTTAAAGTTTGCTTAGAGACGCTTCAAACTTTTATGAAGCAAGTTTTCTTATAGAATACTTATAAGGTATATTAAATAATCATGGTTAGCGTTATAGGAGGAAATTAAATTATAAAATATAAATTTGTTGAAGGAAATCATGTAAAAAGTAAAATATGAAGTATCTTTTATTATTAACTTTTTATATAACTGTATAATTTGTTATAGAATTTTTCATCTTTGAAAATGTTTTCGTTTTGTTATATTGTAATCAAAAGACGTATGCATAAAATTAGACAATTTTCATCTAGAGGCTTTCTAACCAGGAGGACGATATTTCAATCATATACTATCAATGCCGAAAGGTTTAATATACCTTTGGATTCTTTCTCTGGATTCCTTCTTAATTTTTTAAATCATATATAAAATGATGAAATGAACTACGTCTAAAGATGCATCAAGTAACATAAAATCAATAAATCTACGGAAATGGAGCAGTTTCCAGTATGAGGATATAGCAGGTATATGGTACAGGATATTTATACCAAAATTAATTATTATTCACAAACTAAGAACTTCCAAGAGTCCAATAATGTACGCCCACTTTGCACTTATTGCACCTATTCTAAGTGTACCTTATTTTCTGCAAAATGTTTTCTATTCGTATAGCTATGTTCTTTCTTGCCCTATTGGAAAGTCTTTCATTTAGTAACATACAAACGGTGTCCTTTTACTGCAATTGCTTTCAAACTGTATAAAGCTGCAGTTTATAACCACTTCGTTTATATCCAATAACCTATACTTCACTTAATTTATCTATTATACATAGATGTTAAAAGAAATTTAGATCGTGTAGGAGGGTTTCCAAAATTGTTTGGAAATATACACATGTGTATCGCTTCTGGCTTAAAGATTAAGCCGACTGATTAGAAATCCTTTAGGTGTCAGCATCACTAGCAAAGCTGTCTATCGGTATAGTATTCAATGCTACTTTATTGATCTTCGTCTTGCACTACCCGTCTTGTATCTTTTTGATATAAGCCTGTCCTCATTTTTCCAGAAATGTTACATGGAAATCGTTTTGGTGACCCGCTTAGTGATGATATATTAATAAGTAATACAGTAACAAACGAGATAACTAAATTGAAAATATGTTAGCACCTTTCATCATAGAAAACTTGCTTATTTCTTAAACACCTTTTTAACGACACCCATCCCGTGCTATTTGAAATTCTCTTTAAAGATCCAACCTTCAAGATGTCAACTTTTCAGAGGAACTCTCTACGACTAACCGTTTTTGAAAACAAAGCCGGATAAGGGTACTCTGGATCACCCTAAAAGTTTACGATACCGTAAAATATGTTTGCCCATTTGTGAACTCATAAGTCAAGAACTATTGCAGTTATCAATTAAATTGCAGTAATGGGAAAGTTGGTTCGGTTAAAAGTTGTTCAAGCTTATTTAGAATCAACACGGTTCAAATCACTTAAAAAATATAAATACTACGGTAAAGATTAGATTGAAGGAAACCTAAACATAAGCATCAGTTTTGGAGCAGATTAACTGAATTTTGGAGATAACTGTAACTGTGTAAAAACACTGTTGTAGTTTACAGTGCGTCAGGTAAGATCAATAAAATACAAAAAGAGGAAGAAGTTGATTTTATTTCCCCCTGCAAAGATAAATGAAAGAGGAGATGGCATGTTTTTAAATTCTCAAATTTCTAGCTCAGTAAGTTACATTGGGCATTAAACTGAAGGTTCAATTCTACGATTATAACAACTACGACGGTCATGGCATGGGACGCTTGGGAGAGAGATCAACTGCTAATGCTAGGTTTCCAATTCGACTCTTGGTAGAGTCTACAGTTTCTGGCAGAGCGCATGCAAAGCCGTCGGTCTTCTGTATTAACGATTGCCATCATTACAATATAAAAATAGGGTCACAGGCACATCACAGATTCGTATAACAAGCTTCTTCAGATGTAAAAACTAATAAATTAATTATTAAATACAGGTCGTAGACCAGTGGCGACTGGCACGGGGAAGGTGACTGTGCGTTGCCCTCCTAAAACAAAATAGAAACTCAGAAAAATTTCTTTAATGTGAGTGTAGTTACGCCGCTGAATATTGGGCAAGCCGATGTCGCTTGGACCGTAAACGGTTTCACAGATTTAAAACACTTGCCTAACAAGTTAAAAATTTAATTTGTAATCTTCCCACTCCCCCCACCCAATTACAGCAAGCCACGAGTCACCGTTGATGAGTAGGTTAGTTAAATAACCTCCATCAAGGCAGTAGATTTACGAAATTACAGTGACTTAAGCCCCCCCCTCCAAGATATAAATGATATAAATCTTCCCTCCGGAAGATATAAATGACTCTAGTACCTATTATTTTTTATAATTTTTATATTCCCTTTAGAGTGCGGCCTTTAGGCCGCACAACAAAGACCAACACGTTCTAGATGGACAGTTACATTTAAAAAAATTTCTATTATGGGTTCAGAATTAATTATTTTTATATGAATTATTTATTCATTACTTTTCTAATAGTGCGCGATTGTTTTGGTTGTGCCTAAAGGCCGCACCAAAACTTTTTCAAGTTGATAACAAAAAATTAACCAATGAAAGATGCTTTACGAATAAATAGAGTCGGCTTTTCCTGATATTCCCTAAAAAGAACTTTGAATACACACTTTCGGTTTATTTTATTCAGCCTCCCCGCCCCCAAGCGATTCACTTAAATAAAAAATACTGGCCGGACACTACGAGGGTATGTTGTGCATGTAAATAAATAAATGGGACACCAATATTCGCAGTGATGCAGTGGCGAATAAATAAGTAAATAAAAATACAACAAATTTATATTTTGCCCATTTCCAAATGTCACGAGTCGATATTGCAAATTAAGTTATAAAAAACTTGTGGCTGCAGAGACCGGGGGTCTAAGCGATCAGAATGGCCATCTTACTGGGAGTGTTCTATAATCCCCCCCCCCCCGCACGGATTATTTAAATTAACAGTTAAGAGTATTAATATTTTCCAAGTAACACAAGAATATACTAATTTATTTATATTTTTCGTTTTTATTTAATTTTTGTGCCCTTCCATTAAAAACAGTCACGAGTCACCACTGTCGTAGAGATATATTATAATGAAGAAGAATAGTATAGAAAAGAAGTTATAATTGTGATATCCTGAAGAGGCGTCATGCACTTAAATGGCTGGGTAATGCTTAAATCAATGTTATGTATACAAAGGTTTTATTAAAATAGGCAGATACAAATAATTTCCATCACAGCCAAAATGTAGTCAAGATTCACATAATACTTACCGCCCATATCAACAAACCAGGCTTGATTCTACACCACACTCTAAGGGTTCTTTTTATGCGTGGTTTCTTGGTGTGGATAGGGTAGTAAAAGATCGCTATAAAAAATAATTAACCACACTTTAAACCCATGTCCAAAATTAACGGAATAATTCTGTGTTGGTTACTGAAATAGCCGATTTTCACATTTTCAACAATTAAATGTTGTTAAATTCATCGCAGTAGTTAAGTATAGATAAACTTGGTTTAAACTTATTAAAATTATAAGCAAAGTTTTTGACGTTAAAGACTTGAACAAACATAAGTTAACTATCCGGTGCAAAAAAACTTTAGGTTGGGAAACCATCTTAAATCTTCTTTTAATAATAGCCCACCAAATTGAATTAACTTGGTCCATTTCGGCATCGTTAAAATAGGGTGAAATTTGAACTTTCCTCCCTGTAAAATGCCATAGTTATTCATGTTGAAAAATTTAACATATGCACCGCAAAAGTAAGACTGGCGATAAAAACATAAAATTTCAATTTATTCTAGAATAGAAACAATGACAATGTAAATCGCATTATCTATAAATAATTATTTAGTGATGAACTGTTTAAGGATGAAAAAATATAGAAATACCAAATAATTAATTCATAGCTTAAGAACATAGTACTAGAAATAAACAAATAAAGAAAACGTGATTTCATGAACGACCATCGGTCTCGTCTCAAAGTAAAAATCCTCAACAACCACAACTTTGCTTTGCAAATGTGGTTAAAAATTTGAAGATTTGAATCCTTGTAATATTGCTATTACGTTTCGAGACGATGCAACCCTGTGTAGGCAACCGTAGGGTCATTTTTTTAACATTGTTGCTAGTTCTGTGACGAGTATATGGGAGACAAAAAGTTCGTGTACATTAGAGGACGATATAAAACTGCAGAAGAAAAGAATAAGAGCTGCCGGAAAAGCTAGCTGAGACTAAAGAAAATAAAACATATCTGACATGCAACATGCAATGTACAACATTACTATTTAAATTTAACTTTAGCACATTAATTAGTTGAAGTCAGGTGTTAATTATATTATGACAGTTTCCACTGATTGAGTGAAAGAAAACACCACTTAATTACAATGTTCTACTTTATATCATAACATTGTATGTAGTATTTTGAATTTTATTATTTAGTAAATTTAAAATGTTTTATAGGCATATAATCTTTCAGTCAATTCTATTAGAATAATTTTTTAATGACTCAGATCCAATCCCATTCTATGCTGCAAAAGGGTTTCCACTTCGAACGGTTTTAGGCACAGGACAATTTTGCTTTGGGTAAACTGTGGGAACCAATGTGATGTTATTTGTAGATCTTCCAAAATCGCACAATTTTGTTATCACAATAAATCTCTTAACGAAAATTAAATAATACACAAAGACTTCTTTGCAGGTTTTTTAAAATTAATTTTTGATTTAGAGTAGGTACCTGTACCCATTAGAAATCACACTTTCTAAGTGGGAAGTTTTAGTCTCAACTTCTTGTTGGTAATATACTTACAAAAAGCCTTTGCTTCTGTTTTTCTGTAATTATAGTATACTAATTGCATTGAAAAATTTTGTTTGAGTTTCATTTGTCTGAGTTCTCAGATACAGAGTGACTGGCTCGTTAATTTTTTTTCTTGACCCATTAATATTTATTAACGTTTAGCTGGCTCGAATTCAGGGACGAGTTTAAAAAGTTACATTAGGGTTCTTTAATAGATATTTAGGGTTGCTATTATAAGCATAGCTAAATGAAACTAGAAGTTTTTTGTGATTTTTGTGAATTGAACAAAAATCCTGTAATTGAGAATCTCAGGTGTTTGAATACCTGACCACAGATAACACAGATTATACATAGTAATTAATATACTTTACCTATTCGTGTTTGAAATCAGTTCATGTAAGAAATTTTCTAAACGAGTTATATTAATAGAAATATTTCAATAACGTTAATCTCTTAGTTTTTTGCGTAATATCCTTTCTTAACTACACAATAATTGTGTGAAAACTTTTTCATACTGTAATTGTTTTTTTATTAAAAATCTAAGCTGTAAGATAAGTATATATGATAATTTCTTGCAATTGAAACAGAAGTGTGCAGAATAAAATTTCAATTTGACAATTTTGTCAATATAAGTGACGAAAACGAACATCTGCGAATGGATGAAACCGGAGCAATAAGGCGACGAGATAAGAAACTCCGGAATCAAGCTCCGCCCGGAGTTCTGAGATCCGGACTAGGTCAACCAATAGTTATTCTTCAGACTACAAAAGGATTGGTCAATTTTCTACTGACCAATGAAAAACACAACTTTTCATGACGCAAGTGTTAAGTCCTTTTGTTATAAATAATGCATGTTGTTAAAATAGATAACTCTCGTTTGGTGGAAAAGGTGCTTCCATAAAAATACGCTTAATGTAGTCCTAAAGTCGTTACTTAAGTTTACGTTCCCTAAATGTTCAGAATCTTGATTAAATACCTTCCTCTAGCTTTGATAAATATATTGTTTATAAATCTTTTAGTTTTGGTATTTTAATGAATCTAAACATAATGAGATTCATTTGTAAGATATACCACAGTAAACTTTCTGCAGAGACTTCAAGGTACGAAGTTCTCGTTATTTACTAAATTTTACTATTAAATAGGTAGACATCACCTAACATTGTTTTTTGAATACTTTGTTGTATATAGTAAAAAAATATCCAAATATGGTACACGTTTATTTATAACAATCACTAAAAAGCGATCAAATTGAGCATCAAACCAACTTCGTAATAATATAAATCTAAAACCATCAATCAAACAATTACATAAATTTAAAATTATAAATAATTAATTACATTATTTTTTGATTAATTCCTGCAAAACTGCGAAATACATTTACGTTGTTAACATCGGAACATAGATTTTCTTTGATTTTTACAAATGACTATAATGTGGTCGAGCGTGAACGAATTGCATCCCCTTATAGTTTTGTCCGAACATTTGTCTCAATATTCTTCCTCTTGACAAATGTAGCACTCCCTCGACAATACTTCTTTTGTTTGATTTCCTGTAACAAGATAAATAGTTGACAATTTGATTTAATTTATTTCAATGATGACAATAAATTTATAAAATTTGCAAGTTGTGTTTCTAGAAGTTGTCATAGTTGTAATAATATCAAATACACTAAAAGTTATTCCATCTTGATCACGTGAACCTTGTCAAACTTTTGATTTTGTGAAAAATAAACAATGCTGTAATCATGTCTTTGCTGCCAGGTACAATGATTGTAATGTAAAGCATTATCGTTGTTAACGATAAGAACATCAAGTAAGATTTTAATAATTATAAGGTACACTCGTAGATTAAATTATAAGAAATGGTCGCATGTACACTACAGTTGAATAATCCAGAAAACCGGAACGGTAAAACGGAAGTAAGTTCGATAACTGCTAACATTCTTTCAGTGGCTTCCGGAGTTTGGGCCACTTTACATTTCCTTCCGTAGTATTCGAAAAGCTTTAAATGAATGATGGCAAACCTCATATTGACCTGATTGTTAAAACGGATATATCGTGCAGCAGACAAGTTAAAACTCTTTCGAATGTTTCACATATTAAGGTTCATACCTATTAGGGGTTGTTTGAGTTATTAACATGTTGATAAAATAATTACAGGTAGGTCCAATAGATTTCGCCATAAAAGATAACGAACCGTAAAAAAACAACAAATGATTATTACTCCCGATAGTAAAATTATAATCCTGTAATAATATAATATGTTATATAAAAGAATTATTTCAATGCTTGTAAAAGAAATGATTATTATTGTTTCAACGATTCCCAAATAAAATGTAAATTAGAATGCACTAGAATGTCATATGAAAATAGCGTACGATCAAAACCAAATTGGTAGAAAATTGATAATCACACTGTTTATTCAAACAATGGATTTAGCAAAGATAAACGGATGTGGCCTTTGGTGAATAAAGAGAGACGGCAAGGGTGTTATTAAAATGTAAATGTGAACAAGTTCCTGTGACAAGCATAAAACTAGATTGTGTGGTGTTTATAGGGAAGTTCAATAATTAGTCAACGGATTTGTAATATTAATTAATGATTGGAGATTATAATAATTAGCATTTTTAATAACCATAATTATTTACGGTTTTTTTTGCTATTTACTATTTCGGAAAGTAAATTCTTACAATTATTCAAATACTGTTGTTAGTGTTGTTATTATTGCTGCTGCTATAGTCATATTAACTGCAGAATGTATTATTATTATCCTGGACCACAAGAACAATTATTTTAGTTAAAAAACTGAAAGTATTACACTGTATAATTTTATTTTTATTGCTTCGTTACTAATTTTACTAATATTATACCATAATAAAAATGATATGAATTATTATAGTAGACTGATGGTTTCTCGTACAGAATTAGTACTATTTGGTATTGAGGTAAGTTGGATTAAATAATTCCAAAATTTTGGTTCTTACGGTCTTATAAATATTGTTCTTTTACGTTATAGAGGAATATTTAAAATATTTCTTATTCTAATCCGTTCACACAAATGGCACTTTAGTATTATAATATATTATATCCAACTTTCGAAGTTACCTGTTGTGAAAATTTTTAAAGTTACGAAGTGCCACTAATTTTCGAGAGGCAAAATTAATTTCCTGAAGTGATTCTGCATAAATCGACAATATTGTTTAAGTTTTGATGGGTTTGGCAAATAATTAGTAGATTTGGCTTTTTCTTTATGAAATTTTGGCGATATTGGTAACAATGAGATTTTTAAAATGGGTAACAGTAAGACTTTCTATTTTTTACAAGTAATTTTTTAAATATCTATTTTGTGTAGGAAAAGTTTTAATTTAGTGGGATGCCCAGAAATCTCTAAAATAAAACTAGTTTTGGAACATTTTCAGACGAAAATCACGAAAATCTCAGTAGCAGTAAAAGCAATTCTCAAAGAACGAAGCATAAGATCTGAGGAAAAAGAGGAGCATTTAATTAATTTTTATCATATACTCGTAGAGTAGATATTCTCTGAAATCTTGAAAAAATATTTTATTGATCCAAAAAATGTACATATTTGCGAGTATTTCATTCATTCATTCCAAATTGACCAGTGAAAACTAACAGCCATATCCCACGTACAATCGAGAAACCAAGTAACTCCAAACTTGCTGTTAAAAAACACATTCCTTACATTAACTCTTCTAATTTCAAATTAGGATTTTACTAACTACCTCCTCAAAAATCAATCTTTAGAATGTACAGGTAAAAAAGCAATATTAATTATTGCTAATAACATCTTAGTTTAGGGCTTTAGGAAAAAATCGTCTCAGTGTTACCCAAGCTCCCCTATATTATTCACACTCCTCTTTCCAGTGTGCGTTTGAAGGTATTATCACATAAGAAATCGCAGGAAGTGTAATAAACCCTTTATTTTGAGAAAGTTTAGGCAAATTATTTCCCGGCGGTTGGCTATTTTCGAGAAGAGACAGTTAGGATGAAGTTCTAACTTCGCCAGGATTTGAACCTCATACTGATAAAATTAGTAGTCAACGCAGTTAACCATTTCTAAAGTCCAGTAGCAGTATTTTACTTTTACTTAATTCTTTACTCATTCATTTTAGGGTTTGGTTTTTCTATAATAAATTTTTGTTTATTCTGTTCTTTATCTTGTCTATGAATATTTTTGTTTATTTGACTCGATAGAGGCCAAATTTTTCTCTAAGATGAACGTTACATGTTTTATTTCTTCTTTTATAAAATATTCTTCATCACCAATTTCCATGATTTTTTTATCAATTAATTCTTCATTCAACCTCATACCTTGTGGGTTTGCCTCTTGTTGCGATATGTTAAACATTGTAACGTTCAAAAGTGAACGTTATTTGCGACATACCCTATATAGCTGTTCCGCGCGATAACTTGAATAGTTATCAAAAACTAAAAGAGATAAGCCGTGAGATACGAGAGAGAAAATGGTCGATTTTTGTAAAAGACTCGTAAAATAATATTAACTTTTAACGACAATTATTAGTAATAATTCATTAGTTTTTTTTATTACTACCTGCACGTCAAGTTGCTCACCGTTTTGGAGATCAAAACTGAGAACTTCAATTTCAAATATATTTAAGGAGAGTCGTAGCGAATATTCCTTTTGTGTGGCCGACTACATCTGGTTCCGGCAAGTCAATTCCTAGTCGCGGGTAAAATTTTGGAAATATTATTTCGAGAGCTCCTACGAATCCGGAAGTCAGTGGGAATACGCAGGGTCAATTTCCAGCACGTGGGTCCTGGGGAAAAACACCATCGCCTGCAGTTTTTGCTCGACGTGTTGACGTGGCTGTATTGGGATCACGATAATTGTGGCAGCAATTTCATTTAATAGAATAGACACGCAGGGAAGTTGGTTTGTGTACGATAACATATGCAGCTTTGTATTTTTTAGCCTTTTTACCTCAAGCTTGGATATAGCAGGGAAGACAGCCAGGCCGAATCGTCAGGAGCGCTCTTGTGATTTAGCAGGGTACGCTGACCTGCGTATGTAACATATCCTTTTTTTTGTTCAAACCACCTTTTATCTGGAGCAGCTGGTAAGTACAGAGCTGTATTTTTTTGTCTGCCGAACCACTCTCCATTTGCGTCCGGGTTTTTTTTATCATGCTATTGGCGTATTCACCACATTGTCGCGCATCCGGATATAGCTGCGAGCAGCCGTCCATAGTACGATTTGAAAGGCAACGTCTGTTGCCGAATTATAGCATTTTCTTACCCTTCAGGTATTAGGCCCCTCAGGCAGACTTCTGTTTGGGACCACTGGTCCGGAATTTGTGAACCATTTGTTTATAAAATTGTGAATTTGAGTCAGGAGTTTCCTGTACTGTATCTTTCCGAGGTTAGTAAAACACCCTTTACCTCTCTTGTTTGTTTTATTGCCTCCACGGCGCCCAAACCGCAACATCTCAATTCTTTCTTTCAGCTAGGTGGATTGTATTCTAGCACTATCGTGCAAATTCTAAACTAGCTCACGCCCAGTTCGCTCTCCGACTGTGTGGCTAGCTGTCCAGCGGACTTAAGAGCGCGCTGCGGAAAGAGAGAGAGGGAATGATGTTGAAAGAAGCCTCTAATCTTTTGTACAAATTTAAAAAACTAAACGTCGTATCAATGTAATTCTTTTTTTATATTAATAAGGAAAGACTATTGAAGGCAATAACCAATTTTGAGCGCTTTAAATTAAAAGTAAATAGGTTAATTTAATTTATGAAAAAGGACAATTTTGAATTTTTATGACAACCGATCTTAATGAAACTTCGTTATTGCCTTCTGCAGATCATTATAAGGACAAAACCTGATTTTGAAGCGATTTCATAATCAATTATAGAAAACTTGTACAAAACTTGTAAATCAAAAAGTGCCCTTAGTGGAGTTTTAAACTATATAAAATCAACTAAATGCACAAAGGGTTCAAGGGTTCCCTTAGATATATGGCGCAAATAATTTTTTTTAATTTTTTAAATCTCTACAAAAGATTAGAGGCTTCTTTCAACATCATATCTACTGCTTCCCTCTCTCTCTTTCCGCAGCGCGCTCTTAAGAGGCGAAGGTGTCAGCAATCGACGCTACAACATCTCTTCCCGCATATAATTTTTCTTCGTCTGCAAATCATTTCAATTCAATCCTATCTGTATCTATCTTTTCGACCATGTTTTCCAATGCCTGTCTTATCTTTCTCATTTCGTCTAACCACAAGCTCAATTCCGTCTTATCCATTGTCTCAGGAGTGCTCGAAAACTAAAAAACGCACACTCTTATGTCAGATAGCTGGTTCTTTTTAATGCCTCTCCACTATTTGGTATCCAAACTCTTTATAAAATTTTAATCACCGATGCCACGCTTGAAAGTGCAATGCATGATAAAATTATCACATCCACCTACAATCAATTAATTGGGTTGGGCCCGCCAATTAAATAGATGCTGCGATTCTCAGGTAAACGTTTTTTTTTATTCAATTCCACTAATTCCATTCGAACAATTTTTCTTCGTGTTAATTAATCACCCACTTTTATCAAATACATTTCTACTTAATTCTTTAATTTAGTTTTATTTCGAATCAAATTATTTTTCAAAAATTACAAATTTATACAAACTCTAACTTCTGTGCAATTCACGTCTATCACCTTTCAACGTTCTTGCGAGCCTTCTGCCCTCCAATTTAATACAAAATTTTCAAAATTGAAAATCAACATATTATAAAAAAAACAAAAAATCTAAAAATATCAATATCATCAAAAACCTATATTTTACCCACATTGATAACTTTCAAATGGATAAACATAGCGTATAGATAATTATGGGATCATAAATGTTAATTTTTTACTAGGGAAACATCCACCCGCGTATCAATGGGACAAAGGTGTAACGGTAACTTAAAAATCTTAAATATTAGTAACTTTTTTATCAGTTTTGTTCTATGTATCCTTGTGATGAGATCGTTCCATAGTTGTTGTCACCTGGACACCTGGTTATACATATAGTTTACTGGGTCCGTTACTTTGGCCCTCCCACAGTTAATATTTTTTCTCTAAAAGCTAGCTCCCGATTTCTAAGAGATAGCACCCCTAGGTTTGTCCAAAAATCAAGATTGAAAATCCAATAAAAGACAAAAATCAACATTGATTTTTGGACAAACCTAGGGGGTGCTAGTTTTAACATTTGGGTGCTAGCTCTAAGGAATCGGGAGCTAGCTTTTTGAGAAAAAATATTAACCGGGGGTGGGGGGACAAAGTAACGGATCCTGGTTTACTACGTTTATGATATTGCAGGAGTCTATGAAGACTATCATTTTCTGACATTACTATATCACATCTAATCTACAACAGCTAAGTCTCCTTATAATAGATAATGCTCCTTATCGATTAAATCGGTCGACCAGTTTCTTCTGATAATAAACTCTTTCTTTGTTCAGGGAATTTTAGGGAGGAAATTGTAGTTACATTTAGTTGAATTTTGATCATTTTAAATCCTATAAATTCAGTTTCTTCTTCTTTCATGTGCTTTGTCCCTTCCTGCCGTTTGTGACCCTTTCTCCTGTCTCTCTTGTGCGTTCCAAGTATTATCCTACAAATAGAGAACCTATTGATTAACGTGGGGTTTGAACCACAGGAATGAACTACATACACTTCATTTTGAAAAGGTTTATTAGGCAGATTACTCCTCGGTGGTTTGCCATTGCTTTCCGACGGGAAACGGTGAGAATAAGGATTTAAAGATTTCACTTCGTCTTGAGTCAAACATGGTACTGAGCATTAGCATTTAGCACAGTTAAACGCTTGTGCTATGACTGTCTGACTATTATATTTTAAAATTTATTTCGACAGAAACATTAAATAATCTTATTTTTTATCTTAACATACGATGTATTTCATATTAAATAAGATTGAGCAACCCAAAGATATTATATTATAATAGCTTTAAAAATACCTTCAATTAAATTAAAAAAATTATCAAAGAGCGAACTGTTTAGAGTGCAAACCTTGATGACGACTGCTGATAAATTTTCTTCTACAGAAGGAATAGAAATATTTCTTGGATCTTTTTTTTCATTTAACTCCTTCTTTACAAGCAATCTATCCGAGGATAACAAGATCTTTTCCTGACAAATAGTCCGGTCAATTTAAACATTCGAGGTTGCAATAATTCGCAGCCAGCTGAAAATTGGTAGGATTGTTCAAAACACCATCATAAATGAAATCTAAAAAGTCCTCATCGATCCGACACCTGGAAAAAAATTTATTCGGGGTCAAAGGTCACTAAAACGGGTTTTTCGCGATTTTCAGCAAAACGGTAAGTTTTATCATAAAATTATCTCATTCAAAAATTGTAGATCAGATAATTATCTACAAAAAATGTCTAAATACTTTTTTTCCTAAGAGCCACCGTTTTTGAGATATAACGATTCGAAAAGTTGAAAGAGTTGTAATCGTCATAATATGGGGTCCGTTACTTTGGCCCCCCCCCCCCGGTTAATATTTTTACACCAAAAGCAAGCACTGGGATCCTTAGAGCTAGCACCCAAATATGAAAGCTAGCACCATTACAGTTTTTTCACAAATCGACTTTAAAACCGGGGGGGGGGGGCAAAGTAACGCTAGCCCCCCGGTTAATATTTTTACCCATAAACCTAGCACTGGGATCCTTAGAGCTAGCACCAGCTAGCACCCAAATATGAAAGCTGGCACCATTATAGTTTTTCCACAAATTCATTTTATTTATTTGCACCTAAATGACGATTACAACTCTTTCAACTTTTCGAATCGTTATATCTCAAAAACGGTGGCTCTTAGGAAAAAAAGTATTTAGACATTTTTTATAGATAATTATCTGATCTACAATTTTTGAATGAGATAATTTTATGATAAAACTTACCGTTTTGCTGAATATCGCGAAAACCCCGTTTTAGTGACCTTTGACCCCGAATAAATTTTTTTCCAGGTGTCGGATCGATGAGGACTTTTTAGATTTCATTTATGATGGTGTTTTGAACAATCCTACTAATTTTCAGCTGGCTGCGAATTATTGCAACCTCGGATGTTTAAATTGACCGGACTAAGAGTTATAATCGTCATTTAGGTGCAAATAAATAAAATGAATTTGTGGAAAAACTATAATGGTGCCAGCTTTCATATTTGGGTGCTAGCTGGTGCTAGCTCTAAGTATCCCAGTGCTAGGTTTATGGGTTAAAATATTAACCGGGGGGGGGGGGGGGGCTAGCGTTACTTTGGCCCCCCCGGTTTCAAAGTCGATTTGTGAAAATACTGTAATGGTGCTAGCTTTCATATTTGGGTGCTAGCTCTAAGGATCCCAGTGATTGCTTTTGGTGTAAAAATATTATCCGGGGGGGCGCCAAAGTAACGGACCCCATATTATGACGATTACAACTCTTTCAACTTTTCGAATCGTTATATCTCAAAAACGGTGGCTCTTAGGAAAAAAAGTATTTAGACATTTTTTATAGATAATTATCTGATCTACAATTTTTGAATGAGATAATTTTATGATAAAACTTACCGTTTTGCTGAAAATCGCGAAAAACCCGTTTTAGTGACCTTTGACCCCGAATAAATTTTTTTCCAGGTGTCGGATCGATGAGGACTTTTTAGATTTCATTTATGATGGTGTTTTGAACAATCCTACCAATTTTCAGCTGGCTGCGAATTATTGCAACCTCACTCCTATTTTTTGGTCTAATTTGACCGGACTAAAAGCATAGTAGCATGTAGAGAATCGTTTTAGCGAACAATCTCTTTATTCAATTTAACATTTGTTAGTATCCTTTACATATCCTTAAGCTGGATTTATAGTTTGCCGTACTATAAACGTAGACGCACTGGATACGTAAGAAACGGACTGTAAGATATTTTCAAATTTATAAATCGACGGAATTGAATTTTCGCGCATGCGTAGAGGTGATAATAGAATATAAAGTGAGTGACATTCAACGATTCAACCATAACCTACAAATTATACAAATCGTGAAATTACATGTACAGTTGGTAGTTTCTACTAACATTGGCAACCGTAATAGTTATTTACATAAAAGTCAGGAAAATGACATATTACTGACGAGGGGAAATGTTGAAATACGAGGCACTTCGTGCCGAGTATTTTAGAGCTCCGAGTCAAGTGAGACATTTTACTGACATGTTTTGTATTAAATTTTTCCGAAAATCGTAAAAAATCGAAATTTAAAATCGAAATTTTAAAGCACTAATTGAACGACATTTTTTGACATTGACATTTGTCTATTTTATTTTGTTATTATTAACCTTACTAATTATTACCGGACTAGTCAGTAAAGTTCAATTTCCCTGCGCGTGCATAAGCAGGGAAATGTTGTTTCAATGACGATTTCCGGAAATAGTTATTTACATGAAAGTCAGGAAAATGATGTATTACTGACGAGGAGCAATGTTGAAATACGAGGTACTTCGTGCCGAGTATTTTAGAGCTCTGAGTAAAGTGAGACATTTTCCTGACGTATTTTGTATTAAATTTTACCGAAAATCGTAAAAAATCGAAATTTTAAAACACTAATTGAACAACATTTTTAAAATGAGCTAAAATCAAGTTTGTCAATTTGTTGACTACATAGTTACAAACAATAGTTATTCCGAAAATTGTCATTGTTACCTGCGTTACTAAATATTACCGGACTAGTCAGTAAGATTCAATTTCCCTGCGCGTAAATACGCAGGGAAGTGTTGTTTCGATGACGATTTCCGGTAAAATAATTTACCGGAAATCGTCATCGAAACAACACTTCCCTGCGTATTTACGCGCAGGGAAATTGAATCTTACTGACTAGTCCGGTAATATTTAGTAACGCAGGTAACAATGACAATTTTCGGAATAACTATTGTTTGTAACTATGTAGTCAACAAATTGACAAACTTGATTTTAGCTCATTTTAAAAATGTTGTTCAATTAGTGTTTTAAAATTTCGATTTTTTACGATTTTCGGTAAAATTTAATACAAAATACGTCAGGAAAATGTCTCACTTTACTCGGAGCTCTAAAATACTCGGCACGAAGTGCCTCGTATTTCAACATTGCTCCTCGTCAGTAATACATCATTATCCTGACTTTCATGTAAATAACTATTACCGGAAATCGTCATCGAAACAACACTTCCCTGCGTATTTACGCGCAGGGAAATTGAATCTTACTGACTAGTCCGGTAATATTTAGTAACGCAGGTAACAATGACAATTTTCGGAATAACTATTGTTTGTAACTATGTAGTCAACAAATTGACAAACTTGATTTTAGCTCATTTTAAAAATGTTGTTCAATTAGTGTTTTAAAATTTCGATTTTTTACGATTTTCGGTAAAATTTAATACAAAATACGTCAGGAAAATGTCTCACTTTACTCGGAGCTCTAAAATACTCGGCACGAAGTGCCTCGTATTTCAACATTGCTCCTCGTCAGTAATACATCATTATCCTGACTTTCATGTAAATAACTATTAAATTCAAATTAAAAAATAATTTAAATTCAAATTAAAAAATAATTTAAATTCAAATTAAAAAATAATTTAAATTCAAATATACACGACATATATTAAACACACAGAATTCTTTCTTTTGATTGGTCGGACGTAAGAAACGCACTGTAAAAGATGAAAGTTGACCAACTCTTGCGTTACAGTCCGGTTCTTTTACGTTGCGTCATGCGTCTACGTTTATTTATAAACAAGAGTACCTAAATTCTATAGTCGATCTTTTTGCAGTGCGTCTACGTTTACAGTGCGTCAAACTATAAATCCAGCTTTAGTGTCATTTTACTAGGTCACCCGGCTAGTATCGTTTATTCTACGCACTGCACTTTCACCATTGCTAACTAATAACTGGGTAGAAAAGATATTAGTGTGATTTGAAAGGCTCTCTGGATTTAACGCTGCATTTTCTTATTTCTTCCATGACGGAGGGCAAAGGAACATCTTGCTGTATGACCATGTTGGGCACATAATACAGCGTAACGACGATGGTGCGAAGGACCTTATTCTGAAACCTCTGAATTACATGAATATTTGAGTTGGCAGCCGAGTCCCAGAGTTGTACTCCATAAGTCCATATCGATGGAAGCTGGAAATTTCGCTCGATAAGCCAGTATATCTGCCCCAGTTTGTGTCCAAGCTGTAGTCTTTTAGTGATTATATGCTTTTCCACGTCAAGCGTCTCCTCAAATGCATACCAAGGTATTACGTATCCTCAGTCTGTGGTAATTGGCGGTTGTTGAGTTTTACAGGTGGGTAGGTGCCCCTTTTCATGGTGAAGGTCAAATCTTGTTGAAGGTAAATCGTTTGTATACATGAGGTATAGGAGAGAATCGAGGATACTTTTTTGTGGGACTCCGGAATTAATTGGGCGAAGGTCGGTGTAATTGTTTGTTGCTTTATTAAGAAATGCCTATCACTGAGATGTGATACCTTCCTAATCCTCGGGTCACTTTATATTAATAGATAACTATCGATATAGATCGTTAGACAATATTTTCTTATAAAATTTAATTAGTGCGATTAAATCTGGGGGTTGTTAGATTATTTAATATAAGGTTATTTGTAAACTTAATTTGTTTTGTTTAAATTTATAATTTTGTTTCAATGATTTAATTTTTGTCTTAATAAATGAACAGGTTTATAAGTGAAGAGAATTTATTTGATAATTTTTTTTACGACAGATACAGCACAAAAGGTACAGATTAGATTGAGGTACATGACAGAATTATTATTTTTTGTTTTGAATGGTTGCGAATTGACAGCAACCCGATAAAGTGTGTTTTTTTTGTTTATAATCGAACCCAGTGTCACGCCCTTATAGAGTCTCATAGCGGAGTTTAGCCCGGGAAGAAAAAAAAGTGCCGTACATTTTTCCCCGCTTTATAAATTAAAATTTTATTCGCTTATCACGGCAATACATATACCTATATTTGTACCTTTAAGTTACTGTTCCGTCTTGTCGAGACAAGACGTCACATTTATAATATCAAAGATAGTTGTTTTGACTTTTAAATAAAAGATTTATAATTCAATTTGCTGTGTCTTCCTAACGCGGCAACTTGAGTACAAAATCTAGCGTCCCAGGGGTTTTCTAGGGTCTTTATGATTAAAAACTCCCTAATATGGTTTGATCCTATCTTTATAGGATTTATTACTTCGACTCATTCACACAACTGAAGTTCTACAAGATAATGGCGGTTCCCACCCCCATTCTACGGCAGCGAAGCTTGGACAACAACAACCCAACAGGAAGTTAAATTGTGAGCAACATAAATTAATTTCTGCGAGCAGTAAATAGCTGCATATTATTAGATATGAGGAATAGTGAAGACATCAGAGAAGAGCTGTGGATCTTTTCTATGGAGGAAAAAGTGATAGATTATAAATGCCAATGGAAGGAACATGTGGCAAGGATGGAAGACCAGCGGCTGCCAAAGCGTGCTATGGAGTATTGCCCGCAAGGAAGAAGAGACAAGTGATTTTCAACCAATAAATGCGTTAAAACCTTCAGAAGCTGGAAATGCTCGGGAGTGAAAAAATATTTATTACGTATTAAACAGTCTTTGGTTAGATAACTTACATTAGAAAACAAAGCGTCTCAATGTTACCCAAGCTCTTTGAGTATTTTGTGGATATCCTTGTAATATTCTAGTTTTACGTGCTATTAGGTACGATATGTATGGACCACAAGAAAGTTCCGTGGTAGGTAAGATTTCAGCTTTTTTTGTGTCAACTGAATATTACACACTTTTCTTCTTCTTCAGTCGTGATGCCTCTTTGATAGAAAGGTCGTGACTCATCTGCTCTATGTATGCCGCGTGCGTTCGAATTATTTTCACATATGTAGAGGATCTAATACCTACTTGTTTATTGTGGCCTTATACCGTAAATTTTTACTGTTGAACATTTTTGCGGTTTTGGGTAACAATGAAACATTTAAAATGGGCAAAAGTGAGACGTTCTATTTCTTATAACTATTTTATTCAAGTTAACTTTGATAATAGGAAAATTCTCAATTTACCAGGATGCTTAGAAATCCACAAAATAAAATAATTTTGGAACATTCTCTGACGAAAAAATGAGTAGAAGTAGAAGAAATTCACAACGAACAAAGTATAAGAACTGTTACAAAAGTGAAGCATTTCATTAATTTTTATTAAATAGATATTTGTTAAAAGCTTTAACTTAGCACCTAAGCACAATATTGTATCTAAATTTTTTGGTAAATAAATAGTTAAAACTAATTTTATGCTCTGCGTATTTTGTGGATCTCCTTGTAATATTCTAATTTTATCTTTTAATTGAAAATTTATAATGCATTTAAAAATGATAAAGACCATATTAGTGACTTCATGTGATTCCTGGTTGAGTTAGGCTGGAGTCTCACGGGAGCCATTGTCAACCACTGACAATCAACTAATGGAAATTACTGTTAGGGGCAGGTGGGTGCCTGAACTCGGTTTTAACTAAGTGAATTACTTAAATTTTATTAGGTGGCGATAGGTGGTTGTAGTGAGACTCCAAACTTACAGTGCGGTGAAATCCAAGTTTGAATCTCTCACTTCGTAGAATTTTGTAGCTTTACCCTTGAATACATATCGATAATAAGTTCTATGTTGTGTAGTGTCAAGATAAAACAGTAATTGAGTTGAATACACTTGAAACCATGTATATACCTATTGTAATTATATATTTTAAAAATAAACTGCAATAAAGTTTAAATATCAACATTCTTGAATGGTTTGTTTGAATTTTATAAAATCCAGATGTGAGTAATTTCAAAAATTGGTTGTAATGATTATTATACAAATATTTATGTAATGCGTGTTAACCATGAATAAACAACGAACAGAAAGCTCTCGGATGCAAGTTACTAAATGAATTACATTATAATGGGATTATCATAATAGCATCCGGTTAGATGGCAATATTTTTGGTGAGTTTTATTAAAAATATAAAAAACATATTAACAAAATTGATTTGTCCTGTCATCTGTCCAATTGATTTATTGGGGTCCGATTTGAACATTTATTTATAAACTTTCGATAATTTTGTGGCAGCTAAATTTTCAACTAGAAATTGGACAGCAAAACGCATAATAATTATTTATTAAATATTCCTGAACATTTTACAAATTTTATAACATACTTGTATTTTTATCTGATAAAATTTTATTATGAATAAGTATTACTTATTTTACATGCAAAATGCATATTATTTGTTTTAGCCATTTGCATAATAATATGTGAGTAATACAATAAAATTGAACAACTTGAAATTTAACTGCATGAAATAATCAGTAAATTAATCGTGTGTTTAATTTGTGTACTGTGTTATGTGACTTTTTTCATTTCTTTATTTTGACTAATCAACTGCGTTTGTATTAATGTGGTCTGCACTAGAGATTTTTAACCATCGGGTTTGTAATATTGCACAATTAGAGTTTATATCACATATATACAGGGCCTTAAAAAACATAAAGTAGGAGAGAACTTAGATGATACCCGACGACGGGGTTTCTCGGTTAGGTGGCCACCTTTTTGCTGTTAGAAATTATTAAGTAGATTTAATATTTTGGTTTGTAGTTTGTAACTACTTGATTTATAGCCGATTATTGCTAGTCACCTCTCTGATCCAGCCATTAATCTATTAGATTATTTTGGCAATTACTATTAAAAAATATTACTTACAAAAATAATAGGAAGTAGAAATTTAGGTATACCCATATGATAAACACCATTTAGCGTTACAGCAGAGGCATTGCATAAATAACGAAGTCGAGTTAAGTGTACTTTTACAGAAATTCAAAGACTGAGATTAAAATAAATTGCAAACTCAAGAAACGAAGAAGGTAAGATAAAGAAGCGCTCAAGTTCATTAAGTTTGTTTTGACAGTCACCGCATTTCTTTACTGATTGCAAAAAAGCAAAATCAACTAAGTTTATTCTCTTGATTAAAGCGACTTTTAATTGTATTAGGAAATTTGTGTATTTTTTATATTTGCATCTTTAATTCGAGAATATTGTATTAAGAAAAAAGTTTTATGCTAATTGGAAGCTTTCCCGATAAAATTAACTTTTCTATTATTTCGCTCGAGGGGTAAGTATATATACATTTTTTCGAGATGTGAGATAATAAACCGCGTCTATATATGTTAATAAAATTTCAAAATTGTTGAGGATTTTTTAAAACTCAAGTAAGTATTATGAAGTACATCGCTTTGTATCTTCTGAAATCAAAAGCAGTCACGCATATAAGTTTAAATTTGCATAAAAATCAAATTGTGAACGGTTTTCCTACAAAGTATTCGTTAAGGGTACTTTAAATCGATCTGCACTTACATTAGACAGAAGTATACGCCATTAGTGGACGAACGACGAAGTAGGCGAGGACGATCCCTGATCCTCAAAAGCTGAGGAGCTCTGGAAAAACAGCCGGTGTACTCGAATGGACTCATGCATATTCAACAACTAAATATTTGCAGGCGCTTCTTATAATGATGATCATCCTCTGATTCATGGGAATACGATTAGGAAGGGGTAGTTTTTACTAAAATTTAAAATATTAGGTAGGTAACTTTTAAACTAAAATGATAAATTTCGAAAACATTTTTTTCTGATAAATTTACTTTTAGAAAAATTATGAAAGTTATTTTCTATCCTATTTATATAATTTTTTAAGTAATAAATCACTGTTGTCTAAGTTTGTAAAGGCTAAACCACATACGTCGTTCATCTTCCGCTGACCGAGGATCCGTTAGATCTGTGGCCGGAACACGGACAATGCAACCGAAGTAGCCCCGGAAGTCCTTAGATTCATAATATTCAGGATAGGTGCTCGTTTATCTTGTCCATGTGTGTAGCTTAGTGAATCGTCTATAAATCTAAAATAACCATTATTTAATGCACTGTTTGCACTTGATATATATTTTAGCGAATTCATATCAACACATAGTAAAACAAAATAAATTGCATATTGTAATGAATGAGTGTATTTTGTATTATATTCGGTTAAGTTTTAAAAACTTTCAAGTGTTTTATTATGCAGGATCAAAATATATTCACTTTCTAACTTTCGAGTACACATAAAATATCGTACTTTAAAATATTTTGTGAGCTTTATTTGCGGAGCAACTTCCTAGCACATCTGCATGTCTTTGAGAGAACCCTTTGGTTTTTACAACGCCTGAATTACCACACCGCCGGGAGTAGTGAAATTAACACCGAGGTTCCTCTTTATTTTACGTACTAATTCAAAAAGTTCTGAGAATCTGGCCACAGTTTTGATTGAGCTATTTAATTATTTTTAGACGTAGATACTACTTTTGCCAAAATGCAAAACCTGCAACCTTATTTATTTACAACCTGAACCTTTTATTTTTTAAACGTTTTATAAATTTATTATTGTTCTCCTACGGCGCAATTTTTTAAACTGACAGTTAATTTTTGCAACTATCAACGTTATGCAGCCACTCGATATATTCCTGATCGTCTTCAATAATAATATGCAATGGGTATAAAGGTGCTCTATTATTTTAAGAGAAGATTTCGGTGACTCATTGGGCTTTATCTCACACTATTGCAGGATTGTTTCTTATTTGCATTAAATTTGCATACTAGTTGATCCCACCAAGCTGTAAGAGACAGATCGTAGGATTGACGCTTCTTTACACTGATTTCATTGACAGTTGTTATGGCACCATTTCCTAACCAATGATTTATTTAACTCGAAGCCGCGTTTATAGTAAGGGTGGTAAAATTTTTATTTGGTTTGCGTTGTTCTACGTAATTGTTACGATAATTTCCAGGGAAATACCTAACGACTAAGAGATTTTGATTTTTAAATTAATAAATTTTTAAGCGGAATTTTAATTAAAGCAGTAAAAATGTTTTGGGACGTTCTCCTAATTAGTGAGTTTAGGTAAGAAGAACCGGAAAACAGCAGGGGCTCAAGCAATAAGGCGTATTGTTTTGTACGAAGCTAATAAAAGTGCCAGAGACAGAGCACTTAATGCCAATGAACGTTAAGATAAAACAATCCTATTACTGAGATGTTTACAAGGAAACAAATAAAATAAAGGAACCAAAATTGTCTTAAGATACAAAATACAAATAAGTAATTTGTTAGCAAAACTGTTCTTGAATATTTACGATATTTTTATTTCCTCAACTTCTAAAACAGTTTTATTACGATAAAACAAATTAAAATGGTAAAAATTTCATTTCCTTACTTTGATAGCCATCCGAAAATTTGGGATCAATTTAATATTAATTTTGTTTGAAAAATCATCTACTTTAGATGAGCAGTTCGAATGGACAGTTGTCATTAATGCGGTACAAATATTAAATTATATGATTTTCTATAATATCATAAGGAGGCATTTTCAGTAATCATAAATCCTGGAGCGAAACGAAAGGGTTAGTATTGCTATTCAAAGTAATCAGCTATTCGTCATGCTTAATTCGCAATCGAACACGTGACCATAACAGTCAGGATAATCGCACGTCGTTCTTTTGTTCGACGTGTTTGGGGCGAGCTTTTCATAAAAATCTAAGGTATCAAAGTGGTATATTGCATTTGTGCGTTCTCTATTAATTTAATATAATAAACATAACACAGCAAACAACTTTTCAAAATTCCTTGTAATTTTCTACTTCACATTGTGATTTACAAAAATAATAGTCTCTGAAAAGTAGTTATTAGATCAAAACAATAAATTTGGGCAAAAAATCAAAAAATTAACTCAGCAATATTTATATTTGAATATTTTATTGTCTGTGAAATGATGCTGAAAAGAAAAGTATTATTGTATCATACTATTGAAATAAAATTTATCAGGTGTTGGTTCAGATAAATCTTCGTGTGAACAACACAAGAAGCACTAACTTGAGCTGCTGATTTACATGCTGTACTTATATGTGGTTTTCTACCCTCTAAAATATATAACAGCGGACCCAAGCATTGTTAGCATTAATGCAGAAACGTAATATTCCATTTCATAGAACTTATTATAAATGAAATTGTTAGTACTGTGCATTTCAATTATTACTACCTTGGTATGTTGTTTGAGAAGTCAAATAGTATGTAGTGGTAATCCTTATAACAAGCGCTACTCTGATTTTGTTTCTTGCGGTGCTGTTTGTATTTTCTGCCATGTACACCAAGGAGAGAAATATAATTATTATTAAGATTATTAGTATTATATTTACACAGAATTATGAAAATGTAGTTAAAAGTTAAAGACAGTTAAAAAGTAAGTAATAAGAAATTTAAATACCTAATTTAAACTATCTGTTTTTCGAATTATCAAAACTTACAAATTTATAAAAGTTTACTTTATTTGGATTGAATTTATTTTACAAAAGTAGTTGATAATTTTAGGTACTTCATCGGTGATGCAGAAAATCTATTAATTCTGGTAGGGATGGAAAATACAAATTTGCATAAATTCGTATTGCACCCTAAGGTTCGTGAAGTTACCAACAATTTGAAGGCATTTTCTGAAGGTGTAAATGGACTAGGAGTTTTAGATTTCTTTTTTATTTATGTTCGGAGCCTTGATTATTGTAAATATTTATTGAAAATAGAAACCAGTGATATTGTAATTATTAATTATACTTTCTGTAAAAGGAGAATGAGTTATGAAATTTGATAACCGTGTAATTATTAATCAAAATACTAGGAGGTGTAGAGTTTATTTACGAATATCTCATTATATTTTTGAGTCTCTTTACATCTTTCTGTTATTATCACATAATTTCGGCGTCGGATTGGCACCAAAAATTTTGTGTGAAAAAAATTCAAGTACAGTGCTATAGCAGTTTAAAAAATATGAATACTAATTTACAGGAAAGGCGGAAGATTACACCATTCAGACAATTTTTATTCAATTTCCAGCGTCGAAACTGCAGGACTACGAAGCAGTTTTTGAACAACTTTGTTTTTTCAGAATATGCCATTTTAGAGCATACAAATTTTTGACAATGTTACTTTTAAATTTAGTTAGTTACTTTTCAGTTTCTCTTGAAAGCGATTTCTTAAATTTTGCAATTTTAAAGCCAGTTAGTTTGGTGTGGAACTGTAGAGGTAGAGAGTAAGGCTAATGATGGTCTCGTGAGTTTAACTATCGGATCTGTTTCTACAATTTTTTTTTCCGTGGTTTCTATACTTAAAGCTGCAAAACCTAATTTTTAATACACAAGAGGAAATATAAAAAAATAACGTCGTAAGATCTACTAGTGTGAATTAGAGCCACTCTAAACATTCACAACACTCTAAAGTTTGGAGAAAAAATAGTACAATACCAGGGCGAATACAAAAACCACATAATGAAAATGACAAGCGTCCCAATTGACTTCCAAAACAGTTGTACCTCTACATGACGAAATATAGGAAGTCCCAAAAAAGGGTAGAAGGACCATAGGTGACGTAACGGGCCAAAGCCTAAAACGTGAAGAAGAAATTAAATTTTCTAATATTTATTCACTATGGAGTAATAAAATTCTTATTGAAAAAATACTTTGTAGAATCATTTCTCATGAGGAACACATGTGGAAATATTCAGATTCTCTACATGACTAATAAAATGTTCTTCCAAAATTTAAGATTTTTGTATTAAATACAAGACGTATCACAGAATGGAAACCAATGGAGGACTGTACCAGGGGAAAGCCCAGGGTTCGATGGTGGGACCAGGCCATGGAGGACATTAGAATGATGAGGGTCGACGACTCGAAAATGAAGATAACAGACAGAAAAACATGGAGAACAATATCAAATGATGCGAAATCCAAATTATTAGAGGGAAGTGACCAAATATGGAATACCATATTGTTTTTGTGGGATAAAAAATACACCATCATGAATTAAAGGCTTTTAATTATAACCACGGTCGGTCATACATTTTGGCATATCTTAGTCATAGTCGTGTGTTTTAATATTAATCAATATATTTTATTTTAATTAAAAATCTAAGTAATAAAATAGTAGCTATTTATGGAATAGATACCCAAATATGGAATACCAAAAATAAGACACAAAGTTTCTTAAAAACAAAATCACCAAAAACAGTAACGTCTTTTTATAAGAGAACTTGAGACTTTGGTCAAAAATAAAAGTAACTTATTTGGTTAAAATTAACTTATTCATACTTGCAAAAATCACAAACCCAAGTCTCGATCTCTGGACCAGCGCAGTCATTATGTGCCCAGAGCCCACACATTAAACATTTGATCCATGTTTCTCTTTGGGTATCTTCAGAATAAAGTTCTTGAAAGAACATACATTTAGCGTCTGCTGAGTCAGGAGCTTGTCGCGAATTTCGTCTTGAATTGATGGTTTAAGAGAAACAATGGTATTCCATATTATGGATACTATTCCATATTTGGTCACTTTCCTCTAATATCAAAATATTCGGATATTTTGTATCGATAGAATTTTTGTATTAAAAAAAATATTTTTTATAATACATATATAGTAAATAAAAATCAAAAAAAGAACAAAATGTAGGTAAATATTTAAAATTACAAAAATTATAATTCACAAATAATTCACTCGAGCAAGATTTTATTGTACAAATAAATCCTATTAATACAGAAGAGCGACAACGTTAATTTCTTATGGAAAATGTATTATTTCTTAGTGAATTACTTATAAAAGCTACGTATAGTTTTTTCTTTGGTATTACCTAAATTCCTAAATGCAGTATGAATTGTCATACGAAAATATTTCAACGTTTATATTGTGCGATTTGTCATACGAAATGACTTGGCAGTAAAGTCTAAGACGACTCGAAACTAAATCATACGATTAAATTTTATTATCATCATTCGATTTTGCATACGATTGCCGTTAATGTTTCAGATACCCGATACTGAAGCTTGATCAAAAAAGTCTATGATAAGGCAACCCTTACAATAAAAATAAAGCCTATCAAATAAAATTCCAATGACTCGAGGGGTACGCCAAGGAGATACCTTTTCCCTCAGAACTTTTTACGTTAGGACTAAAAAACGTTTTTAAGGAACTGGACTGGACATGTATGAGTATTACGAACATTGAGGGCATAGAATTGAATCAGTTTTGCTCGCAAAAAATGAAAACAAAATTACAACAATGCTGGAACAGCTGAATGAACAATCGGGGAAGATAGGTCTCCGTATTATGAATGCACAAAAAAAAATTATGTCTACTAGTCCTGAAGTTGATGATAAACTACATTTACTTGGGCCATACTCTCAGGCTTGGGAGAGACAACCAGGACTCTGAAATAAAGAGAAGAATAAGTTTGGGATGGGCGGTATTTGGAAAACTTTCGTTTGTGTTGATGTCAAAAAAGTTCCCAAAAAAAACTTGAAGAAAAATATAGGGAAGGACTATGTCCAATATTGGAATGAAGGAGCGTGAAGAAGAACAAGAATTTAAAATATCCTTGATCAATGAATAAAATTGAAATTAGCTTTAAGGATTGTTTATATTGCCAAAGTAAAAACGTTTTAGTAGTGTAACTAAAATGACAATATTGTTGAAAAATTAAGTTCTTCAGAGGTTCTGTAGAATTCTAAATTATTATTAATCAATTTAGTACCATCGTATTTTGATATATCTTCATCGAATGTATGTATATAATCTGGAAAATTTTACGCTACATTATCTCAGTCTTGTATGTTAGTGTGCTGCTCATTTCGCCTCTACCGGTCCAATCAACAAGTGTTTCGTTTGTTTTTACTATACTTTTGCCTACTGGGCATCTAACATTGGGAGAATGCAAATTATAACTGAGAGCCATCACGCAATACGTAAAAGAGTTTTGGCAAAAGAATGAAGTCCATAGTCAGTTGTCGCATCTTCGGAGTAAAATGTTGCTAATAGCTTCAATTACAAATCCACATTATGTTATCACATCATTCTAAAATATATTGTATACGTGAAATACTAAAAACTTACATAGTACGTTCGTTTTAAACTATTTACTTCTTTACCCTATTAAATACAAAATTTTACTTATCACATAAAATTATCTTATTTACTAATTATATGATTTTTAACTATTGAGAATTGTAATAAATTAAACTTTCAAACATAAAATAAAAATGAAAAATAAATAAATTTCACTACTTCAAGCTTATGGTACAGGGTGTTTTTTTAGCTGGATGAAAACTTAAAATAGAAATAAAACATTAAAAAATTGACGAAATGTTTTTTTAATTATTTTTTTATGATAGTAAATTTAATGCCATTTATGATTTGAAAATGATTTCCGGCATGTGGCCACCACGACTAATCGTTACGAAGTGCATCCGATCAGTCCAATTTTTGACCACTTTATCCAATATTTTTGGCCTTATTTCATAAATGGCTTGCTGAGTTGTTGATTTGTTAGCACAAACCATGGATTTAACATACCCCCAAAGAAAATAATCCGGAGGAGTCAAATCACACGATCTTGGAGACCAATTGATAGGACTATTTCTTGAAATAATGTTGTCACCAAATTGTCCTTTCAATAAATCGATGGTTTCGGTGGCTGTGTGGCACGTAGCACCATCCTGTTGGAACCATAAGTTGTCGATGTTTAACTCTTTGATTTTTGGAAACAAAAATGTATTGAGCATGTGTCGATATCTCATACCATTCACCATAACGGTAGCTCCTTCCTCATTTCGAAAGAAATATGGACCGATGATGCCGTTGGCGTGTATTCCACACCAAACAGTTAATTTTAATGGATGCAATGGAGTCTCAAGATAATGTTCCGGATTGGTCCCAGTCCATATACGGAAATTTTGCTTGTTCACATACCCATTGAACCAGAAATGTGCCTCGTCACTGAACAAAAATTGGGGGTATAAAAATGGATCCATTTCCAACTGGTTGTGAGCCAAATCTGCGAACGCACGACGCAATCGATGATCATTAGGCTTCAATTCTTGAACCAACTGGTTCTTGTAAGGATGTCAACCAAGATCTTGATGTAAAATTTTCCATGTAGTGGATGGACAAAGTCCAAGTTGTTGAGCACGATGGCGAATTGAAATGTTTGGGTTCTCTTGCACACTTTCACTCACAGAAGCGATAGTTTCTTCGGTACGCACATTTATTTGTCTTGTTGGTGGTCTTACATCATGCAATGAAGAAGTGGTACGAAATTTATCCATCAACGCACCAATAGCCTGCTCAGAAGGTCGATCATATTGACCATAATATGGGCGAAGAGCTCTATAAGTTTCGCGAATGGAACTCTGACTTTGAAATTAAATTTCCACAATTTGGTAGCGTTGTTCAAGTGTTAATTTATTCATGACTAAATGGCAAACCTTTCTGAATACAAATGTCAAAGAACTGTCACTTTGACAAACTTCATTCAAAAGTTTTCCCAATTGAAAGATCTCATGCAGCTGAAAAAACACCCTATATATTAAAATAAAAAAATATTTTCATGTTTTATTAACTATTTTATTTTTCAAGTTTAATTTATTAAAATTATCTTAAAACCAATAGATATAAAATTCATCAAGTTTGAATTATTTCCTTTAATTAAAAAATAAATAACTAGCAATTTGTTCCTTCTTTCTTGTTTTCCGATAAAAATATTTGCATGGTAAGAGGTAACATTTTAATTGATCAGCATTATATAGACCGTGATATAATCTCAAATTAATAACTATTAACATTAATTTCAAATATTTACTTTTACATTTTTTGTTACGGACCTAGGGCGAATTTACAAGGTGTTCCAATGAGACAATGGACTAGGTGCGCTTATAATATGTATTTCAGCAAAAAATAGAATGGCCAATAATTTTAAAACATTTTTGCTATACTTTGAGCAGATTCGGATTAAAAATGCATAAATTTTGAAAGACATTCGAATTACTACAAATTATCTTAAAAATAATTTTGTTTGAGATTTATTTGGAAGAAGTTATATACAAAGAATTATTTTCGCTTCACTTTAACGGCGAGAATGGCAAGTCAATCTTAAAGGACTTTTGGTATACCGATTATGCCAAGGTTTGATGAGCAACCGTGCTTTATTTTTTATCTAATTAGTCAGGCAGAATTTACGTTTGAAATGCAATAAAATATTTTATTGTTTTAAAAAAATCAGAAAGGAAATGAAAACGTGCACATTTAACTACTATTAGTATTGTGCATTGAACTGTTCAGCTGAAAGGGAAGTTTACATATAACAATTAAAGTCGCTTTAGCATTCATCCATCAAAACTAAACCACCCTTCAACGCTTCCCTAAAACACCCCTGTACGAGATAGTGTAGGGCGATCCGCGCATTGTATCATTGTGTCTGTACCTAATACACTAAAACCGTGGCCACTGCATTATTTTTAACCCCCAGTTAGATGTATTTATTGTTTACTGTCCATTTCACCCTGCTAAATAGATGGTATACTATAATAATAAAGAATATCGTGTGCGTAGTTTGTATCAAGTTCAAATTATTATAAGACAATAAAATACTCTCAGTTGATCGGTGTTGCTATTTTCCCTGTAGTAAGTCAAAGAGTAGTCAGAGCCAAACTTCTTTAACAACGTTTGTCCGTTTTAATTGTGCAAAAGTTCTCCTTCAATATTGTAATATTAGTGTTTTACGAGGTGTGGAGTTTAATAAAACCTATTTTGAAAGCTTAAAGAATAACGAGGCCAACGTCGACCGCAATTAAAAACATCTTCAACTTAATTAAGAAGCCATTATTAAAATCCGGGTGATGCACAATATGATGGAAAAAGTAAGACAAACTCAGATTTAGGTTTATGTGGAAGAGAGATACATTTAAGACAGACTTTGGCGTTAGAGGAAGAAAAATGTATAAATATCCAAAATCTGAAAAGATATTACATTTTATAATGAATACTTCACCAGATGCTGGTTTAGACTGTTCGAGGACGAACACAAAATGAAATGAAGTGTACTTACTATATAAAGCACAAAGGGAATTACTTTAGTATAATAATATATTCAATTTTTTTTTATTTCAAATTTATTCAATTTATTTTCATAATATCGTAATATTGTTAACACTATTTTGGAAAGACCATGAATGGATCTCTATGTCTATGAGAAATTAAAAAAATTAATATTGTTAATTGAAATGCAGTTTTTGACTTGAAACTTTGAAGTCGTTTAATTTATGAGTAATAAGCGTAGTTATGTGGAAGGAAATCTTTGAAAAAATTATCCATGACGTTGACCCAAACAGTTTACAGATTAAAATTAAATTCTGTTAAAATTAAAAATATGAATAGATTTGATTTTTTTAGTGACCTCCTAAAGATAATCTCAACATTAGTAAAGTAAATTATTCCCTACGGTGGAAATTTCCTATACTGAAGAAAATTTTATTCTTCTCGGTTAATCTCGAAAATTAAACTTCTCAATAAATTAAACGACATATTGTAATAGTGAGTGTGACAAATTTGCTAAAGTAAGTCAGGTTCAATCACGGAAATTAAATAGAGGTGGCCATATGGTCTATCAGCAGGAACTTTGGCCCAAGGGATGCTTTTATAAGCCCCATGTGTGGGTGATTACAATAACTGCGGTTACACTAAACTAATTCAATTAACTTATTGATTCAACTTTATTCCAAATTTATAGTTTATTCAGGAAGTCTGTTGCAAAATTTCTGCAACGTTTATAATTAAACGCAAAATGCATTATAAAATAAAAAGTAATATAATATGCAAATATGTTTAAAATAATTCATTGATTATTGGGTTGTATAAACATAAGGCGTAAAAATGTATGATAGTTGCTATTGTACCACATTGTCTCACGTGAAGACTTGGCATCTGGTGGTGTTTCAATATTCTCTAAATTTTGCATAACTGTGTAAATTAAAACTATCCTCAGATACAGGTTTAGTTACTTTTTATTCGTTTCGATTCCTCAAACTTACTACATTGTACGTGATGGTAGCTTCCAGGTATCCTCATTATTTCGAATAGCATGAAAAATATTTTCTAATTATTCAATTACAAAAATTTACTTTTGCATTTTAAAATCATCAGCATCCCATTTCAATATAATTATGCCTAACGAACACGACGACAAATTTATGTCATTTTAAAAATAGTCAAACTAATAACCCCTATTAAATATTGTTAACGGTGTTTATTAGTACATATCACACCAAGTTGTCATATGGCTAACTATTTAGCATCTAACAGTTGTGCAGATTTGGCGGTAGTAACGCGGTGGCAGTTGTGGGGGTGTGGTGAAATGATGGATGGTTAGGTCAGTAGGGTCCCAAATACTACCCGTTACATTTATACAGAGGGTTGTTGGGTAAATGTTTTATTGTGGTCACGTGGACCATTTATAAACTATTGTTAGTTTCTTATTGTGTAAAAAATTGAAAACTGGTAAACGCTTTAACTATTGATCTCATAGTAACCATGTGTGTCATTTACTTTTGCGTTGTATAAAAAGATTTTCTGATTGGATTAAAATTTTTTACACACGTGCAAATTTTACAATTACAATAGCATGAAAATGCTTTGTTACCATATCGATAATTTTCTTTAACTACATTTTTTAATTTCCTCGCCGAAAGAAAAATACTTAACACTAATGTAGCAAAATTACATTCTAAGGTAATTTGAAGTGTTATAATCTTTTATGTAACATATTCCAATTTTTGCTAAAATATTATGTAAAATTGTTTCTGTTATTAAAATTACCACATTATGTAAAATTTAACTTAATTTTTGAACATTGAGAGTTTCTCCTATTTTGACTTACGTACCATTTTCTCTTCTTTGAAGACGAGTTGTATAATGGAAGCATATACTACCGAATTTATACTATTTCGTTTAACCCTAATTTATTTAAATTTCGTTTATCAGTAAACAAACAAATGTACTTATAAACTAATCTGGAAATGAAAGTGGCGTGAAGGAAAGTTTTTTTGACACAAAGCTCTTTAACAATTTAATTCATTTTTAATCATAATCTACTAGGTTGAATTTGTGGTTGTAGATAGTAAAGTGGTGAATGTAGTCGTCACATCCATGCAAACCTGATAAGATCGCAGATCAGTCAAGTGGAAAATGACGGTGTCAAACGAGAGGTCTGTACAATAGTTGGCTTACAATACCTCACTAGACCCAACTTCAAACCAATAGGAGTATTCATACGCAAATTTCCAGATTACGCAGACGACGTCTGTCACGCAAAGCTTGGATTTGTGAATAAAAAATAAAAAAATCAAATGTTAAAATTAAATAAAAGTGCTCTAATGTCGTGAGGGGTTTGTTAACTTTTAGATTGCATTATTCTTTTTATATTTTAGGGCTTTTTTTATGTGATCAATATAACATTTTTATTATTTTTGCCAAGTTCTGATTATAAATTTATTTTCAACATAATAAGAGTAAAATAAGCGTATTAATATGTTTAGATATACATCTCTCATGCAAATTAACAAGAAACCAGAAAAACTAATTACGAAGTATGCATGCAAAACTATGCGACTTTTTTGTGTTTTCACTAAAATTTTTACTAACATGTATATTCATCAGTGTTAATTATTCTCTACAGAATTTAGAAAATGTCTCCAGGCATTTAATTGAAGTGTTAATATTTTATGCAATGTAAATTGCAAATTTAATATAATCGCAGGTTAATACGATATTTTCAAAAAAGGCTTGGTTTTGCAAAATAAATATATTGACTTCGATAATTAATTATGCGAGCTTCGATATGCGTATGATGCAATTAAGATTTATTTTAATTGGTTCTTCAATTTAATCGAGTACTTTAGTATGCAATTACTTTAACTGAAACTATCGAAGTTTACGTCAGAATATCATTTAAATCCTTATAAGGTTGAAATAATACTAACAAACTAAGCAAAAGGTGAAAAAGTAGGTAAAAAACAAAAAGTTATAATGTAGACCAGATCATTGTTGAAAAATGGACTACAATCTTTAATAATTACTAAAAAACAACATTTAGGTAAGTAAGCCTTGCCAATAAAAGTTAAACGAAGTACTTGCAGATTGTTAATCTAATTACTAGTTTTGCAATGCAAACAAAGAAAGAACAAAATTACGATTGCATTTCTTACTATTGGTTTTAGTAAATTATTCGATAACATGAAATGTGTATGTGTACCTACATCTTAGCAGCAGTGTGAATAAACATCGGTCACGCAAATAAATCCGATTGCGAATTGATTACAACTGTTTTGGAATCGTGTAACTCTGTTGATTGAAAATTACTGTAATTTTCGGACGAATTCATGTTAGGTTTATTGCTTATTAGCACGAACTCATCAAATTGATAAAATGTGCCTTTTTATGTAAATTTTTTGATCTGCACGTTCTTTATTAAAATTCCGTGGGATACATTTAAATGTCATTTCATTTAAAAGGTTTCATTTTAGTTTTATTTCAAAGACTACTTTTACTAGTGCGGTTGTGGTAAGAAACAGTGGTATGATGATGGTTGGTAAGAAAAATAAATCGAGTCCTTATTATCGGAATCCTTTGAAAATTAATCTAAATATTAAAGAGGAACTAGGCCCTTCCCTTTAAATGGCATTCAATTTCAAAATCTAATAAAATTCACGAAGGTGAACTACTCAATAATCATAAAACGAAAATCACTTACAATCGTAAATTATGCAGAATACCAAAATTTCACACAATAAAAACACACTTATAATACAATAACGCAATAAATGAACTGAAGTAGCTGTTCCGTTTAAGCTTTCAGAATTATCTGGGAAAATCTCGATACACGGGAATGGCATAGTGATGACTGATGAGTATGCACCTCAAGGCAATTCCTCACCAATGAAAATGAAAGATGTCCAAAAAAACAAACACTGATAAAGAAAAGTAAACTTATTTCTTCTCGTCGTCGTCGTCGTCTGCTTCACGGTGTAGGCCGCAGGCCTGTTCCGATTTCTAATCAGCCCACCTCTTCCTTGGACGTCCAACATCTCTTCTCCCCCTTGGATCATATTTCATGGCACTCTTTGGCAAACGCTGATCTTCCATTCTCTGCACATGCTCCTTCCATTGACGTTTATAATCGTAAACCGTAATCGTTATTTCTTCTTCCTTCTGTAATTGACTTAACCTGAAAATAGTTAACCTGGAAATTCCAGCTAAAGGCTTCAAGGTAACATAAGTTAATAACTTACAAAGAAACTAACAAAATGATATAAATAGAAGAGGAAAATATTTTGTAATACATCATTCCTTATTTGTTATTTAGTAATATTTCAGTTTCCAATAAAACTTGAAATATTTTAACAAAATTACATCTTACATTTTTTTATTAACATTGAGATTAAACTCTGTCCAAGAAAATAAGTATAACTATACCTATAATATTAGCGTCACAAGCCTAGCAGGCCCATGCCTTGTTTTGTCACTACTATATTCCATTGCTTTCTGTCTCTAGCCTCTTCTTCCCAGTCCCCCAACAAGATCTCATTCAACTTCTCCTGCACTTTATTTTTCCATCGATTCATTGGTCTACTTCTTCTCTTTATCCCACCAAATTCTAAATTTCATATCGCTCTTGGGGATCTATTCTCTCTCATCCTAACCAAATGTCCCAGCCATCGCATTCTCTGTACCTTTACACATCCTACTATGCTCGGTTCACCGTATAATTCTCTAAGCTGTCGATTGGTCCGTATCATCCATTGCCCATTTATTTATTTCACACCGTATATTTATCTTTCTCAACAACTTTTTCTTCCACACTTCCAGCATCGTCTGCTCTCGCCTCCTCATGGCGCAAACCTAAGCTCCATACATTAATGACAGCCTTATAATCGTCTTATATATTCTTTTCTTGACTGACTTACCAAAAATTTTGTTGTTCATTATCGATTTCAATGCAAATGTACTTCTTGGTACCTTGGCCGCCTTAATGTAAGCGAGGCTTTGATGTTTCGGCCCGAAAATTGTTCCGTCTCTGCTTATTTCCGCTTTTAATATTATATATTTTAAGGCAATATTAAACAACACTAACGATATCGGATCTTCCTGTCTCAGTCCTGTCGCTACTCTAAAGCTGTCAGTTGGTTCACCATTGAATGCCATTGATCTTAATTTTATTTTGGGTGTCGCCCAAAGTCATTTCCATCAACATCACCAATTTTTATGGTATTTCTAGCTCTCACATCGCATTGCACAACTGATTTCTCCGGATATTATCTATCACACGCTTGTTTGAAATCTAGGAACAGTAGATGCGTTTTCAAACAAAACTCGTGACCAATTGCTTGGGTTCCTCAAATAATTATAGTTGGTCCGTCACCGATCTGCCTTGTCTAAATCCGCACTGGTATTCACCACTTCTCTCTTCAGTATACTTTCGGAGTTTATTCTTTATACACGTAGCAACTATTATGTAGGAGACTTCCAGTAGTGCGATGCCTCTGTAGATCCCACACTCAGTCTTGCCTTCCTTCTTGTCTATCGGGCATATTAGTGCCAGTTTTCAATCTTTGGGTATCTTTGCTGTACACCAGATTGTTTGTATTACGTCACTGATCATCTTTTGTAGTCTACTTCCTCCATACTTTAACATCTCCGCCTGTACTCCGTCCTCTTCCGCACTTTGTGACGAATTTTTGTTCGTCAACGTCAACCCTAGCACTGCCCGCTATTTTGCCGTTTGGCGTGACATGAGACATTTTCCCTTTGACCTCGACGCTAGCGCGTGGAGTTCCATTTTTGTCCGCACGGTAGAGAGGGGCATGTCCTGAACACTTTTGGTGTAGATACGAGCGAGTGAACACGTTCCGTTTTGGGTGCGCAGTGTTGAAGATTTGTGGAGAAGTCGTTTTATTCTATAATTCGCTAATAGTGTTGAATTCTCCAGGCTGTAATAGTGATTCTAAGTACGACGAATTTTTACGTGCTATTCATATTGCAAGTTGTTCGCTGCAATTGTTTTTTTTATCTACGAGTTTTCGCCGTTATCTGATCAACACATTTTTCATCGTTGTGACACTGCGCACGCTTGAAACCTTTGGGGATTTTGGTTCACCAAGTTGGTGGCAGTGGTTACCTGTATCAAATCTATTCATAACCTTCAAGACTCGGGAAGTTTCGATCTGCACCAAATTTTACATTTGTTCGATCTGTTTGTTTCCTAAGTTGTGCTCGATCCGAATACCTGTTTGCGTGTCCAAAGATTCACGCTATGTTTGGTCGTGAGTTAATCCATCCAATACTGCCCTTCCGAAGTGTCGTTGGACACCGTATTCGCATATTTTGGTCAACTCAATTGGGGTACTCAAGGTCGTCTTGGATTGGGTAATCAGCACCGTCTCGTAACAGCTACTGTCCAGCCGAACCGTTCGATCCAGCACAGGTGTCGCTCGAGGAGTTACTTCAATCAAAGCGTGACCTGTCAGCCCGGTGACCGGAAGTTGTTTCGGGGTAGCCAGTCACACCCGATCTCGCAGCAGTCTCAGGCAGTGGAGTGTCTTCGTCGTCTGTCTTGGCCAGGGTAAGTCACGTTGCATTTTCATTGTTTTGGGATTGTTTATTATTGCGAGATATTTTTTTATAAGTCATATAAAGGTGTGCGTGTGTTTTTGTCATCTAAATATTTTTTTGTAGCTTCCTCGAGGCAACGCTATGGTTTGCGGCGACAGATTGGATCTTACGCTATTTTAGTTTGTTTGGCTGGTTCCCTTCAGGAATTAGCGATTTCATTGTTATTGTTGTACCGTTCATTTGCTTGTCTACCGCTGTGTGTTTGTTAATTACAATTAAATTGTGTGTGATTAAATTGTTAATAGTTTACCGTCTTTTTATTTCCCTCATAGAGGGGTATCTTTTGAAAAGCTTTCAGGGCAAAGGCTCGCAATTGGAACTCACGACTCTCGCATACCGACGTTTATCAAGAGCTAGCTTAATTTCGATCAGGGCTCACCACGTTGTAAAGTGGAGTGCATCACTTCACGTGGAGGGATTCCTTCTTTCTCGTTAGCCGCCCCCTCATTAGGGGCGGGGAGAAACGAAAAATCCTACAACTTATGTTATTCTTCAAATTCTGTAGCACTACTATTATCTCTTCTTCCATTGGGTCTTCTATTTCTTCATTATTATGTTCGTGTTCACTCGCTTCCGTGTAGTTTACATCTTCCTCCTCGCCTTCTGACTTATTTAATAATTCCTGAAAGTTTTTTTTGATCCTACCAGTGCTCTATTCTTGTCTTTACAAAATGTCACTTCAGGTTCGAATCCTTGCCGTATTCTCTTTAATCCTAGGTAAATATTTCTTATTTCTTTATTGATATATTTTTCTTCTAATTCATTTAGTTTCTTTACTTGGTACTCTTTCTTCTTTCCTCTTATTATTTTTGCACTTCTTTCTCCGTTCTACATATTTTGGTTTAGTATGTTCTGTTTTATTATCCAGTAACATTTTTCTTGTTTTTATCTCTTCCTTACTTCATTTTCACATTGCTCGTCATACCATTCTTTTGCATCGCAAATATTGCGCAAAAGGTTTTACTGAAATCGTTGAATTTTTACATGTCCATATAGTGACAACACATTTCAGTGTTTTCCGTTACTGGTAAGTCGTTTGTAAACAATAGGTACAACATTCCGCCAAGAATATTTCCCTGTAGGACCCTACCCTGGATTTGAAGAGAGCAGTATGAGCCTCTCCATGTCTGACGAAAAAGTGTTTATCTTTTCGGATGTGTGGAAGGTTGAGCTTAATCTTGCAAATAAAGCCTTTGTGCCAGATTCTGTCAAAAGTTTGAGATATGTGGAGGAACACTACCGTGCAATATCGCTTACACTCTAAGTCGTTTTTGATTTTCTTTGCAAGTCGATGAAGCTGTACTAAGGTCGTATGCGAAATTCGAATTGATGGCTCCGCAAAAGTTTTCTTTGTTCAAAAGAGATTTCAGTTTTTCTTTCTAAAAGAAGTTTCTCAAAGACTTAGAACAGGATGGGTATGCGACTGATCGGACGGTACGATATGACTTCTGATGGGCCTTTGCCTGGTTTTTTAATCAATATTATATCTGCGACTTTCCATTGTATGGAGAAATATTTAAGTCTAAACATAGCATTGAATATTAAAGTAAACATCGTGATACCCATTTCAGGTAATTTTTTCAGTATTTCTCTAGTAATAAGATCGTTACCTGCAGCCTTTCATGGATTTAAATTATGAGTTACAACTGATTTAACATCAGTGGTCTTTATACCACTAAGATCACAATTATTAAAACATAATTGATAGAGGTTCTATAGAGATCTATATGATGCTAAAAAAATCCATTTAAGAATAAACCGAGGAAAACTATAGAGAACGTTGACTCGGAAGATATTCCCGAAATTACAACCGAATAAATTACGGAAGCATTGAAGCAGATAGAAAATGGTCGAAACCCTGGAGATGACACTAACAAGTAAAATAATACTAACATGTCGTCTGAAGCAAGGAAAACTATCAACAGAATGGAAAAATTATAACATTATACTAATACTCAAAAAGGGTGATAATCCAGGTATCGGCAACTTGTTCTTTTAAGTGCCATACCTGATTTTAGGCATAGGCGACCTCTCTCCTATGTATTGACTTTCGATAAGCTTTTGATACGGTTCGACTCAAGATACACAACACTGTTAAAAAGCGTCTACAAAGGCGCCAAAATACGAATAAAAATTGACGACGTAACAATCTCACCAAAAATTCTTATTCGAAGAGGCGTATGATAAGGAAACAACATATCCCCAAAACTATTTTCTGGTTTTGGCACTGGAGAACATATTCAAGAAATTAAGTTGGGAACAAAGGAATTAACATAGATGGAAAGTTCTTGAACCACCTCCGTTTTGTGGATGATATTTAATTATTAGTTCAGGCGAAGATGATCTAGAAGAAATGCTAATAGAAATCGGAAAAGTCCCCCAAGAATCGGTTTGGAAATGAACATAAATAAAACAAAGGAAAATGACCGAAAGCAACAAACAATACTTAATAAACCAACGAAGAATAGAAAGCGTGGAAGAATACATATGTATATCTTGGACAAGAAGGATTACAATGGAACGAGCACCAAGCGGGAAGTTTGCGTGGATTGTGAGGAACATAGAAGTACCAATTTGTCTGAAAACAAAGACATTTGACTTGTGCGTTCTGCTGGGAACGATACATGGTATTGAGACTATGGCTTTAACCTGAAGCCAAAAGCCTGAATAGCACAAATAGCGTTGAAAAAAACTATGCTACGAGTTAGTCTAAGAGATAGGATCAGGAACATGACAGTAAGGAAAAGAATAAAATTCCAAACATAATCACGAAGACAGCAAAATTGAAGTGGAACTGGGTAGGACATGTAAGAAAATCATACAAAGAGTGGCCAAATCGTATTTTCCAGTAGCGTTCACTCACAAAAATGATGGCTAAATGATATAAAACAAAAGACGGGAAAATCGTAGCATTAAACTGCTAAAGATCGGGTGGCTTGGTATAAGTTAGGGAAGGTGTATGTCCAGCAATAGATGAAGAACGGTTCATAAGAAGAAGAAGGTTTATATACGTTATATTGGCAAATCCATCCGATGGGAACCTGCTGGATTAGATGCTCTACAGTAGAGGGAACTTTCGGTGGAAAAGGTTTCAAGATCCCGCTAAGGTGTTCAGCAAATGCATGTCAGCTTTCTATCGTTCGTTCCTATCGGGTATCTATCGGGTATTTTGTGGTTGCTTAATTTGTATAAGTCTTGAAATTTTCCACAAGGAGTAGTTCCGTTGATTTTGTTGCGGATAGATTTTCGAGAAATGTTCGGACTCCTAGATTTTTATGTTCATTAATCATTTCTTTAAACAGTTTGATTACTCTATTTCAATTCGTTTCGTCATCTGGAGCGCGAGCAGACTAGGGCGCATAACCATAGCAATCGGGTCGTCGTCTTACATGATCTCATCAATTGTAAGTGTACTTCACATTATAGAAATACAAAAATGTGCTGAACATTAGTCTACTATGTAATGGTCATTAAAAACAAAATTATATCAATTGCGTGTCAAAAGTTGTCACTTTTACCTTTAGGATAAATTTTAGTTATGAAATGTCATTTCTAGAATTAACTCCATTAATAGTTTGCCATGGGAGAGGTTGTAAATATTTATTATCTTATAATTGGTAAAAATATAGGGTATTCAACTGGTAATTACTATAATAACAACATTTTAGATCAGTTACTATGCTTAAATGTATGGATGGATTCCAAAACTGTGAAACTAAATGAAGAGAGCCACCGCAGCATCAGAGAAAGTGACGCAGAAAATAAATGCGGTAGAAAAGTGGATATCAAAAATGGATGCATGGATGTGACTGCTGTTCAATGTAGTTACGTTTACAAAGCTCCAGAAGATTGGTGCGAACTTCAAGTAAAAATGCATACCATGTTACCTTTTACTTTAATTATTTATTATGTATTTTATTTATATAGGACAAAATATTGCGTGTACTAACTTACAAGTATTACGGTTCAGATTTTGCTTTGAGTTGCAATAATTACGGAATTACGAATATAAAAGACAATGATAGCTTTCCTAAATATTTTTTCGAAGAAGAAATGGAAGTGTGCAATTTACAGGAATACGCTGATATGACACTACCTACTATTGAAGTCCAACTTGCTCATGAGTTTTTACCGATACAAATGAACCCTCAGAATATAATTATAGAGGACGATAGGTTTTGGGCTAGGGCCTGGAAATTAATCAAAAATACATTTACTTTTAAAAGTTGTAGGGAGTAATAATAATAATATACGGTTGAAAATATTTTTAATGGCATTTTTTGTCTTAAGAAATACTTATACAGTTTTGTAATAATGACAAAACTGTAAATGTATTATAAATATCAATGCTGAAGGATAATATTATCTATATATTATACTTATAGGAGCATTATGGGGGGGGGGGGGGGGGAAGCAGTATTTTTTAAATATGATGTCAGTAAACTAAATGAGGAAAACGTTCAATCATATTCTACATCTGTAGAATATATCGTGTTACTAACATTACGAGTGTATAAATTAATTATATGAGAACATATAAGTTAAAAATCGGATCGAAAAATGGAGGAAGTCTCCTGGACCTGGAACATAAGAATGCCGATGCTATGTCCACATTTTACATTCCTCTACGTTGTTCTTTATGGAATGGAAACAACATTGTACTGAACATCAATCAAGAAAACTGCAATATCTGGGTCACCTAATGTGTGAGAATAAGTAGAAACTACTCCAAGTTGTCATACTGGAAAAAATTAAATTAAGCTTCAAAAATTATACAAATCTAAACGAAAATTTTAATTAACTAGTTAATTTTTACAGTTTAATTTAATATTAATCCTCAATAGTTAAAAAATTACATACCAGAAAACGTAGTTCAACAAGAAGCCTTGGTTTAAGAGCACCTTCAATCAATTATTTTGAGAACCTGCATGAAAAGTCAAAATACTCTATTTTAATAATTGCGACTACTCGGTAACAAAGGCGGTATTTCAAGAATGAAATGAGATTTGAACTTGACATTTTTAGAATTGTAGTCCAGCCCTATACTATTGCAAAAAAAGTAGTTTTAAAAATTTTGCATAAAAGGTTACCCTATTTGTAGGCTTTATTAAAAGATTAAAATCTTGTAGGTGATGTTTCATTTGAGGTTTCAAAATCTGATGAATGACAACATTGAAAAATTGCTTACCAAAAAGGAATGTCACTGTGTAACATATAGGAAAAATTTTGAATATCATACTAGCGTATTATAAAAGCTATAATTAGAACAATTTTTAAACCACACGAAATTTTCCAATTATATCATCAAATTAATCATTTTTCCTCCAAGCGTTTACGATATCTTTATTGGTCGTGCAAGTTACTGATATAAATCATAATTTTTTGTGATATGCTATACTACATTGCATTATTATATTATGACCTGCATGTTATGTATTTTATCATCAACATCTATTTTAGTTTTCACCACAGTATGATTGCATAGGTTTGTAATTTTTTTCGAAGTTTGATGAAGTTGTTTAAATTTAATTAGTTTCAATAGCAAAAATATATTTTCTACATTTACAATATTAAATATGCCTATATCCGTACTAATAGTCGAGTTTTGAAACCTCATTTACGATGAAGTCCATAATTTCTTTAAAATATAGGCAATTGAAATGCGATATTTTTACTTCTTGTTTGACATCGGAAAAGAGCCCTTAAGTTCATCAGGCAAATTTGTTGAAGAGGGTCACAAAGTTGTAAATTTTTCTGTTTTCGTTATTATATGTCTAAAATAGGTTTATAGGCAGATGAATAAAACTACTCGTCTTGTAGCCCCAATAGGTTCCTACCAGTAGTCTTTCAAAGTTGATGCCTTTTAAACCTCTTCTGCCATAAAACTACTAAGGTTAGAACAATATTTTTTAGGTTCAGACGAATTTTATTCACTTTAAATTTTAACTTATTCATTTTTCCCTTCGAAAAACTAAATCCATGTAAAATGTTCTTAAAAGTTAGTAATATCTTTGAGTAATAGGTACGTGATAAACTTTGAAAGCTTATAGTTCAGGCTCTATTAGGGCTAGAAAATTATTCTGGAAATTAACACAAAATTGCATTTACTTTTACTTATTTGAAGCCATTTTTCCATCAGATGAATAGAGAAAAGTTGATATCGAAAATAAAAACCTTATATATTTTTAGGCAAAGGCAAAAAACTGGAGATCTATAAAGGGTTGTACCTATCTTGGAAAAACTATATAGGTTAGAACACTTTATTTTTAGTTTATGCTCAGAATTTTATTTGGTTTAATTTCGAACATGGGATGCATTGAAATTGCAAAAATTTAGGGACCGCTTTCAGATGCCATGAACTAATAAACGGCTAAAGAAAAACATCGTATTGCCGAGATATTTCCAAGTAGACCCCATTTTCCCGACGCAATGAGCGTAATAAATATATTAATGATAATACGCACTCAATTTTAGAGCAGCGGAGCAACAAAAAAATTATCTTAAATAATAAAATTTTAATTGGATATCGGTCTTTTAAATATGTTATTAATATTTAGCCTAGAAAATTGGCCAAATTTAATGGCCTGAAACGTTGGAAAATATTAATAACATATTTAGAAGACCTACATATACCCAATTAAATTTTATTATTTATCAAAAAAGGTCAACTAATCTACAAATATACTAAAATTATGTTAATTGTAAATAACACAAAACTTTATTGAACACGGAAGAATGCATATCGGTCAAAATCAACCTAACAAAATGAAAATGAAATATAGCCGTCCCCTTACATCCTTGTAGCATTATGTGAGCATGCCTTATGATTCCAAAATAATGTGCAATAATATTACAATAAATATTATTATAAATACACTACCAATGCTTTTCGGGAAATTGGACTAGGTGCACTCTAATCAAACAACTGTGTAACAAGTCGACGTTTCGCCCAACCTTATTGTAGGCTTCTTCAGGACCAATAAATTACACCGTTATTTTTTGTGTGTTAACATTAGATATAATAAATACTTTAAAGTCAAACATAATTACAGGCATAGCAAACTCAAACGGTCCTTCGCAATCACGTCAAGTGGCAACGTCAATATTTAAAAAAAAATTGAAAAAAGTCAAAAAACTTTTTTATATAAAAACGAACTTTAAAATATGAACCAAATAACAAATTAAAATCCTAAAACTTTTTATTGAAACTTCATACACGACAGACATTTATTCGGTCTAATATTTTTTGTAGACCACATGTAGGTATTGTTGTACAATTTTTTAATTTTAATAAATTTGGATTTCCAGACTCTGAAGAAGGCTCAGATTGCAGCCGAAACCGGTCAGTTGTAATAATAGTTTTTTATTTGGTTGACCCAGAAAACCCACGATCCAACATCCCTTTACAAATTCACGAGAGGTCATATTGGTGTTTACCTATACAATTATTTCAATTTCAATTATTATAAATGTTAATAATTTAAAATAATAGCTCATAGGGCCCAAATCCTAATACGAAGGGTGGCTGCTATCTATTCCATCCTTCTAAATTCTGGTCTAAAGTTATTACATTTTGAATGCATGATGCTGATTCGTCTACTTCTCGTTATGTTACTTTCTTCAATGTTCCTGATATGTGACCACAAATTTGCTCTTGATTTTTCATCTAGTCAGCGTCTGGATTTGTTTAAAGTGTTGTCGTTGCATTGTTAGTTCCCTTCAGGACGTGGTTTTTGATTCTTTGTGATGTATTCGTTATCTTCGTTCTAGTTCTTCATTATTATTTTTCGTTGAGAAATTTTAGAGAGTACCTTAAATAGACAGTACTTCTTTAGCTAAAGACGTAGAACCGGTTATGGTAAACAGCGATTCCTTTTTAATTTTGTTTGTATTCTTTGTCTCAATTAGGTAAGCCAATGAGATATTTTCCTGGTATTTCTAAAATTTCTTTCCTAAAGACTGTTGAGCCAATAATAAATTTTATTGCCTAGCAAAACGAAACGATCTAAAATATTCACCTGAGGTCGCATATTCTTATAATGAATGTGTAAGATCTTTTCTTGTGCGTTGGGCTATATTCAAACAAAAAATGTGTATAATAACTAATTTTCATTATGGCTTTTGGAAACATGGTTTTCTTACCGTTTTATATAGGTAAATCATTTGTTAGAGAGCGTACTTCGAAGGAACCCTAAATGAAATTTACATTTCATCTATCACGAACTCATAATTTTAAATAGCGTCCTGAGGGATCTGTAATCGAACTATACTGATAATTCCTCTCGTTTGTATTTCCCTTTAACAAGAGAGTCGAAATCATCTGGCTTCATATCAAGCTCCGCAATCGCTCGCAATTTTTAGAGCTTCTCGCTGCTCGGTGGACTGCACAGTTGGTAGCACTTTATTTGGTCCGAACCACGTTTTTCAGATAGATCTCAGTTTTGCCCGGGTTCATTCCATACCGCCCTGAAACATCAGTCGCTCTAAATTGTCCCCTCCTCTTCTGGAGATGTGGCCAAAATATCGCAGGACACCAGAGTAGACAGTCTGTGTTCTAACTGTTTTCTTCTTAGTGTTCAAAGGGATACCACTTTTCCTTCATATCTTCTGTAGATTCTTAGCTGTTTTTCTAGCCATAATTTCCTAAAGATATACATCTTTTCCAGCCATATTTCTTATGGTGGACATGATTTGCAACATATTTGTGGTAAACCATGAAACCTGTTTGTTATTTCCATCAGTTGCAGAACTTCTATTTTGATTTGGAGTAACTTCATGTCAACTATAATTTATCTGGTTTTGTTTCACTTTCTGTAAATATTTGCTCCATGGAGAAAATATTACCCGGGATGCTATGAGTTGGATTTAGTTCCTAATAAATTTGATAATATATCTACAAGTCCTATCTAATAAATCTTTAAGATTTCGATCGAATCTTCTGCTGTTGCTCTCGATGTTATGAGATTATGAAAGTCGCCAAACAGTTAGTAATTTTTCTTTGAAATATTTCTGCAGCTAAACACATACCAAACGGTAATCTACAAAACCAATATCATCCAACGAAGTATAGATCTGCATTTCGTCATTGATAGAAATTCAAAATTATATCTTTCATATCAATAACAGTGGACAAAACTTTCCCATTCAGTTTATAGTTTTTGACATGTCGAATATAAATGTTGATTCCGTTTATTTCAATTTCTTCCGTCCAAGAAAATCAATAAGGTAAATAGTAAGCCTCTGCAAATGTGTAATATCCACTTCAATCGATACTTTTTAAATTCAAGAAAATTCAAAGGATTATTAAACTGGGGTCCGAGGAGTCACCCCTGGAGGTAGAGAAAATTCCTTTTAATTTTTCTGTACTAAATTTTGACCAACTACTCAAAACATGTTTTTAGTTCTGTAGAAATTATTAGTAATAAAAAATATTTATAGATAACCGAATGGATCCCCCAAATTTTATAGAAGAGTAAAAGAGTTCTCCGACTATTTAAATAGCAAAACTACTGTTTTGGAGCATTTTAATTGTGTTTCTAAATCGAATATTTGAATCGCATAAACTCAAGGATAATAAACCCTTAAAATTTACATTTTATTGTGTTACGAATAGTAAAAAATTTATTACTACAACAAATTAAGCAGAAAAGAAGGATACACAATAAAAGTGTATTAAGTTAACATTTGGTTAAAATAGAAATAAAGAAAAATAACAATATTAAGAAAAATACGCAAATAAAAATGCAAAACAGTGTAATAAAGTATAATCTTTAGGACAATCTCCCCTTAAACATACTCATTGTGTCAAACGTGTATTAATAATGAAGGCGACGCAGGCTGCAGACAGCACTACATGGTGTATACACAAGGCCCATCAAGAAATCTAAAGGCCGTGTGATTAATAAGTGTGAGAGACACGCACATTTCAACTTAATCATGCCGTAAAATGAACATCATTTGCATAAGGAATGATTCTTCCTTGATGTTTATTATTATTGTTATACACCGTCTAAGACTTTTTCTACGCAATTAAAAGAACAGATTTTTATGATTAACTTTTTTGGCCTGACTTCTTTTATTAAAATATTTACCAAGTGTTCGATTATATAGCTTCTTACCGAGGAAATTGTATTGCTATGTCTTTTCTTATCCTGGTCATATTTTTTATTTCGTACATGAAAATGTAAAAATATCTTGGTGGGGTTCTTTAATAACAAAATTTTTTAAACGGTAATCTGATAATTATTAACTAGGGTAGGAAAGATTGGGGATCAATTTTGAATAAAAAAGTTTGATTAATTAATGTGTTTAAGTAATTATAGGCTATAAACTGTTTTGCGTACTACTTCGTTCCCTAAGGAAATTGCATGAATGTATGGATGCGTGTATACGAATATATGCATGGATGTATTGTAAATGGGAATTGTGAACAGTCAAAAATGTTTTAAGTAAAACAATTAATGGCATTCATATTATCTTCATTTTTTACACGAAAAGATGATACGATTTTAATTAAATTAAGAGTACTCCAAATTCTAGAAACTGATCTTATGTTCATGAACAGTTTGAATTTTCATATGTGGGTCAATCATATAAAACGGTAATAAATTAAATTTGCCATAATGGTTTATTAATCGTTTATTAAAATCTACTTTGAAGTAGATTTACATTTTATATGTTGTCTATTCATTCTGTTAAGGGACAACCCTTCCTTTGATAAGCTTCCATACCATGATCGTCTTCATCTACTTGCACTACAAAGAAGTTATTCTTTTTATTGCAACCACCACTCCGAGAAATTTTATTAACCCACAGTTTCCTGAAGCATATAGTTAAGTCTTTCTAACATAACTTTAGGTTAAATTCGATCAAATTAATAAGGGTCGAGTCCCCTTACACCAGATGACAACGAAACCGCAGTCATACGATAAGGAAAATGTGGTCTTTCTTTTATGAGCTACCTGTGTATACAATTTCTATGTTTCAGTTTTAGATGTTTTTGCAATTGTCGTATCTTCGGTTAACCAGCCGTCTCAATCAACCAGAACGCCTAAAATATTTTATGTATGTATTTTGTTTAACTAACTACTGGTTGTTAATCTTTATTAAAATTGCTTTTTCAAATTTAACATTGAAATTTTTGTAATAAATTAGAATGCCTAATATGTATTTCTATTAATAAATTATAGGTATTAAAACACGTAATTAACCTCTGATAATAGCAATAACCCATTGAATAATTTGAATTTTATTGTATAATTATCTCGTTAATTTTACTTTCCGAACCCCTAGGTAAGGAAAGTATTGTTATCAGTCAAAATTTGACCCCCCAATTTTTTGACAGATGTTCACGTTTTGAGGTCCCCTGAATCCATTTTTATCATTTTTGGAAGGATGTCTGTATGTATGTGTGTATGTGTGTATGTGTGTATGTGTGTATGTACGTCTGTGAACACGATAGCGTCTAAACCAAGCAAGCAAATCATTCCAAATTTTGCATATAAGCTTTTTCCTGTCGTAGGACGAAGCCAGATGAAAATAATTTAAATCGTGTAACGGGAAAGGGGGGTTTACCTGGAGCTATTATGACATTATGCGTCATAACTTCGAAACGAAATTAAATATGTAAAAATATTAATAACAAAAAATTAGCGCTATGGAATTTCCTACATTTTTTGTCCTACAAGTTTTTCTCTAAAATATACAGGGCGTTTCAAAAATTT